>BTPP01000002.1:0-1220292 GCA_037102815.1 Neurospora intermedia
CCCTAACCCTAACCCTAACCCTAACCCTAACCCTAACCCTAACCCTAACCCTAACCCTAACCCTAACCCTAACCCTAACCCTAACCCTAACCCTAACCCTAACCCTAACCCTAACCCTAACCCTAACCCTAACCCTAACCCTAACCCTAACCCTAACCCTAAATATTTAAAACGTTTTTTAAATAAATAGTAGAGAATACTAGTTGGTTCGAATAATTATATTAAAGGCTTAATAATTATAATAAAAGCGAAGGCTTTTATTAAACTTCCGAATAAAGAGGACGGGCGTTTTAGTAATTAAATTACTAGCTTAAATAAAACTTTTATTTATTAAATTCCAAAGAGTCTTTTTAAGTACTAAAAATTCTTTTCGAAATATATTATATAGTAGGCCGAAAGGAAGTAGGAAATTTCTACTATCTAGTCCCTTCTTTAATTTAATTTTTAAATTAATTCTAGGCTTATATTCGTTAAGACGGTCGGCTTCCTACTTTCTAAAAAGAGGAATAAAATCCTAAAAGTCTTTAAGGATAATTTATTAGAATTTTTTATTAGTTCGGACCCTTTTAAACGCTAGAGCCTTCTTAATATTCTTTAATTAAATAGCAAATATAAAAGTTTTTATAATAGCCCGGCCTTCCGTCTTACTTATATAACGGATATAATTAATAAAAGTAATAGTAAGAATGTATATTACTCCTTAAAATTCCTCGAAAAATAGAGTTTTAAGTTTAGATTTATTAATATAATTTACTTAAGATTGAATAACGCTATACTAAAATCTCTTTTCGTAGGGAATTAAATAAGTTTAATTAATTATTAATTATAGTTTCCCGAAAATAATAGGGTATTCGAACTCTAGTATTATATATACGTAGATTAGTAAAATATAATTTTAAAACTCCGTAAGGAAATATATAATACTTTAAATAGAAGTACTTTCTATAATTACTATAGCGCTTCGGATCTGCCGGACTAGGATTAGGATAATAGAGATTTAGAGATTTTGAATAATATTTTTACTAATAGTAATATAATACTAGTAACCTTCGTTAATAAGGGTATAGAATAGATTAGTAGAATTAATAACGATTAGTATTAATATTAGGCCTATTTTTATTTAGGGTTTAAATTCTTCTACTTTATTTAATACTTCTAGAGTAGGTTCTAGTATCCGATTTTATACTAGAGTGTTACAATCCAATAGCAAGTAATTATATAACTAAACTAAATAGGACCAATTAGGTCTACGCCGGGAGCCGGCGCCGTAATTCAACGGCGCCCGGCAAACGGCGTAGGGCGCCGAGTAGCCGGGAATAGCCTTAACGGCGCAACCGGCCTATATTGAAGGAAGTAATATAAAGGAAGGCCCCCTTAGGCCTTCCGAATACTAGTTCTTTAATAAGTAATAACTATTATAATTTATTAGTACCTTTTAACTACTACTACCGTTGTCTATTATCCTAACAATATACTCCTATACTTATAACAGTTCGTTACACGTTACTTACTTATTAAATTAATATACTAATATTATAGGATTTGCTATTGTACCTAAACTTTCCTTAAAATTTATTAAATTTCCTCAACCCCTCGGCTTAACCTTCTATTATTATATTTAGAAATCCAATTAAAAAACCCACTACTAGAGGACCTATTAGAATTGGACTCCCGGGTACCGTAGTTAAAAACCCCGGCCCCGGAATAAATTCTATAACCGGTATTAAAAATAATAATAGTCGTAAAGTTACAACCGCTAAGCTTCGTACCCAATAGGAAGCCGCTCGACACTTCGATACCCAAGGTAAAAAACTAGCCCTTACTAATATTATTCCTACTATTACTAAAAATACTAATACGGCCAAACTTTATAAAATTATTAATAGATTAAGTATAAGAGTCTTATCCGACTACACAATCTATAATAACCCTCCGCTCCCTAAGATTAAACTCAACCCGCCGCCCAAATTCAACAGTACTAAAAAGGAAGACCTTTAAAGATTCCTTACTTAGGTCCGCACTAACCTAAAGTTCTCTAATATCTAAGACCCCGTTTAAATAGTTTTATATACCGCCTCTTTCCTAACCGGTAAAGCCCTCGAATAGTTCCAACCCACCTAAACCGATTACTTTAGATATAGATAGTCCAATATATATTCTAAGACCGTTTAAATCTTTAGCGACTTTAATTATTTCGAAGGAGTTATTAATTAAATTTTTAAACTTACTAATAAAATATATTAGATTAAAACTAAATTAAATAAACTCCGTTAAACTAAATTAACCGCCTCCTACACAACCGAATTTAAATAGTTTACATTCCGCATCGATTAGAATAACAAAAATCTTAAATATTAGTTCTATCGGGGATTAAAAAATAACGTTAAAAACGAATTCATTAAAGTCGACTATAAAACTAAAAGTTTTAATAAGTATATAAACAAAATTATTATTATCAATAACCGGCTCTTTGAACGTAAATACGAAAAAGGATTAAGCGATAGCCGACCCTAAATTAACAATAGTTATAAATATTAATATAGCAGTAATAATTACAATAATTATAATTATAGTACTATTTATAGTACTTATACGGGTCCTATAAATATAAATATAATTAATAATTATAACTACAATTAGCGAAAGACTATAGGAGTATTTAATAAAATTAAAAAATACTTTAAATATAATAAACCTAGCCACTTTATATACAACTACCGTAGTAGGGGCCGTAAACCCAATAATAATTAGAAATCCGTCCCTACTTATTCTACGAATTCTATTAATAAAGGGAAGAGTAAGAAAAAAATTAATAATATTAAAATAAATTACGACTTTACTAACGCCCTCGCTACAATTATCGCCGACGGACCTAATACTATCTATATAATTTATATAGTTAATTAGAATAACGAATTAATAAACAACCTTATTTCTATCGAATAGTACGACTAATATAAATAAATAGAAGAGGACGAACGCAATTAATAAAACTTCGAAGACGAGAGCGATTATAAGGAATATATTTAAAATTATAATATTTATACTACCCTACTCTCGGAGTTTGGTACCCCCTATCTAAAGAATTAACCGTTTAAAACAATTAAAAAATATAAAGAATCCGCCGTTTAAATTAACCTATTAAATACTATACGTTCCGAATCTAATATAAATATAATAGAATAAATAAATTAGAATAATAAGTACTAAACCGAATTCAACCGACTTAAGGACCTTACCGACGTCGACCGCACTACTATACTAGAAAGAGAGATTTAGTAAACTACTTATAATTATTAAAGAAGGAGAATTTATTATAAAGATTATTGTAATTATAAGGAAACCTTTAGGGATTCGATTAAACGTCCTAAGGAATTTATTACTTTTATTCAATCCTTACTTTAGGAACTTAAAACCTATATTATATATAATGAAAGGAAGTAATGTACTTTCAATTTTAATAATAAGTACAACCGATAGCTTTAAACTGAATATTACTACGGGCTAATCGACGAAGACGTATTTATCGAACTTTACCTACTTAAAGAAATTATTTATTCTATTAGAGTAACCGTATTCTAGGCTAACGTCTATACTATTTATAATAACCTATAAATAGCTTAAGTAGGAAATTACTTAATAATCTACTCTAATTATCCCTCGTATAATAAAATTATATAAATATAGTACCTCTACAACGCGTACCCTTAGTACCTATCCTATAAAATAGAATATAACCATTTCCTATAAAGGGTCTAGGAGAATAATATACTAGTACCCGTACGCGCCGCCTACTATAAAGACACTATCGGTATGTAGGATCCGACCCTAAAACCCCGAACCCTTAGCGGGCAAATTAAAAAGTTCCTATTAAGAGAAAGGTACTCTTAAGAATACCTAGCAACCCCGTATGCTCGCTACTAAAATTACTACTAAATTAACTGTATAATATATATAGCTAAAAAAGCTAGATAATAGTACAGCCGGTAGGCAATTAGGGAAGCAAAGGAAATTATATACTAAAGAAAGTCGGTAAAACCAACGGAGGAAATAGTAGTAGTACCTTCTAATTCTAATAAGACGGTTAATAATACTTTTAATAAGGCTACGAAGAAATACTGTCGCAAAGGACGCAAAAGATAGGGAAATAGTTGTCACAGGATTAGCCGTGACTGCCTTGTATACGCACGGCTCCTACCATGGGCAGTTGAGCCTCGTGCTGTGCTATTGCTGCTATTGGCCAATGGTACATCACGTGCGTATGTACGTGCGACTGGTCTGAGCTCTAGGTATAGCTTCTATACTTTACCCTATATCGTTAGACCTACGTATACCTCTCTTTCCCTCTCTTTGTACAACTATGTATATCCAACCTACCCTCTACTTTTAGCCTTGCCCTGTAATAGTTAGTTGTATTTACTATTATATTGCGAGCGTATAATTTTATTTATTTAATCGCCGCCGTTGTGAGTATTTCTGACGAGTTTGCGATTAGTTCTTGTACTATAATAGTCCCGGTTATATTGCGTTACTAAGCTCGATTTCGAAGTTAATATTATTATATTATATTGCAATACTCTAGCGTTTATAAGGTAGTATATTTACTTAGCTATAAAGTAGTACTCTATTTTTTATTAATTGAGTTAATTAATATCGTCCGTTATTGATGTAGATATTGCTATTTCTGTTATTAGTTTAATTGTCGACCCTTCCTACGAATAGTTTTTTAAGAATATTATAGAGTTATTTAATAGTAGCTCTAACCCCGGCGCTATAATTGAATAAAGCAACTTCGATACCGCCTCTAAACTTATTAATTATTATACTTTCCTATACGTTATTACCGTCTTTACCCGTTTTATCTATTAGGATATTATTAAAGTGAATTTTTTTATTATAATTATTAATAATATACTTACTAATAATATAGAATAGTTAGTAAAGTAAAATATAATTATTACTGACCTTAATAATAAAATTGCTTACTTCGAGAAATAATTTACTATTATTTAAAGTAAATTAATTAATATTATTTCTACGCTTACTACCGCTAACGAAGCTAATAGTTAATTTAGAAAGAATTATATTATTAACCTCCGTAAGAAGAATAATACTATTAAAGAATTTAGGAAGTCCTTCCATTAATATACGGACCCAACTAATATAATAAATTCTAACCCTCCTTAATTTACTAACCCGCTTAAGTCTAACTTAGAATTAAACGATAATAATACTATTATATCTACCCTAAAATTAAAGACTAATAAAGACCCTAACGTTTTTATTAGCAAAGGTAGTATAGTTATTAAATGTATTAAATTTTACTATACTTGGCGTACGAAGATCGAGCTCTGTTAGTTCCAAAATATTTAGTATTTCAATTAGGACGAGCGCTATAAATTTACCTAAGTTTTATCGTATTTAAGAAGCGCCGCTTTTTATATTTTATTTCCCTAAGTTATATTAATATTAAAGGAGGCTAATATAGAAGAGTAGAAATAGAAGACTAACGAACTTTTATTCGCCTACCTTAATATTAAATATAATTGTATAGATTTGACCTTCGAATTATATTATAACCTTAAGACTTTGAAGATATCTAAGGGTTAGAAGTAGTTTGATTTCGAGGATAAATTTACTACTTTCGTCGATTATTATAATTTAAATAACTCTATAAAGACTTATTACTTAAAGATAAAAGTTACTAACGAGATTTGTAATGCTATTGTTTATTAATAAGAATTCTCCGTCCTTAATAATTATAATAAGTAGTTTACTCTATATTATAAACTTAGTACTAACCTTAAGGATTACGATTAGTATAATAAAATTACTATTCCGTTCTATAAGAATAACCCCGGTAACTCCGGCTCCGGTTCTAGCAGTAATAATAATAGCTCCGCTTCTAAACGTATTATTAATTAGGGCGGTAGTACTATAAATTTAGACGCTATATCCGCCTTTAATATTTCTTTAGTACATATAATTAATAAAGCTATTATCGATTACTACGTATAGAATAATCTATATAAGCGTTGTAGTAAGCCGGGTTACTAGGTTATTAATTACTATAATAGTATTAATATTAGTATCCCTAGGATTGAGAGAAATTGTAACTATTGCAACTACAATTACAATAAAGGAGGTAGTAATAGTAGTAATAGTAGTAAATTTACTATAGGTTAAAACAATTATAGTAATAGCGCCTATATTAATACTATAGGTACTGGAAATATTACTACTACCGCTCCCGCTACTATAACTGCCCCGGCCGCCGCTCTAATTCCCCCCGCTATTAAATATAGTGAAGGAAATATGTAGCCTCCCTATTAAATTATATAGAGAGGCTATTATTTATAACGATAATAGAGGAGGGGGATATAGATAATTTAATAAATTTAAAAGTAATTTAGTTAAAGAATTTAACCTTAGATAGTTATAATAATAATTCTATCCTCCTTTCTATTTATATTATTTATAAATTATATAATTAATAAAGTAAATATATTACTTTAATCGATAGTAGGTACTTAATATTCGCTTTTATCGATTATAGTTTTACTATTCGTTATACTATTCTATTATTGAAGCTTCCTAAATTAAAGGTCCTATATTTAGCTAACGGTATAGTTAAGGACCTTATTACTTATTATTACAAAGTCCGTCTTTAGATTGGATACTATATTAAAATAATTATAATATTAGTATACGATTTAATAGTAGACTACCTAGTAATTTTGGGTATACTGTAGTTTAAATTTTATAACCCTTTAATATCCTAGCCGGACGGTTCGGTTATATTTATAGAAATATATATTGGCCGCTATTTGCCCGCCGATTTATCCTTCTTTTTATATTGAATACTTAAAGTCTAGGACTTTATAAAATGCTATAAAATATTATAACGTATTATTACCCCCCCCGCCTTAGCGGTAGGGGACGCGTTTAAAAACGGGGAAGACGATTATACCCTAATAATTATTAAAGACTTTAATTCTAAGATTGCCGGCCGCCTATTAATTATTTAACGAACGAAGCGCGCTATAAAATAATAATTTATACGATTAAAGGTTTATAAAGTACGCTTTAATACCCTATTAATTACGGACTCCACTCCTAAAATTAGACTTATAGTCTACCGCCTCGTTATTAACCGGCGGAAGTCTAATATAAATTACCGTATTTCTATCTATTATACCTATTATTCGAACGATTTAATTAATCTAATAAATATTAAAAACCTAACGGTAGCCAATTTTAATTAGCTTTACAAAACGTATAAATTTCGAATTTTCTATACTTTATATACAGAGATTAGCGAAATTATAGAGGAGGCTAGGGCGGAGGAGGAAGCCCGGATTAAAGAGGTAGAAGAAGGTATTTTAAAGCCTAAAGAGCAAAGAAATAATAAAAGTATCGTCAATAAAAGAGTAAGGATAGGAATAGGATAGGTAAATTACCCATTATTAAATATATTAACTAAAGAAATAATATAAGAGATTATAGCCGGTAATAGAATTAAATATAAAAAGTTATTAAGTAAGCACTTCTACCTCTAGATCGACGCCTATATTAGTAAAGGATTTAAGGTCATTATTTATACTACTAAAATCGCTAATAAAATCTACCTTAATAGTAAATTAGATAAGGATTCCTAATAATATAAAGAAGCTATTAAATTCGTTAGAATTATTAAGGAGGACGTTATTAAATTCTACGAGAAGGCCGATAAACCCCCTAAGACCGACGTATAAATTAAAGAGAAGCTTCCTAATTAATATTGGAAGTATATTAATATATTTAGGCTTAAGAAGGCTACGGTTATTCCCCCCTACTATTCCTATAATTTTAAAATTAAATTGAAGTTAAGCGAATAAATATTATATACCCGATTTAGATTTTTCAACCCCAACAAATTAAATATTATTAAGAAATAGATCGACGACAATTTTAAGATCGGTTTTATCCGCCCTTCTTAGTTAGAGGCCGCCTCCTAAATCCTTCTTATAAAGAAATTAAGTAGTGGAATCCGAATTTGTATAAATTATAGAAGTATTAATAATATTATATTTAAGAGTAAATACCCTTTCTTTTTAATTAAAGAGACTTTCGATATTATTTATAGAGTTAGGATTTTTACTAAACTTAATATTATCGCCGCCTTTAATTGTATTTATATAACCGAAGGGTATAAATAGCTAATAGCGTTCGTTACCCGTTTTAGGCTCTTTGAATCCCTAATTTACCCGTTCGGTCTATAAAACGCCCTAAGCGTTTTTTAGAATTATATTAATAATATCTTATATAATATTTTTAATATATATATAACCGTTTATTTCAATAATATTCTAATCTTTTCCGATAATAAAGTAAATTATAAGCGTTACATTAACGACGTTCTAGAATAATTAATTAAGGCGGGCCTATAAGTCGATATTAATAAATACGAATTTTATATTAAAAAGACTAAATACCTTAAGTTAATTATTATACTTAGCGGTATTAAAATGGACCCCGAAAAGATTAAAACTATTACCGACTAGTAGCCCCTTACTTTTAAAAAATTCCTATAAAGCTTCCTAAACTTTATTAATTTCTACCGGCGTTTTATTAAAGGGTTTTTAATTATAGCTATACCTTTATACGACTTTACAAAGTAGAATGCCAAATAGGAATAGACCGCAACTTAATAGTCCGCTTTCGAAATATTAAAAGTAATTTTCACTAGCGAACCTACCTTACGTATCTATAATTAATTTAAGAAGATTATAGTCGAAACCGACGCTTCTAATTGGGCTTTTAGAGGAATATTCTCCTAATATAGTAACGATAGAGTATTCTACCCCGTAGCTTACTTCTTAGCGAAGTATACCGCTATAGAATATAATTATAATATTTATAATAAAAAATTGCTAGCTATTATTAAAGTTCTAGAGGAATAGAGACTAGAGTTAGAGGGAATATAATAGCCGTTTAATATTATTATAGATTATAAAAATTTAAAGATTTTTATTATAAATAAGTAATTAACCCTACGTTATATATAATAGTTATAGTTCTTATTCCGTTTTAATTTTTTAATCCGTTATACTCTAGGTTCGAAGAACCTTCGTTCTAACGCTTTAAGTAGGAAGCTTAAAAATGTACCGTTGGATATAAATAATTATTATTTAAAAGTTAGGAATTATAAATTTATCGACCCTACCTATTTCGAAGACGGTTATTTCGAAACTTTGTCGGCTATAAGTATTGAGGAGTTGGACGTCGACGAGGAGGTTTTCTTATTAGTGCTAAATATCCTCGAAGAATTAAATAAGTCTATGGACGATATTATTAAAGAGAGTTATATTTAGTCTATATTAATATAGGAGGCGGTTGCTTACTTGTACGACCTTAATTAGTTAGAATAGCGCCTTTATATTAAAAAGAAATTGAAGGTAATATTTATAGAGTATTCTATAATAGGAGGTAAAGTATATTATAAGGGAAGAATATTTATTAACCCGGACGATATAGCTACTTACTTATAATTAATTTACTGTACTTACTCCTCGTTAATAGTGGAATACCCTAGTAAAAATAAAATTTGAGTATAGATAAATAAATACTAGTACTAGGCCGGTATAGCGGAAATTGTAAAGGCTTATTATAAAGGTTATTTAATTTATTTAAAAATTAAAGTATTATAAAGAGTTAAGGCCGGTTACTTTAAACCGATATTAGCCGCTTTTGTTCTTTAGAAGGATACCTCCGTCAATTATATTTCTCCCCTCCTAGAAAGTTTATACTTAGGCTAGAAGTTTAAATATATTACCGTTATAGTAAATTACTTAACTAAAATATAATATTATATTACTATTGAGACTATAGAAGCCGAAGAATTAGCCGATCGCTTTATTAATAGAATTTATACCCTATATAGCCTTCTTAATACTATAATATCGGACCGCGGCTCCTAATTTGTATCCCTATTTTAGGCTACTGTCTATAAGAGGTTAGCTATTAAAAAGCTATTAAACTCCATTTTCTACCTTTAAACGAACGCTTAAACGGAATATATTAATATAGAAATAGAATAATACTTACGGGTTTTTATAAATTAAATATAAACGGACTAGGCTAGATAATTACTATTAATAGAGTTCGTTAATAATAATATAGTTTTAAAAATTACAGGAATTACCCCGTTCTTTACTAACTATAATTTTTACCTACAAATAAGTATCGAACTATCCTCTATTATACTATCCTAATTCTCCCTAACTTAGTAAAAAGAGTACTTAAAGGTTTATAAATTAGTAGTTCGATTCGAAACTATTTAGAACTATATACGTACTTTAATAAAGAAGGTATAAGACCGCTATAAGGCTAATATTAATAAAAAACGCTCCGATACGCTAAAATACTATTCTAGGGATCTAGTTATATTGAATACGATTAATTTAATTAACGGCCGCCTTTATAATAAATTATACCCCCGCTAGGAGGGCCCCTTTAAGGTAGAATAGGTATACTCTTATAACATTAAACTTATTTTACCTACTAATATACAATACTCCCCAGTATTCTATATTTCTATAGTTAAATATTATAGGGAAGGCCTACCTAGCTAAGCCGCTATCTAAGGGGATGTGCGTATTAACGAAGGTAGGGTAATAATTAGAATTAATAATTATAAAGAAGTACTAGAGTAGGAATTCAATAAGCTCTTCGATTATAAATAATAGGGGAATAATTACTATTAGTTCTATATAGTAGTATAAATTTACTATAACCCTACCGAGGAACTAATTATTAATATAATTAATATAAGGAAGGTTATTATTACCTTCTATAATAATTACCCTGAGGCGCTTATCCCGTTAGAGGTCAAATAATAGTTAGAAATTATAGCCTTTTTATAAGAATAAACCCCGGTACTAATTCTAATACCTTATACGCCCTAAATACCCCGGGCCCTAACCTTACCCCCACCCTTAAAATACTCTAAATATATCGCTAACCTAAAGGAGTAAATTAATACCGCCGTTGTAGATATTACAACCGAATAATAAGTTTAAACGTAGAAGTTAACCCTAATAATTGTAGCTACCCTATACGAGCTAGAAATATTATCCGAAGAAGATATAAAGAAGTTGGATAAAGCTTTCAAAAAAATCTTTAGGAGGCTATCGGAAATATAGTAAAAGAAGAAGCTCCTTACGAAGAACGTAGAGGATAGGTTGGAGGTAGGGATTTATTAGTAGGGTAATAATAATTAGACTACGGAAGAGCTTAAAGATATAAGGAGGATTAGGAAGTTCGAGACTAGGGGGTTTTATTTACGGGTAGAGGAATTAGAAGACGGAGATTGAGGAATAATCTATCGTTTTATATATATATAGATTTTAAAGTTCTAGAGCTTCTTTTACAAGGAGGTAATATTATAGGATTAGTTGTAATTGCCTTATATACGTACGGCTCCTACTATAGGCAATTGAACCTCGTGCTGTACTATTACTACTATTGGCCAATAGCACATTACGTACGTATATACGTGCGACTGGTCTGAGCTCTGGGCATAGCTTCTATACCTTACCCTATATCGCTAGACCTGCGCACACCTCTCTTTCCCTTTCTTCGTACAACTACGCATATCCAACCTACCCCCTACCTTTGGCCTTGCCCCGTGATAATAGTACTAACTCCTCACAAAAGGACTATAAGTAACTGCTCCGCTATAGATCTTCGAAGTAAGTCGAAATAAGGATTTAATTTACGAGGTCTAAATAATATAGACCTAGCTATTTGCAGGAAAGGTAATAGCTATAATTAATTCCGGATTATCGATCAACCTTATTATACTATAAACGGTAAATAATTGGAAGATACTATAGGTACTTAAGAAAAGGCCCTATAGAGTATATATATTCGAAGGGAAAAGCCCGAACTACGAAGTTAAATAGGTGTTAAAAGAAATAATACTAATAAAGGTTATTATTAATAGGGACCCGCAAGAAATTATATTTAATATTACTCCTATTAGTAAATATAATACTATATTGGATCGTCCCTAATTGAAAAAGTATAACCCTAATATCGATTGGACTAATAAAACTATTAAGAAACGATATATATTAGATTAAGTAGTCGATATTTTAGAAGTCTCAATTATTGACGGAAAGGGTTAGTATCCTTCGTTATACGAAACTATATTATTCTAAAAACTATTAAGAATAGTTATATTTATTAATTTATACTTAAAGGTAATACTACTACCCGAACTACCCCCGAAAGCTAATAAAGAATAACTTAAAGATATTCCTATTAAATATTGAGGTTATAAGGTCTATCGAATATTTACCGAATATACTTTACTAATTTATAGCCTATAGGACTATAAAATTCCTTTAAAGGAAGGTATTAAACCTAAATACTAGAAGATCTATTAGTTAAATACTATTTAAATAAAGGTACTTAAGGAATATATCGACGAAAGACTCAAATTGGGTTACATTAAAGATTTATAGTCACTTTAAGGCTCCCCCATCCTATTCGTCCTAAAAAAGGATAGAGAGCTCCGACTTATTATTAATTATTAATAATTCAATAATAATACTATTAAGAATCGCTACCCCTTACTATTAATTTAGGAAATAAAGGACCAATTGGGTAAAGTAACAATATTTACTAAATTCGACCTTACTTCGGTATTTTCTTAAATACGTATAAAAAGGGGGGGAAGAATTTAAAATAGTATTTAAAACGCCTTTCAAACATTACGAATACCGTATAATACCGTAAGGTTTTACAAACGCACCCGTATTATTCCAAGTACGAATTAATATAATACTTAAATAATTTATAAAGAATTTTATAATAGCCTATATCGATAATATCTTTATCTTCTCTAAAAATAAAGAGTAATATCGATAGTACGTCTATAAAATACTAGTAGCCTTAAAGAAGGTAGAATTATTAATCAACTTTAAAAAAAGCGAATTCTATAAAATAAAAGTAAACTTCCTAGAATACTATATTATACCTGGACAGATCCGTATAGATCTGTTAAAAATTAAAAACATAGCCGAATAGTGTCACAGGATTAGCCGTGACTGCCTTGTATACGCACGGCTCCTGCCATAGGTAGTTGAGCTTCGTGCTGTGCTATTGCTGCTATTGGCTAATGGTATATTACGTGCGTATGTACGTACGATTGGTCTAAGCTCTGGGTATAGCTTCTATACCTTACTTTATATCGTTAGACTTGCGTATATTTCTCTTTCCCTCTCTTCGTATAATTACGTATATCCAACCTACCCCCTACCTTTAACTTTGCCCTATAATAGTTAATTATATTTACTATTATATTGCGAGCGTACAATTTTATTTATTTAATCGCCGCCGTTGTAAGTATTTCCGATAAACCTGCGATTAGTTCTTGTATTGTAATAGTTCCGGTCGTATTGTACTATTAGGCTCGATTTCGAAATTAATATTACTATATTGTACTATAATACTCCGGCGTTTATAAAATAGTATACCTACTTAGTTATAAGGTAGTACCTTATCCTTTATTGATCGAGTTGATTAATATCGTCCGTTACTAACGTAGACGTTACTATTTCTATTATTAGTTCAATTGTCGACCCCTCCTACGAGTAGTTTTTCGAAAATATTATAGAATTGTTTAACGGTAGCTTTAACCCCGGCGCTATAATTAAATAAAGCGACCTTAATACTACTTCTAAATTTATTAATTACTATATTTTCTTATATATTATTATTACCCTTACCCGTTTTATTTATTAAAATATTATTAAAGCGAACTCCTTCGTTATAATTACTAACGATACGTTTACCGATAATGCGGAGTAATTAGTAAAGTAAGACGTAATTATTACCGATTTCAATAATAAAATTACTTACCTCGAGAAATAGTTTACTATTATTTAGAGTAAGCTAATTAATATTATTTCTGTACTTATTACCGCTAATAAGGCTAATAACTAATTTAGAAAGAATTATATTACTAATTTCCGTAAAAAGAACAATACTATTAAGGAATTTAGGAAATCCCTCTATTAGTATACAGATTTAACCAATATAATAAACCCTAACCCTCCTTAATTTACTAATTTACTTAAGTCTAACCTAGAGTTAAATAATAATAACGCTATTATATTTATCCTAAAATTAAAAATTAGTAAAGACTCCAACGTTTTTACTAGCAAAGGTAGTACGGCTATTAAGTATATTGAATTTTACCGTACTTAGCGCGCGAAGATTAAGCTTTATTAGTTTTAAAATACTTAATACTTCAGTTAGGACGAGCATTATAAATTTACCTAAGTTTTATTATATTTAAAAGGCGCCGCTTTTTATACTTTATCTCTTTAAATTATACTAATATTAAAGGAAGCCGACGTAGAGGAGTAGAAGTAAAAGACTAGCGAACTCTTACTCGCTTACCTTAATACTAAATATAATTATATAAATTTAATTTTCGAATTATATTATAATTTTGAGATTTTAAAGATATTTAAAAGTTAGAAGTAGTTTGACTTCGAAAATAAATTTACTACTTTCGTCGACCGTTGCGATTTAGACGACTCTATAAAGACTTATTATTTAAAGATAAAAATTACCGACGAAATCCGTAACGTTATTACTTATTAGTAAGAGCTCCCCGCCCTTAATAATTATAATAAGTAGTTTACTCTATACTACAAATTTAATATTAATTTTAAAAATTACAATTAATACAATAAAACTACCGTCCTGTTTTATAAGAATAACCCTGGTAGTTCCGGCTCCGGCTTTAATAGTAGTAATAATAATTCCGCCTTTAAATATATTATTAATTAAGGCGGTAGTATTATAAATTTAAATGCTATATCCGCCCTCAACGTTTCTTTAGTATATATAATCGATAAGGCTATTATTAATTACTATATATAGAATAATCTATATAAATATTGTAGTAAGCCGGGTTATTGGGCTATTAATTACTATAATAATATTAATATTAGTATTTTTAAGGTTGAGAGAAATTGTAATTATTATAACCGTAATTGTAGTAGAAAAGGTAGTAATAGTAGTAATAGTAGTAGACCCGCTATAGGTTAGAACGGTTATAATAATAGTATCCGCATTAATACTATAAGTACCGGAAATACTACTACCGCTATTCCCACTACCGTAGCCGCCCTAACTACCGCTCCAACTCCTCCTACTATTAAATATAGTAAAGGAAATATATAACTTCCCTATTGAATTGTACGGAGAGGCTACCGTCTATAATAATAATAGAGGAGGGGGATATAAATAATTTAATAGATTTAGAAGTAATTTAATTAAAGAACTCAACTTTAGATAGCTATAATAATAATTCTATCCTCCTTTCTATTTATATTATTTATAAATTATATAATTAATAAAGTAAATATACCGCCTTAATTGATAGTAGGTATTTAACGTTCGCTTTTATCGACCGTAGTTTTACTATTCGCTATACTATTCTATTACTAAAACTTCCTAAGCTAAAGGCTTTATATTTAACCGACGGCGTAGTTAAGGATTTTATTATTTATTATTACAAGGTCCGTCTTTAGATTAGATACTATACTAAAATAATTGTAATATTAGTATACGATTTAGTAATAAATTACCTAGTAATTTTAGGTATATTATAATTCAAATTTTATAACCCTTTAATATCCTAGCTAAATAGTTCGGTTATATTTATAGAAATATACGCCGGCCGTTATTTATCCGCCGACTTATCCTTCTTTTTATATCGAATATTTAAAGTTTAGGACTTTACGAAACGCTACGAAATATTATAGTATATTACTATCCTCCCCGCCCTAGCGGTAGGGGATATATTTAAAGATAAGGAAGACGATTATACCCTAATAATTATCGAAGATTTCGACCCTAAGACTGTCGGTTATTTATTAACCGCTTAATAAACGAAGCGTACTACAAAGTAATAATTTATACGATTAAAGGCCCGCGAAGCGCGTTCTAGCACCCTATTAATTATAGACTCCGCTCCTAAGGTTAAACTTACAGTTTACTACCTTATTACTAGCCGGCGGAAGTCTAATGTGGACTACTATATTTCCGTCCGTTGTACCTATTATTTAAATAATTTAATTAATTTAGTAAATATTAAAGATTTAATAATAATTAATTTTAATTAACTTTATAAAACATATAAGCTTTAAACTTTCTATACTTTGTATATAGAAATTAATAAAATTATAGAGGAAGTTAGGGCGGAAGAGGAAGCCCGGGTTAAAGAGGTAAAAGAAGGTATTTTAGAGTTTAAAGAATAAAGAAACAATAAAAGTATTATCGATAGAGGGGTAAGGATAGGAATAGGATAGGTAAATTACCTATTATTAAATATATTAATTAAGGAAATAATATAGGAGATTATAGCCGGTAATAGAGCTAAGTATAAGAAGTTGCTAGGTAGGCGCTTCTACCTCTAGATCGACGCCTACGTTAATAAAGGATTTAAAATCGCTATTCGTACTGCTAAAATTACTAACGAAATTTATTTTAGCAGTAAGTTGGACGAGGATTCCTAATAATATAAGGAGGCTATTAAATTCGCTAAAATTACTAAGGAGGATATTACTAAATTCTATAAGAAGGTTAATAAACCCTCTAAAACCGACGTATAAATTAAAGAGAAGCTTCTTAATTAATATTAGAAGTATATCGATATATTTAAGCCTAAAAAAATTACGGTTATTCCCCCCTATTATTCCTATAATTTTAAAATTGAATTAAAGTTAGGCGAGTAAGTGCTATATACCCGATTTAAACCTTTCAATTCCGATGAGTTAAATGTTATTAAAAAATAGATCGACGATAATTTTAAGATTGGTTTTATCCGCCCTTCTTAATTAAAGGCTGTTTCTTAGATCTTTCTTATAAAGAAATTAGGTAGCGGAGTCTAAATTTATATAAATTATAGAAGTATTAATAATATTACGTTTAAGAGTAAATACCCCTTCCTTTTAATTAAAGAGACCCTTAATACTATTTATAAAACTAGGATTTTTACTAAATTCGATATTATTGCCGCCTTTAACTGTATTTGTATAGCCGAAAGGTATAAATAATTAATAGTATTCGTTATTCGTTTTAGGCTCTTTAAATTCCTAATTTACTTATTCGGTTTATAAGGCGCCCTAAACACTTTTTAGAATTATATTAATAATATCCTATATAATATCCTTAATATATATATAACTACTTACTTCGATAATATTCTAATCTTTTCCAATAATAAAGTAGACTATAAGCGTTATATTAATAATATTCTAGAACAATTGGCTAAAGTAGGCCTATAGATCGATATTAATAAATACAAATTCTATATTAAAAAGACTAAATACTTTAGGCTAATTATTATACTTAGCAGTATTAAAATGGACCTTGAAAAGATTAAGACTATTACCGATTAATAGCCCCCTACTTCTAAGAAATTCCTATAAAGCTTCCTAAGCTTTATTAACTTCTACCGGCGTTTTATTAAAGGGTTTTTAATTATAACTATACTTTTATACGATTTTATAAAGCGGAATACCGAATAGGAATAGATTGTAGCTTAATAATTCGTTTTCGAAATGTTAAAAGTAGCTTTTACTAACGGATTTACTTTACGTATCTACAATTAGTCTAAAAAAACTATAATTAAAACCGACGCTTCTAATTAGGCTTTTGGAAGAATACTCTTTTAATATAGTAACAATAGAGTATTTTACCCTATAATTTACTTCTTAGTAAAATATATTATTGTGGAATATAATTATAATATTTATAATAAAGAATTGTTAGTTATTATTAAAATTCTAGAGGAATAGAGACTAAAGTTAGAGGGAGTATAATAGTTGTTTAATATCGTTATAAATTATAAGAATTTAAAGACCTTTATTATAAATAAGTAATTAACCCTGTATTATATATGATAATTATAATTCTTATCTTATTTTAATTTCTTAATCCGTTATACCCTAGGTTCGAAGAACCTTCGTCCTAACGCTTTAAATAGGAAGCCTAAGGATATACCGTTAGATATAAATAATTATCGTTTAAAAATTAGGAATTATAAATTTATTGACCCCGCCCGTTTTAAAGACGGTTATTTCGAAACCCTATTAACTATAAGTATTAAGGAATTAGATATTAATAAAGAGGTTTTTCTACTAGCGTTAAATACCTTCGAAGAATTAGATAAGTTTACGGATAATATTATTAAGGAGAGCTATACCTAATTTATATTAATATAGAAGGCGGTCGCTTACTTACGCAACCCTAGCCGGTTAGAATAGTGCCCTTACGTTAAGAAGAAGTTAAAGGTAGTATTTGTAGAATACTTTATAATAGGAGGTAAAATATACTATAGGGGAAGAGTATTTATTAACCCGGACGATATAGTTACTTATTTGTAGTTAATCTACCGCGCTTACTCTTTATTAACAGTAGGGTACCCCGATAGAAATAAAACTTAAGTATAAATAAACGAGTATTAGTACTAGGCCGGTATAGCGGAAATTATAAGGGCCTATTATAAGGGTTATTTAATTTATTTAAAGATTAAAGTATTATAAAGAGTTAAGGCCGGTTACTTTAGACCGATATTAGCCGCTTTCGTTCCTTAGAAGGATACTTCTATCGATTATATTTCTCCCCTCTTAGAAAATCTATATTTAAGCTAAAAGTTCAAGTATATTACTATTGTAGTAGATTATTTAATTAAAATATAGTATTATATTACTACTAAGACTATAGAAGCCGAGGAATTAGCTAATTACTTTATTAATAGAATTTATACCCTATATAGCCTTCCTAATATTATAATATCGGACTGCGGCTTCTAATTTGTATCCCTATTCTAAGCTACCGTTTATAAGAAGCTAGTTATTAAGAGGTTATTGAATTCTACTTTCTACCCTCAAACGAATATTTAAATAGAATGTATTAATATAAAAATAGAATAATATTTACAAGTCTTCGTAAATTAGGTATAAATGGATTAGGCTAAATAGTTACTATTAATAGAATTCGCCGGCAATAATATAATTTTAGAAATTATAGGAATTACCCCGTTCTTTACTAATTACGGTTTTTACTTATAGATAAGTATCGAACTATCTTTTATTATACCGTCTTAGCTCTCCCTAGCCTAGTAAAAAAAGTACTTAAAAGTTTACGAACTAGTAGTTCGATTCGAAGCTATTTGGGACTATATACGTACTTTAATAAAGAAGGTATAAGACTGCTATAAGGCTAATACTAATAAGAAACGCTCCGATATATTAAAATATTACCCTAGGGATTTAATTATATTAAATATAATTAATTTAGCTAATAGCCGTCCTTATAATAAATTGTACCCCCGCTAGGAAGGCCCCTTTAAAGTAGAATAAGTATATTTTTATAACGTTAAATTTATTTTACTTATTAATATATAGTACTCTCCGGTATTTTATATCTCTATAGTTAAATATTATAGGGAAGGCCTACTTAATTAAACTACTATTTAGGGGGATGTATACGCTAACGAAGGTAGGGTAATAATTAAAATTAATAATTACAAAGAAGTATTAAAGTAGGAATTCGATGAATTCTTCGATTATAAATAATGGGGGGGTAATTACTATTAGTTCTATATAGTAGTATAAATTTACTATAACCCTACTAAGGAACCGATTACTAATATAATTAATATAAGGAAAATTATTATTACCTTCTATAATAATTATTCCGAGGCGCTTATTCCGTTAGAAATTAAATAATAGCCGGAGATTACGGCCTTTCTATAAGAACGGACCCCGGTATTAATTCTAATACCCTGTACGCCTTAGGTACCCTAGGCCTTAACCCCGCCCCTACCTCCGAAATGCTCTAGATGTATCGCCGATTTAAGGGAGTAAATTAATACCGCTATTGCGGATATTATAACCGAGCAATAAACCTAAACGTAGAAGCTAGCCCTAATAATTATAATTACCCTATATAAATTAAAGGTACTATCCGAGGAAAATATAAAAAAATTAAACGAAGCTTTTAAGAAAATCTTTAGAAGGTTATCGGAAATATAATAAAGGAAGAGGTTCCCTACGAGGAATATAGAGGATAGGTTAAAGGTAGGGACCTACTAGTAGAGTAATAATAATTAAATTACGGAGGAGTTTAAAGATATAAAGAGGATTAAAAAGTTCGAAATTAGGGGGTCTTATTCGCGGGTAGAGGAGTTAAAGGATAGAAATTAAGGAATAATTTATTATTTTATATATATATAAATTTTAAAACTCTAAAACTTTTTTTATAAGGAGGTAGTATTATAGGATTAATTATAACTACTTTATATATATACGGCTCCTACTATAGGCAATTGAGCTTCGTGCTATGCTATTGCTGCTATTGGCCAATGGCACATTACGTGCGTATGTACGTGCGACTGGTCTGAGCTCTGGGTATGGCTTCTATGCCTTACCCTATATCGCTAGACCTGCGTACACCTCTCTTTCCCTCTCTTCGTACAACTACGTATATCCAACCTACCCCCTACCTTTGGCCTTGCCCCGTGATAAATAGCTAGCTTTAACTTCAGTAACTAGCGTACGAGGATTTTTAAACTTTATTAACTTTTATTAACGATTTATTAAGGGATTTGGAGGTATTGTAAAGCTACTAAACAATTTGACTAAAAAAAATGTACCGTTTAATTAGATTAAGGAATATAATAATACTTTTAATAAATTTAAATAATTAGTATTAAAAAACCCGATTCTTGTACTACCCAACCCGAATAAAGAATTCGAAGTCGAAACGAATATATTCAATTAGTCTATAGGAGGATAATTAGAATAAAGAGACGATTAGAACTATTTATACCCTATTGCCTTCTTCTCTAAAGTATTTAGAGGCCCCGAATTTAATTACCCTATTTATAATAAAGAACTTATATTTATTATATAGGTATTTAAGGAATAGAAACCCTAGTTTAGCGGAACTAACGAACCTATTAAAGTATATTCCGATTATAAGAATTTAATATACTTTACCTCGACTAAGGAATTCAATTAATAATAAATTCGCTAATTTAAATTCCTAATACAATTGAATTTTAATATTTACTACCGAAAGGGTTCGGAGAATATAAGGGCTAACGCACTTAATTATCGAAAGGACCTTAAAATGTTGGAAGAAGAGAGAATAATTTTATCTACCCCGCTATTCCAATTCAACGAAGATAATTCCCTACGCTATTAGCCGGTATAATAAGAAAATAGAATTAATAAGGACCTTAAGGTCTATAACGTTTTTAAAGGAGAACCTAACGACTAAATTCAACGAATTATAGAAGCCCAATACGAAATAGAAAACGAGGAAATTAAGAGGTATTTATTAAACTTACTAGAATTATAATTATATAAAGGAAAAATATAAGTACTACTATTACTATAGAAGGAACTCGTTCGCAACATCTATAAGTCCCTAGAAGAAGGAGGTTACGTAGGAATTGTACGAACAATTATAAGAATCTAATAAACGTTTGGGTTTATAGGTATAAAGGACATAATTATGGAAGTCCTCTACGAATATAAAACTTATTATAAGACTAAAGTAAATTAGTATAAACTATATAGGTTGTTCGAACTACTACTAGTATTAAATAGGCCTTAGTAATATATAACTATAAATTTTATTACCAAACTACCTACCTCGTAAAATCCAACTACTAGTATCGAATATAATAGTATACTAATAATCGTAGATAGGTTTATAAAGTTTGCCTACTTCCTACCTTTTAGGGAAGATATTAATACAGAATAATTTAGCTATATATTTATCCGATATATTATATCGAATTATAATTAGTTAAAGGAATTCGTAACGGATAGAGATAAGCTCTTCTCGTTACAATTCTAATAAGCATTTATAAATAAATTAGGTATTAAGTATAAGATATCTATAGTATACTATATAAGAATAAACGGCTAAACCGAACGAATAAATTAAGTATTAGAAGTATACCTAAGGACTTACGTTAATTATAAATAAAATAACTAGATAGAATTACTACCTACGGCCCAAATGTCTTATAATAATTCAAAAACGGAAATAACAAGGCTAACCTTATTCTTTACTAACTATAGCTATAAAATAAGTTCCCGCAGAGGTTAGGACTCCGAATTATTCGTACTAAGAATATATATACGTACCGAAAGGCTTACTAAAATATATTAAATATTATACGACGAATTAACGTTCGTACGTAATAGGATAAACAAATATTACGACTATACTAGATCAATAGCGCCAATCTTTAAGAGGGGAGATAAAATTTACCTCCTTTATTATAATATTAAAACTAAACAACCTAATAATAAATTAGACTATAAGAAACTAAAACCTTTTAAAATATTTAAAAAGGTTAATACTAATAATTATTATTTCGAACTACTTAAAGGAATGAAATAATAACCAACATTTTATATTTTACTACTCGAACCAACACTTAAAAATACTAAATTAAATAATAAAGTAGAAATTTAAAACGAAGGCGACGAATTTATAGTAGAAGGAATATTAAATTTAAAATTAATCGACGGAGAAATTAAATACTTTGTTAAATAGGAAGGTTATAACTATAAGAATAATATTTAGGAACCCCCTAAATACTTCCTTAATTTTAAAAAAGAAATTAAGGATTAGTATTAATAAAATCCTAACCGACCGAAACCTCCGCAATTAGATAATCTAGAATACTAAGAAATATTGTATATAATTCCTATAATTAATCGGACTCTTCTACAACGCTTATACTATTGCTAGTAGAAATATCCCCCACAATTAAAGTACCTTCCTACTCCTTAAAATTATTCTCTAACTCCGCTATACTCCGACTAAATAAAGAATTTTATTACTTCTAAATATAAAATTTCTACTCCCTCAAACGAACTACCCTTATTTAAATCTCTAAAGCCTATTATATTAATTTACCCTCCTCCTCTTTAATATAACGAATTTCGTAGAGAGTATTAATTACTACTCGAAATTAGTAGATATCCCCGTATAAAAGTAAAATATTTATATTTATTACCAATTTTAATATTATTATAACGCCCCTTACAACGTATATATTTACTATAAGAGGAAGACTTCGACGGGTCTATAATATAAGATTTATTATTATAGTAATAATATAAATATAGTATATTAGGCGTACGGCTAAGAACTTCAATAGTATTAATAAGAGCCTTTACCGTTATATTATAGCGGGACGAACGATTAGAAGGGCGACGCGATATTTTGAAAGATATATTAAAATAAGAAAAGGATACTTACTAAAGAAGAGCAGGGTAATACAAGTATTATAAGGAAAGATAGTCTAAAGAGGGAGGAGAATAATAAACTAATAAGGGCCGTTAGTACCTAAGCAATTAAACGAATATTATTACTTATTATAGGGTTATATTGTAGCTTTAAGGATAAAGCTATAAGAAAAGGGGTATTATATTACAATCCAATAGTAAGTAATTATATAATTAAGTTAGATAGGACCAATTAGGTCTACGCCGGGAGCCGGCGCTATAATTCAACGGCGCCCGGCAAACGGCGTAGGGCGCCGAGTAGCCGGGAATAGCCTCAACAGCGCAACCGGCCCATACTAAAGGAAGCAATATAAAGGAAGGCCCCCCTAGGCCTTCCGAATACTAGTTCTTTAGCAAGCAATAGCTATCACAACTTATCAATACCTTTTAGCTACTACTACCGTTGTCTATTATCCTAGCGATATACTCCTATGCTTGTAACGGTTCGTTATATAGAGCTATTCTTTTCTCTAATCCGATTCGGAGTCCGAGAGTTCGGTTATTCGAAATTCGTTATTAAGTAGTAGAGTTACTTAAATAGTTTAAATATATATTCCTTTACCTTATAGGCTTATAATTAGGAAGTATAAGTATTTAATAATAATATAATTAGTAGTATTATAATAAATATACTATCCTTCAATATAGTACTTATCCTTTTCTTCCTAAGATATTTATTTAACTTATCCTTTTTATAGAATAGAAGAGCCCTTATTTCGAATATTATAAATATTAATCGTACTTATAAGGATATTATTATTAGTATTATATTAAATCCTAAATAACGGGGCGGAGGAGGAATTTTAATTCTAATACTAGTAATTGGAGCGACCTAAATTAGTAGCGATAGGGACGTATATTCTAGACCGCCGGTTACTTTAGTTACTATTCTATAAATAATTCTAGTAGAAGGCCCGGAATTTTATAATCTTTTTATATTTATAAATAATATTTTAAAATTATTCTACGCAAGTAAAATAATTATTAGAGAGTTTAATAGTAAAGAAGTAATTACTAAACTTTTTATTAATAGTACGACGAAGGAATTCTAGTTTAGCGTAGCTATTCTAATTATAATTACTAATTTTTAAGAATTTATTATCGAAGTTAGTAAAGAATTTAGAGAACGGTTCGCTATCCTTCTACTTTATTTTAATAAGGTTATCGAGGGTATAATCTTAGGTATAGTAAATATTAAAAATTTATTGGATCTATTCGAATAGTTTGGTCGGATTTTCATTATTAGAGAAGGTACAAACAATTTAATAACCTTCTAATCTTTATTATTTATCGATCGGTAAGGTATTAAATATTTTAATTTATATAGTATTAGAATCGGTATATAGGCCGGCCTTAAAATTAGTATTATATATTTTAATTAATTTATTATAATAGAAAAGAAAGGTAATAAGTTTATTGTCCTACTTAGGGAATTCGAATAGCTTCCGTCGGTATAGTTTATTAGAATTACTATTAGATTCTTCGTTAATACTACCATCGGCTTTAAATTTCCCTTTATTTTTACTGGTATTATTAAAGAAATCCTACTTAGTAGGGTACGTAAATTCAAATTTAAGGGTACCGAAGCGGGAAACCCGGGCTCTAAACATGCATTGTCTAGCAGACAATACGTATAAAGAAAATAGTAACTATTTTTCAAATATTAATTGTCTATTAAATATTAATTGTCTTTCAAATATTAATTATCTAATATCTACTAAGCTATAGGGGTTAGACCCGCCGTAGTGGTATTGGGTAGCGGGTTTGTCCAGCGGATTTAGCGGGTATATATAGCGGGTTGTAGATTGCTCCCGCGTAGTCCGTATACGTAATTCTTTTCTATATAGTTCGTAATATAGGATTGAATTTTGAGAATTTGTAAAGTTAATTTCTTATATAGTGCAAGTACGTACGTCGTACGCGCCAAGTCCCAAGTTAATTTCCTATCCAATTTGTACGTACTAAAATCGCTAAATTAATTTCCTATCTAGCTCGTACGTATTAAATCGCTAAGTTAATTTCCTATCCAATTTACACGCGCTAAATTAAGCGCCGGTTATTTGTCCCGCGCGTACTGCTAGTTTAATAGGTGTTAATAACTTTTATTTAATTCTAATATTGTTTAACCTAAATACTATAACGTAACGTAACCCTAATATGTACTATTTGATTCTAATATTGTAACGCGACCCTAGCTCCGTCTATAAGGGTGCCTATACTTCTATCCCGTTTATAACCTTTTATCTATTTTATATCCCTATTTAATATTAGGGCCGTATATTAACTAAGTCGTATAGCAGAGTCCTATCGAATTTTATAACGGAATAACCAAGTCCTACACTACTAATATATTAGCCGTAATATAACTTCCTTAAGTCTAGTAAAGAGTTAAATTACTACTATATATTAAGTTCCGCTCCGTATTATAGCGTATAGATACCGGATTCCAATACTTACGCTCCGAGTATTAATATACGCCCGCTATATCCATTAATTAAATACCTTTATTATTGTACTTTCTATACCGATTATTTATTAATATAGTAAATAATATATAGTTAATACTACTAGCCCTAATTATTAATATACACCGCTATATCCGTTAATTATATATATTTACCTCTATTATTACACCTTCTATACTATTACTATTCTAGTATTAATATACAGCCCTATTAAAAAAAGTAGTTCGGCGAATACCTATAAGCCGAATATTAGTATACGCCTACTATATTAATTGAGTGTACTTATTGCTGTACTTTTTATACGCAATTCCGCATCCGGTTTCGTTGTCGATGGATTTAGTTGTATTAGAACGTACGGATATCGGATTTGTAAAACCGTGTCTAAACTTCGAATTAATTAATTAAATAATTAAATTCACTTATTGTAATTTTAATTACTACTATATAGACTTACTATTATATATATTATTCTAAGTCGCAAATGTATATATTGGCTATAGTACTAATATAATTACCGTCTTTGCTTATATATATTGCAATCCTTTTATTTAATCCGATACGTATATAGTTCTATTTCGGGTCCGGGCTAGGTTACGTAATTTTATAATCGGTTAATATTCCGGCTTACTCTATCGTTTCTAACGCTATACGTATTATAATACCTATTATTAGTAAACGAAATATTGCCGGACAGACGAATATTTATTAATAAAGGGGCCGTCAAAAACGAATAACGTTATATTTGTATTACGTTAATTATTTTATATTATATAGTTATATTATATTAGGATTAGTAGATAAATAATCCGATTTTACGAATATAGTGAAGTAATTTAAGTAATTGAATTAATTTTCCTAATAATCTTATAAAATAATATATATAATTCTTAGTAATACAATTTATAGTAGTTTATCCGTACAATTTTAATACTTCGTTGTATAATATCCCCCTCTTTACAATTTACGTACAAATCTATAATTTTATCTTTAAAGTAGATAGCGTTCTATACTTTACGTATTAGTAGGTAGATAGTTTGGTACTATCGATAAATATAAGCTTTATTAGCTATAGAAATGGATTGAATTGCAGTTATTGAAAGAATTTAAACCTATATCGAGCCTGCCCCTAATGTGCTGGGTAATATACTGTCTAGAATTTTGCTTTAGATATATTAGCGTTTCTCTATTAGGGTGGTAGTAGCCCGCTGAGCCGACTTTTTTAGCGGTGTATCCTTATCTATCTCTCTTCTATAGAGGTTGTATAGTAAGCCTCCGTTAGAATGATTACGTAAGTATATAGTAATAGTGAACCGCTTTCCGCAGTTAGTACAATTGTTTATTTAGCCGGGTAAAGGGGCGCGCTCCCGAAGTAAAGTATTTAATAAAACTTATTTTTTCAGCCTCTTCTTTAAACCTTTATTATTCGGGCTAGTTATTATCGTTTTATTTTTATTACTTTTATTATCCTTGTCCTCTATTGTAGTAAAACTCTCTTCCTTATTGTCCAAAATTGGATTGCGTTTATTATAGAAGTTAGTTAGCTAGCTTAATTTTTAGGAAAATTGTTGTAGTATAGCCGGAGCCGGTTAAATAGCTTCTAAAGTAGCGCGATAATAATACGCTAGGTTCTACCCGGAGCGGTTTAATAAGCTAGTAAATTGGCTTTAAAACGGCGTATAAATAGCGAGTAAATCCGCCGGCTACGGTGTTTAATAATTGCGCGGTGCGTGCCGAGTGATAATGCGTTGGGTTTTATAATATTGGATTAAAGCTTTTATTCGATTGATATTGGATTGAAGCGTTGAATTAGTATTATATTGACGATAATATTAGTTTTATCTATATATAATAATATAAATATAATAATAGAAGGTATATTCTTTCATTCTATATTACTTAGTTAGTAGCTGTTTCCGGTCTAGTATACCTTCGTTTTATAGTATTCGATGGTGCGCCCGTAATAGGACGTGAAATATTATTAATAGTCTTAGTATTTTGGAACTTGTAGTTTCCGAATCCTCGAAGAGAATTGTATTAGGGTTATTCGTATCTTCGGCGGGACGTTTAACGCTAAAGTTAGTTTTAAAGGGTATTTTAGGCGTCTTCGGTTGGACGTTTAACGCCGAACTAGTCTTAGACGGCGTTTTAAGCGTTAGTACTCGGCGGTATACGTGTAAATAGCGAGTGAATTTATATTATCGTAGTAAAAGCCTTCAATAACGTAGGCTCGGGTGGCGGCAATATCGATAGGAACCGAGGCAAATATAGACAACGGCTAGTATTTAAACTTTGTACTATATTACTAAGTATAATATTAAGCCTATTTACACTCGTGCTCAACTTCAGCTTCGCGTTGCTTAATAATTGCTATTAAGATGGTAAAGTCGTACTAATCTTGAGCACTTCTATTATTAGATGTAGCGTAGGGGTGAACGGATTAATTATTGCACTATACAGATCCTTAATAATATTACGCTAGTACGCGAAGGCCGAATATATCGCTTTAATATATATATTCGCGTTTAATAACAATTTTATACTTTCTATAAAGTGACTTGTGCTTTAAAAAAGCGAGCTCAGAGATGGCAATTAGCGCTAATAATAAATAGGCAATATATTAACTATTAAAGTGTTTATAATCGATGTATCTACTATAATTATATTATAATTATTAATAAATAATCAACTTCGTTAACCGTAGCGTCGGCCTTATAATATAGTAATATATAATAATTTTGAGCCTAAAGCTTAGACGAGAGCGGGGCGTTGCTATACGACCAGTATTATAATAATTGCCCGGCGTTCAACTTCTAAGAAAGTTGCCGTATTATAGTATGGCCGGAGCCGTATAGTAGGCTAGTATTCGTTATAATCCTTATACTCCCCGTTACTTTGCTCGGAAGCGTAGGATGTATATACTAGGTGGATAATTAGGGTGCCGAAAAGTGCAATCTGGGCGGGAGGAGGTAAGGTATTTGGACAAGTTTGTCTATTTATTACTCTTTACTAGTATTATTAAAAAGACTTCTAAGTAATTTAATTGCTGGGAGGTATATTTGCGACGCGTATACGTATTTCTTAATAATAGCTGGGTATATAGTTATAGTACGTCCGATAGCGTTATTCGCTCGATTGGTATTAGTAAAATAATTGGTGCTCCCCGAAATGGATTAGGATGGCGGTACTTTATAAATATACGCTAATTAGTAAATAGATAGGATATTTGTTACGTATTAGAGTAGGCGAGGGGATATGTAATAGGATGGAAGATGGTGGTGGGATTGTATACGTTAGGGCATTAGTTACTATATATATATAGTATAATAGCGACGCCGCAAGGGGGGGGGGGGGGGGTAGGGAGTAATTAATTTACAGATTGTCTACTAAGTCGAATATGCTTATAACGAACTATAATTTAGCTCCGGCTAGAGAGAGTATAAACCTTAGCTTCAGTATAGAATAAAATTATAATATTCTATACGAAGTTTATTAGGTATTAAAGGTTTGCGTTTGAAAATCCCAGTCAAATGCCCGGATAGCTCTATCGAATAGATAGGGAATAGGCGGTCCTATAAACCGGAAATCTAGTATCTAAAATAGTAGCGTAGGTTTAATTATATACGAGGAGGTAATATCGATTATTAAAAGAGCGATATTTTTAATAATTTATTGTATAATTAATATTATTTAAATAAATATTATATTAGTAATTAGTTTAATAAGTAAGAAACGAGTTCGGACGGTACGTTGTACGTATATTAGCCGGATTTTATTTACCTATTTATCCTTAACTAATATACGTTCGATTGAATATATAGTATTATATCGGTCGCTTTTAACTTTAGATATTTATTATTAGTAGGAGGTCCAATTATAGAGATTCGACAAATACTATACAAGTGCAATTATACTTTTTAGTAATTATAATTAATTAAACTTTAAATAGTAGTAGGAGCGGGTTAATACTACGGGGCCGTAGGTTATAGTAAGTAATTAGCGGCTTTTATATTATCCAATTCGTTTATTAATTGTTAGTTCGTTTGAGTATAGTTAATATTATAGTATATAGACGCGGGCTCGCCTATAGTAGTAGATGTAAAATAAATTGAGTTATATACTAATATCCGTAATACAATATAGCGCAGCCGGTATAGTACTTAATATAATATTATTAAGCTTAAATAATACACTAGTAATTTCATATACTATAGAAATTATTATATTATATATAAATATTCGTACTATAAATATAGAACGTATAGTTCGAATTATAAAATATTTAAATATAGTTATATACTAGTAATGCTAGTAATGCTAGTAATACTAGTAATGGTAGTAATAGTAGTAGTAGTAGTAGTTAACAGCTCAGTCGGGTATCTTCCACTTTTAGGGTAGAATAGGATTGTAGGGTAAATAATCGAAAGTATAGGGTATATTAGTGCGTATCTCCCGATAAGGCTGGCCAGTGGACTCGGATTGGGTTGATAAAATAGATTAATTTTTTTTCATTGTAAGTTCGCTTAGTACGTACCTAGACAATGCAAATATAGGGTTAGGGTATAAAGCGTATATATAGCTCGTACGTAAACGTACCGCGGTACCTACTGGCACTAGCGTAAGGCAATTTGCCGTAGATGTAAATTGTATATATATAAGATAATATTAATATTTTTATATTAGTTAATAGGGTGTAGGAGAATCGCTAATTGTAATTATATATAGTATTATCGAATTATTATAATATAAAGTCTGCCGGATTGCTAATAAATATTAATTAGTAAATAGGTAGCTGCTTTAAAGTACGAGGCTAGGGCTATTATTTAAAAAAAAAGTCGATCTTAAATTCCGTCGCTTAATTATAAAGTCCGCGCTAGTTGGGTTACTAATTTATAAGGGATACTAAGCCTATATATATACTTTCGTACTTCTAATATATATAATATAGGGTTAGGGATAAATACACTAGTTAATTAGTACGTATAGTAATACGACCGACGGAGATTAGAATAGATTTAAATAGGAGGAACCGGATTTTATACTAATAGTTAATATTTAAGGCGGAGAGGACTCCTAGACTCTTAAACTCTTAAGGTACGTACCTTTTATAGTTAGCTCGATATTATCGCAATATATATAGTACTTAACGGTACTAACCTCTTATAGCCGAGTATTAGTTACTATACTCGTATAATTATAAATATAAAAAATAATAATAATAGCCAATATCGACCGCTATAAGGTAAGTATATCCTTTAAAGTTAGTACTATATATATAGTATACTACTAGGAAGTAGAAGAAAAGTCGGATAGAACCTAGTATATAATAGCTTCCTGTATAAATCCTATTATAGCAGTACATTATAGTATATAACTCGCGGGTCTCAACCCGGATATATATAAATTTTAATATATTCTATATACTTAGTAGCTTCCGTTATACTTAGGTTTATAGCCTATAAATATTCTAATTAACCTAAATAATATTAATACTATCCATATTAATTATATATAAATACTCGGGGCGGAAGGTAAGAATACCTATAATGATAAGCTTATTTAATTTCTCTTCTATAATCTCCAAGTCTAGTAACGGATATTTGGTCCTAGTCCGCTTAATTAGGGTAAGAGTAATAAAGACGTACCTTACATTAAATTAATCGAGAGTAAAGATGTTATTTACACGGCCGTACCGGAGTTTACGATTGTAGGATATATATTATATATAATCGCCAGCGGAAAATGTAAAGCGATCGTTAGATTCCCTATATTAAGAATATATTAGTAAGTAAATATATTTTACTATAATACCGCTACTACGATAGTATATCTATAGTATTAATATTGTAGCTATTTTAATATATTATTAAATTTTATAAGGTTCAATAATTAATTATCGATAAAACGTCGCACTAATATTATAGTATTATAAAATTAATATTATCGCTATCGATACGATTACTCTTACCGAACCTTTAATTAAAAGTATAACGATCTAATACACGTTAGGCAAATGTACTATAAACTTAGAGTAATATTTTGTATAATAAATATACTAAAATACTATTTATTAATTTAATAGCTTCTTAACTAATAGTACGTATATACCCTAATATTAAACTAATATTATTCAATACAGTAGTAACTAAAGTATATAAATCTTATATTAAATCGATAAAATCAATTATCGTCGTAATTTAGTAAATAGAAAAGCCGATAGGAAACGATAATTCTAGCCTCCGGCTAGCTACAATTACTATATCGTTACTAAAAGCTTTATCTATAAAACTCACTACTATTAATTAATTAAATATATTATATATTTATTAGTAAATCTAAACTTCCACGAATATTAAATAAATATATTTTTAAAAATACTAGGGTATCCTAGGTTAGTATAATAATATATCTTATATACCTTACGGACTAACTATCGCTATATAGTAGTTATTTATATTATATTACTTCGAAGGGGTAGTCGTATACCATTATTCAATATATAATACTCAATTACATCCTTATTAGGAATCCGGTTAATAATAGATAGCTCTAAATAGTTAAAGTCGGTAGATAAATTGACTTTAATCTTATAATTATCCTCTTCAATTAGTACCTACCCTCGTAATTTATTATAATCGGCCTTCGATAATACTTTACCGAATAAAATAGGGTAGTTACAATATAAATCTTTAAATATAATAGTCAACTCGGGGTTTTAATTATAGAAGGCATTCTAAATAACTAAGCGTACCGTCTCTTGGAAATTCATTTTTATTAATAATACCTTTTCGATATTAAAATAATTAATTTCGTACACCCGAGTCTTAAAATAACGATATATATTTTCGCCGGTTAGGGTATTACAATTAATAAGTAGTATATACTCTATAATAAACGTCGGGAAGTATATACCAATATAGATATTAGGTCGCAAAATATCCCTCAAGTATTGCAATGACCGGCTAGACTCTATATTCTCTAGTACATCCAAATTTAAAGGGAGGCGAACGTATATAATAGATAGATTATTATCTCCGGGTATTAGTATACCGGCTAATAATATACTAGTAAATAGTATACCACCTACGGATCCACGCAATATAGCAAATACAAATAAATTTAATTAATTGAATATATAGCGTACATTCTAGACTATCCTACCAATATTAGCCCGATCTTCTACGTAAAACCGTTTACGACCTATTAATACAACGGTGCTTTTAGCAATTACAGCAACCGTCTCAATAATTAACTCGATTAAGTCTCAATCACTTTCCGCTTAAGCATACCGGTAGAAGGAAGGCTATAAATACTCCTTCTTCAATTAATATAATAATAAAGCCGGGATAATAATAATCTACTATACGTAATTAAATAGACTATAACTAATTAAATAATACTTAGGCAATTAGAAACAATTCTAATTAAGTAAGAAAGGCTAATTGTGTAAAATTACTATATATTTATAAGAAGCCACCTTTATTAAAATACTATCTCGTAGTAGAAAGTATAATAGGTTAATAAATCCTATATATTTAGAATATATAGGATTAATAGTGTAACTCAATACTAAATTAAAGGAAGGTAAAATACGCTACAATATAGGGTACAGTACGGCCAAACCCTATTAAATACTATAGTACTCTATTTTAGTATTATTAAAGTCGCTCTAAACTCTAGCTATTATTTACTATATCTCCCGCAATTATAAATAAAATCGACTATAAGTAATAATATTAAAATTGATCTATACGTTTAGATTATATAGATTAGAGAATGTAAAGTAGTACTAATAGAATTTTATTATTCTAGGTCCTTTAAGGCCGGAGTTCTCCGCTTGCTACGGTATATTACCTATATAGCAAATCGGGTAGGCATATAGGTGGACCTCTTTCCCGTTAATTATTATTAGCTTGCTACAATCCAACTCGGTTATAATATTCAAACCTTTAATAATATTAGTAAAGTCGGACCTATAAGGACTATACGAGACTGGATATTAGTATTAATACTATAGTATACGTAGGAACGACTCGGATTTAACAAGGGGACGGAAATAGTAGTAATATATGTAATTTACCCTAGAACTAACGGAAAAATACTACCTAAGCAGGACCGCTCCTCTATTAATAGTCCGGCGAGTATAATATAGAACCCTATTAATAAATAATATAAATTTTAGAAAATGCTAAATCTATTAATAAAGTCGATATAAGGAAGTGAAATAATAGGTATATTGCCCTCGATATTTACGTCCTACTCTAAGAATTTATCTTTACCCTAATATACTAATTCCAATTCGGTACGGATCGGGTAAGTATAATACATCGGTATAATATTAATAATATTACCAACCTTAATAATTGCTATCTAACGTACTAAATACTATTTATTGTTTCGTTTAGTCGGTTTAAAGATAAATTAATTATATTTAGGAAATACCTACTTACTTCTATCTTTCGGCTTATATCCCGGGTCCTACTACTCCTCGCTATTATACCGGTTAATATATACCGATATATAAGTATATACTATACTCTCTAATATATAAGTTAATATATTTACTAATACTAATTCCTCTAATTTATATAGTAGTTATAATTAAACGCCTATTAAAATAATTAAACCGATTTAATAACCCTCCTATACCTATAAATACAATTCCTCTTCGTTGCTATTCCGAAAGATATACAGCTCCCTACGGCGATTAAACCCAACCTCGTAAATTCGCCCGATATAAATATTATTATTATCGATATTACAGTATCGGATAGGATAGCTATTAGAAAGATAGCGGTAATACACCCAATTAAATAGGAAGATAACCGGACCTTTCTAACTATCAATAATAATATAAGTATATTAACTAGAATTCGACCGTACAAATAATAGCTATACGTACAATTTATAAAATTCGCTAAATTCGTCGACGAATAAACCTAGACCTATATAGATTCTCTTAATAATATTAGAACTAATAAAATTCTAAAAGATAATTGGAGGGTCGAAGAATATTAACTTTATAATTACAATTGGGAGTTCAATATTATTTATATTTATATTAGTAAGGTTATTAGCTTACTATTTTATTCTTTCTACTTTAGCTTTTAATTAATCCGCTTATTTCTTTACTATTTTAATATCGTTACTATTTCTTCCTTTTTCTCTCGCAATACACGTCGCAACCTATACTATAATATTAATAGTAATCTTCGCGTCCGTATATACTCGAATAATTTCTACCTTACGCTACTCTTCTAATTTAAAATTAATTAATAATATTAATATCTTTAAAACGTTTAACAGAATATCTATTTCCCGTATATTCATTATTAGTATATAATTGTACATCCGATCTCTCAATGTAAATAAATACAATAGAAGGGCTCGAATAACCTCGGGGATATTACTATTATAATTAATAATTTTAAATAATATCTCCCGCAGCGTAGTATAATCGTCTCGACTAAGTCCCTGCAAATTATAAAAATAGGCTAGTACTATTTCGAATACGGACATTTAGAATAATTAATTCTAGTATATAATAATTAAAGTCGATAGATTATCTAAATTTAATAATATTAATACTTCGGCGGGCTCTTATCCAATATTATAAAATAGCTCCGATACAATAATTGTAATACAATCCTTATATTCGCCCGCGCCGAATATATCGTCGATACTAATACCTAATCGTATAACAAAGTTAGTAGTATTATTAACTTCTCTATTATAAAGTTTATCGATATTAATAATTATTGAAGGTTATTACCGTTAATATAACATACCTCGCGACAATTGCCGGATTAACTCACCTTTATCGATATTAAACTTATCGTCATCTAACCATGTCGGATATTTACTATTATTATTACCCTCGGGTAATAAACCGAGCGGCGCATATATATTATTACTATTGTTACTATTATTTCCATTGTTACCGATGTTACTACCGCCTTTATAATCGTTATTATCGTTATCGTCATTTATTATAACCGTATTATTATATTCGTTATTATCTTCATCTTCGCTACTATTAAAGATCTTATACTTTAATTTATACTATTTGCAACTACTTAGCCGCCGCTTTTAGCTAATGTTTAGCGGGAGTAATTACGATATAATAGGATATAGTAATAGGGTAATAGGTAATAACCGGAAAGATAAAGAAATTATCGAATATTAAAAGAAATTGTTAAAGGGGGAGAGTTGCTAAATAAAGAAGAAGTCTAAAGAGAGGGAGGGAGGGGGGGATATAAGGGATACCCAAAACGAGTAGGGTTATTTATAGTAATTATTACTGCCTTTACAACGTATAATGCAAACCGCCTTATTTTAATAGTATTATTAATTTAGGATAAAACGAGGGGCAGTTATAAAATAGTAGGTACTTACTTATATACTAACGATACTATTAAAATAAGGCGGTCTACGTTATACGTTCTACTTGGGCGAGCTTTAGTAATAATTTAGAACTATTAATATAGGACGATTCTATTACAATATAAGTAAATAGTATAATTAAAGGAACCGTCTCTCTATATATAGTACGATCGGTTTATTAAAACGGGACGAAACGTAGGTGAACGGCACTTTGCCGTCGTTTGTACGAATAATTATTTAGATTAATATAGATTATTAATAGGATTTTATTATACTAGCCGGTCGTTTAGCTCTATTAGGGACTCCGCATTAGTAACTATATTATCGCCGTCGAAATAATAATAATAATTCTATTCTAATATATTTTATAAGACTACCGCCGTCTTTTCATCCGGATTCGACGGTTATACAATATAATAAATACTATTCTACAATCCGCGTTTTAATTAGCCCTAAATCTCAATCTTTATAATTTACAAATAATTATTAATAAATAAAGTAAGTTACTTCTATATATTGTTATTGTCTAACTATTCTATTAATTCTTTCTCTAAATAACCCCTTAATAACTCTATTAATATTAATACCAAATAATAAAATTATAGCTTCGATAGTCTTAACTACCAACTAGTATTGCAAAGTATTTCGTCGCTAGAGGAGTATAAAAACCCTTATCCTCCTAGCTAATTTCCTCCTCTTTTCTTTTTAATCTAATTAATTTATAAAAAGGTAATTCGCCCTTACCCTACTCTTACCTTATATTAATTCTAATTGCTAGTACTATATCGAGCTATAAGCCCCCTAAGTCTAACCGTTGGAAGATTAGTACTATTAGTACTTCCTAATCTAAAGATAATTAGGGATAGGATAAGGGTAAGGAGAAAGTAACTACGTCTACCGGTATATAATAATTATATAATACTAATATCGGTATTAAATAGGCCTACGATCCTTATAACCCCCGCAATCCGGCGTCTATACCTAGGTTATTAAAGTCTACCTATACCGAATTATCTAAGTTTACCCTAGCCGAATTATCCAAGTTTATACCCCCGCCCCTAAGAAAAATTCTAGCGGAAATACCTAGTGGCCCGATACCCGGCTTATCGAAATTATAATCGCAATCGTAGTTATAATCCTAGTCCAAACCGAAATACTTATATACTCTAAAGAATACTGTACTAAATTTAACGACCGGTAGTTCTACTATAAAGAGTAAAGTAATTAAAGGCAATATAGAGAATTTATAATAAATTTACCCTAAAGTCTTCTACGAAGTCCGTTAAAAGAACTTTTAATTAATCTTCAACGACAAACTATATATATCGACCGAGTAGGTTGTTTGCGATATACCGATATACGAAGAAATAATACGTATAAAGAATAAGGTTAATTATAAAGTATAATAAATACTATTCGTATTCGGTAATAATAATTTAATAGTATCTACTATATATATATTATTCCCGGAGGTCAATACCCTTTCTAAATTATTTGCCGAATTATATAAATATAGTAACCGGAGGTTCGCAATCCTAAAGTATAAGCTCCTATTTAAAGATATCTATAAATTGGTAATTACTTAGTTAATAAACTACCCTAACCAATTTAAATTTTATTTCGGATATATTAACCTATATTTACTAAATAACGCTTATATCGAGTAGAGAAATATTAACAAAACTAAGGACTTTATATATAGTCGCCTAGATAAATCGGTATACAAAAAAGCGTTTAGGCTTATTACCGACATTTTACTATAGGAATCCAACTTCAATAATAAAAGTAATAAATAGTACTTCTACCTTAAGATACTATTTATAATTCTATTAAAGGAAGTCGGTATTATATATACAACCGAGAAGTACTAAATAGGTACTATAGGTCTGTCCGATATTATATAGATATTCAAGCACCCGAAATAGATCTCTATAGATTCTAAACATTTAGTCGCCTTAAATATACTAAAACGTACTACTATTAACCTACAATTCAAAAGGTTTAAGATCGATATTTTTAAATAGGTTGACCCCGGTCCTACTACTACGCCCTACGAGAAATAGAAGTAGGCAGCTTAATACTAATAAATATATAAAATTACCTATTCGCCCGTCCCCAGCTTATTATTATTATTATCGCCGTTTATTTATAGTAAAAGTAAGGGTAAAGAGAAGGCGAAGGCGAAGGCGAAGGAGCCTGCTAGGGCAGATTCTAGGATACCCCCTTTTATATATAGTAATTCTATATACGGTAATATTATATATACGAACCCGGCGAATATTTATAATACTAATATAAGTAGTAGTTAAATTAATAACAATCCTCTTCCGATTAATATTCTAAGTAGCAAAGTCGGCTCTAACGACTTATTATCAATTCGTAGTAGCAATTTAGCGCCTATCGACCGTAGCTCGAATTTAGATAGAGATATCCTTTAATCGTCCCCTTTTAAACTACTATATTAACCGAATCTATTTAATAACTCTAACCCGAATAAAGTATTAGAGATAGATAAGTCCGAATATTCTTCTAATTTATTTATATTATAAAAGTCGGATAGTAATAAAGATAAGAGCTATAATAAGGATAAGAACCGCAATAAAGGAAAGGGAAAGGAGCTACTATAATAATTATAATCGACACCTAGTATATTAATACCGCCCGGTACATTTAGCCGGGATACCCGCCGTAGTACAAATAATATACCGCTATCCGTTTAGAAGATTAAATAATTGAAAACGGCAGCGGCTAAGGATAGTAGCTCGTAGAAAAAGGTTCCTCCCATCCTTCGCAAAATTAGTAGCGTACCACTTCCGAAAATCCCGGGCTTTAATATACCTAAACCAATAGTAATTTCGACGTTTAAAGTAGGATCGATATTAGGTTCGATATCTAAGACTATAACTCCAAAACCCTAAGCGCTATTTAGTTCGCTCTATAGTAAAAAGAGGGCTATAGAAAGTAATATAAAGGATTCTATTATTATTCGCAAACTATTACTTATATTTAGCTCTAATCGTAGAGGTATACCGGTCCCTCCCAACCCGCCTCCTAACCCGCCCCCCAACCCAACCGCCTTAAATAGCCGTAGAAGTATACCGGCCGCCTTATTATTATATATATCCGGAGTAAATAATCTAATTAATATTATACCGAGCAATTGTAGCGGTACTCCCGCTATTAATCCTACTATTACTACTATTTCGGGTAATTGTACAAATACCCCGGCCAATACTAATACCGTATTATAGGGCGGTACAGTACGACGTAGTATTCGGATATAGAAGCCAACCCGTCTATTCGAATTATATAACGGTATAAGCGATATACTACTATATTTAGACGATTCGGAGACGGATATGGACATTAATGCCAATATAGATACTAATATTAATATAGACGATAATAATAATAATAGCGATAACTATCGCTCTTTATCCCGCTCGCCGCTAGAATTAGTAGTAGAAGAGATTGCCCGCTACAAAGCAGGCTATTACTAATAGAAGTACATCACCCATATATAGTATATCTATACATCTAGCTACATCGCCACTATTACTACTATTAACGTATTATAAACATTACTATAATATTTCTTATATTACGGAGCTATAGCAATACTATAGAATAGCTAGGGATAGTATAGATATAGGTAGACCGTAGATAATTAAATAGAAATAGAAAAAATTAGCGATGAGGTATATAAATAGAAAATAAGAAAGAACTTTTATTTACTAAAAAGGCGGAAACTTTAAACTTTACTATAAGCCCGCTCTATTCCGTTTATTTACTTACCCCTAAATCGTAATACGCTATAATCTGTTTAGCTTTAGCGCATTTACAGCACTAAAGTCAAAAATAATTTCATGGTCGTTGTAAGTACCTGGAATTATAGCACTTGGCCCCCTGTAAAAAACATTAATTATCTGTCAGACAATCAATGTTTGAAAAACAATACATATGGTTATTGTCCAACGTTAACAATGTATGTTTGGAAACAGATTTTCCCACTACGGTAGGCTAGGAGTAAATAAAGAAAAGGATTATAGATTTAACCTTTCCCTTTAGTTCGGGGCTCGCTTATAGAGCTCGGAGTAGGGTTCTAAGTAAATTAATAGTATTGGAGGGAATTTTAACGCTCCTAGTTATTAGAAAATTATAAGAAACTTCTATATTAGTATTAGTATTATTATTATTATTCAATATAGAAAAAGAGACTATTCTAATACTAATATACGCCGCGCTATTAATTATAAACAATCCTTCCTTCTAATAATTAATTAATAAAAAGGTAGAACTTAATATAAGGGGATAGTAAAGCGATACGTAGGTACTAGCCTTATATAGTATATTAAGGTTCTACGAAGAAGGAAAGGAGAAAACGCTACCCTCCGGGTCGCTTAAATACTAGAGTTTAAATAGCCGTACGCTGGCTGCCTAATAGCCTAAGGCAGCTAGGGAATACTCTAAAAGGCTCGGGCGCTGCAGTATAGCGCCCGGGTTGTTTGGGCAATCTCAATGCGGGTTGCCGTCTTAGCACTCAAGTCTAGCCAGTTAGAGCCAGATGCCTTGACGGGCGCCAGTCCTATAATAGGTATAATATTAATCGATAAGATATTAAAATTAAATTGAGAAGTTACGTCCTTAAACCCCTATTAAGAAAAAGTAACCCAAAATAATACCTCCTTCTTATTAGATAATAGCCTACTATATTATAAAGGGAAATTAGTAGTACTAAAAGATAAGAACGCCCGTACCTATTTTATTAGAAATATCTATTCCTAAATACTAATAGCCTATCCAAGTAAGGCAAAAATTAGGAAATTAGTTTAAAAATAATACTAGTAGCCAACTATAACCTTAAATATTAATTAATATATAATTAATTGTTAGGACTATAAAGCTTCTAAATATCTATATAATAAAACGCCCGGTAAATTACATTCTATTCTAGTAAATAATAACCGATTATAGAGAAACGTAGTAGTAAACTTCATATTAATACTAATAAATAAGAAAAGATATAACAATATATTAATAATAATAGGCCGTTTCTTAAAAATATTCTAGTACCTCCTATATAAAAATATAGTTATAGTTAGGTAAATAGTAGAAATATATTATTAAGGACCCTATTAAGTATTTAATTATCTAAACGAAATTATTAATAACCGGTGCCCTTAATTCGTATTAAATTTTATATAGGAATTAGCCAAACTCTTAGGAATTATTTAAAAGCTCAATAGTCTAGGCTATTCTCAAACGGCTAAGTAGGCCGAAGTAATAAACCAATATATCGATTAATAATTACGGCTATTCGTTAATTATAATTAAAATAATTAATTTATAATACTACCGGTATTAGACTCTATTCAATTAATACTATTATATAAAAACTTCAATAGCTTATCGCTATATAAAATAGTTATAAAATACTTAATACTTATATTATTTAACTAGTAGAGTAAAATTTGTTTTATAAGACTATTAATTAAAGAGAAGGTTAATTAGGTAGAAGTTTAATCTACGGCTAAACATTTATAAAACCTCTATAAAATAGCCCTTAAAATAATTAATAAAGCCTAAGAATAATAAATTATATAAGCTAACTACTACTAGTAAAATCCTAATTTTAAAGTAGGGGATAGAATTTTTATAATTAAAAAATATTAATCGACGGACCGCCCTAACGATAAATTCAACTTACCTTAAATTAAGATTCTATATTGTATTAAAGCTATAAAAGGCTTCTTTTACGAATTAAACCTACTAATATTATAGAAAGGCCGGAGGGTATTCTATATAGAATAGTTTCGAAAGGATAATAATAACCTATTACCCGGCTAGGTAAGAACTAACCTAAATAGTAAAATTATTGAGGGTAAAAAGGAAGAATAAGAAGTCTCTTAGGTCTTATCGTTAAAATTAATAAACAGGAAACTATAATATTAGGTTAAATAGCGAAGATAGGATCTAGACTTAGAATAGTACCTAATAGAAGGTTTCAAAAATATAATTAAGGTACTAAAGTAGTATTATAATAAATATCCGAACAAATTAAACCCGCCTAAAAAACTATAATAATAATTATAAGGGAATTGATACGGGGGATAATAATATAGTTAGTCACACAATAAGGACTATTGCTTCCAGATACTACATTGGCTAGAAGCGATTCGTAGTATAGAAGGTAAAAGAGAAGATGTTGTAAGAAAGAGGAAGGCTTCCAGCCAGCCGTCTACACAGAAAGGATATGCTGTGTCAGAGCCAGAGCACGGGCCACAGGGTGGCCCGGGCACGGCAGTCTGGATGCCCAGACTGGGCACGGTACGATAAGGAAGCCTCGGGCAGCCTAGCTAATCTGGGCTGTCACAGCTAGTCTAAGCTATAATATAGTATAGATATGGAAATCTAGGAATTTCCCTATCAAATGCCGGCTCACACGAGAAAGAAACCATCGACTTCGATGGGCCTGGGCGTCCAGGTCTTCTCCGACAAGTTCCAGGTCTCCTCCGACAAATCTGTCCGTCCGGGATGCTCCGGGGTGCATCGGGATGTACCAGCATTGCGGTAGTGAAAACGGTCGAGGTCCGGGGAGTGCCGATGAGTTCCGGGAAGCTGGATGACAGCTAAGGAAGGCCAGTCCCTGCTGGGAATCTGGAAGGGTGGCTGGTACTCGAGAAGGTGGCTGGCAGTCTCTGGCACTTGAGAGGGTGACTGGCAGTCTCTGGCACTCGAGAGAGGCACTCAAAAGTGCCATTGCCGTAGAGAACGCTGATTCTATGGATAAATAGAAAGAAAGAGAAAAAGGGTGTGAAACGGGGGCTCTGGCTGGCACTGGCTGGCACGAGCTTCAGGGAGCTGGCAAGGAAGTTGACACGGCCGTCAGAGCTGGCAAGGGAGCTGACAGGGAAGTTGACACGGCTGTCAGAGCTGGCAAGGGAGCTGGCAAAGAGGGTGACAGCTGTGTTGACTGGTAACGCTAGTGCTTGTTGTTGTTGAGAACCGCTTGGCTGCCCGCATACGAGAATAAGGGAGCAACGACCTCGTTGCAAAGTAAATAAATAAAGGGAGAGGGAGGGAGGGGGAGCACTGCTCAAGCTGCAGAAGCCACGGTAGTGAGCTTGCTAATTATATCCCCAAGTATACTATAGTCCATCTGGATCGTCTTGCTACTGCGCCAACTAGCATTCTTTATCTTGAAAGCCTTTGAGGGACTGGTCTTTTCAGGGCGGCAATGGTTGTGATCTCGAAGGTGGCTGAAAAGGAGGTTTCGTGAAGCAAAGCTCTGGTAGTAAGTACGGCAGCCGTATGGGGTTGAGAGCTTCTCATTACTGTAGCCACCGTTGGGGGTAGAGAGTCGACTACCCTCTTTGTGCTCAACTGGGGAGAGGGGGGGAGGCGGCTCCATTAGAGGATTGTTGAATTCCCACGGGATAGGAGATTCATTCCTACGCCGCGAGACTGACCGAGTCTTGACTGGTGTAAATAGGCTATAAGAATCGGAAGCACTCGGGGTGTAGGAAGCAGGCGCCTTCGTGGGTGTTGTCGAGGAAGTAAAGGGAGACGAATCATCTAAGGGAGGTAGATGGTCAAATTCCCATGGGATAGGAGATTCATTCCCACGCCGCGAGACTGGCCGAGTCTTGATTGGGGTGAACAGGCTATGAGAATCGGAAGCACTCGGGGTGCAGGAAGCGGGCGCCTTCGTGGGTGTTGTTGTGGAGGAAGGGAGGCGGCTGGCGGTCTGACTGACTGGAGCGCTCTGGTGGGCTGGAGTGCTCAGATTCACTGGGGTATTATTATCGATAATGATAGAAGACTGCTGATTTGAGCTCTTTGCGGGGGTGGCCGGTGTGGGCTTGCACGTGTTCGAGTAGATGTGGTCAAAGAGGGCGTTTCTGGAGCGAAACGCTGCCTTGCATTTGCGGCACGTGTGCTCAGCGGTGGGCTGGGGAGACGGCGGTTCAGAAGCTGACTTCTTCATGAGGCCATCACCAGAAGTCTCCTCCTTCTTGATGTAGGGATCAAGAGCTCTGAGCGCTTCACGAGCAGCCCGAAGTTGTTGCTTTGCAGCGCGGACTGCCTTCTTGGGGACGATGAGATAATCATCGTGAACGCCAACGGAGTCTGGCGCAATGGAGAAGACCGTTTGGACTGCTGAAATCGAGAGAGTGGGGGCCGGGGGACGAAAGAAGAGAGCCGAAGGTTCGCGAAAGAGAAGCACCTTCTCGCCCGCTGGAATCTTCCCATTCGAACGGAGCTCACGATACCGGTCAATGGGGAGTACGGCGTAGCTTCCCCATTTTTGCTGATGGAAGTCGTAGTATGGTGGGCTGGGAGATGCCTCTTCAAGAAAAGGATCTAGAAAGACTGGAAGTCGCGGCCGCTTTCTCAAGAGGGCGGCAACCTCGGGAGATATAGTGAAAGTCATGGTTCTTGAAAGGAAGCGCTTGGTTGAGATCTTGGGATTCACCGCGACGCCCGTATCTTCGTCGCAAATGAAGATGGTGAATCAAGAAGAGTCGTGGTATATGGTGAGCTTGGCGGAGGAAGCTCGCTTGACTTGATGGAGAAGGGAGAGTCTGGCTCGCGGTCGGTCGGCGCGCTTGAGAGGGACTCGCTTTGGCGGGGAGAGGAGAAGTCCACGGTCCACGATGCTATCTCGCGACGAGCAAAGCGGTGGTGAATGTCTCGATGAGGGGGGATGGCTGGTGACAATGGCCAACGGTCGTCGTCGTGAGCTGGGCTCTGGTGGATGACTTGCGCCGTCGCTGGTGGTGATGCTAGCAATGATGCCCCGCGTCGCCTGGTAGTAATGTCGGTCGATGAAGATCGCTCGAGCTGATCGGTATGGTATGGTATGGTTTGAATCGAGCGGCCACTGCGATCTTTAGTTGCAGCTACCACTTGATACGGGGGTAGATAATATGGTTGGTCACACAGTAAGGACCATTGCTTCCAGATACCACGTTGGCTAGAAGCGATTCGTAGTATAGAAGGTAAAAGAGAAGTTGTTGTAAGAAAGAGGAAGGCTTCCAGCCAGCCGTCTACACAGAAAGGATATGCTGTGTCAGAGCCAGAGCACGGGCCACAGGGTGGCCCGGGCACGGCAGTCTGGATGCCCAGACTGGGCACGGCACGACAAGGAAGCCTCGGGCAGCCCAGCTAATCTGGGCTGTCACAGCTAGTCTAAGCTATAATACAGTTTAGATATGGAAATCCAGGAATTTCCCTATCAGGAATTATAAGGAGTACGAGGAGGATAACGTACCGATTGCGATAAAACGGATAATAAAGAGAAGACGAAGTTAAAGTACAATTATAAATAGTTATATCGGACGGATTAGTAATAAGCTAGCAACAATCGTAGGATTGGTTAAATAATATAGTGGAACTATAATCTACGCTCCGAGGGTAAACGTATTTGGAAAACGATATATTATAGGTTTAAAATAGGTTTATATTAAATCTTTTTCTATACTATAGATTATCGAAGTTTCGGCTTTAGGGCTAAGCCTTCTATAGAGGGGGGGGTAATATTATAGCCCAGTACTATAACTACCCAATAGAGGTAGTATAGGTTACGTAGTCGCGCGCCTTCTCGGCACGCCCCACTATACCTTAATAAGGTTTGGCACGCGCACACTACAAAACCCCGCGCAGCCAGCCCACCTTTACACTTTCTCTCTCTTTTCTTCTTTAGCTTTAATATTGTATTTGAATTGCACCACAACCCATCTTGAGCTGGCTTACTCTCGTGATTGTGTGCGCTCTCACACGTATTAACTGTACTGTCCCCGTTATATTCTTTCTTTACTTTCAATACTACAATTTACTTACAATGTCAGGAACGTAGGCGAAAGGTAGGCTGAGGTGACTACGGTCGTGGCTATACGTAGGGGACGGTAAATTAGGAGTCAATCCAAAGATATATTAATAACTACCGACTATAATAAACTACGCTTTATTAAACCTCTTTTATACCTATACAAACTCTATTCATCCGCTAATAAACGTTATAGAATCCCGTATTAGTCTAGCGCCCCGATACGGTACCAGATTATCCTTCCCGCGAGCCCGACCCAATATAGGCGCTACTATTATTAGTCCGCCGCTTCGGCCGACGGAGCGGAGTAGCGACCGTTAGAATACTTCGGTACGCAGGCTCTTCGCCTCCTAATACAACCCCCCCCCTTATAAATTCCATCCTCGGAACCTCCGTAATTCGTAGCAAATCCCGGTTAGTAGCGGAGGGCGTCGGTACTGTACTATTATAGCATTATCGGGCTATATTATCGGCGAGGGTACAATGTCCTCGCCTACCGGTTCGGCGAACTATTGTTTATAACGGTTGCTAACGCCGTATCCCGGCTATTATAGCCGCTTCTCCGTCTACGAGCCGCCCGCTAGGATATTAGTATTGTAATGTCTATTCTTATAAGTTCTAAATGCGGACGCGAAACTAGTATTAGATTTAAAGAGTTAACTAGATTCCTAACCGTTACTACAACTAGTACCCTATAGGCGTACGAAGTAGTAAGTATCGTTTTATTTAATAATAAGTACTATATTAAATTTAAGAGTATTTATAAATACTTTAGGATACTATTACAATCGTACTCCGTAATTCCTCTTATAGTCTATTCTCTATTATTCGTACCGAACCTATTGCTACGCTTACTATTACTTTAAGAATACTAATACTATTATCCCCCGGAATTTCTCTCGCCGGACGCTTTCTATTATTCGCGCTTATTGTAGCTTATTGTAATACCTAAATACGATCCCCCTCCTTATAGGTTCTATCCTTGGGACCCTCGTTCCCTTCCTTCGCTTTTTATAATTCTAAGTACTATCCTTACTATAAGCCCCCTTACTTATATTATACTTTCCTAATTATTTTTCCATTATCCTCGCCTTATCTTCTATGTTATTCTTTTATTCTAATAATATAATTTTTAATTACTATCCCCGCTCTCCCTACTATAATCCGAATTATATACCTTCCTACTTTTATCCTTCTCTCTTATTTCTTTATAGCCGTCCTACTACCTAATTATCCCGTCCTTCCCTTTCTAATTATTACCTTCGTTTTATCCTCCTATTTATTCCTTCTTACCGCCTATATAATTACTTAATAATTCTTCTACCCTATATTATTTTATATTCGCCTACTTAGAATTATATTCGCTTACTTTAATTTATATTCGTATAAGGACCTCCTCCTTTATTTATATAACGTCCTTTCCGCCTACCCTCTTTACCTCTCCTCTTCTTCCTCTTCCTATCTTTACTTTTATTATTATATCCGCCCCCCCTTTGCCTACGCCCGCCCCCCCTACGGATATACGCTTCGTTACTATATATTTATATATTAACCCCCGCTTCCCTAAAGCGCCTAATTAATATATTTATTTCCCCTCTCTATTTTCCTTTTCCTACTCCGTCCTCCCCTTCCTCTTACCTTATATTTATTACTAACTTTTATTTAATTATTCTCTCTCTTATTTTCTAATAATATCCGTCCCTTTACTTATTTAAAATATAGTGTCGCTTTCGCCTAAACGTTCGTAAGTACCCTAGCCCTAAACCTACGCGAAGCTTTTAAAAAAATTGGCTAGAATACCTGCCAAACTAAAGGTACGTTTCCTTCCTTTTTTTTTTTTTTTTTTTTTTTTTTTTTTTTTTTTTTTTTTTTTTTTTTTTTTTTTTTTTTTTTTTTTTTTTTTTTTTTTTTTTTTTTTTCACTTCGCTAATATCTTTTTTCTTCCAAAATTCAACGAGACATCGCAGTATTCGCTATCGCAGCGCCGCTACATACTCGAAGTCCCTTACAATATTCGCGATCTGCGGAACGCTATATAGGATATAATAGCTAAGATTATACGCTTTACCGATATTAATAGCCCCCTACCTACCCTCCTCCTATAATAATTACGATATTCCGTAGCGGCGTTTTAAGCGGCTATATAAACGCGTTTAATTAATAATAGTCTCCCTACAACGTTACTTAAGATGTTTTACATTTCTAACTTTATTCGTAAGGGCTATTTGAGATTGGGCTACTATAGTATTAGTAATATTAATACTAATACTAATTTAGTAGCCCCCGCTAGCTCCCCTATATATATTTCTATACCGAATACTCCTATTTGTATTCCCCCCTCCTCTAATTACAATTATAGCCCCTAGTATTAGTCGGTAAATAGGAAACTAATATTATTAAATAAAAAGTTAGACGAATTACTAGAATTCGCGCGGGAGGACTATAAATAAATAATATAAAGTAATATCTACGAATATTATTAATAAGTACGGTAGTATATAGGAATATTTCTCTTAAGGTCGTAGGTTCCAATCCTATATCAACAATAGTAAATATTACCAGGGATTTTTTATTTGGAATAATAATAGATAATATAAGTTATACTCTTCCTAGCGCCTTATTAATTTTCTATAAAGAATTTAAACTACTTCTCCTCCCTATTTCTCGTCCTATTTAGCGTCTCTATTCTACGTTTTATATTTACGTTTTATATTTATATTTTACGTCTTTATATTACCTCCTATATTAGCGTTTTATATTTCTACTTTATATTTTTACTTTATATTTCTACTTTAATATCTTTATTTTATATCTCCTCTTTATATTTTTACTTTATATCTCTACTTTATATTTCTATTTTGCATCTTACGTCTACGTCTCACGTCTGCATTTTGCGTCTACGTCTTGCGTCTATATTTTGCGTCTATATCTCTTATTTGTATCTTGCGTCTACGTTTTATATTTTATATTTACATTTTACATCTACGTTTTATATTTTACGTCTATATTTTACGTTTCTACTTTGTATCTCTTAGTAATTACTATTCTCCTACCTCTATCTAACTAATTTTTATCGACCTAATAATTAGCCTACCGCTAGTACGCCGCTACTATATTTCCCTAATTTCGTATTCCTTGAGAAGGTCCGGGTAATTTATATCCTTTTATAATACCTACGAATTCTCGTTATTCGGATACCCCTTCTATTTAACCTAGAATTAATATTAGCAGCCGGATCTACAATACTTTATAATCGCTTTAACTTCGTACTAAATATTATCCTCCTTAATATCTACAACTTCCCCCTATAGTACCGCTATAGTAGGATCCCTATAGTATAGTTCTAATAAAGTAATAAGGAATATTAAATAAATTCGGTAATACGTAGGGAGTACGAGTCGGTACGCTATCTTCTTCTCCCTAACGACTTCGGTAATTTAGAAGGGTCCTAAAAATTTATCTATTAATTTAATACTTAGGTAATATTATTTAATATACTTCGTATTAAATAGAACCTAACTCCTAACGTCGAACTCCTTTAATTTCCGAACTTTATTATACTATTTTATATACCCCTAATTAACGACCTCTAAAGTTATTATAACTTCTAACCGCCTACGAAATAATTTATTAATCCGTTCGGTAATTACTATAGGAAGGACTATCCTTCGCCCTTACTCCGGATTTATTAATCCCCGAAAATAATACCCGAAGAGTAGCTCTAAAAGGGACTTTCCGATAGCGGTATAGAAATAGTTATTATATATCTACTATACGAGCGTAATTTTTTCAGCCTAATCGACCTACTCTATATTGTAGAAAATCCGAAAGTATAACTCTAAATTTTAATTTTACCTCTCTGTTTATCCGTCCGTCTAGGGGTATTAAGCCGTACTAAAGCGTCTACGGATATTTAAAAGTTCGTAGTAAATTTTTTAAAATTAATTTATAAAAAGGCTACTTCTATTTAATATAATAAAATTTAAGAGGTTAAATTATTAAAAGACGTTTCGTTAAAAAAAGAATATAAATTATTAAACGTTGATTATCTTCTACGTAGGGATATATAAAGCGTATTTAGTAAAGTAGTTAATAATAATAAGGATTATATCGTAGGTCCGATTAAATATAAGGTCGAATAATTTTAGTAGTCTAATAATAAAGTCGTACGAAATATTTTGCTAAGGGATAGTAAGGATAAGTAACGACCTTAATAGTCCGTATAGTCGATAGTTGCGGGGTTTAGCCTTCTAGTATATTAGATATTTATAGATATATAATTTAATATCGGTTGTAATAGTAGGCTAGTAGTAGAATTAATTAATACGTTTTAATATTTTCCTTTAACCTAAGTACCCGGCTATTACTATATTATAGTAAGTATAGAATAATTTAACCCGTATACGTTTTAGAATGTAGATTTAATATCGATATTATAGAGTTCTATTTTTCTCTATTTTTTAATTTTTCGTTCGTCTCCTCCCTTTACTATTCTTCTATATTTCTTCGATAATAAATAGATTTTCCTTCTACGCTTCTAACAATTATTATTCTAATAATAATAGTTATTCTTTATCCTTCTATACCCTTACTACTATTGTATACCCGCTTATATTCTCTATTATAATACTTTCGTTCTTCTTCCCTAATTTAGTAACGATTTCGTTTATAAACTTTACCCTCTTCCTTACTATTTTATCCTTTCTACTATTACCCTCAACCTCCTTTTATTTTCTCCCTTCCCTATCTACTTCGCCTTCCTCCTTCGAACCCCGCCTTTCTTCCCGCAATTCAATTCCTTCATCCTTTAACGCCTAACTTTCTTCCGTTTCGCCTATATCCTATCATTATTCCCTCTCTTCTACCGCCGTCCTTCAAACCTCCTTTCTAATTAAAATTACCTATCTTACTAATACTCTCAATACCCGACTTTCCTTTATTACTCGGCCCTTTTCTTTACTCCTTTTAATAACCTTTACTAATAGGTAGTCGCCCCCTATCTCCAATTTTTTTCTTCGCAATTATAGCTTCTTCAATAACCCGTCTACCGAATTTAATTTTCCTAGCCGATATTTAATTCCGAAATTATATACTACTAATTTTAACGTTTATTAATTTTACTTTATACTAACCCGCTCCTTATTTTAAAAATATTATAGGTTTAAATAATTTGTAATTATTAAGAATAATTTATTTATATATAATAAATATTACTTCTATACTTTTAACGTTCTTATAATTACTAATAATTCTCTATCCCTAACCCCGTACCTTATTTCTTCCGGTAATTTTTTCTTTAAAAAGAAAATTATTAGGTGCTACTTATTACTATATAATTATATAAAAACCGCTCTAATTGCGAAATCTAACGCGTCCGTTTCCACTCGGATTTATAATATTGGGTCGAAGTAGTACAATATAGGAGTTTCCTAGAATAATTTTTTAAATTCTGCGAACATTTCCCCTATTTCCTTTATAAGTTCGAATAGCCTCCGTTTATTGCCCTTTAATAATTCTATTAAGGGTACTATTACTTTAGAATATAATATTATAAAGTACTAATAGAATTCTATAAACCTTAAAAAGATTTAAATATTATAAACGTTCGCCGGAACCTCCTATTCTATAATTACTATAACCCTCTCTAGGTTTATCGATATACCCTTTAGAGAAACGATATATCCTAAGAATAATACCCGTTTTATATAAAATTCGCACTTACCTAAGTTTATATAGAGATCCCGATCTTATAGCCGCTAAAAAACTTCCTTAATATAGTTAATATAATCTTCTTCGTTCTTACTATAAATTAAAATATTATTAAAGTAAGTAATATATATTATATTTATTAGCCCTACTAACGTATTATTAATATATATTTAAAATATCGCTAGTACGTTTACTAACCTTATCAGTATAATTAAAAACTCGTAGTGCCCGTACTTCGTACGAAATACCGTTTTCTCTTCATTTCTCTTTCGGATCCGAATTTTATAATATACGTCCTTCAAATCTAATTTAATAAAGATTTTAACTAATAATAATCGATTTAGAATCTTTTAAATAAGGGGTAATACCGTCCGATTCTTCTTTATAACTTTATTTAATACTTTAAAATTGATGTAGAACTTTAATTTTCTACCCTTCTTTAGAATAAAAATAATAAAGGCGTCCGCTAGATTAATAGAAGGACGAATTTATTCTTTCTAAAGTACTTCTACTAATTATTCGTATAATACTTCTAATTCTTTAACGTTCAATATATAAATCGGTCCCTAAGGCGCTAACTCCCCTTCAATTAAATTAATACAATACTTTAACCGGTTGTATTAGGGTAGGGGTATAACCGAAGCTTCGAATACTAATTAAAATTCTTTATATTCTAGCGGAATAATCGGTTTAAGGACGGTAAGTTCGCCTTCTATTTCCTCTAGTAATTCTAAGGGTTGTAGTAGTACTAATTCTATAGAGGGTACTAGGGTAAGGTAAATATTATTAAATACTATCCGAAAGACCTTTATTAGGGAAGTAGGGACCAGAGGTATTTCGGCCAATTCTAATACAACGGATAGGGTTATAAATTTTAATACTAAAGAAGAGGGGATTTTAAACGGGATATTCGTATACGTAGAAGGGTAGAAACCCTCTTCTACCCTTACTATTTCCTAAAAGTCTAATAGTAAAATTAAATCCTACTGTAGCCCTACTAGAACGGTTATAGCGTTATATATTTCCTTTACCGGTATTATATTTAATATAAAATCGCCAGCTTTAATACGAAAATAAAACGACTATCGCCGCTAATTAATATTGGGGTTCTACTTACAAAGTTAGGAATAACCGAGGATAACTTCTACGGCCGGAGATTTAACTATAATAAAAGTAATTCGCTTTATCTACTTAATACTATAGGAATTACGCATTTTAATAAAATAAATAATCGTACTATATATAAAAATAGGCTAAAGAGAGAAATTAATAAAATAATAGGGTATTGGATTAATTTTTACATTCGACGGGAATAAATACCTACTAATTAAATTTAACTCTATACCTAAATTTATTAACCCTTACGTATTCCGCCAATCTCTATAAATCTTTATTAATAACCTTATTTCTAAATATAATTATAATTTACCTATATTGTCCTAAGCGGTTATAATTACTATTCTAACCGCGATCGGTTTAGCGTTCGCTCTGTATAAAGGGGTACTTATAAGGATAATACAATTCTATATTAAATAGCCGACCTAGCCGCAATTATAATACGCTCGGTTTTAGTACGCTATTGCGAAATAACCCGTTATATTATACTCGTAGTAGGTATTCGGTAATTTCGGCTAGGTATAACGGTTATACATATAACTTTTTTAGCGATAAAGGGAATAAATAAAATTAGAATTTATTTAAAAAGTAATAGAGGGGCGATAGGGAAAATCGGAAGGGTTAATACTATAGGACAATTGAAAAGGGATATTCGAAGAGGAAGTAAGAGGGTATAAAAATAAAGAAGATAGCGGAATATACCTTAAAGATATTTAATTTTAATAATATAATATAAACGGTTTAATATTCTCTAAACTTTCTAACTATTCCGTATACGCTACTACTTCGTTTATCGTATTAATACCGGCCGTTAAAAGGACACTTTATTTAAAAAAGGAGCGCAATTAATTAACTTAAATAACGACCCGAGTATATTCCGGTTAATTGTATAATAGATTAAATTCTTCGGTATAATAGCGGTTATAAAAGTTATAAATAATTTCCGAAGCGCCTTACTATATACGTTCGAATTTATTGAGAACGGATCGTTTAATAGCCTAGGTATTACTATTATATTTAGTCTCCAAGAAAATACGGAGGTCGCTCTACGTAGGCGTATTATAAATAGTATTATACTTAGGTTTACTATAGAGAGCTAATATATATTTAATTTATATATTCTTAAAATTACTTTTAATATAATTAATAATAAACGAGAGGGAAATATAGGGGTATTTTTAAAAATACGTATTAATATTATAAAAGTAGTTCTACAATTATAAGAAACTTTCGCCGGTAAATTTAATAATATTATATTTAGGATAGTATTCAGTACGAACTAGCGTAGCTACGGTTAATAAAGGGGTAATTATAGCGATAGCCGCTAACGAGGGGGTAGTAAGGGGAAGTATAATAGAAATATAAGTCTAATTATAGAAGAGGTAATCCTAATAATAGAACCCGGCGGAAATAGGAGGGTAGTTTCCTACTAAGTTTTATTCGGTAAGGCCTACGAAAGCGAATTAATCCTATTAGAATATATACGAAGGGAAATAATTAAAGAAAAATTTAATTATAGTAAACCGGGATTCGAATAATTATTACTTACGTACGAGCTCGTCGGCTTCCGAAATTTAGAAATATAAACGGGGAGCCCGGGGTAGCGTAGGGGGGTAGTCTTCGTTACTATCTTCTTCAATAAACTCTACGGTAGGTTAGTACTATTATAAGGAAGGCGGAGGAAATTGAATTGTTTTAACCGTAATAATTATAGGGGTAATAGTATAAGAGGGACGAAGAGTAGCCTTAGTAATATAAGAGATAAACCGGCCGCTACGTATATATATTTTAATAGTATTAATTCAATTCCTAGAGGAAGAGTTATTAATTTATTAGGAACGTAAGCGAAAAGTAGGTTAAAGTAACTACGGTCGTAGCCACACATAGGGGACGGCAAATTAGAGGTCAATCCAAAAATATATTAATAACTACCAACTATAATAAATTACGCTTCGTTGAACCTCTTTTATACTTATACAAACTCTATTCATCCGCTAATGAGCGTTATAGAGTCCCGTACTAATCTAGCGCCCCGACACGGTGCCGGATTATCCTTCCCGCGAGCCCGACCCGATATGGGCGCTGCCGTTGTTGGTCCGCCGCTTCGGCCGACGGAGCGGAGCAGCGACCGTTGGAGTGCTTCGGTACGCAGGCTCTTCGCCTCCTGACATACAACTACGTTAGTATTGTGAAGCCTCCCAGGTTACCCTATCACTCTTTATAATAGCCTAAAAAAATACTTATTTTAATAAACTTTAATATTTTTTCAAAAAAGAAATCTTAGCGCCCAGTAGGATACGGTTTAAATAGTAGGACGAAAAAGCTACTTTTTCCATTTTAATAGCGATTTCCCCTCGACTATCTAATATATCCAGATGCACATAGTGCCAAATGACGAGAAAAGAAAAGCGGTCATTTTGGTACCGATTGCACGCCGTCCGGATAGACGGTTGTTGAAAAACTTCGAAAAACCGAGTTTCTAATTGCAAATGCAACCGCGCGACCGATGCAAATGACCAAGTCCCAAAAAATAATCAAGTCCGAAAACACCTTCCACTCGCACTTCGGCCGACGCACGTCGGGCGAAACCTTTACTAACACTTTCCTTACTCTAAACATTCGTAGTAAGAGGCAACTATGAGCCAAGGGACCGATTTTATTATCTTACCGCCTACGCAAACCGCGTTCTTCTCAATTCCTTCATCGCACTCAATAAAATGCACGGACATAACGTACTTGCAGAACTCTTATATACATCCGCAAGATGTATTCTCGTCTTAGCAAGCATTTGGATCGTCTTTCACCTCGCGAGCGCCTTTTACAATGTCTTTTTCCATCCTTTGCGACACATTCCAGGTCCCAAGCTTGTGGCGGCAACGTACATTCCTGAGTTCTATTGGGACGTCCTGCGAGGTGGCATGTACCAGAAGCGCATCCTGTTAATGCACGAGAAATACGGTATGACGAACCATAAGCACTATTTCAACATGTCTTCCGGTGTTTTGTCCCGTCCTCTAACAACGGAGCTTGACAACTATGCGATTACTCTAGGCCCTATCGTACGCATCAGTCCTAATGAAGTTCATTGTAACGACTGGCGCTTTATTGACGAGATCTACGCCTCCGGCAGTAGAAAACGAGACAAGCCTTTGCATCAAGTCCGAGGAAGTGGAGGGCAAGTTCATGTCCCTGTGAATAATCTACGACTCAATTGGGTTCGGTGCTGACATCCATCTGTCTCAGTATTGTCCACGCTACTTTTTCGACCACAAGCCATGATCTTCATCGGATGAGACGAAACGCCTTGAACAAGTTCTTTTCCCGTGCACAAGTTGCGCGACTGGAGCCAACAGTTCGCGTCTATGCCGAACGCATTTGCGACAAGATCCTGATCTTGGGCAAGTCAGCACCCTTTGATGTCACCACGGCGTATAGCCATTTTACCACTGATGTCATCTCTGGCTACTGTCTCGGTGACAGCCTCGGGCTCATCGAGCAGAAGGGGTGGGAGCCCAACTTCCGCGAGCCATTGTACGCGCAGCTCAAACTGATGTACTGGCTTCGTTTTGTCCCCTTTTTCAAGCACTTGAGTGTTGCCGCAGCTATGTAAGGTTGTCCCAATGTTGATGCAGCACATAGGACTTGTCGGCGTTGTCGCTAACGGGAGGACAGGATCACTCGACGATTCTCAAAGGATATGGACACGCTCTTCAATGCGTTAGTGGTACGTTTTCTCTGGTTAAAGTTTCGTTCCATGCCCTGTTTCGCTGACGAATCATGACATTCAGGGGGACATGCCAAGGTATGTGAGGAGAGCACAAGACAATGTGATCAAGGGTCTCGACGATGGCTCATCAGTCTTTGGTGCTCTCTTGACCTCAGATCTTCCACCGAGCGAGAAATCCCTTGAGCGTTTGACGGATGAGGGATTCTCCTTGTTTGCAGCCGGGACGGAAACCGTCAGTTGGGCATTGTCCGTCATCACTTATCATCTCTTTGCAAACCGTGAGCTGCTGGAAAAGGTCACCACAGAAGTAACACAGGCCATCGACGCCAAATCCGGGCAACTTCCCTCTTGGCACACGCTGGAAAAGTTGCCCTACCTGGGAGGTGTCATCTACGAAGGTTTACGTCTATCCTATGGCGTTGCCAGTCGTTCCTCGCGCATCCCAGTCGGAGAAGATTTGGTATATCGTGGCGAATGGGCACCGAAGGGAAGCAACACCATGCGCGAAATTCAATACGTGATACCAAGAGGGTATGCAATCGGGATGTCGCCTCTTAGTATACATCATGATGAAACGGTCTTTCCAAATTCGCACTCTTTCGTTCCAGAGCGATGGATCGATGACAACAATCAGCATCGGAAAGAACTCGACCGGGCTTTGCTATCATTCTCCAAGGGAAGCCGCAGCTGCCTTGGCATCAAGTGAGTGATCCAGACCCTCATTATCATGGCAAGTCCGAACTGACCTTTACTGCTCCCCAGCCTTGCTTACTGCGAGCTCTATGTGCTGCTTTCATTGCTCATTGTTCGCGTCTTCCCGCGCATGAAGCTTCACGAAACCACAGAGTCCGATGTGGCGCACGACCATGACTTCTTCAATCCTTTCCCGGTTTCGAGCAGCAAGGGTGTTCGGGCCATCATTGTATAGGTGGTGCTGGAGGAATGTGCGAAATGACGGCTCGTTCTCTTCAGGTCCTTCGCGCTGTCGCGGAGACAACGAATGTGCAAGACTGGGGCCTGGTTCTTTGCCCACGAGTGTTCATTTTGCCAGGCACGACCGTAAACGATCGGAAAAGTTAAGGTAGGTACTATCTTGAGGTACTAGTGTGAGAGCCCAATGCACTATTTTCAGGCGTAAACGTTGCAACATAGAGGTATTCTGTTTATCTGCAAACGTTCTTGACTGCCCCGTAATGAAGCATCGTCGACCAATGTTCCCTCCAGATACCGCCAGACTTCACCACGTCAACAACATAGAATTTTAGGTATCAACAGTTGAGATAGTCTTATAGAAATCCAACTTTACGTTTGTGAACAGATGATTTTATTGTGAGGTTATAGGCCCCATTGTGTACAAGGTTTGCATGCGTGGGTGGATGTATTGGGGCACTGAGCAGTGCGAGCAGTTCATCTATAAAGGTAAAACGACTGCTCGGCTGAAGCTGGAATTGACATTTGCGCACCATATATGAGCACTTGGCTACCTACCTTGAGGTAAGTAAACAATGACTGTTCATAGATCTAGAAGTACCTTTCGATGGCGTGAGCAAAGGGGGTTGAGATTGAATACGAACTATGGTGGATGATCTAGATACATTTCTCTCGAGGTTGACTTCTAAAAAGACCGTCTAGATCACATTAAACGGGGCCTGCGGTCTTCTTCCCGACGATGGGATTGTAGAACCGGAAACGATTGAATGGGTCATACTTGGCCTTGAGATCCCGAAGCTTCTTCAAACGCCACGCCTCATGTCCATACTTTTCCTCGACAGACTCAAACCCGTTGGCATAATTGACATAAGCATTGACTGGTCTGGTGGGCTGGCCCTGGTTCCACTGGTCTCGCACCTCATTTGCCCATTTCCAGGCCTCCTGTTCGATGGTCTTATTGTTAGGAGGAATGATGATTTGAACCAGCATGAGATGATGGTCATCGCGGAAGGGGTAGGCGGAGTCGTTGGGATTCTGGGCATCCGTGCCGGCAGTGGAGTAACCTTCGTGAAGCACAACAGCTCCAGCGGCAAGTGTGGGGTCGCTGGCAATGCGTTTCTTGAAACCTTCAAAGATAAGGCGCTCGGCGGTCAGGTTGTACACTTGAAGGCCGGCTGTGGCGGTGATTCGGACTTTGTTGTGTTGACAAATGGCACTGTTCTCGTCAGTCTGCTGTGCAGCAGCCACCTGTGGAAAGGGGACATCTCCCTGCTCATCCCGTACGGCCTCGATGGCATTAAATGGGGCCAGGAGCTTTTCTGCTTCAGCAGCGGATCCACGGTAGGCAAACGTCCACCAGAGGACAGGCTCCTTTTCCGAAACGGTGGTATCCAGCAACATGTTTCCGAAGTTGGTTGTCATGTTGACCGGGGTTGAGCCATTTCCGTGGAAGTTGTTGAGGGCAGTGAAGACAGCTTCGAGCTGGTCTCCACGCCACACATAGTTGTGGTAGTGCCAGGTATCAGGACCGCGGGGATAGACTTTCATCTCGAAGCTGGTGACAATACCAAAGTTGTGACCCGCACCTTTCATGGCCCACAAGAGATCACTGTGGCTGGTGTTGTTGACACGAACGGCAGTTCCATCGGCAAGCACAACATTGAGCTGAAGAATGTTATCGCTGATCATGCCATGAGGACCTTCGTGGCGGCCGTGGCCACCACCAAGGCCTGGACCCATCATGCCCACGCAGTCGCAGGAGCCAGTGGTCGTGACATATCCCTGATCCCAAAGGTATCTGTTGGCTTGGCCATCGAATACGCCGCCTCCAAACCAAGCAGACTTGCCATTGGGCTGAATGGTGATGGTCCTGAATTGTGCCATGTTGATCTGCACGCCGTTGAATGATCCGAGACTGGAGGGATATCCGTGACCCTTGTTGATGGCCAAGAACTCAATGCTCTTTTCGTTACAGTATTTCACCTGCATATTCGTGTCAGCATCATGTGAGCTACTGTGTGACATTGACCATACGCCATGGAACTTACAATGCTGGCTACATCCGATTCCTGGGCAGGCTCGATGACGATCTGGAACTTTGGCTTGGCAAAATCATTCCATCTCGATGTAGCGTCTTCATAACGTGCATCCTCGGGTCCGAAAATGATGGTGCTCTTCGAGAGCCGTGAACCAAGTTCACGCTGGACTTGGGCGACGCTTAACTTCCGAGGGGTTGAAGGAGACCGCTCAAAGTAGGATGGGATGGTTGCAGCTGCTACCAGCGTGTGGAATATGCCAAGACAGCTGGCAAGGGAGAGAAGGCCTTTCATGTTGCAAAGAAGTTGCTTGACCAGTTGAAGTGGAAATTTGGTTGAAATGCAATGCAATGCGATGCGATGCGACGACGTGTTGTCTTGCAGTGAAGATCTTCAAGCGACCTTCAACCAGAGGTTTATATGTTCTTTGACTCCCTTCTGGGTACGTACTCATCGTTTCTGCCTTCCAGCCCATCGGCCATCAGTTTGGTTTGCAAAAACATCAATAATTCTCCCGAGACAGCATCGTGGTTACCTATTGTTCGGCCTGTGAGCCAATCGAAGAGAGTTGAGGCGAGGCTCAGGTCGACAGCCTGTGGCACAGCACCTAGGTTAGGTACCTCTGGGGTTGGACAGTCAAGCCATCACGAGAATGTGACCGAGTGGCAGCCAGGGAACCTGATCCATCATGCAGACTGGTGTTCCCACTGTGTTCGGTTGATACAACCGAAGGTCACCGCGAGCCCCGCGCAAGCCGAGGTTTGTCGGCCGACGACTTATTGACAAAACCCCGATGCTCTAGACCTCTGTTCTAGGGAGATCGGGGGTCTCGATCAGCACTCCATTTTCAGCCCCGACGCCCGAACAAACCAGACCGAGACAGCCAGCTGAGAAGCCCGATACCTCTGGGTGGGTCGCATGTGGACTGTGGTCCCGTCACAGCCAACGAGGACCGACTGTGGCTTCGGCTGGGCTGTTCTGCTGTCAGCGATGACTGCACAACTCGCCTTTGGTGTCCAAGTATCAAGTACTTTGCCCATTTCCAAAGGTGTCTACGCAGGCCATGTACTGTTTGATGGGTGCTCATCAAACTTTCACCAGAAAACATCGAAGTCCAGCAGCAACATCCTCTAGCCGCCATATTGGCCCATCATGTTGCCAGTCGTCCAGCAAAGTATCCCATTCTTTGACAACATCTCCAATCTCACAAATCCTCTCCTAGTCCTTCTCACAGTCACTGTCGGTCTCTACAGTCTGTACCAATGGCTCCTCCCCAAACCCATCCCCGGCATCCCTTACAACCCCCAGGCGGCCAAGTCTCTCCTCGGAGATGCGCCGGCCATGGTCAAGGAAGTTAGCGCAACGGGCGAGTTCCGTGTCTGGTGCGCTAAACAGATGAAGCAGATGAATTCACCACTCTGCCAAATCTTCATCCGGCCCTTCTCCAAGCCCTGGGTGCTTCTCGCCGATTTCCGCGAGGCTAAGGACATCCTGATGCGGCGGAAGGAGTTCGACAAGTCGTCCTTTTTGTCTGATGGAATGGCCTGCATGGGCTCCTTCCACGGCATTTACATGACTGGGGAAAAGTTCAAGGCCAATCGTCAGCTGATTCAGGATCTCATGACCACGAGCTTCCTCAACAACCACGTGGGCCCAGCAATCTATGGCAAGGGGCTGGAGCTGATGAAGCTGTTCGAGACGAAAATGCTTCTTGCTCGCGGGCGGCCTTTTAGCGTCAAAAAGGATTTCGAGTACACATCTCTGGATGTGATGCTCGAGTTCGCGTTTGGCAAGAACTGGGTGCACACTTCACTTGGCCCACAGATGGAACGTTTGGAGAAAATGCAGGCCGAGGATGTCGATGCGATGATGGAGGGTAAGGACTCCGACAAGCCGGTCGTGTTCCCGCTGGTACCGCTCGTTGACTTCCTCAATTCCGTTTACGAGGCTCCGGAAATCGTGGAAAAAACCATCAACGCTCTAATGCCCAAGTTGCAAACCTGGTGGTGGTCCAAACAGTCCTGGTACAAACACATTTTCGATGCGAAGGAGCGTGCCATGAAGGAGCAAGTGGAGATTGCCATTAGCAACTTCCAATCTGGCTGTATCCAGACGGGCATTGAGCACATGTTGATGCGAGAGGCATCCAGAGCTGAAAAAGAAGGTCGGGCCCCGGATTTCAGGAGCAAGGTGTTGCGAGATGAAGTGAGTTGTGCATCCTTCCGAAACAGCAGTCTCTCCTTTGAAATTCTGCTCATGGTTGCGATCTAACATGTCGTTTCGTCCAGATGTTTGGCAACATAGTCGGTGGCCATCACACCACCAGCGGCGCAATGATGTGGTTGACCAAGTATCTCACCGACCACCCGGTAGTCCAAAGCAACCTGCGTTCAGTCTTATACACGAGCCTCAGTGCCGCTAAGGACGAGAACCGCCTCTTTACCTTCGAGGAGATCCGGCATGCAAAACTACCCTACTTGGACGCCATCATCGAAGAGATGCTCCGCATCAACGCCGTTCCAGTCACTCGCGAGGCCTTGACTGATACCACTATCCTGGGGTATCCCATCAAGAAGGGAACGCAAGTCTTCTTCATGTCAAACGGCCCCGGCTTTCTGTCACCATCGTTTCCCATTGACGAAGCTCGAAGGAGCGAAACTTCGCGCGCTTCCAAGATAAACGCCACATGGGATGAGACTCAGGACTTGGCAGCTTTTGTTCCGGAACGGTGGCTGGTACGCAAAAGTGAAGGCAATGGTCTACTGGCAGATGATGTAGACTTTGACGGAGCTGCTGGCCCGCAACTCGTGTTTGGCTTGGGACCGCGTACGTGCTGGGGGAGGAGGTTGGCGTACATGGAGATGCGGATCGTGATTGCCATGCTTGTTTGGAACTTCGAGCTGTTGAAGACCCCACCGGCACTGTCATCTTATGCCGGACTTGAGGGCATTGCTCGTGTGCCACAGCAATGTTACGTGCGGCTTCGCAAGTTGTAAGTGAACTCGTCAAGGGCGAGGGTGTACAGCTGTCTCCTCATGTAACGTAATGTTGATGACGAAGATGAAGAATGAAACATCGGCTCCAATCCCCCTCCTTCCCTTTGTCGCAGTGTGAATAGATGAGCCGTCATAGAAGTTCAAGACTCCCACTTTGCTTGGAGTGAATTACCATATTCGGTGCGATGTTGTAAGAACCCTGGCCCAACAGTGTTGCCAAGACATTGTCGGCCGATGAAATCGGATAGGACGGTCCAAGACCACAGAGCATTACTAAGTCCCTGTAAGTGGACTCTCCCTTCAGCCCTCAGACTCCAGACTCCAGCTACAAGCTACTTTGTACCTATGCACATCCGATCGAACCACAACTTGAAGCTTTCTGTAACTGGCTAGAGGTAGGTAGCAATGCGGGCCCTGTTTGACCAAAAACATTGTTTGCGCTTGTCTTTTACAAGTGAACAAAGAGAGACGTAGAATTGCTTATTGGGCAAAGAAGGGCAAAGAAGGGCAAAGAAGGGCATAAACGCAGCCTGGAAGTAGATTAACTTGTCCCTGTGGAATACGCACATCATCCACCTCGATATCGTTCAAGGCACATCTATCTTCTCAGATAAACCTCCAGCAGACCCAACGGTCCATCGTCAAAGACATTCTTGATCTCATATCTCTCGTCCGCCTGCTTCAAAAGCTGCTCGAACTCGGCCTTCGTGCGTTGCTTAGCGCCACAGTTGACCAACATGACCATATCGACCTGGCGCACATTGCGCTCCTGATGACGTGGCCAGGCTCCAGGTTCGGGGATGATGATGTCGTTGATCAAGAGCGGAGTTTCGGGGCTCGAGTTTTCCAGACCGGGGACAAAGGCCTTGAAGATGGTGACCACGTCCTTGTCGGCCCAGTTGTGAGTGCACTGGCGGATTAGAAAAGCGGCGGCGTTCTTGACAGGCTGAGGATCGAAGAAGCTATGATGCATGTATTGCACTCGGGGGGCGAGGTCTTGGGTCAGAGATTCTTTGCCTTCAGCGAGCATGTCGGCATTGGAGTCCTGCACGATGAAGTCCAAAGCGGGGTAGATCTGTTTCCGTTGTCAGAACGAGTCATGAGTCAAGAGAAAACAGAGAAACAAAGACGTACCTGAGCCAAGCTCTTGGAAATGTGACCATTGCCACCGCCAACATCAACGACGGTCCCCTTGAGAGCAGACCAGTTGAACCCGTCCTTGAGCAGGAAGTCAAGGTGACTATCCATCTTCCTCAGGCCGGCCATAGCTTTGGCGAACCGTCGAGCCTTCTCCGGATCTTTTTGGTAGAACTCAAAGATGCCAACGCCATGTCGGGTGACAAAGGGGTTGAGGTTTTGGTGCGCCTCGTAAGGGTTTGCCTTGAGACTCACATTGCAGTCGGCAGCCGCCTTGAGCATCTCATCGAGAGAGTAGTGGACGACGGCCCGGAGCTGCTCATCCTGCTGAATCACGAGGGAGGAAGGGCTGTGAGAAACCCTCCTAGGCTGCAACTCTTCAAAGATCCTGTAGGTCCTGAGCTGTCTGATGATACGGCTGGTACGGTCTACATCAAGGCCTGCCTTGTTGGCGAGATCCTCAACTGCAATATCACCATGAGCCGGTACGTGCTGGAAGAAGTCGAAGTCGAGAGCGACCTGAAGGGCACCCAGATCGTAGCCGGTACAGCAGAAGGCCCTGAGCCACTTTCTGGGACCGTCGATGAGGAGCTGCAGATCTTCCAAGTTTGCCTTGAGAGACGCGTGGAGGCGACGATAGTCAGGGTGGTCGTGAGGGGGATCTTGGGATTCAAGGGAAAAGGATGGTTCGGGAAGTTTGTTGACCTGAAGATACTTGGTGATATCCTGGGCGGCGGAAAGTATGCTCTGCGCCAAGCCCAGAATGGAGGGCGAGGACGAGTCGTTCACGCCGGTCGTCGAAAGGCTGCCCATCTTGGATGCTTGGTGGAAGTGTTGTCTGAGAAGAAGCAATAGCTTGAAGTGACTTGAAGTAATGAAGACTGAAATGAATCAGCTACCAAGATATGATGAAAGAAATGACACCGGAAGGTCAGGTATTTCAGAGTCAGATTAAAGTAGTTGCTGCACAAACCACACACCTTTGTAGATCGCCAACCAATCGGCGATGTGAGATCCCAGGCTGGCGAGCCTTTAGTGCTGACGGCCATGGGTATGTTCGGCGGGGATGGGTAACATTCTCACGGCCCGCCGTACTTGTGGTGCCCGCATGTAAGCACCATCCTATGTCGGCCGATGAGCTGCATCGTTATCCAACATGGGCTGCGATTCTTGGCCTTCGGCCGAAGATTTGGGAAAAGGAGGACTTCGCACCGGAGCCGCAATGCAGATCCCGATACCACTGCGTACTATCAGATGCAACGGAAACACGGAGTCCGGATTGGTGACATTAACCGCACTCGGCGGTGCTATACGGCTGACAAGGCCTTGGAAGAACGAACTGGAAAGTGTGAACAATGAGCATAAATGAAGAGAACCGGACTCAACTGAACATAGAAAGGAAGAGAGAGGATCAAGGACGGAACCAGCCACTGCCCCCTTCATGTCATAAGATAAACGGCAGGCAACTTACTTTCAACAACCCACAGTCCACACGCTTTTCCATTCAACATTCTGCACACTTGACCGTGTCAGAGATCACCATCAAGTACGATAGCGATGTCTTCCACCCTCAAGCACGACCCTCATGAGCCGGTGGCCATTGTGGGCATGGGTAAGTCGTCTTCACCTCACAACTGCCTACAGAAACTACCAGTACTGACGTAAGAGCAGCATGCCGATGGCCAGGCGGTGTTCACGACCCCTCTCAATTCTGGGAGTTTCTCCGGAACAAAGTTAACGGCTGGAAGGAGTTTGATGACCCGCGGTTCTCTTCAACCGGGTTCCACCATCCCAACTCAGACCGGCCGGGTTCCATGTCCATGAAGGGCGCATTTCTTGCCGAGCAAGATGCTCGTCTTTTTGACCACACCTTCTTCGGCATGACCGGTCTGGAAGTCGAGACCATGGACCCTTCGCAACGCAAGTTGCTTGAAGTGGCCTACGAAGCCATCGAGAATGCCGGAGAAACGTGGGAGAGCGTTTCGGGGACCCGGACGGGGGTCTTTGTAGGCAACTTCTGCCTTGACCACTGGATGATTCAATCGCGGGATTGGGACAACCCAAGGCCGTATGCCTTTACTGGCGCCGGCACCAGCATTCTTGCCAACCGCATCAGCTACATCTTCAATCTCCAAGGGCCAAGGTGCGTAGCTTCTGCATGTCTCGGGTATAGGAAAATTGACATGGCATGTACTGACATCTGATGACAGCCTCACGGTGGACACCGCCTGCTCGTCCTCGATGTACGCCCTCCACCTCGCAGTCAACGCCATCCGCGCCGGGGACTGTGATTCGGCCATCGTCGCCTCGGCCAACTGGATCGCCGATCCCGGGGTGCAAATTGCCCTGGACAAGCTCGGCGCGCTCTCCGCATCTGCGCGCTGCCACACCTTCGACGCTCGGGCAGAGGGCTACGCCCGTGGCGAAGGTTTTGGCGCCATTTATCTCAAGAGACCTTCCCTCGCTATTGCCGATATGTCACCCATCCGCGCAATGATCCGAGGAACAGCCATCAACTCCAACGGACGAACCGGTGGTATCACGAGGCCTAGTGCCAACGGACAAGAGACGGTTATCCGGGAAGCATACCGCAACGCCGGCAATCTGCCGTTCCGCGACACCAGCTACTTTGAATGCCATGGAACAGGCACGTATGTTGGGGACCCAATCGAAGTAGCCGCACTGGGAAGAGTCTTTGCTCCAGAACGGTCTAGCGACGATCCGCTACTTATCGGTTCCGTGAAAAGTAACGTGGGACACGGGGAAGGTGCCAGCGCTTTGGCATCCATTATGAAGGTTGTTCTTGCTCTAGAGCACGGTGCAATCCCACCCATCTACGATCTTCAAACCCGGAACCCCAACATCGACTTCGAGGGTGCCAAGGTTCAGCCAGTGACCGAGGTCACGCCGTGGCCCAAGGATCGCCTGCAGAGAGCAAGCATCAACTCGTTCGGCTATGGTGGTGCCAACGGTCATTGCATCATCGACCATGTCAACATCGTGCTGCCGGATTATGTTGCGCCTGGGATCTACAAGCGCAGCACCAGAGATACAACAAACGGTGTGAATGGCCCTATGAACGGGCGCAACGGTTTGCCTTCGCATCGTCCCATCATTCAGAGGCCAAAGATGACCGCCTCGCCGAATGCCAACACACGACCACTTGTCCTCCTCCCCCTCTCTGCTCACAACGAAAACTCTCTCGAGCTGAACCTCAAAGCGTTGTCTCAAGTTGTCGACAAGTTACCGTTGGCAGACGTCGCATACACCTTGGGTGCCAGACGGTCCAAATTTGCCCAGCGATCCTTCTGCATCGTAGAGAAAAACAAGGTTGTTGAGGGCTTCGCGGCCAAGAGCAGGGTGGTAAGAGCACCATTGCAACCCACCAACCTTGGCTTCATTTTCACCGGCCAAGGCGCTCAGTGGCATGCCATGGGTGCCCAGCTGTTTGAGTATCGAGTGTTCTCCACAGCGATCCGGTACCTGGATCATGTCCTCAGCTCGCTGCCCAATGGTCCGGACTGGTCACTAGAGAAAATCCTGTCCGGAGACTGCGATGCTGCCCTCATCCAGAGAGCCGAGATTTCTCAGGCTGTTTGCACTGCTGTACAAGTTGGCCTGGTTGATCTGCTTGCCTCGTGGTCCGTGAGACCTCACGGTGTTGCTGGACACTCCTCCGGTGAGATGGCTGCGGCGTACGCTGCTGGTCGTATCACAGCTGCCGAAGCTATCGTAGCGGCTTACTTCCGCGGTCAGGCGGTATCACGGAACAGACAGACCGGTGCGATGCTGGCTGTCGGCCTGGGCGCTGAAGCGGTAGCCAAGTATCTCTCTGGCCTGGAGGATCAGGTCAAGGTAGCAGCAATCAACTCGCCAGGAAGCGTCACGTTGTCCGGCGATCCAGCAGCCATTGATAATATCTCAAAGGTCTTGGCCGCCGACAGCATCTTCAATCGAAAACTCCAGACGGGCGGCAATGCTTACCATTCACACCACATGCTTCCCATTGGGCGCGACTACATCGAGATGCTGAGCCAGAGCCTTCAACACATCCAGAAGCTCGGCCTTGCCTCACCAGAGCAGCGGTATCCCAAGGCATTGTGGGTTTCGTCTGTCAAACCCAACAAAGACACAACTGAGTTGTTTGACGATCCATCCGCTTACTGGAGGGCCAATCTCGAGTCACCTGTGCAGTTCTCGGAGGCTGTTGCAAGCTTGGTACGCAACGAGAATGTTACCATCCACGCTTTGGTAGAGATTGGACCCCACCCTGCGCTGAAGAGCCCGGTGGAGCAGATTGTCAAGGCCGCTGGCAAAGCTGTGGCGTATGCCTCCACGCTCAAGAGGCAGGTGGACGCCCGGCTATCCATGTTGCAACTTGCCGGAACGCTGTTCACTTTAAACACACCCATCGACCTTGCCGCCGTAAATGCTGTTGATGGGGAAGCAGGACACAGCGAAGGCCTAGAACACGGCAGCACCTGTCTCGAACTGCCACCCTACCAGTACACTTATAACGGCCTGAACTATCATGAGAGCCGGGCCAGCAAGGAGTACCGGTACCGGTCGGTGTTGAGACATGACCTTCTTGGCTCGAAGGTCGTCGGCAATGCAAAGTTGCGACCCCAATGGCGGAACATTCTCCGGATGAAGGACGTCCCATGGTTAGGCGATCACCGCCTTGTGCCAGGTAAGCATTCCCTTCTTTCAAGCAGCGAGTATTGCTCCGATGTAGCTGACATTTGCCTCTTGTATAGATGCCGTCCTGCCGGGTGCCGCGTACATCGCTATGGCGGTAGAAGCTGCGTCACGCATCTACGATGAGTTCCCCAAGCCGTTCGACGTCAAGGGCTTCTCTCTACGTGACGTCGTCATCAAGAAGAGCCTTGTAATCCCAGAAGACGACTACGGCGTTGAGATACTCACGAGCATGGAGCTTGTCGACCTTGCCACAGCGCAATCACCTGCATGGGCTACCTTTTCCATCAGCTCAGTTGGCCGCGAAACCAATGAGTGGACGGAGCACTGCACAGGGCGAGTCAAGGTGGTGATCCGCGAGACAGGAAATGAGATTGGCGTCGAACACGGTCGAGTTGCCGCTCCGTATGCACCAAGGGCCGTAGACGTCAAGGCTTGGTATAAGAAGTTTTTGGACATTGGCCTCGGCTACGGTCCGGTGTTCCAGCCTCTGTCGGACATCCGCGTTGATGCGGCGTCAAACTTGGCCGTGGCGACCGTTCGTCTGCAGCCCGGAATTGGTGTCATGAAGGGTGGCGAGTCCCGGTACGCCGTACACCCGGCCTCCCTGGACGGTGCCATTCAGCTGGGCTTGGTTGCGTGCCACGGAGGGCGGCCGAGCGAGGCTACCACTGCCTTTGTACCGGTACAATTCTCCAGTCTGTACATCGACAGCAGCCTAGCCCATGGCGGCGAGACATGTGCCATTGTGGCTCGTGGGCAGCGGCGCGGTATCCGGAGTGCTCATCTTGATCTGCAGTTCCTGGGTGCAGATGGAAAGCTTCTGCTTGACGTCGACTCCCTCCGATGCGTTAGCTTCTCCAGTGAGGCCAAGCCGGCGGATAGGGCATTCAGCAGCCCCTACACTCGCCTAGTGTGGAAGCCGGACATCCGTAAGCTCAGCAACAGCCAAGCTCGCCGGATATACCCCCCACCAACCGAAAATGTTGACAAGGCACCGCTATGGGGGATCACGAACAAGGTAGCCCATCTTGTCGTGTACAGCTTGTATGAGACTTTCGGGCGACAGGCTGATCGGCCCCAGCCTTCGGGTGAGGTCGGCCACTTCTTTGACTGGATCATCAGAAAGGGTGAAAGCGATCATTCTGAGATGATGGAAGAGGCAAGAGAGCTGGCAGCCAAGGGTGCTCTGCTTCAGCAGATCGAAGAACTTGTCGCCCAGGCACCTGACATTATGGAAGTCAAGATCGCAAAGCTTCTGCACGACAATGCGGCCGACATTCTGTATGAACGAAAAACGGGGATGGAAGTCATCATCGGAGAGAACCTTCTGACACCACTTTATCAGGAAGGCCTCCTGATGACAGGCATCTATCCACAGCTCTCCATTGTCCTAGCTGGCCTTGCCCACGCCAATCCAAACCTCCGGGTTCTCGAGATTGGAGGCGGTACTGGTGGCGCGACGCGGATCGCCATGAAGGCTTTTAACGGCCCCAACGGCATCAAGGCCTACCGGGATTACACCTTCACAGACATCTCGCCAGGCTTCCTGTCGGCGGCCAAGGAATCCATGGCCGATTTGAGGGACATGAACTTCTCCGTCTTTGACATTGAAGAGGACCCCGTGGCACAGGGATACGAGGAGCAGACGTATGATCTGATTATTGCGTGCCAAGTCCTTCATGCCACCTCGAACATGACCAAGACGCTGTCAAGATGCCGCAGGCTCCTTAAGCCAGGTGGTCGACTTGTTCTGGTTGAGACAACAGAGAACTTCATCGTGCCAGGCGTTGTTGTGGGCACCTTCACGGGATACTGGGCCGGCATTCCAGATGGACGTGTGGATGCTCCTTTCCAGAGCCTGAAGGACTGGGACCGTTCCCTGAGAGAAGCAGGCTTCGCAGGGCTGGACCTGGTACTTGATGACTTCCCGGAACCCCATAATACCACCTCGGTTATTCTTGCCAAGGTTCCTGAGCAAGAGCCTGAACCGTTGCCGGCAGCCCAGTCCGCAACGACTGTCCATGTGGTGCATGGTGGCAGCAACGGAACACCAGCTCTGGTAGATCATATATGTCAAGAACTGCAACAGCGGGGTACCAGTGTTCAGGTTCTCACGTTCAACGACGTCATGAAGGAGCTTTCTCCCGGATCGCGCGTGGTCGCATTGCTGGACGAGAGGCACCTGCTGATCAATGCCAACGAGGAGAATCTGGCTACCATGCAATACCTGGCACGCAGTGCAACGAGTTTGGTCGCTCTGACAAGTTGCGGTGCCATCAAGGGACGGGCTGCCGAGGGTGCCTTGATCTCAGGCCTGCTTCGCGTGCTCCAAACTGAGAACCCCTCCAGCCAGTACATGTCCATCGATATCGACGTGGAAAACTTTGAAGTTGAAGATGCTGCTGAAGCAAACGAGCTCGCTCGCAGCATCGTGGACGGCGAGAGTGACCTGTTTCGTCAAGCCAGCGGGTCGGCTCCAGTATTCGGGGATGGGGAGAGCAACGGTGGCGACCCCGCTGACCGCGAGTTCACATGGCAGAACGGTTGCCTGTGGGTTAGCCGTCACGTCCCAGACGCTGGATTCCACTCCCAGCACGGCTTGGAGACAAGGAGCATGAAGCCGGAACTACGTCAGATCGGCAGCCCCAGTCAGACAGGCGGAGTACGTGCTGCTTTCGAGACGCCCGGTGTGCTAAACTCATTGTACTTCATTCCCTACAAAGACCTCCTGCAGCCGTTGCCGGCCGACTTCATCGATGTGGCTGTTGATGCTGTGGGCGTAAATTCAAGAGATTTGGAGCACTGGGCTGGCCGCGTGGATGGGGATTACCTGACTTCCGAATATGCGGGTGTGGTCACCGCCGTAGGCAGCCGAGTCCATGACATCCAAGTTGGCGATCGCATCTATGGAGTGGGCAAGGGTCAGTTTGGCAATGTCACCCGTGTGCCTGCTGCCTTCGCAACGAAGCTTCAGCCCGACGATGACATGATCCGGATGGCCTCGATGCCGCTCGCATACACCACCGCCGTCTACGCCTTGGACCACGTCGCTCACGTCCGTGAGGGACAGTCGATCCTGGTACAGTCGGGCGCCAGGGACCTTGGCCTGGCAGCCATCACTCTTGCGAAGGCAAAGCGGTTACAGGTGTTTGCAACAGTCGAGACAGCCGAGCAAGCCAAGTTCCTGGTTGAGGAGCTAGGCCTACCCGCCTCGCATGTCATCTCTGTCCTCGACTCAAAGCAGCTCCAACGCGCAGCTCAAGAAACGCGCAAGGGAAAGTTCGAGGTTGTCATGGCGACTGCCGCTCGCGGGGAGCTCCTGTCTTTGTTCCTGCAGGTCCTGGCACCGCTTGGGTGCCTTGTCGATATCGGCGGGGTGGATGGGCAAACGACGCCAGTAGTCGGTCAGATGTCACTTCCACACAATGCCACCTATGCCTCTATCGACCCGTTCGCCGTTTTCGATTCGGATCCACTGCTTGGGGCCGAGCTCATGCAATCCGTCGACGATTACTACCGGCAAGGAGTGATTGGACCGATTCCAAGAATAAAGGCGGCAGATGTCGGACAATTGTCGTCGGCACTTGGCGATTTTGGCACAATGTCTGGAAAGCTAGTGGTCAGCTTCAAGAACCCGGAAAGTTTGGTTCGGATGGCACCATTCGCACCCACCGTCAAATTCGACCCCGAAGCGAGCTATGTGGTGACGGGAGGCTTGGGGGGCTTGGGACAATCTTTGGTCCGGTGGATGGTCGGAAGGGGCGCAAGGCACCTCGCACTTTTGTCGAGGCGTACTGCCTCCAGCGTTCCAGGTGTCCAGGAGCTGGTCAATGGGCTCGCCGAGCGAGGTGTTGAGATTCACTGCTTTGCCTGCGATGTCAGCAAGGAAGACGAGGTGACCAGCGCGATCAAGGCAATCTCGGCTGTTCGTCCTATCAAGGGCATCGTGCATGCGGCAGTCTCGTATAGGGATCTGACCTTTGACAAGCTGTCACCCGAGAGATGGAACGAAGGGTTGTCTGCCAAGGTGGCAGGCACCAAGAACCTGCACAAAGCGACTCTGTCGATGCCTCTCGACTTCTTTGTCATGACCACTTCTGCCTTGTCGGTGTATGGTTTCGCGACCCAAAGTGCATACACGGCTGCCAACAACTTCCAGGATGCCTTTGCACGATACCGCCGACAGCTTGGCTTGCCCGCTTCCACCGTGTCGTTTAGCCTGATCAAGGACGTGACGGATGTTGGCAGCAACGGGATTACCGTCGACATGTTTGAACGCAACAAGGCACTGACCCTGGATGAGTCTCAGTTCCTGGCGCTCCTCGAGCCGGCATTCTTGAACAACCGAACGGTGACGGAGGAGACTAGTGCTGGGCAATGGTCAGGTCAGGACGATGATGGGCTTTCTGTCGCAAACTTGCACACGTACTTGGATCCCAGAGCAATGGCGGCGAAAAGACGTGAAGAGATGGCCAACGAGGCATCGTCGTCATCTTCCACAGTGCCACCACGGTGGTACAGTGACGGCCGCGTATCTTTGATGGTGCGCGCCTTTGCGGACGCACAGCGACACTCAGGAAGGTCACAAGACGCAGCCGATGAGGGCTCCAACAAGAATACGATTGCTCATCTCCGGGCGGAGCTGGAAGCTGCAGTGCGCGAGGGAGAGGCTGGGCGAGGACGGACGGTGGCGCTGGTACAGGATGCCATCACCAAGGTGGTGGCCGAGATGCTGTTCGTCGACGTGGAGAGCATTGACCCGGCCAAGTCGGTGGCAGAGCTGGGTGTCGACAGCTTGATTGCGGCCGAGTTGCGCAACTGGTTCATCCAAGCTCTGGGGACCAGCATCAGCATGTTGGATCTGCTGGACCCCAGCGTGAGCATCAGCACCCGCGCTTCCACCATTGTGGACAAGGCCCTGTCTGTGACTGCTTAAGGGGGGGCACTTGGAAACAGAGGAGTTGGGCGTTGGGAGTTTCACAATTTGGGAACAGCTCGAGGTTTCGGTGGATCTTGTGTAGTATGTAGAGGTAGCCGTATCTCCTTAAGCGTGTTTTGCGCCATTTTTTTCCCGGCCCAGAAAAACGTTAGAGTACCCAAGGTCTTGACAGCTAGTCACCATTTTAGGGGGTTTGTAGCGTCCTTCTAGATACACAGAAAGTAGCCTGAAGTAGCCAAAGGGTTGCATTTTGGCTTTTGCAAAACATCATTGGCTACAGACCCCTGTCGGGAAAAGAATGGCGCAAAACACGTTTAAAGAGATAGCTTCGTTATGTTTTGATCATCATGTCAATTTGGATGCTTCCATTTCCACTTGGCTTGGGAAACGTGAACCTGCCGCTCCGGTGTGCCTTGGTAGTCGATCCCAGAAAGACACAGGTAGGAAGAGATCAGAAAAGAAAAGGATCCTTGGCATGTTGTAGATGGCTTCAATGGTAGACAAAGGTATCAAGACGGGTGAGGGTGGTGATGCTATTCCCACGCAGTCATCAGTCCACAGGGCAATATGGATGTGGGACGGGAACTGGGAAAATATGATGTCTTTCTGTGGAGAATCCACAATCAGGTGCGGGGTGGCACAGGCCACATCCATGCAAGCATCTCATCTGGGTCACGTGCTCATCATTCCCATTGCCTGCCGTCAAGCGACCTGGACTTTTCTCTTTCAGCCCACTGCAGCCACTTCGATCAATCGGCGTGTTTCCTCACCTCGCACTTACAAGTATAGAGAGGGTGGCTAACGCAGTTGGAATAGACCAGTTAGTGCAAGGCGGCCGAATACGTAGAAACCCGCTCAAATACTAACACTTTGCGTAAAATGATGATAGTACATGATAGCCTAAGCAGCCGTAGGTAGGTACCTTGGGTACCTTGTTGCAGTCAAACCTTCCACTTGCTCCAAACAACATCAACCCGTTCGCCCTCTGCCTCTCCGCGACCAGTCGCAACCACTTCTCCATTGCCACCACAAACGCGTCTCCGACCTTCTCATCAACCACTCTCTCCTGCCAACTCACCGATACGACCAAGTCCCCTCCTTTGACCGACGCAACCGCGATCCCGAAAGCAGACGCAACCACATTGGCACACAGCGTCATGCTCATGCGCGTTATGGACCATCCATCCTCCTTCTCCTCCCGACCTTCCTCCAAGGAAGGAGATGGCTTTCCCTCCATAGCCCCTAAATTGCTCACCACCCACGACGACTTTCTCGGCCTCTTCACTTCCTCTTGCAACTGCCTTCTCCAGTCCGAGACCCCTCGCGATACAAAGCCGATCATGTCGTTTTCCATGCCTCGCGTAGAACAGCTTTCGCTCTTGGCCGCGAGATCCGCCCGAACGCGGCGCGCGGCGACGAAGATTATCTCGTGCACTTCAGATAACACCTCCTCTGCCCCCGCTGCCCTCGGATTCGGTTGAAAATTGCAACCTGACACGTGATTGGACTCCGTCAAGGTACGCCGTACCCGGCCGACAAGCTCTTCATCCGCCACGTGCTCGATAATTGTCACGTAATTCCCCATGGCAGCTTCGGCGTCCACTCTCTCTTTGACATAGCTAGTCCTGCCTCCCCAATAAGGAGAGGGCAAATATCTTCTGATATCCATCGGCGTCAAAAAGGCAAAGGCATCGGCTTTCGCCACGAGTTCTCTCAAGGGGGCCAGCGAAACGAGTGCAATGCCGTGCAATAGCGCCGTCAATGTCACCCCTTGTTTCCGGCAGGCTTGTACTAGTTCCTCCGCAATGTTCGCTGGGAATGTCATGGTGCGGATTCGGCTCCTGAACGGAACTGTGTCAGGGCTGGTAAGCTGGATTGGGGCCCAGTGTGCATGGGTTGCAACGTTGCGCGGATACTGAGAAGAGGGGGTCTGAATTTCTTGCTTGAAAAAGTGTTCGAACGCTGTTGGGTCGACGGGGAAAGGGAGGATGTACTCCGGAGGCGGCGGGAGGCTGGCAGCCAAGGCAGACGCCGGTGATAGGGTAAGGATGTGGTTGCTCAGGAACGGGTTGTGGCTTGCTTGTGAAAAATCGTCCAAGCCCGAGTCGGACGCATGGAGGTGTGTGAGGAGCTCCCGGAAAAAATTCTTGCAGCTGACGCCGTCGAGGTGAGTGTGGTTGAACATTAGGAGGATCTCGATGAAAGACGTGTCAACCTCCGAGCGGAGAACTCTGATCCGCCATCCTGGCTCTACATGGAAGTTGGTAAACCTGGTGTCAGCCTCCCGGTTCAGCGTCTGCTGAAATACCTTCTGGAAAGCATCATCGCCGCCTTTGACCGTTTGCCACTTGATCACTTTTCCGAGGTTGATGCTGTCGAGACGAACCCACGATGGCATGCTGGTTTTGGCGCCAGCGATGCCCACTTGCATGTGTGGATGAGTCAGCACGACGCGCGCAACGGCTCGTTCGAATTCGTTCACCAAGTCATGATGTCTGGCAGTGGGAGCAAGCCGTTTTGGCAACGCAAAGCGACAGGATACGACGTTGCTCCGGATTAGATCGAGGGTTTGGAGAGCAATCTGGTATGACTCCCTGGCAGATCGACCTTATCAGCTATCGCTTTTTTCATGCGCTGGGGTGTTGATCAATGATGGGATTACTTACAGTGCTCCAAGCCTCCGAATAATGGGTGATTTCTTGAGAGAGACTTTCGGTCTTTCCCTGTCTTCTTTTCTTACTGCTGGCTGGTTGTCGACGCGCCGCTGTCGATGGACCATCATCCCACCGTAGTTCGGCATTATGGCAGGTGTCTGCAACGCAGGTTGATGAAGGCAATACCTGGGACATACCTCTACACAAAGCTTTCTGGGACTCTAGAGTGCAGAGTCACGCTGCTCTTGGTCTTGTTAACCCCAATGATGGGAGACCCCTCTTCGGCCGTTCAGCGTCACCCGGGTATTTTTTTTGACGGACGGGGATAACGTGAGTGCCCACGGCGCGTTCCTTGCAATGGTTAGTGATCGTATGTCAAAGGAAGGTCTGCTGGGGCCCCAATGTTGACAATGTGGTTGCACTGGAATACCGCATACTGTCTTGACTTTTCTATCCCAATTGTCACGACTAAACACGGCCTTTTCTATACTTACTACCTCTAGGTACGCGGCTTACATCAGGCTGACTAGTTTCCTGCCTCGAACGAAGACGACACCACACATCACACCTCGTATTGATGGCTGATCCCTTCACTCAACTTCAACCCTGTCGCATCCGTTATCATGATAACTCATATTTGCTCGGCCGTCCCCCATTAACATCATCCCGCGTTGTCGTGGCTTTGGGTACCCCATCTTCATCGGACAAAAGGCCTTGTTCTGCCCGTCTCCTGGGATTACTCCAACACGACCGACATAAGTCAGTGGTGCATGGGCATGGATGGTAAGAGAGGGTTATTTGCCTCGACCCGTATCTCTGTGAGGGTGCAATGGTTCTGCGTCGGTCGAGCCATAGGTTTCGGCCGAAATCTCGACTAGTGTCGGCCGGCCCCCTTGCGTTGCATCGGCAAGGCGCAAGTCAGCACAACGTCCATCGACAAGCTACTTGTTTGAGTCGTTGTGGTTGGTGAACGATCTTATCATCTTACTATCTAGGTGTTATTCCATCAAACTTGTGGTAGTATTCGAGATCGAACAATCGAAGTCTTCGGTGACCCGACCATGTATTCTACCTCCTCAGCCCATGGGCAGTGTTCCACCCCGCCGCACACCATTGGCCACCGGTTCACCTTCGTTCTCTCGGCTATCAGTGCCAGATTTGGGCCTGTTGCTTTTCTCCTCCTCCCTTCTGGATCTTCCTCCACTCGAAGCAACAGGCAGCAAGAAAAGTACATCCAGCCGCAGCAGCGCTAATGTAGAAGGTGTTCCTCAACCCCAGAGTATACGCGCCTAGGACTGCATTAGTAGCATCCTCGCGACCCATGTTCGTCAGGACCTGACGGATGTCCGAAGCACCGCTATTGATGATCAGCTCTGGGCTGATATCCGGCGTATCCCGAACAAGGTTATTGATGATACCGTTCTGGAAAACACTCTGCGCCACCGCAATAAACACCGCGCCCCCGAACGATTGGAAGAACTGGACGCATGCCGTGGCTTGGGGGATCAGATGCTGTGGAAGAACGTTTTGCACAACGAGAATGCCGGCCTGGAAGCAGACGCCTGTTCCTAGCCCGGCCACGACTTGGTATCCGAACCACTTGGACAAGGGTGTGTCGAGCCAAAATGTGGTGATGAGCCCGGCACCGGCTGTCATCAGAGCCGTTTCAAAGAGGACCACAGGGTTGATGCAGCCGAAGATGGTGATTAGGGCTCCGCTGGCCATAGAGGCAAGAACGAAGGAAATCAGGTAGGGCAGTAGTTTGATACCCGCCTCGATGGCCGAGTCCCCTTTGACTGCTTGGAAGTAAAGTGCTGCCCAGGCTAGTTAGAGGTCGTTCCAAGGGATGCTTCAAGCAAGCAAGATACAACTCACCTAGATAAAAGACGAGAGGAAAGAAGTACGCGCCAACAAACATGGCAAACATCATGGCCGCCAGGACGTTGCGGTCCTTGAAGAAATGCGGTGGTAAAAGGCCCCGATCTTGCTGCCAGATCTCAATTCCAACAAAGATCAGAGTCATGACGGCCGCCCCGACAAAGAGGCCAATCACCACAGAGCTGTTCCATGGATAATCGGCGCCTCCCCATTGAAGGGCAAGGAGCAACATGACGATGGCGGGAATGAATGTGGCTGCCCCTATCAAGTCCAGCTGCAAGAGCTTTGAACCAAACGACGCCTTGGAATTGCCATTTTCATTACCGCCTTTGTCGTCACTTGCATTCCTCCGTATCCTGAGAAAGAAGAAGATGACCGCCATCGCCGCCCCTCCGAGCGGTAGATTGATATAGAAACACCACCTCCACGTAACTTTATCTGTGAATGCCCCCCCAAGCAACGGTCCGACAACACTAGACACGCCCCAAAGCCCCCCAAAAACACCAAACATGACTGGCCTTTTTCTCAGCGGCATTGTATAGGTCAGAATCACCATTGCCCCCGAGAAAATACCTGCGGTCCCCAAACCAGCAACAGCCCGACCGACGATGAAAGCGGTAGAGCTAGGCGCAACACCCGAGATCAAACTTCCTAGTTCGAAAAGGGCAACGGCTCCCAAAAACGTCCAGCGGATATCAAAGAGCGTGTATATGTTGCCGTACATGGGCTGGAGGGCTGTGGTGGTCAAGAGGTAGGAGGCGCCGTACCACCCAATGTCCTTGATAGAGGCGAATTGGGTAGTGATGGCGCCTAAAGCAGGGGCGATGATTGTTTGATCGAGGGCAACGAGGAAGACGGAAACGCAGAGCGAGAGGATAATGAGCGTCAAGTGGAGGCCGGTTGGATATTTAGTTTCGTGGGTGGGAGATGTTGTTTGCTCTACAGCCGTCATGGTTTTGTCGGTGTCATGGGCTTCGAGGTCCTGTTGGGATGTTTCCCTCTTGTCAGGCATGGAGCTCATGGGGGAGTTGGCCCGTGGGAGATGCTCCATCGTTGCAGTTTCTGTTTATGAGGCGGAAATTACTTTGAGAATAAGGTGCGAATATGCAACTAGGTGTGTATGACTCCGAGGAGATATTTGGTAGTGTGGGTAACGATGAAACTTGAAGACCTGACTGTTTTTCGTGGTGGATGGATGCTGGAAGGGAAGTGAAGGGTTGGTCCGACCTGGATGCTTTGTCTACACCTCTGCCGGCCTATAAATTTGAGGTGGTTACCTAGAGGGAGTCTGGTACTGCCACCTTATAATATTTAGGGGTTGAGAAGTGAAGGAACCCGTCGATCTTTTGGACGCAAAATAACGTTATCGCCACTTTTCCCTTCATCAAAGACAGTTGCATTTGAACAGTTCCAGATACACTCTGCATGGCATATACAACCTTACCTAGGTGGCTATCATCAACGGAACACTACATAAAAGAGCCACTTTACACGTTTTGTCTCTCGGTTCAAAACCTCAAAGTAGGGGGGCATCTGCGCGGCAAACCAAGCATGACGGCCAAGTTGGCGAGGCCACTAGGTAGCTACACCAAGATGCGGGTTCGTTAAAATGGCTGAATGGCTCAATTCTTGCACTTCGGCCCCGAACTGAAGCCAGATTTGTGATGCGAAACTGGCCAATAAAGCAATCGCAGAGGCAGGTAACGGGAATGCCCACCAAGGGCAACGTGAAGCTTTTCGTATCGATGCATCTTAGAGCACACCCACCACCTGTTCCTAGAGACATTTTCTGCATAACGGGACGTTTCTGGCCCATAGGGGTAGGCATGTTTTTCCACGCAAAAACTTTTCATTCACCTGGAGCCCTGAACATCAATTCAATCAAAGTCAAAGACAATCTAAACACAGCTTGCTGCTGCTTCCTTGTACCTACCTCTGGGTTACGTAAGGTACTTACATGATGAAACCAACTGAAATCAACGTTGTCCTCGTCTCCGCCACTCCAACCGAAGTGCAGGTACCCTCCCTGCCTGAGGTGCAGTTTCCAATGCCACTATTACATATGTAGCGTACCTAGGTATGTAACTAACTGTTCTGGAAAGGCCACAGGGATTCGTACATCTAGGTTATGTAGGAGGGTAGGTCCTCAACCTCAAGCTGCCACTCGGTTACAGGCACCGTGCCACGCATTGCTTTGCTGCCATTTGCTAGACTCCCGATTGCGCAACTCTGGACACGATCACACCCTCTCACACCAACGTGATGTTATTCCGATCAAGTCTGGTTTTACACTAACGTTGCCAAGTATCCGCCGATAGACATCTCGCAATGCTGCCCTCACCCGAGCTTCTTTAAGCTTTTACCTCCAAGGCCCATGTACTTGGTCGGCCTGCACATAATTGGTCCATAGGTAGCCACCAACTTGTTTCGCGAGGCTGTGTTTGCGAACACAAGGAATGACGGGACTGCTATGTCCCAAAGCGGAAACCCAAGACAGATAGAAATCTTTCAGAACGTAACAGATTGATGCCGACATTCTGGAAGCTTCGTGGACAGCTTGAGAATAAACTGCGTCGCAGTGCGCTGCGGGATCTCGCCGCTAACGAACGTTGGAAGGATCGGAGTGTCCGGGCGTCCAATCGGTCCCTTCGCGGCTTCAAGTTCCTCAACAAGCTGGCATGTACACAGTACATACATGTACGTAAGACCTAGACTAGTAATTCCTTAGCACCCGCACCGGTCTAGGCGGCCAGGCCCGTTCCGATGACTAGCCGCATACAAACAACTTGTTAGCGCGGTGAACTTGCAAAAGGCGACAAAGCACCTAGGTACCTACCTTCCCTGAACTGCATCTTCCCTTCAAAAGAGGATTGGAGTTACTACGTGTACTGCCGGCAAAGGAGCATGACCCACGTCCTTTGCTGCCTCCTTTCTCCCTAGGAGCTCCTGCCTCGAGAATTGGTCATTGGTGCTGACGTCAGCCTCGAATCATCAGAAAATAGGTGACTTTACGAAGCAGGAGGGTTGCATTCCAAGCAACTACTAGCCCAGGAACAGTTGAGGGAAAATGACCCATTGCGGGGGTGGGCTACACTAGAGAGTGGGCTGTGTTAGTGGATCGAACTGGTGGCCGTAGTGGAGAGGCCTGGTCACTGTTCACCAGCACAGAATCCCGCCAGTCGTCGCCATTTCCTTTGGGATGCGCAGGGCTCCCGCCGTTTCTCTGGACGCGAGGATCTTGCAGAAACAACATCTTGGATTCCTCCGTGCTCCATCGGGTTCAGTCCCCGCTGGCCAAGGCTTTTGCAAAAGTTGCAGGAGGGAAAGCCCCTCGATTTATGTAGTGAAAAGATGAGAACCTCCACTTTCGGCTTGACTTCCGACAACTGCTGCTGGCTGGAGAAATGTCTGACTTGGTCGGTTAATATAGTGTAAGAAGAAAAAAAAAGGGTACACAACCCTAGAGGTAGTAGTGATTCAAAACTCGTCAGTGTACACAGGTACTCAAGGATTGGCTGGGTATTACCAGAGGGAGACATACATTCTGTTAGTATAAATTGTTTTGCTCCCCATAAAGTACATTTGCAACAGACAGACGCCGGCTAAGTCTTCCGGTGAGGCGTGATGGACACTAGTTGTAGGTTCGGAGTGGGGTGGGTGAGGGTATTTCGTTGGTAGGGGTAAAAATCCTTCCATTCATCAATGTGCAAGCATTACAGTGTAAGGTGCTTCGCTGTTGCCTGAGCAGTGAGATCACTAGAGGTATATTTTCCTTTAATGGCAGGTGCATGAGAGACACACCAGGAAGTACGGGTTTAGATTGATCCGACGTTCAATGGCTTGGTCAAAACCGGCATGCACGGAAAAAACCATTACGTTTATTCAAGTCTGGAGTCATTGTCGGATGGCAGAACCCGAGAAGGAAAAGTGATAGATGAGACTGGAGTAAGTGGGAGGTTATCCTGTCTCTAGATGGGATCGTACGGGAAGGATCATGTACCTCTACTCTACATGCTATAGTTCGGAGTAGCGTTGTTGTGTACTGCATGCACCGCAAGCGAGATAAATCAAGGTTGATGATACATATCCATAACAAGCGTCATATGTCTTGATTGGGTTATCTGAGCAATGTAGAGGTCGGTTATCCAACTTGAAATCGGTCAGGTCGTCCCTGCCGCTCAGCCCAGGTGGCTTTTCATCTTACTAGAATAGGAAGGATGAACCGAGCCTTGACTTCTGACTGTCCACGAGCTGTTCGCCATGGACATAAAACAAAAGAACATGCTTGAATGCCAATTGCCAAACGCCGCAATCGGGAATCGGCAAACATCAAGGTACCTCTACAATCCTGCCTCTACCGTGACCAAGTTGATAGGAATCATCATCGTATAGCCTTGAATTTGCCGACGGAAGTCTTTCCCCAAGTTTTTTTTGCAGCCAATTGAACTTCTGTCTCTCCTCCATGTGCCTCAAACAATCACATACGGTATCATGGAAGGATTCAGTTGATCGCAACGTAACGCATGACTTTTGTTTGGCATCGAGGCCGTTGTCTTACTCCAATCACCTGATACGACAGGACCCTTACCGGGCGCAAGGGACTATACTATCCGGTACAATGGAGAAGAAGACGACGTTGATAAGGTAGCGAAGTCCAAGCAAACGTGTGCACACCCCTCCGTGCGTGGTTTTATCCGACACTTCACTCATACAAGAAGTGCTTATGTCTTGCCGCCTCGCACTCCAGAAGGATTGCCAAGCCTGGGACTCCAACATTCTGTCGATTTTTGGCTGTACAATATCCCACCATGAGCTTTGTTCCCGCCCCTCCTCGAAAACGACCAATCTCTTCGTGTCTACCATGCTACAATCGAAAACAAAAGGTTGGTGGGACAGAAACGTTGCGGATGATCGCATCCCAATCCCATTCTTCGGGTCTTGAGCCATGTGCTAACAGTGCTACACCGACAGTGTAACCGAGAGATCCCGTGTAACCACTGCTCTCGCCGACGGTGCATTGAATCTTGCGTCTACTACGCAAACCCCAGTTCCAGCTCAGCGACCAGTCCCGGTGCATCATCCGCATCGTCGTCATCCACGACAGCGCCGTCGATCACGTTTGGCATACAGAAAGAACCACTACGCCGGTTCGAGAGATATTCTGCCAGATTCGCACTAAAGAACGAAGAATACAAATACTCTAATAGTCAGCGACGGAGGAGTGGAAGTTGGGGAGGCCGAGATCTGCCTCGGAATGAGTGGGCCCGGTGGGGTGGTACCGCCGGAGCGGGAGCGGGAGCGGGAGCGGGCGCAGGAACGGGTTCTTATCCGGGATGCTCGTCCGGATTTGCGAGATCACGCTCTTGGACAAAAACCACGGAGGCGTGGTCGAGACGGGCTCTGGCTGAATCGTTTGGCTATTTCGAAGGGAGTAAAAGCAACACTCTCGCACTCATCCAAAGGGCAAGTGGAGCTCCATGTCTCGGTCCCAAACATATTTCCTACAACTGTAGAGACGTGAGCTAATAACTGATGTAGATGGGACTCGGCCAAGGCAATCTCGACCCTGAGAGCTCTCCAGTTCTTGTTCCTGAAGCCGCCGAAGATGTTCATCACATCATGCGCGACATTCCAGATCGACAGATCATCGACTTTCTGGTGCAATTCTTTGTGAGAGAGATCAGCTGGTACGTCCCACGGTTACATCCGTCCTCCCCACCCCAAGCTTGATGTCTGTTCCAAACTGACCAGATTCGTCCCACCAGGATGGATCAGGTAGTCCACGTTCCGTGGCTGATGAGCAAGTACCAAGACTGGTGTAACACAGTATCGGCAGAGGAATGCCGTGCCGCCGACGCCAACGACGTACACAGGCAACTCCGCGTGACGGACGTGGATTTTGTCGTCCTGTTGCTTCGCATTGTCTCGTACGCTTTGCAATTCCTACCTTCTCCGATTTACCCACTCGACCGGATTCGTGGTGTGCTGCTTGCCGATGTGCGCAATGAGTGCGACGATATCGCCAATACTCTGGAGGCCATGAGCTGGGCGATCGATGGTCGAGGATCCTTGATTCGAGTCCATCAACTTGCATTTGCCGCGCTCAAGTCCCAAACCGAAGGAAACATCAAGGCTTGCTGGGAAACTGTGGGTCGTGCCATTCGCATCGCCCAGAGCATAGGTATTCACAGCGATAGCGTGACTGCGATTGGTGCGAATGAAACCACAAAGGAAATGGCTCGCCGCATCTTCTGCAACCTTTACGCCTGGGACAGTCTTCTTTCCCGCCAGCTAGACCGCATGCACGCACTTCCAGGCCGCCTACACCCCAAGAACTGGCCGCAGTTACACGCTCTACCCGAGTACAGAGACAGGGGAGAACAAGTACCACCAATCATGCCCCTCGACCGCTGTCTGGAGGCGCCAGACCCCTTCACCGAACGGCTCCTCCAAGCCCGTCTGGCCGACTTTTGGCGGAGCGTCAGCCCCCTGCAGGGCAACGAAGACGACATTATGGCAGCCGAAGAGCGATATGACAAGTTTTCGCGCGAGTTTCTCTCCCAGCTCCCTCCAGCATTCGCTCTTGCAGACGCAGACGAATCGTGGGATAGACTCTTGCCCAAACTACCTCTCCAGCGACAAATGCTCCACATCGCCATCTACGACTCGTTATGCTGGAACTTTCGACCGTTGCTATTTCAGCATTCCTCGACTTCGATGTCCTTGCCCCCTTACAAGGTACTCCTCCTGAGATACCAAAAGAGAGGTGTGGCCGGTGCTGCTTTGCAGACACTCGAGGCTGTCGCGCGTTTGCACGCACTCTTGGGGGGCTGCCATACTCGGCTTCCGGGCATCGTCATGTCGACCTTTGAGGCGGCTGTGCTGCTGCTGCAGTTGTTGGCGGATCCATCGTTTCCGGAAGATGACAGCTGCTTGAGCATGCATCAGCAGCAGCAGCAGCAGCATGTCACACCCCGGTTAGACCCAATGCGGGCAAATGCACACATGGTCAATAGGGCAGCTTGTATGGAGGCTGTGGAAGGAGCAGTCAAGCGGCTCAAGATGCTTGCGGAGGTGAGTAGCCTCGCGGATATTGGGGCAAGCACGCTGGTAGAGCTGCTGAGAAGGACGACAACTTCGAAAGAAGGAAGTCGCATAGAGGTGGTAGGAAACAATCAACTGCCCCTGGAGACGGATGTGAGCACATCAAAAGACCTAACAGCAGGGACGATGAATGATACGATCTATGTGGCAACGCAGGACCACGCCGGCCTGCAGGTGCCCCAGGGTCAAGGGCAGGAGGTCGAGTCTGCCGAGAGCTTGCACAATACCCCCAGGACGACTACAAGCTCTCTAGCGGGTGAGACGGTGGTAGACGAGGCTACCATGGTCACGGGCTGGAATGTCGCATCTGACGAGTCGATTGATGTGAGCTTGTCGATGGATATGCCCTCCTCCCTGCAGGACTTCATGTCGACGATGACGGTGGGGGATATGGCGACCTGGTCTGCATTTGATGAATCCAGCATCTTTCCGCCGGAATCTGAGTACGTCGGCGACATCCCAGCGACAGAGACATTCAAAGGTTGAAAGTTGTACTTGCAGTGAGTGTAGACAAGCCAAAGTTGGATGGCGGTTGAGTTAAGGTCCTCGACGCGGGGTCGGCGGCGGGGCGCGGCTCTCCACCTAGGATGCTGTGGCACCTCATTGTGGAGGTCGGGTTCAGACGAACCTGCAATGAATTAGATGCGCTATTATCTTAAACAGTCTATTGCCACTGTGATCTTCGTTAGTGTAGTAACTACCCCGCCATACGGTAGACCCCCCTTGGCCCTTCAATCCCTACGGCCCCGGATTTCGCCAAGAGGCACTGAAGGGTGACACCCGCGCTTCGGTTGACGAACAGGAAGGACTGTCTGGCATCTCGATCACATTCTGAATTAGGACATGGAAAAATGGAAGTCGGAGGTACAGTAGAAACGGAACTCTCAGTGTAGAACCTAGTGGAACCAAATGGAATTTGTGAGAGATATCTGGGTATTGACGTTCAAAAGGGCGACTTATAGTAGCTCTCCTCGTTGCCATGTACACCGTGCTCAGAACACAGTACAGTCCCCTTCGCGAATGTGTCATAGTCACATGGCTCCCTGCCCACGAAATAGATGGCCCCGCAAAACGGTTTTCCTGGCTTTGGCAGGCCTTGACCCGAGAAAGGATCAATTCCTAGATTGTTGTAATTCCTCAGATTCTGAAAGATTGCAGAGAGTCAAAAGGAGGAATGAGTGGCCATCAAAAAGCATTGGAATTCATTCATTTTGGTAGTTATTTGGCTATTCCGTTGATGTTCAGAGTGGTGATGTTTGGCTTTGCGGGGCCATTTATTTCGTGGGCAGGGAGCATGGGTATCAATACGGCTGAGAGCACATTCAAGCTTTTCTCTTTCTCGTTTTAGTTCTTCAGGGGTGAGAAATGGGGGGGCGCTACTGCATCGGGCGTCGGTTAATCGGCCATTGTGGTGTCATGAGCCGATTGCCCCCAATCATTGGCTGATACAAATGCTGCTGTCTGTACTGTGTTCGAAGTAAGTAAGACGGACGGAGGCCAAAAACAAATCATAGTAGTTCAAACGACGAGCCAAACCGTCACAATAGATTCTGGCTGACAAATTGTCCTTTTTCGCTTCAACTCGTGTTCGCTTGATGGCACGTTGTACCACTTGCGGATGGCCGAATGCAACACCTGTCTCTGAGGAGACCTTCGGAGATAAAGCATCATAGGTCCCCGGACAATTTGTATATACCTACTCCAGACCTTCAAGTAGTCAGGATCGATCATCATTCAGCAAGAAACCAGCAACATCCAAACTCAAAAGTCTCAGTCAAAGATGGCCTCCTTCCTCATTACCGGCGCTTCAAGAGGTCTTGGACTTGCCTTCGTAAAGGAACTCGCCTCTCGCAAGTCCTCCGAAGTCAGCAACATCTTTGCTGGCGCTCGCAGCAACGTCACTGCCCTGCAGGAGCTTTCCAAAACCGACCCCCGCGTCCAATTTGTCAAGCTCGATGTTACCAACCCGGAATCCGTCAAGGAAGCGGCTGCCCAAGTCGAGAAGAAGCTGGAGGGCAGGGGACTCGATGTTTTGATCAACAACGCAGCCATCTGCCACTATGACATGCAGAAGATGACCAACCCGACGCTGGAAAAGGATATCATGAGGGAAATGTGAGTTCCTCTTTTCTTCATTTGTTGCATGTGTCAAGTGTCATCAATTGCGAGTTTTCAGCTTGAACCTGTACATCCTTATACGAGTACTAACTGTACCTACACTTTCAGGACCGGCCTGGAGGAAGAATTCCAAGTCAACGTCTTGGGCGTCCAGTACACCACTCGTGAGTTCCTTCCTCTGGTGGAGAAGTCCGAGCTGAAGAAGGTTGTCAACATGTAAGAGCACCTCCCCCCCCCCCCCCCCCCCCCCCCCCCCCCCCCCCACTCTAAAATCTCAAGTGTAACAGAATAACTAACAATTTATACCCCCATCCAGTACCAGCACCTTCGGCTCAATCTCCTCCGCTTCCGACCCGGCTATTGCGTGGTCGCCTTGCCCGGCCTACAAGATCACAAAGGCGGCTTTGAATGCTCTGACTGTCCAATATGCGCTGGAGTATCAGAACAAGGGCTTTTCCTTCATTGCTCTCTGCCCTGGGGTACGTCCATGTCCTTTTCTTCGACAAATCATGTGGATGTGCTTGTGCATGGGAGGTGACTGACATTGATTTGTAAACAGTGGCTAAAGACAGATCTCGGCAGCCAGATGGCTGATCTGACAACCGAGGAGGGTGCCAAAGCCTCGTTGGACATTATCCTGACACCTGGACAGGTGTACAATGGAAAGTTCCCCATGATCAAGGTCAAGGGCTGGGAGACCCAGGAGGAGGCTGCGTCCCATGGCGGATATGCTGGAAAGAACGTGTATGATGGCCGTAACATTCCCTGGTAAAGGACTGTGGTGGAATATGGATCCTGTAAACAAACCTCAGCCAGTCAGCCAATCAAATTGCCTGAAGTTGCAATGCTCATTTTCATACCAAGCGATACCGTCAAGTATCTTTGAGCAGCAAGCTGATACCTATGTCTTGGGGAAGACTCCGCAGCAGTTGCTCGGGTAGGAAACAAATGAGATGTGACCTGGACAGAAAGATGTAACGCCTGGGGAAACTGAGGTTGGAAGTAGTGCCTTCAAAAAAAAAAGAACCGGGAAGCCACATTCCGCCTCGTACAATAACACACGCTTTTTTTTCTTCTAGAATACCCAAAACAAAGGGGAACAATCGCTGATTCTTTACCCATCACTCCTCCTGTTCCACCTCCGTCATCTTCAACGCTTCTCCAACATCGCTTACAAAGTGTCCTTCACCACCGACCAAGTCCACAATCCCGCTCCTCTTCATCATCTTCCACACCTCACTGTCCTTGCCTCCGGGGACTCGACTAAAGAAGACCCTCACGCCCCTTTCTCTATAACCCCTGACAATCTCCTCCAGCACCTGCGTCCCGCTCCCATCCATGCTTGTCACTCCATGGACATCAAAAATGATGTTTTTGTTACTGTCTTCTTGCCTCAATCTGGGCAGGGCAGGATGGGCCTCGTTTGTTCCGTAGCGCTCCAGTCTTCTCAGCCTTGACTTGAGTTCGCCGGTGTTGGCAAACGTCAAGGGCTCGGGGATCTTCACAATGAGACAGCCCTCAATGAACTCCAAGCGGTCGGGGGAGTCAGTGAAGAACTCTGCGTTCTCGAACCGGTTGGTGCCGGGGATGCGCCCCAGGATCTGGATCCGCGGGCGGGTGGCGTTGCGAATGACTTGGAGCAGAGAGAGACCGACGCCGATGGCCATGCCGAGAGTCAAAGAGAAGAAAATGGTGGAGAGAAGGATGATGGCCATGAGGGCGAGCTCGGGCCAAGCGCGCAGGCGCAGGAAAAAGGTGATATCGTGCGGGCATTCTTCGATCAGGGACCAGGCTACGACGCTGATGAGGGCCGAGAGGACGGGTTTCTGTGACGAGTTAGTACAATATCAAGAGAAGGGAGAGCCGTCCTTGAATGGAACCGCCGAGAAAAATACTTACCGGAAGATAGTAAAGATAGGGAAGGAGGAACAAGATGGTGAACAAGGTCAAGAGGCTGAGGAGGATCGAGCTCATAGGCGTCTTTCCACCAGTAGCTTTGTTGACCTTGCTCCTCCCGTACCCTCCAAAGGCAGGTAAGCTCATGAAGCATCCGCCAACAAAGTTTGCCACGCCCAGAGCCACCAGTTCCCTGTTTGCGCTCAGCTGAATCCCAGCAAACGGCTCGCTGCTCGAGAGACTCTTGGCCGCGACCGAACTCTCAAAGAACCCAAGCAGAGCAATCAGAAACGACGTGCCCATCGTGTCCCTTATGAGTTGCATATTGCTAGGCTGGAACGGCCATCTGAACTTGAAGGTCTGATGACTCGCCGCCTCCACTGTCCCCAACACCGCAACGCCCTTTTTATCCCACTGGAACCAATATGCCAAGAAGGATGTCAGAACCACGACCAAGAAACGATCCGGCACGTATGCAACTCCCGGGTACCTTGGCTGCATCCGCCTCTTGATCTCCCTGCAAACCATGATCACCACAAAGCTCGCACCGGCCACCACCGCTGTCAGCTTATGTACCTTATCCAAGTTTTCAAGGATGAACCGCAGCTTCTCCACCGAGCTCCCGTGTCCGATGCCGGGGTGCTTCGCGACAAGATGGTTCAAGCCCAGCTCCGGGATGAGCTGATCAACTGCGATGACTACACCAATTGCAGAGATAAACCCTCTCAAGAACGGCCTCGACAAGACACTATCCAAGAAGCCCAATCTCGCCACGCCAGCAGCAAAGACCATCGCGCCGGCCATGCCGGCAACGATTCCACATATCTTGGCATGAAGCACCCTGTCTTCGTCGCCTCCTCTTCCCAGGTCGACACTAGATTTCACCGCCGCGCCCACCAAGAGACTGCCAGCTGCTTCGGGGCCAACGATTAGAGCGGGGCATGACCCCAATAGCGCGTATATGAGCGGATTCCAGACGAAAGAGTACAGGCCGTTGATAGCAGGGACGTGTGCAAGGTTATCGGCCAAGGAGAGAGCCATGGGGACATACATCCCTGCGACTGTCAAGGCGGCAATGAAGTCGCCTTTGAAGTAGGACCAACTGTATTCACGAGCCCAGACTAGGACGGGGAGGTAGTAAGAGAGGTACATGCCGGGGGTGTCCTTAACACCATGACGACGGGCCAGATCTCTCGAGGTGTGCATTTTCTGGGTGGTGATGTGAGAGGAGATCTGGCGCTTCCAGCTCTTTCGCTTGTGTTTGGGTTTTCCTGCTGCTGGCCCTTCGCCGTTGGGCGACTCGGAGTTGTAGGGAGAGAAATCGAGATCGGTGTCGGTGGGTGCGTCAAACGGGAAGCCGGGAAGCGAGTCGGCGTGACTAGCGTTGCTGGGGCTCACGGTTCGGGCATCGGTAAAGGTGCCGTGGCCGCGCTCTTGGGAGAGGAGGCCAGTTCTCTCGTTCGGAGTAACTGAGCGGACAGTATTGTCATTACTGGGCCCAGCGCCGCTATCTTCATCGCCGTCGCGCTCAAAGTCCGAGGTCGAGCTGTATGATGACGAGACAGTGTAGCTCTGCCGGAGACCGCTGGGATGGGCTGGGGCGTGGTCGTGGGTCGGCCCCGTTGATGCCTGCGCATTAGGCGGGTGCGAGTTCAACGGCCCAGCGATAGAGCGCATCGAGGAAGGTCGGGAGGGCATATTCGCGGCCCTTGGTGATCGGATCCGATCGATTCAAAGTGCGTGTGTTGTCGTCGTCGTCGTCGTCGTCGTCGTCGTGGTAAGCCTCGGAAGCTTGTAGGACTCGGTCGCTATGGCGAATACATCGGTCGGTCGGGATGGCAGCCGTGGGTTTGATGGCCCGGTGTCGTCGTCTAATGTCTGTTGCTGGGTCGGTCGATGGAGAAGATTGAATATACAAGCCCAACACAGCTGACGTACACTACTCAAACCCTGATCACTCACAACCAGGTCAGTCGGAGACCACGGAGTGAAAAACCGAAGTGGGAGATGGTACTTACTTTACCTAAAAGTTACAAATTGTTTTGTTTGGGAAATGGCTTGGCTGCCAGTGCGGTCTGCTGCGGTGCGATGCGGTGCGATGCGGTGCGATGCGGTTGGCCATTGGTGCGGGGGACGTCACAGGCCCCTCCAAAAAAAGAACCCCCCTTGTAACTTGGAGGATCTAGGTGTAGGGGTCTGGACCAGCTGACCAAGTCATGTTTTTGACCTCCAGTCTAAAACCATGGTTTCGAAGTGTTGGAGGCGAGTCACTGACACATCGATCTGGATGTCCGGGCATCTGGCTGTCAAGGGTCCTAATCGAGATCGGCCCCACAAGGCTACGGTGCCCGGGCCGCCGGACGGGACCTGGCCCGACATTGAGGCGGGACCACAGCCGGACCTCGTCCTTAACCCTAACCCGAATGGCCTCTTAGACGCTTCTTCCATCTCATCGGTCATGCTTGTCACTCTTGTAGCTCTTCTCTGTCACTGGATAAATGTTCATTGTTCCATACTCCTACTCGATACATCGTGCCTTTGAAGTGATTGATCCCTACCACCAAAGCATCTGAATGTCAGGCCTCTCACCGGGACCAAAATGCTCCTCTTGTCGCTCCCAATTCGACATTCATCTCGCTTTATAATGCCCCTTCACCCTCCAGCTTCCGCACAACTCTCACAAATTCGTCAACTGCCATTTATCAGCTTTTTTGTTTCTAACCTCAAGTTCCATGTAACGGAAGAGGCCACGCTTATGGTAAAGAAGGGAAGCCTACAATCCATCTCCCTCCCCGTGTCCACCCCACAATCATTGCACGCCCTCTCGAGTTGCTTAGCATCCAGCGTCCGTCCACCAAGTGCCTGAACAGCCGTCACGGCCTCGCGGACCGAGAGCGTGTTATCGCCGTCGCGATCTCCTGACTGGAAGGCATTACGGAGGTCGTCTTGGGATGCCTAGTAACAGTTGGAATTGGATAGTTGTCAGTAGAGGTAGAAGATTGGAGCTAGCTGGAGGGATGAAGGTGGGGTCAAGCGAACTGGTAAGTGACGGAAAGCGGTTTGACATCTCACCATATTGTCGGAAAGATAGGATCTGCTGGACCGGTCAGCACAGGTAGGCGCAGCAATGATGTGTGGAAACCAAAAGCAAATGTGAGGATGTAGCTGAAACTCAAGAAACCGAGGGGCAGCGAGGGAATGCCGACCTTATACCAATACCACGCAGAGGGGTTCATCTCTCAATTCAGAAGCCAGTCCTTCGGGTATCATGGTAGCAAGAAATGTCGCATACAGCTGAGAGATGCTTTGAACATCATTGGGCCACTCCATCCCAATTATGACTTGTGGCTGGCTGTTAGCAACATCGGGCGCAACATTGGACGAATCTGGACCAAGTAGGAACCATGGAAACTAAAGAGAAAGGTGGTAACCAAGAAGTTGACTACTAATCTATCATCGCTAAAGCTGCCTTCCTTACAACACCAATACTGTAGTCATGTGACGCTTGATAAAGAAGTGGGTGGTCTCGACAACCGCGCTATATGCTCTGATACGCAACATGATGCAGTGGCTTGCTGCACCACTGCAAAGTATGTGCCAGAGAAAGGTGAAAAATCGACGCCCTTCCCAGAAGTGCAGATTCCTCTTGAAGAACAGGGAACGCTTCAAGTCCCACGTTAAAAGATTCAAAAACACCACCCTCTCTCAAAAGTGCAGCTAGAACCACATAGGGGGCCCAGCTTGCTTTTTACTCTAATGTTATTACACGCCATTTCGCCACCTTAATGATTAGTCAAGGACTTTTCGATGGCATTGACAATCTAAAACCAATGTTAGTCAATCAATAATGGGTCACCAACCGGCACAGGAAACAGGCTAAGCACTTACCGAAGAATCAATAGCGTTGTGGTTGACCAGATACTTTGCAATGAAAAGCAACAACTTCTTATGGTCGTCAATAGTCAGCCGAGTCGCCACAATCTCCAACACCTCGTCGAAATCGACCTTGGACTGCGCAATGAACGTATGGTAGTAGATGTAGGCGAAGAAGCCCATGATGAACTGGCAGTCCATGCGATCGGTAATACCGCCATGGCCCGGAATCGAGTGGCCAAAGTCTTTGATCTTGAACGTGCGCTTAAGACCCGAAGCAAAGAAGCCACCGAACGGCGCAATCAGCGAAGCGAACGTGGCCCAAAAGAAGGTGTGGATCTGCATCGGCGCCATGGTGATGCTAAAGCGCGTCTTGGTGGGGAAGAATAGCAACTCGGGCATGGTCCAGGTCTGGGGGATGAAAACCGGGTTGGGCTCGCAATCCAGCCCGGTAAAGATGTTGGCGCCCAGGTCATTAGCAGGGCAGATGAAGAAGCGGGAGCGCATCAGGATATGGGTGAGTAGAATGCCGAAGAGGACGGTCATGACCCAAGCGCCCAGGAAACCCTCCACCGTCTTCTTGGGAGACAACTTGATCAGCTGGGTACGGCCAAAGGTGATGCCGCAGACGTAGGCAAAGATGTCGTTGGTGATGACGAGGGCGGCGGGGAGGAAGAACCAGATCAGGCCGTCGAAGACATTGTTCATGATAAAGTGCGACTGGCCGACAATGAGGAACAGGGCCATGTGCGCCCAGACGAACTGGGTGAACTGGAACTTGAGGTGGCCGCCCTTGAGAGTGCTGACAAAGAAGACGAAGCCTGGAGCAGAATTCTGTTAGCTTGGTCTTTGCCTCCAAGGAGAGAAGGAGCTGCGCATACCAACGACGTAAAGGGTGAAACAGATGAAGCGGTGGTGGGTAGCCAGCGGCAGGAGGACTCTATCGACCATGACAATATGCTTGAAGTAGTAAATGACGGTTTCGCCGTGTAGAAAGTACATGGCTACCGCCAGCCAGTACCAATTCAAGCTCTTGGTAGACTGAATGTCCCGGGCGCGACTAGCTCCGCTCGAGATGGCAATAACCTCTTTGAAGGAGATGATCTGGACGGCCGTGATGATAACGACAATGTAGATGTGGCCCATGAAGAGGGCGGCGAAGAAGCCAGCAATCATGACGAAGGTCCATAGGGTGCGCTCGATGAAGTTGGCCTTTTTCTTTTCGTAATCGGAAAGCTGCTGGCTGTCGCCGGCATCCTTTGATTTCTGGAGTGGACAAATTGTTAGCCGAGACTGCACAAGCAACAACATGGCAGAGCTCCGAGGTGGGCATGATGGCAGCAGCGCATAACATGTGTAAGATAGGTACCTCTTGGATATTCGCGAGCGCCCTTGTCTTGGATGGGGAGCTCTCTTCGCTGGCCTCGCTCATGCTGCTGCGACGGCCGCTGTGGGGGAACTTAACCCCGCGACGAGACCGGCCTGTCATGGCGGTCGTATGTGTATAGCCCAAGATATGCAATCGGGGGAGTAGTGGCGGTTGCTATCGCGATGCGTATGGCACTATGCGCAGGTCTTTGATTGCACGCGAGTGGAAGGAGTTCCGTTGTCGTGGTCCTTGGTGGCAGAGGACAGCGAGATGCCTGGTGTTCGGGGGACGGAGTCAGCAAAGACGGACGGGAAGATATCGATGGGGTCCGTCGTGGAGCAGTCAGTGTGGACTGCAGTGGATGGGGGAGAGTCCACCTTGGCGTTAATGGGCCGGCTCGAGTCGTGATGCTGGAAGTTCCTAGCGTACTTATGTCGAGGCTCGGTTTTGCAGCAAGGCGACAGCGCCCCAATACTGTAAGTAATGGAAGGTGGTCGAGATGGTGATGCCGTGGTGATGATGATAAGTAATGATGATGCCTTGCAGACAGACGGGACCAATGTTAGGTAGGCAAGGTAAGGTATCGATGTGTCCGTCCGTCTTCCCTGATCGTCGGTTCCAACTTTTTTTTCTGTCCCAAAGTGGAATTTGCTGGACTGGAGCCAGCAGATTGCGATTGTTGGGACGGGACGACGGGACCAGGAAGCACGACTGAGAAAGCGCGGAGGAGCCACGGCCAAGCATCATCCAGCACTAACACCCGCTAGCAGCCCAGAGTACGGTGGCCCAAGTGTGCCTTGGGTCGTTTATAAAATTGGTCCAAGCTCCCATCTGTAGCCAGCTGTTGGCCATTTTATATCAACGCCTCTACCATACTTACAAAATTCAATACTCACGCCCAGACCTTGAACTTTGACTTCAACCTTTCTAGCTTCCTTCCTCTCTTCTTTCTTACCTCTCTTCCTTCTTTTTCTTCTTTCTTTTTTTTTACCCCCCTTTCTTTTCTCCTTCCCTTTTTCGCCTTCGTATTCTTCTTTTCCTTTTCTTCTTGTTCTTCTTATCTTTTTCTTTCTTGACTTTTGGCCCCGGCGCGGCGGGGGGGGGGGGGGGGGGGGGGGGGGGGGGGGAGGAGAAGAGAGAGCGGGGTCTATTTGCATTGTCACCTTACCCCAACTCAAAAATTTGGAGAACCAATTGCAGGGTCCATTTGCACTACTACCTAAAGATTTGGTAAAGCAAACCTCCCGGTCTGGAAGCAATGAAGCAATGAAGTAATGAAGTAATGAAGCAATAAGAGTTGATGGGAGTTAATGGGAGTCAATGGGAGTCAATGGGAGTTGATGGGAGTCAATGGGAGTTGATGGGAGTCAATGGGAGTTGAGGGTAACTTTGCAGGAGATGGCTTATCAAGGTTATTTTAGCATAAGGATTTGGAAACCACCCCCCAGTGCAAGCCTAATGCTTGCAGCTGGTTAGACTTTAAGTTTTTAGAACTTTTGGATAAACGACCCAAGGCACACTTGGGCCACCGTACCAGAGCGAGCCAACAAGCGGTGCTACCTGTGCTACCGAAGTGGAACGGTGTCGACGCCGAGGGACGTGCTACGTCAATGTGGCTGAGCTTTGTCCATCCGTGCACAGGGATTGGTCATATGGAGGACGAGGAAGTGGCTGGTTATTAACTTGGTAGTAAGTAAGCTGAGCCTTGTCAGACTCGCGCAGTTCAAGGAAAGGCCGTCTTCACACAGCGAGGCAATCACGACGACCAGTCAGGTGCATCACCTGGTCATGAAAAGATTTTCTCTTCCAAGCTGATCTCCGCGATCCCCCAAGTTCCCTGCCAAAATATCCTAGAAAGCTCCTGTTAGGTGTGCGGTTATACAAGTACCACACAGCGGGAATCTACGCCCTGAATGTGGCTTGACCTTTCCACCCAAAATCACATGCGTTGAGAGGAACGCTCCCGATTTCACTTCCCTTTCGTCTCGCAGCTGTCCATCACCCAATCATTGACCGCATGTGAACTGAAGAGTCCCGCTACTACCCCACAAAGGCAGGATGCTGGAAGGGTACGTACACGACCTGTCAAAGGCCAACGCAACCGCGACATCCATGGACAATTAGACTTCCATTGGGTTTGGCTGACTACCTATTTCTCAATCTTTTCCTTGAACCCCTGGCCGCTTTTTGTCCATTTCTGTTGGGGATTCTGTCTATGTACCTCTAGTATTAAGGGGGCTTTGTTACCAGGCACATATTTGTACAGTACATAGCAGTAGATCATTCATACCCTAACCCTGGTTTTCTTTCTGTCGTTTTCACAACCCGCCTTCTCCTGTCGGCTGTTGCCTGCCTGTTGCCATGGCGCCATTCCCAAACAGGCTGAATGACAACATTGAACCCATCCCCATGTTCTAATTTTCCTTCTCGATCCGCGTAGACCGCGACATGCTCGGCGGGCTCATGGCCATGACCAGGCGCATGCTCGCCCACCATGATGGACCTAGACTCTTATTCCGACGAAGACCTCGATAATCTTGACGGCGATCTCCTTCAACAACTCGAACACAATGCCATCCAATTCACCCAGAGACAGGCCCAGTCGCAAGCCCCGCCACGCACCCAGTTCCAACTACCCGGGAGCACCGCCCAGCAACCGCAGTACATATCCGACGGCGACGACGACGACGACTACGACAATGGCGAAGTCATAGACCAAGCCGCTCAACCTTTGAATCTCCCACGATCCGGCCTGCCCAGCCCAGCGCCCCAGCCCTTTCGTGCCGTGCCCAGCATCGCCGGCCAACAAAGACTGAACCATCAACGACAACAGGCAAACCAGCAGCGATATGGCCAGCAACAGGCTTTTCGACCGAACCCCCAAATCGCCCCGTCGCAATATCCACGAGGCCCTTTGGGAGCTCCCGGACGCCCGCTTCCCCAGTCCCAATTCCTCCGCCAACAACCACACCGGCCAGCTCAAATCATCCGCCCCTATGTCGGCCAACAGCCACCGGCCACCCAAGGCCTCCGTGGCGCTGGTCCAGACGTCGACAAGCAAAAAGACGAAACCATCCGTTCCCTCGAAGCCGAGCTCTCCAACCTGCGCACCCAGCTGACGACGGCCAAGGGCGAAGCCAACCTCATGCGCTCCAAATATGACCGGGACATACCGCAGCTTAAGAAGGAGATGGCCGAGGAGAAGGCCAAGATGGAGAAGAGGCTCCAGGAGGCGCAGAAGGCACAGCAAGCGGCTAGTAACGAGTTACTGTTTGCCAATGCAGACCTACAGGAAGAGCGGGGGAGAGCAAAAACCAAGAAGGTGGGCAAGGATGGCGCCATGACGCCAGGCGGCAGGAACAGAACGAAATGGATACCGGACGGGTTCAGTGACGTGGATGTAATGGAGATGGGGAGTCCCAGTAGGGATAAAGCGGGGAGGAGAGAGCGGTTGAGGGATCAAGGGAATACCGGTACGCCGACAAAGGGGAAAAGGAAGAGGCCGGCGGTGGATAGTCCGTCTTTTGCTTTGGAGATGGAGACGGACGGGGCTGTCTTCGGGGACTCTGACCTGTTTGCCCCGAGGTCCACCAGTACAAAAACCGGACCGAGTTTGCCTTATGATGTGAGCGAGCCCACATCCCCCTCTCCGCCGACGTCTTCAAGTAAACCACTGACCTTCTTTGCAACAGTTTCTCAAACTCGTCCTCGACCATTCTCCCCTCCCATCCCTGCCTCTCACCTTTGAAGCCTTTGCGCGATTCTGCTTCCCATCAAAACCCTCCGCTTCCTTCGCCTCCATCATCTTCCGACGTCTTCCCCAACTGGGCGTCTCCAACCTCATCAACAGCTCCGACAATGATCCCTTCCGTCTCCTTGTCGACTTCTCCGAACTCCTTCTCGACTTGTGGCAGCAATGCTTATCCGAGCGCTATCATTCGCCAATCTACTACCTCGCCGGTCTGTTGCAGTTTATCCTGCAGCTGAACGCTATGGATGTGGCGCCACGGATCACGAGCAGTTTGGTGCCGGTGGTGGTCACCACTTGCCAGCTTGTGGCATTGCCGAGGTTAAATTTGAAGATGACAAATGAGGGAGGAGGCACGGTGGAGGACTTGGAGCAACATCCAGACCCGGCCATGAGGCTGTTAGCAGCTGATATCGATGTCACGCAGTGTCTCAGGTTGCTGTATCTCTGTGCTGTGGGGTGTTTGAAGCCACTCAGTGTTGATCAACACATGACATCACCTCAAGCTCGGTTCTGGAAGACCATGGACTTGGACTTTGTTGTCTTGATGCTCAGCGCTAAGCAGCCGGAACAGGATTGGAGGGAAATGTTGAGTCTGTTGAGGACGAGTACTATGCCTGGGAGCGTAGGACCGTTGCCGAAGCCTGACTCTAACATTGATAACAACGCGATGCTGGCGGTTCGAAGTCGACCACAGGTTCAATCTCGCGGCAGCAGCAGCGGTCATAGTCGGGGCGGTCGCGCCGGTCAAATGCCCCCACCCCCTCCTCCCATCCGCAACACTGACAATGTCGACAAACCACCCCCCAACCCCGAACCAGGCTCACAAGAAGCATCAACAGCCCAAATTATCATCGACTGCGTCTCATCCTACTTGGTCGATACCCCTCCGAGATGGGCCTCCCCCGGATCCGCGCGCGAGGTATCTATCAAGCTTGCTGTCTTGCAGACGCTCATGTCTTTTGCCTCTAGCTCGTTTGGTTTGTTGCAGCTCGCCAACAGCGATGTGGCCATTCCGAGGATTGTATCCGCCTTGTGCTGGGCGGTTGACGGGCTTTATGACGCCGATGTTCCGTCCATGGCTTTTGATAATCCTTCTATCGCTTCGGATGAGACTTGGAGGAAGAACGATATCCAAAAAGAGGGGCACACCAATCGGAAGAGGCACGGATATGATAGCGGAATGTCGACACCGCAGTTATTGTCACAGCTGATTTCCAGGTCGACGAATTTGTTACACGCATTGGTCACGCATCCCAAAACTTCCGGCATCGTCAACCCCATCGCCCGCAAGCTTGCCACACCGGTATCACCCGGACCACCGACATTTACACATCCGAGAACCGGCCGCGGCGCTTCTAAGGGCCGCAACCCCACCCGCGGTGTTCCCATTAGATCCACAGCCCTGCACGCCCTGCACAGCCGCGCAGCTCCCAATGCCGCCGCCAGACATGGGCAGAACTCTCGCCATAACCTCCAATCAAGCGTCGCCAATCCTCACGCTGCGGCCGTTAGCAACATGACCGCTGCCCTCCCCCATCGTTACCTAGTGTCTCTCGGCAGGCTCAACTTTGCCGAAGAAGATCTGGTTTTTGAGCAAGGTATTGACGAAGAGACGGTCGAGCGAGCGCATGAGTTACTGGAGCTGGCAGTGGAGAGACGAGAGGGAGAGAAGGTCAAGGGGGTTTTTGAGGGAGGGCAACATGAAGTTGACGGGATATGAGGTGGTTGCAATCAAGGCTGACAGTCCGGCTTGGGGTGGAGAGAAAGAAAAGGGAGGGGATTTTACTTTGGTTTTCTTTTTGATACCCATAGATCTTTTGAAGTTTACTGTTGTGTGATAATGCGAGACATGATCTGAGATTTTATCAGATTGGTGATCAATGTTCTGATTTTCCTTTTCCTTGGGCTACTTCTACATTTAAATTTCGTGAATACAAGCCAAATGTAGGTAGCTTATCCTACAGCCCATGGACGAGGTAGGAGATATCCTGTTTTCTTTACGGAGCAGATATTACCCGACGGAGGAAAGTGCGGTAGAGGTTTGATAAGGCGACTTGAGAACTTAGGTAGTTACTTCCAAAGAAGATATACCGATCTTTTCTGCCGTACTTGTGCTCAGGCAGATTTGCGGGAAGGATACTTTGGCGTGCTCGCTCCTCTGTGTGGGCATTCCAGTCTCATTTACAACTAAAGCGGAAATGGGGAATTTAAGTGAGCGAGTTCTCTTTCCTATTCCGCCACGGCACTTACCTTCTCGCCAGAATTCAAAATCTTCCGGCAACACGCCAAACAGTGAGTTGCTTTCACTCCTGACAAAAAAGCCTTGCCATCAACAAGAGGAACCATCTCCAGGGTCATCAACACATACATATATAAGCAGCACCGTTCTCTTTTTTATTCTTTCAACCAAGGAATTCTGGCCACATCCAATTTCAGCAAAAAACCATCCTCCATACCCAAGTCTATTATACAGCCCTCATTACCCCTGGAAGCAAAGGCACCCAATTATTTGCGGCAAAACTACAGTTCCACTCGCCAAACATGGATCAGGATGCCTCTGAGTCCGACTTCGAGTTCATCAGTCATGACTTTCTCCGATCCTGGTATCTACGTGATGGAAAGAAGCGGATCCCGACACTTAACCAAGCACACACCAAGGAGATGAAGGAGGAGGACAAGATGCAGACTCCCTTGCAGCTCATCGCCTTAATCCATAGAGGACATCCGATGGCACACAAGCCCTGGTGGCCTCGGGTCTTCCTTCCCATATTATGTCCCACCAGCCTCGCTCTGGAAGAGATGTACAAGCACTGGCTCTACTCCATTAAACGCGATGAAGGGTGGGTGCACAAGTTCAGCCTAGCTTCCAAGAAGATGGCCTTTCACCTCGGTTACACCATCCAAGTCTTTTGGATTCTTACCACCAGGCGCCCGTTGGGCCCACTACCCATGGCGGCCGACCCCGAGCCGACGACGAATTTCTTCGATTCAGAGCCGAACATCAGGTACCTAGCTAAATTTTTCGGAAAGCTTTGGTTGAAGCTTTGGAAACAGCGGCGAGGCGTCATTGATCCAGACTCGTTGCAGCCCGACTTATGGTCCTCATGGAAGACCAGCAAGGGATCCATGGACAATTGGAGGGATTTGGAGGGGGCCTTGGCCACATTATGGCGTATCTTTACACATGAAAAAGAAGAGGTACCCAAAGAAGAGACGTAGTTCGGCCTCCAGTTTCCGGCCGACCTTGACAGCATGAGAGAATGGGGGTATATTCAACTGTCGGCGAAGGAGGAGACGTGGTACAGTATCTCGGGTGACGGGCCAGGCACAATGTCACCGCTGGGACTGGGGCTGAAGGAGGCGGAGAGGGTGCAGAGGCATTGGGAAGAGGAGAAAAAGTGGGTGTATCCCATGTACCCGGCTGAGTGGGAGGGATGGGCAGTGGTTTAGGCTGGAAAGGGAGGAGTAGTAACATGTAGTAGCGACAAGTTTGGGTGTGGATAACAGATCATGATACGTCTAAACAGTATCAGCGTAGTAGTTAGCAATAGCGGTAATTCTCTGTTGGCAAATATTCACTATTCTGAAGGATTGGCAACGGGAACTGAAGAAAGCAGGGAATTAGAAGGTACCTAGATTGAAAATATGATGTGCGCGTGACTTACACGTGCCTTTTCAGTCACATACAGCTACAAGTCTTGGACACAGCACCAGAAATTGATAGTGTCTGACTGTCTGGAAACGTATGCTTACCTCTGATACAGACTAGCTCTAGCACAATTAGCAATATGAATGGTGATATGGGCATAGGTGTGTGGTTCATGTCGTCATTATTATGTTTTTACAAGATCAAGCGCCGCCAATGTATACAGAAAAAGTGTGTGGTATCGCTTTCAACTATCCAACTCCCATCCAGAGTCCAGACCCTGGGTTTGATTACTGCTCGTTGACGAAAAGACCAGCCATGCCCATGCCAGTACCAATGCACATGCTCGTCAACAGAACCTTCTTGCCCGATTTCCTGCACTCGGCCAAACCAGTGACAATCTGTCTAGCACCGGTGGCACCGAGGGGATGGCCCAGGGCAATGGCACCGCCGCGGGGGTTCATCTTGTTCCAGTCGAGTTGGAGCTTGTCACGGCAGTAGACAGCCATGGAAGCGAAAGCCTCGTTGACCTCGACGACATCGATATCGTTGAGGGTGAGGCCGTACTGGTTGAGAAGCTTGGGGATGGCGATGGAGGGGCCGATACCCATGATGCGAGGGGCCAGACCAGCAACGGTGGAGCCGACGTATTTGCCGAGAATGGGCTGGCCGAGCTTGACGGCGGTAGAGCGCTTCATGAGCAAGATAGCAGCAGCGCCATCGGTAACCTGGGAGGCGTTACCGCCCGTGGTGGTGGGACCCCACTGGGGGAAGGCAACGCGGATCTTGGAGAGGCTCTCGGCAGTAGTGCCGGGGCGGATACCCTCATCCTTGGTGAGGGTGACGTCCTTCCACTCGCCATTGGCGTCCTTGACGCGGGTCTTGATGGGGACGATCTCGTCGTCGAAGAGGCCGGCCTTTTGGGCGCGCTCGGCACGCTGGAAGGACTCGGCGGCGTACTTGTCCATTTCCTCGCGGGTGATGCCGAAGTCACGGCTGACGTTCTCCGAGGTCCAGCCCATGGGCTGCATGCAGTCGGCCGACTCTTGGGACTGGGAGGTGACGGCCTCGTCGAAGGGCTGCTCGAGAGCGTCGCCGCCAACGCTCATGGACTCGGCGCCCATGGCGATACCGACCTCGATGGAGCCGCACGAGATGGCGTGGGCAATGTCGGCGACGGCCTTGAGGCCCGAGGAGCAGAAGCGGTTGAGCGAGTAGGCACCAGCGGTGTTGGGGAAGCCGGCAGCAAGGGCGGCGGCACGAAGCTTGTAGGCGGCCTTGCCATCGGAGACCTGCAAACACACAGCCCATTAGCCTCTGCATGTGACGCTGTCAGTGACAAACAAGGTTCCGTACATTACCCATGGCAATATCCTCGACAAGCGCGGGATCCATGTTGCAGCGCTCTTTGACCTCCTTGAGGGTGGCATAGGCGAGATACTCGAGCGAGGTGTCCTTGAAGCCGCCCTTCTTGGCCTTGGTGAGAGGGGTGCGGATGGCGAGGGTGATGACAATGTCGTCGGGGTTCTTGGCTGTGATGTTGCTCAGAGCGGTACCTGGGGTCAGGTGCTTGAGGATGGAACCGAGACGTTCGACGGCCATTGTGACTGTTGTAGGTTGTTGTTGTGTTTGTTGTTTGTTTTGGTGGTGATGGCTTGGCTTGGGTTGGGTTGGGAGCGAGACGAGTGAGGTTATCCGGCGGCGGGAGTTGGAATCGACAACGGCAACTTGGAGAGACGACAGACGGTGACAGAGACGGAGACGGAGACGCGGCTGTTGTCGTGGTTAAAAGGGATCGGCCATGACGGGCTGGCGGCGGAAGTAGTGGCGGCATCTTCCACTTGATGGAACAATCCAATGCGACTGGAACGGAAGAGTGGGGTTGTGTTTGCCGAGGCACAGCGGGAAGTGGAAGTGGAAGTCGGGTGTGAGAGTGGTCTGTTGTCGATGTCAGTCAGTCAGTCAGGGTTGGTGGTGTTTGGGTTTGGCCGGGTCGGGTTTCATTGTTACTGGCTGTTAGTGGAACATTGGGGTAAAGAGATCCTGTCGTGGGTTCGTTGCCCGCTGGAGACATCAAAATGTCCGGGGCGAACCGATTTCCCCGCATGGGTTTGACGGGGATTTCCCAGACGGCCACATCAGTCCTTAACAGCTGCCTTTCCAGACGCACTGACCATCGTTCAACTGGAGTGAGGGTCACTGCAACGGCCGGGCGGCCCGCGGGCAAACATGCAACCCCACCGCTCGGCAGTTCATCCTATTTCCGCTGGAGTCGGGTTCAATCAACACCACCACCATCATGACCTCTTCTATGAGGAGGTAGTACAGGGAGTCAGATCCATGGAACAAACATCACTTCAACGACAAAACCCCTTGACCATGACAGAACCGCGACTCGGGACCGTCTCGAGATATCCATCTGACATCATGGTCATCAAGTGGCTCACCGTGGCTCACCGTGGCTGGCGGACATGGTCTGGCTGGGGCTGACAACGAACGCAGACTTTAGGCGATGGATGTTATTTCACCATTTTCACGAATTCAGTTCTCGTTTCCATCTTCTTCCTCTTTTCTTTTTCTTTTCTTTTCTTCTTGGCGTCATGGGGCTTTCAATACTGTACCTGAAGATGGCGTCTCTGACACCTCCATCGATGGCTGCTTATCTTTAGCCGCACTCTCGTTCTCAGCTCGCTTACCGTCAGCCCGCAGACGCCATCGAATTTCCACATCGGGACGGAAATGTTTCTCTGGGCGCTGTCGACGCGCCTGACTGGACGGTTGCAAAGTGGCAAATACGAGGCTCGGCGACCGTCATGAAGGAAGAAAAAATAAAAAATCTTTCATGGCCTCTCTCTACTTGCTGACCTGATGAAATTTAGACTTCCAGATCCCAGCTTCCACCTTCAGGTCCCACGACATCCAGCGAGAACAAGGCTGGCTCCCGTTGATACGACCTTCGTAAAGCTGGTCCAAGTAACTATCCGTCAGATCTCCGGCGTCGCGTCTGTCGAGTCGTCAGCAACAACCGCTGATTGCGAACAAGTTCATATCCATCAACTTCGACTTCAATTCCAAAAGAAAACGCCTTCGATCCCATCCCATCCCATCCCATCCTCACCACACCCGCGCGCCCTCGACATGTTTACCCGAGCCATTGCGGCCGCTGCCGGCCTCTTGGTCGCATCGGCTTCCGCCAACTCCAAGCGCGGCCTGGTCTTCACTCCTAACTCGACCTCCCCGAACGACGCCTACATTTGGACTGCCCCTCCCACCGACTTGACATGGTACTATAACTACAAACCGCTGCCTTCCCAAATCTACTCGAATGTGTCCCAATCAGACTTTGAGTTTGTCCCCATGCTCTGGGGCGCTCCCTCCGACATCAGTGACACGTCCTTCTACAATACCATCAAGACCTTGATCGACGACCGCGGTGTCAATGTCACCCACATCCTAACGTTCAACGAGCCTGATGGTCCCGGGCAGTATGGCGGTAGCGACATTGACCCCGAGGTGGCCGCCCAGGTGTGGGTGAACAACATTGTGCCGTTGCAGGAGGATTACAAGGCACTAAGAGTAGGGCTGCCGGCTTGTACGGGTGCTCCCGCCGGCATGGAGTGGACAAAAAAATTTCTCGAGGCTTGTTCTGGTCTGATCAGCGAGGATGAAAAAACCAAGAACTGCACCTTCGACTTTGTCCCCATCCACTGGTATGGCAATTTCGAGGGGCTAGCTAGTCATATGGGAGAATATTCTGCTGCGTAGGTCAATTCCTTTCTGCCGCCTCTTCATTTCTACCTCTCCGCGAGCACAGACTGACCTCCGAACTGCACAGCTTTCCCAACAAGTCCATGTGGGTCACAGAGTACAATCTCGCCAATGCCAACCTACAAGAGACCCAAGCCTTCTACACAACGTCAGCAGAATACTTGGACCGGCTGGACTTTGTCGAGAGATACTCCCTTTTCGGTGCTTTCCGCTCCGATGTGTCCAATGTTGGCCCTAATGCTGCCATGTTGAACCGTGACGGCGAATTGACAGATATCGGGGCTTGGTACCTCGGGAGACAGTCCACTGGTGTTGATCCGAACAGTGGTAAGGGTGGTACTAAGGATTCGGGTGCGGTGAGGGTGCCGACTCCCCGCCTTGTGATTTTGCTACTTGTCTCCTTGCTTGGTTTGGTGAACTATGCGTAATGACTGATCGACAAATGCAAGATACCAGAGAGAGCGTTGAATCTTCTTAGAGGTATGTATTTTTTGTGGTTGGGCTTTGGTGGTTCTTTTTCTTGAAACCCATACCTTAGATAGAGCTTCTTTCTTGGCATCAGCTGGCGAGCGTAGATGCCGCCTTGGTTATGAAAATTGTCTGTACCTTTACTTACCTTCATGTTTACTCTTCCGCATCATGGATCACACCGAATGTGTGGCATTATGGCATTGACACTTTCACGACCTTTTTCTCAGACCTCGAGCCGTTATCCACCCCCCCTGTCCGATATCCACGCGGCCGAGGATGCTCATTCATGCCCAGCCATCCCCAGGAAAGGGTTACAATGCTGATCTGACTAGGGGTTCCCCCGTCAGTGACACCGGACGTCTCGTCTTGGCCAGCGTCCCTACCAATTGCACGTGTATCCCCCGACCTCACCTCTCAGCTCTCTCGCTTTGTTTACAGATCGCCAGAGCTCTACATTCAGCAATCGATCGCCACGTCGTTCTTCAACCCTTATCTTCAGGGGCGGAGAGGGGCAGAGGGGTTCAAGGGGCTCAACAATCCCCACCTCAACCTTATGCACGCCCGTTGCAATCCCTGTTTTATTGAAGAACCCTAGCGAACCATCCAATAAGTGGCATTATAAAATAGGCCGTTGTGCCCACCGGACCCGCATGATATTCATTAGTTCCGCGTGCGGAACCATGCGGCCGCCTCCAAAGCTCTTCAAGACGACAGGAATGGCCAGTCCGAGGCTCATCGGCTTCTCAAGCTTGCGGTATGCTAATTTTGTTGGAAACTGTCACCGCTTTCTCCCACGTTCCACTTACCATGTGCGCATGTCACCGCTTAGCGTTCACCGTTACAAACCCTTGCGCCGCTAGCACAACAGTTTGACAACACCGCCCGCAGAATCACGATTCCCCCGCTCAACAGTGGCAACCGTTGAGCTAGGCACCGTGATGGGAAAACGTGTCCTGGACTGGATGTAAGGATGTCCCCCGTGGGGCGGCAAGCTTGGGTGGTGGTGATATACATATAAAAGGACAAGAAACGGACCCTGATATTCTGACTTTTGGATGCTCTACCATCTTCTCACTCATCTTTCTCCCATCCATCCTCATCTCAGTTTCCCAAGAGACACCATCACCACATTCAATATGGCTTCTACCACAGACTACAAGATTGACTTTACCGTACGTCCTCTCTCTCCCCCTTCACTGCCTTGTTCTGCCTCTCACACTCCCACACCTGAGCCACCTTGTACTAACGCATCTCCAGAACTTCTACAACATCATCAACAATGAGTTAAAGTCAACCCCCACCACCCGGGCCGCCGTCAACCCCTCCACCTTGGCCCCCCTTCCTTCTGTCCCCGTCTCCACCAAGGCCGATGTCGACGCCGCTGTCTCGGCCGCCAAGGCTGCCTTCCCCTCGTGGCGTGACACCCCCATCGAGAAGCGTGCCGCCCTCCTCACCACGTTTGCCGATGCCATCATGGCCAACTTTATGGACTTTGCCTCTCTGCTTGCGCTTGAGGGCAAGCCCCCCACGGCGGCGCAGTTCGAGGTTGACTTTGCTGTCAAGCACTTGAAGGGGACGGCGCAGCTGAGGTTGGACGACGAGGTGATTGAGGATAACGAGGAGAAGCTCACCAAGATTCGGTACACTCCCCTTGGTGTCGGTGTCGGTATCGTTCCCTTCAACTACCCCTTCTTCCTGGGTCTCGGCAAGATGGGACCGGCCGTGTTGGCTGGAAACGCCTTCATCTGGAAGCCTTCGCCCTACACGCCCAACACGGCGCTGAAGCTCGTTGAGCTGGCCGCCAAGATCTTCCCCCCTGGTGTTGTCCAGGCTTTGTCTGGCGAGGAGGACTTGGGTCCCATGTTGACTGCTCACCCCGATATCCGCAAGATCTCCTTCACCGGCAGCACGCCGACGGGCAAGAAGGTTATGGCTGCCTGCGCCAGCACTCTCAAGCGCGTGACGCTCGAGCTGGGCGGCAACGACGCCGCCATTGTTTGCGACGATGTCAACCTGGACGAGGTCGTGCCCAAGGTTGCTCTCGGCTGCTTCAACAACGCTGGCCAGGTCTGCGTTGACATCAAGAGACTATTCGTCCACGAGAAGATCTACGATCAGTTCCTGGCCAAGATGGTCGAGGTCGTCAAGACGTTCAAGTTCGGCGGGTCCGAAGACACCGAGGGTGCCTTCTTCCCTCCTGTCCAGAACGCGATGCAGTTCGAGAAGGTCAAGGAACTATTTACCTCGATCGAGAAGGAGGGCCTGAAGCCTGTTATTGGTGGCGAGGTCGAGGCCGAGGCGGGCGCCAAGAAGGGATACTACTTCAAGCCTACCATCATCGACAACCCGCCTGAGAACTCCAGAATCGTGCAGGAGGAGCCCTTTGGCCCTATTGTGCCCGTCGTGAAGTGGGTCGGTGGTGAGGACGAGGTGGTCAGGATGGCCAACAACACCGACATGGGATTGGGTGCTTCTGTCTGGAGCAAGGACTTGGAGAAGGCGGAGAGGATCGCCAGGAGGCTGGAGGCTGGCAGTCTCTGGATCAACACCCACCAGGACCTGGCCCCCAACGTGCCTTTCGGTGGCTTCAAGCAGTCCGGTATGGGCCACGACTGGGGTCTCATCGGTCTTAAGGGCTGGTGCAACACCCAGAGCTTGATGACCAGAAGGTCAGGCGGTATGTTTTAAGGAGGGACATGAGCGATAGAATGCATTTATTAGAATAGTGAATTTGAAGCAAAGCGTCTGATTTTCATATTGTACCTTAAGAACATGATCCGGACCCAATCGTGACAGGTGTAAACTTTAGGTATATGTAGAAGCTCGCAGTAGGAGATGGTTAACTCACGGCTCCCAAATCCCGCGACATGAGGAGCTCTCCGTTTGGTCGATATCCCGGATTCCCCGGAACTGACATGAAGCTCGAGGTGGGTGACGGCTCGGTTATAAGTCATCATCACGTCGTAAAAGTCATTCATGGGTACTTATCCAATGGGGTTGAGCTAGCAACTTGAAGGAGTGATCAGTGAGTGAGCATTGTGCGTGAATGTTGCAAATATCAAAAAGATTCGAACGGTGGACGTGAAAATATTGAGCAGTGTTTGGTAGTACATCTGTACGTGTAGGTAAGGTACCTCTGAGTTCTCTTTTAAATGACGGGTACCTGATCTTCAGAAGGAGGCTTTCCATATGAGGTAAGACAGAGCTACGACTGAGACGCGGCAGTTCAATTGATCTAGATGTGCCGAGTTCTGAAATGCAAGGGGAGATGGAATGGTCACTGGTCAGTGTGACAGACAAGTCAGGATCTACACGAATTCGTCTTCGGGAATGAACGTTGAAAAGATGTGGTCCGTGTGCGCAGTACCTAGGTACCTAATGCAGTGGTCCACACAGGCTTCACGGAGCTGAAAGCGCGGCATTTGGTTGGTCCAAAATCTTCTTGGCGGTGAGCGGGAGAAGTCGACGGACCTAGAACTGCAGGGCGCTCTGACCACTGGAACTGCAGTGGGCATCTTCCAACACCCACGGCAGCATCCAGAACTAGTGTATTCCCGACCGTCCATTTCCGAAGACACCATCACCCATCACGCCCTCACAGCAGGAGTAGTCCTGGACATGGTGTGGGCCGTTTACCAGAATTTAGTTGCGGAAGGATAACACGTGAGTTGGTTGAGCTTGCCAATTGGTTTTCCAAAACTATATCCACGACGTCACTCTCCCCGTCGACTGAACTCTTCCAATTTCCTGCAACAAAAAAACCGCTCGCCGGACCTGCATTAGTTGGTTGCCTAAAGTTCACCATGTCTGTTGACTAATGTCTTTGACATCTAGGGTCGTACCTCTCGGCTACTAGGTCGTAGGGGTAGAGACGAGGCTAAACTCCACCATGTCACTCAACCAATATGGCTCGTCTCCAAGACCACATGCGAGCCATTGTCCGCCTTTCGGTAGATGCATCCAGTCGGACCGACGCACGTGTTGTGGACTACCGATTCAAAATAGTCGAGAATGTCGAGAATGTCGACGCGTATAAAAGCAGTGGCATCGCCTCCGGATAGGGACATGGAGAGCACCTAGGAATCCATCAACGAACCATTCTTTCTACGTCGTCTTACAACAATGAGGTTCAGCGACCTACTCGTGGCTGCGGCCACGGCGAATGCCTACACCATGAACTCCCAGGTCCGCCTTGCCTACCATGGCGATAACGGCATGATGGTCAGCTGGAACACCTTCGATGTCGTCAAGAACCCTTCTGTCCAGTGGGGCGTCACGCGGGACCGTCTGGACAAGATTGCGACCTCCGACGTCTCCGTCACGTATCCCACTTCGCAGACCTACAACAACCACGTGCTGATCAGCGGCCTTCGCCCCGATACGACTTACTTCTACAAGCCGTTGCAGCTCATGAACAGCACGACCGACGTCTTCAACTTTACGACAAGCCGTAGGGCTGGTGACGACACCCCCTTCTCGGTTGCCGTTGTCGTCGACCTCGGTACCATGGGCAGCAAGGGCCTGACCACATCTGCGGGCACTGGCGTGGCGAGCACCAACATTCTGCAGCCAGGAGAGAAGAACACCATCGACTCGCTGGAAGCCAACATCGACAACTTCGACTTCCTCTGGCATGCCGGCGACATTGCCTACGCCGACTACTGGCTCAAGGAAGAGATCCATGGCTTCCTGCCCAACACAACCATTCAGGGAGGCGCCGCCGTGTACGAGTCCATCCTGAACGAGTTCTACGACGAAATGATGCCCATCACCGCCCGCAAGCCGTACATGGTGGGCCCCGGTAACCACGAGGCCAACTGTGACAATGCTGGCACCACGGACAAGGTGCACAACATCACGTACGACAGCAGTATCTGCATGATGGGCCAGACCAACTTCACCGGCTTCAAGAACCACTTCCGCATGCCTAGCGACGTCTCCGGCGGCACCGGAAACTTCTGGTACAGCTTCGACCACGGCATGGTGCACTTCATCCAGCTCGATACCGAGACCGACCTGGGCCACGGTTTCATCGGCCCCGACCAGACTGGCGGATCTGAGGGTTTCACCGGCGTTGACCCGGTCAATGCCACCATGAACGCTCAGACCAACTGGCTTGAAGCCGATCTGGCGTCCATTGACCGCTCCAAGACTCCGTGGGTCGTTGTGGCTGGCCACCGTGCCTTCTACCTCAGCAACACCGGTGATACCTGCCCCACGTGCAAGGACGTCTTCGAGCCGTTGCTGCTCAAGTACAACGTTGACCTGGTGCTGTCGGGCCATTCGCACATCTACGAGCGCCTCGCACCAATTGCCGACGGCAAGATTGATCCCAACGAGCTGGAGAATCCCTCCTCCCCCTGGTACATCACCAACGGCGCCGCTGGCCACTACGACGGCCTCGACTCCCTCGATAGCCCCCGCCAGCCTTACAGCCGCTTCGGCCTCGACACGTCCAACGCCACCTACGGCTGGAGTCGCCTGACCTTCCACAACTGCACCCACCTGACTCACGATTTCGTCGCCAGCAACAACAACACCGTCCTTGACTCTGCCACTCTGTTCAAGGACCGTACTTGCGACCAAGATCGCAGGCGCCACTGAGCCCGTCACTCCTGTCACTGCTAGTGGCTGCGGAAAGACCTCAACCACACTGGCTGGTCGCTGGCTTGGAGGTTCTGTGAAGCACAGGATGTGGCGCTCTGTAGGTATCTCTATGAGAGAAGCGGGACCCGCACGCAAGCGGTTCTAACGCTTTGTACGAGTGTCTTGGAGATGTGGATACGTGTAATATGAGTCTAATAGATGAAAATCCTTTACGTTAATGCACTTTTAGTTTATCTCTCGTCGTCAACTTACGTGATGTTCGTGACCGACGATTCTGTCCACAGTCAGCTCCAACATTTGGGATTCACTACGGGCGGAAAATGCATGTAGTGGTCTTCTCGCCATGGTACTAAACATTGTCGTAGAGACAAGCCACCAGGTCTTAAAGCGATCAGCATCAAACGACTTCAGCGATACGGTTTTGAGTGGAAGAAACCAATACTGTGATATCAATTCATGTCAATGGCCATTCTGGCCCGGACAACCATGGAGAATCTGAGTCCGTCGACGTACCCGGCTTCATGCCAGCCGCCCCCGATGATGTTGGCCGTTCTTGCGGTGCACGTGCCTTGTCCGTAGACCGTATTGGACAAAGATGTTTGTCACGTCAGCTCTCCGCCTCCCAAGGAGCATATACTCTCCATCAAGAGAGAAGTCCTCTTGACGATCCTCCTTCTCTGTACGTTGCCAATCTCCCAACCTAGAGGTACCTCCATGTCTGTGTGTTACCTTCCTGAGCCCCTCAGACTGAGGGCCTCTCGCAGGCCAAGCCGAGCTCGTGCATCAGGCTCGTACGGTATCTCGACCGGCAAGGATATTGTTGGCTGTTTTGTTCGTTCTTGTGACGTAGAAGCCCTTTGACAGCGCGCTGAAAGGCTCGCCACTGAGGCACGAGAGTCTGATCGAAGCTCTCCGCATGTGTTGCCTTAGAGGACCTTGCCTCTTTAGAACAATCGTTTCCATAGGTAGAGGTAGGTATCTCGTTAGGTCCAAGATACTGCGTATGAGTTGATTTACTATAATGATGTGGTTCTGTCGACCTACAACATACACCAACAATGGCAGAAAGGCCAAGTTGTAGTTGTTGAGGGACGATAAGATGGATTGGTTGCGAAGGAGCCCGGGCAAGTCCACTCAGTGGTTTGAGACGCCCAGTTTGGCGATGAGTGTTCGGGCAAGTCAATTTCGTCCATCGTTTGCGCAGCACATCATGTATTTGACTGGATGGTAGCGGGAGGCCCAGCCAGCTGAATGCAAACATTTAGCCATCCGCCCAAGTGCACACTTCTTCCACCAACCAAGTACGGTCAAACCCCTCTACCTCTCTTAGAGCCTCGTCCATTGTACGAGCAAATTACTCCTATCATCACAAACCATGCACACGTCATCTGAGATGGTGAGGGGTGAGTGACGTGCACATTCTCTCGATTGAGCCAGATGCATTTTCCATGTAGATTATGACTCCCCTCTCGTGTATATAATAAACTTTAGACACCGCAGGAGTTCAGTTCTCTCACTCTCATTCTCTTCTTCTTCTTCAGTCAACAAGTTCACTACTACCTCTACTCTTGACTGCCCTCGAACCCACGTACATCCACTCCATCCACTTTGACACCCTCAAATAACACACGAGCATCATCTTTCCAACCTCAGCTACTTGATATACAGCTCCATCGACCAAAATGCCCAAAAGCGAGATGACAAAGTCCGATTCTTCCCGAATCCAGTCTTCGCAGGTCAGTCATATACACCAAAAATGTTCAATGATTTCCAGTCAGATCTAACGAAATGGTAACAGGCCAAGGGCGGCGGTGACATGAGCTCTGGAGGCTTCGCAGCTCGTGCCCAGTCGGCCGGAGACAGATGGTCCTCTTCGCAGACATCCGGGGGTTCGGGTTTCTCTAGCGGCACCTCGGGTTCCAACCAGTCCAGCACTGGATCTGGTGCCTCTTCGGGAGCCAAGAAGTAAAGTCGACCATGACATAGGCGGACTGAAACTCGACAATCAAGTCGGGGCAAGAACGAAGGCACAGCGTCCATGCTTGGTCCGACTAAGTTGAGGTAGAGTAGGTTAGGGCGGCCTGATCGTTACCTCTAGGCAGGAGCGTACCTGGGCGAGCTGGGTCATCTGTGTATTTGGTTAGACCCGGAATATACAGATCATTGTTCAAAGATGTTTAATTGATGTTCGACGGGCGTGAATGCTAACTTACCCATCACAGTAATGTTTGATTTGGATAAACTGCTTCTATGACTTGGCACTAAAACAACTTAGGGGTGTCCAACAATGCTAGGTATTCAATGGCTCAGTAGAAGTATTCACATGTGATTGAGCAGTAGAAGAAGGACCAGCACTTCTATCTGGTAAACCGATTGTAAATGCATAGGCCGGTCAATCCTACGTCTTAGCGAAGCAGTCCTGGGGGATGGTGTTTGGGTCCCCCCTTATTTTAGTGCAAGGGTTAGAACTACGACCAATAGCAGTAGGTAAGTACCAAACAAGCCGAATGAACGTGAGCTTCGATGGCCACTACCCACCAATGCATTGCTTCCTTCTTTTTTAGACTGAGTGTTTCTTCGGCGTACCTTCCATTTGTGTGGTCAGTGTCAGTGAAAGAAACGGAACCTGCAATGCACATGCTGACGCGTATTGATCACCTCAAGAAGTTGAAGACTGGCATGGGGCTCGGTAAGCGGTTGCCTCAGTGAACAAATGGGACCTTCCTGAAAAGTTGACTGATGACCCCATTGCAGACATTACACCAACATGCAATTGTCGTTGAATAATATGAAAGTTTTATTCTCATCTTCCAACCAATCTCACGTTTGCAACAGATGTGGATGAGCAGACTTCAAGGTCTGGGACCAACGATCCGGCTCAGAACTCCCAGAAAAGCGGCACAGGCCTGATTGCTGGCTGTGCAGTCGCTGATTGTGTCATTTTGCTTGATGATATCTGCAGAAGTTCGTTTGCCTATAAGAGGAGAAGATACAAGAAGAGACTGCTTCCTTCGAGTTTAGACGACCTCAAGGAGCCCGAGTGGGGCTGTCAAAGAAAAAGAGTCACATGCACGAGCTTCCAATTCAGGCGCCTGCTTTTGAAGTCTATGTCCCGCCCACTTGAACCGCAAACGGACACCATTACTTCTCACAATATGATTCTGAAGGTGAAGATGGTGAACACAGTACTGCTGCGGGAGCGAAAACGTCTAATCCTTGAGCAGAGTCGAGTGCTTTGGGCTTGGAAATCTTGGGCCCTCGAAATCTATTTCCTACGTCCTGTGGACCCAAAAACTTTGTTGGTTAATCCATCAACAGGCTCTACAGTAACACAACGGCTGTTCGAGATATTAATGTATGTTGCAGTGACACGAAGGATTAAGAGGGTAAGTGAGTGTGGTGGTGAACTTGTTGATTGAAGAGAAGAAGGGAAGCGAGACTGTGAAGGTGAGAGGATCTCTTGATGTACCTATATATACACGATGTGCAGGTTCAACGAGAATGCGAGTGCCTGAAAGCTGGAGGATATCCCATCATGCTTTGATCTAGTAAGTTTCGAAGAAGGTGCGGAGAAACTCCGTGGAATAGGTACTGTACGGAAAATTCCTACTTTGGGGGTAAGATCTCACGATGTAAGCATACACACTTCTAGATCTAGACCCTTGAGCTCCAGTCCGGATAAGTCATACTCTACGTCAGATTGTGAAGACGAAAATATCGCGACATCCATGCTAGTAGCTGATTGTCAGACAAAGGCCTCTAATTCTCCGTACCCAAACATCCCACAGTGAGGAGAGACCCGGCAACATTCATGGCGTAAAAATTATCTCAGGCTTTTTCATGACAGCTCCAGCAACGAACTTAGTGGGAGGTAGAACCGCCAACCCCGTGACACGCTCATCTCAACTGTAGATAGACTACCTCTACTTTGTTCAGTCACGTAGGTACGTTAGTCGTGGAGTCCGGAATTCGAATCCGAAATCTGAATTTGAAGTCTTATTCAACTTCATTCTTTCATTTCTGCCTAACCCACATGATCACTGTGCCTCATTCAAATCGTCATTTCTCACTCATTCATATGGTGCTTTGGTTGGTTATGTAGAGGTACGTTCGTCATGGAAATCAGGTCTCGACTTCGAAGTTCAACGCTTTTTTGCCTTGAAAAAAAAGAAGAAAAGAAAATACCTACGTAGGTAGTCTTCCAGTCAATTTTTACCCAATATGGCCAATATTACCACTCTTTGCTCATTTTAATGATTCTTATGATAGTCAACCTTGTTTGTCGTCGAGTGCGGAATTTCAATCCGAAGTCCAGAGTATCCTCTGACTATTTTTTTCAGTTTCCCCCCATAGGGTAATGATACCCCACTGGAATCGTGTAGTATGGCTTAATTCGAACAGTACATTGGTTTGGTTGGTTACTGCAAGGTACCTGGCACAGCACGAAAGTGATGCACTGAAGTCTTGTGCTGACTGGATGTCAAATGGTGATAGGTGCATTGAGGATCCGAGAGAAGCATCACGCACGCTCACTGGGAGACAAACTCTCCTTGGGAAACTACACACAAGGAACAGAAGTGCTGACAAGACTTACTACAAATCCACAGGTTAACGTGAAAACACCGTTGGGAGACAAACTCTCCTGAGTTTCCTTTGTTAAAAATCTAGGTACATATACGTACCTCTACGGACAAACCAGGGCGTTGCCAAACCTACACCTACCTAACTAGGCAGGTGCGCTCTTGCCTAACAAGGCTGGCGTTCAAGCCAGATCCGACCTCTAAGTCCGACAAGGTACCTACCTCTATGGAAGCCTTGCCTTCATATCTGGCCCCTGATAGTCACGCAGGGTACGTTAACCGTAGAATCCGGAACTTGAATCCGAAGTTCTCCTCTGCCTTCGTTTTTTTTTTTCATTTTTATCCCATATGGTCGTTGTACCCCTTTGAAGTCGTTATCTACCGCTTGTTCGAACGGTATTGCGGGTGGTTTGCCGCTTGTTGTGACTACCTATCTGCTAGCAAAGATGCTCTCGATTGATGTGGAAGCTACCATGGTGCTCAGAGCTGCAGAAAGTTGATGCTTCAATGACGTGACACATATGTTGATAGTTTGGAGAATCCACAACTCGCTCAGAAAGCTGATGCTTCAATGACGTGACACAAATGTTGATACTATGAAGGATCCACAACTCCTTCAAGCAACCTCAAGTGGGTTCGGCCTCACGATACCTAGTTTGCCGGATTTGTCTCCGGAGCACCGGGGCCGTCATCGGCCGCCCACATTGGTAGGTTTGAGGACACTTCTGTGAAGGGGATTGAGCTGATCTCCAGCCTCTCGTGTCCTATTGTTTCCTGTTGCTACCCCCGAGTTCCAGATTGTTGAGGGCTCGAGGTGGGGAAGATGAAGAAGTATAAAGAGAGACGTTACCTACTCACCTAGAGACCTCGAGATTGGCCTTGCTCGACAGCCGACACCCACTCCATCACGGCAAGGGAAAACATTTGCCACTCGCCCATTGCACAAATTCCTTCCATTCAACATGCGTTTCATCCTAGCTCTTTTCCTCGGCGTGGCTGCCGCCTTTCCCAAGGGCATGCCCTCCGCCACGTCCAGCGCCAATACCACCGCCATAGAGGTATCCTCCGCCATACCCTTGGACATACCCTCCGACAATACCAACTTCGCCAAAAAGATACAGCCCTTCGACAAGAAGCCTTGCAAGAAACCCTGGGTGAACCCCTGGAAGAAACCCGACAAGAAACCCGGCAAGAAGCCCGGCAAGAAACCCGGCAAGCCTTCCGCCACACCCTCTAGTACCGGCATGGACGCGCCCTCCGCCACACCCGACGATACCTCTGATACACCCGCCGTCACACCCTCCGCCACACCCGATGATACCCCCGATGATGCCCCCGATGATACCCCCGATGATGCCCCCGATGATGCCCCCGACGATGCCCCCGACGATGCCCCCGACGATACCTCCGCCGATACCCTCGCCAAACGCTCCGATGCCTCAAACACACCCTCTGATGACACCGCCAAAAAGTGCAAAAAACGCAAGCCTTGCAAGAAATGCAAGCCTTGCAAGTGCAAGAAGCCCGACGAGGAGGAACCCGACGATACCTCGGACGCATCCTCCGATATCTTGGAAGACACAATCGACGATACCTTGGATACACCCGACGATGACATCGCCAAAAAGTGCAAAAAGCGCAAGCCTTGCAAGAAATGTAAGAAATGCAAGTGCAAGAAACCCAAGAAACCCAAAGAGGAGGAGGAACCCGACGACAATTCCGCCACACCCTCCGACATGCCCTCCGCCAATAACTTCGCCGTACGCGACGTTGAAAAGAAGAAAAAGAAGACAACCACTACTATTACCACCACCACCACCACTACTACGACCTCCTGCACGACCCCCGCCAAAAAACCCAGCAAGCCGACCGAGAAACCCGGCAAGAACAAGACCTCCAAGACTACCACTACACCCACTGCCAAACCCTCGAAAAAACCCTCTACAACACTATCTACCACGAAACGCTCGACGAAATCCTCTGCCACACCCCCCGCCAAAACCTCCATGTCTTAAGGGCCTGATGACGGTGAGCAATCCTCGGCGAAATGTGATCAGGTGGTGGAGGTGCGAGAATGATGTTCGAGAGGAGGACCGGGGAATCTAGCCAGGACAGATAGCTAATGCAACGTCAAATCGAACGATAGGTCGATGCGGTCAATGGACGGTTTCATATCAAGTTCACGGGCAAGTGGCTAGATTGTCAAACAGTGAAAGATTTGAAAGGAAGGTAGCACCATCGGGAGGCGGATGATGTAGGTGATTGGATGCGCGTCTGCAGATTGTTAGATTTGATGGACTGTTTGTTCTTGGGACTGGGAGGAAAACCTGGGAGGTGCACAAAAGGGTCAAGGTTGCAAAAACAACACAGAATGTTCTTGGGACTGGGAAAAAAGAGAAAAAAAGAAGCAAAAAAGGGAAGGTTAACAAAAGCATCAAGATTGCCAAACTGCAATATACCTATTACCTGCTCCAGCTGTCAACCTCCATTGTCATGTGGTATCTCCCCAAATGCCATCCTTCGGGTACCCGGACCATCACCTTTCAAGTGTCGCAGCGTTGCCGTCTACGTCGTCGTATTTCTACGTCTTCGTATTCCAGCGCTGAAGATTACTCAAGATCTCGATTTGATTTGAGTCGAGTCCAGTCGAGTAAGTTGACCTCAGTTCGGCGGCGAGTCGATCTTAAAGGGTGGAAATCTGTGGGATTTTCCACTTTGAACTCCCGACCCAGGGAAACTGCCTGGTTGCCAAAGAAGGTGAATAACTCAACTCGAAGGTCCCACAATGAGTTGCAACTCTGCGGGTGTGCATTTCGAACCTGCTGCTTAGGGCTTACTCCCCCGGCACTCCCCCAACCCCCGGCCAACTCGCTTAGAGATCAGCAGCTCACTGTGAGCTGATTGGTCCAGCTGGCGCCAACGTTGCATAGCTTCAGCTCTGTCAAAGATGCGTTTGATGGCATCGCCAACCTTGGCGCAGCATTTGGGGGCCCTTTTGGCTGCTTTGGTGCCAATCCAGACCGGAATAGGAAGCCTTCTCGTCGAAAGAGCTTGGAAGAACCGTGCAGACCAGACGTGTGCGAAAATTGCCCGTTGACATGTTGTAAGAATGGTAAGGTGATGGTGGCTGGAGATGTGGATGTACGGCAAAGATGCTACCTAACCCAGGGTTGAAAATGCCCCCCTGGTTGATAACGGTCATATCGAACCATGTGCCCTCTTTTCGTTCGCTGGCGGATGACAGAGAGCCGGGACAGGGAACAGGAATGTCTCCACCATCTGCCACTTCCCGTCCTCTTGGTTCTCAACTTCTCTTTTTCCTCTGAACTTTCTTTCCTGGGTTCATCCTGGGTGACGGACCTTTGTCGTGAACCGTTCCACGGTCAATAGTTCACGATGCGTGTGGGAGCCACGTCCGACGTCACCATGATGTTTCTGTCAACGCTCCTCCCGCTGCGGCAGACACTGACACTTTTGTCTTTTGTTGCTTCACTTCAATGGCCCCTTCCTGTCAATGGGCAAAACGCCGATACGCCTTCCTATTCGAACTTCATTCGGCGTGGTTATGAACGCGGTAAGTTTCCCCTTCGTGATACCGCTTCCTCCCCCAGCTCCCTCCTTTCCTCGGCGGTCCTTCCTTTCATTCCCTTCTCTCACGACTGACGTACCGACCTCTTTTCCCATCAACAGCAGCGGTTATCGGCTCCCACCTCTACCTCTCCGGCGGCGAAATCTCCCAATATGGAACCGGCGAAAACGCCCTTCCGCCCGACGACCACCCCGCCACTGGAATCTCCTCCGTCTTATCGATTGACCTCTCCACCTCGTGGGACACCCGCAATGCCCCCTTCCAATCTCATACCTTTCCCGATGGCGACCGACCTCCTGTTTTTAATAACCACGCTCTCTGGCCCTGGAAATCTTCAGATGGTAGAGATCAAGGGTTTTACATCTACGGTGGCCAGGTGTCGTGGAAAGAAACGGTCAAGGATGTGAGGAAGGACCGCGGAATTTGGAAGTTTACTGCCGATGGGCAGGGCGGGGGAGCGTGGACGGTTGAGCAAGCCAGTAATCCGGAGGTTTTGAGAGGGTTCCATGTGGCGGCAAGTATGGCGTATGCGGCGGGAGGAGGGAGGGGGTGGTCGATTGGGGGAATCATGACGCCTGGCTCCGATCCGGATGCGAACATCACGTCAGGCCCGGGACTGAGGATTCCGGGGGTGGTGGAGTATGACTTTGCGACGGAAAAGTGGACCAACTATACTGAGGCCGGGTTCCTCCCGGAAGGCCAGGCGTTGGAGGATGGAAGGGCGCACTTCGTTGATGGACTTGGGGAGGACGGTCAAAACGGAGTGGTCATGATGTTCGGAGGGGGGATCTTCATCCTAGACGCGACGCGAAAGGGCGACTCGCGGGGGATCACCCGTCCGGATCTCCTCCTTGACTTCAACAACATGACCTTCTTTGACGCACAAACGAAGAAGTGGTACTCGCAGACAACGACAGGAACACCGCCAACTTCCAGAATGGGCCATTGTGTCGCGGGCGTTCGAAGTCAGGCTGGTACCCACGAAATGTTCGTTTCTCTTCCTTTTCACAACCCCTTTGCTGAGTTCAATGCTGACATGTAATCAACAGCTTCGTCTACGGCGGCGCTGATGCCGGGTTCACCGAGTCCTACGATGACCTATACGTCCTTTCGCTTCCCGGATTCGTCTGGTTCCGCGTCGACGACCGTTCAAACGGCGTTCATTCTCACGGGACTTGCGCTGTGGTAGGCAACCGTCAACTGTTGGTGATAGGTGGGCAGAATGAGAAGGATGGGTGGCCGGCAATCTGGCAAAGTAAGGATCCGTTACCGCTGGGACTGGGCATCTTTGATATGACAACCATGGCTTGGAAGAGCAATGGAAGCTATGATGCGGAGGCTGCCGAGTACAGACCGGCCGAAGTGATTGAGAAGTGGTACAAAGATGGGTGAGTGATCTTTTCGTCTCGATAGGTATGAGTGTCATGCTGATCAATTGTAGGGGTCTTGACAAAGTCCAGTGGGACTCGGATGATGTAAAGAAGATGTTCCTGGCAACGCCTGTGAACTTTACGAATTTGGATGAGCCAAGTTCATCAGACAAACCATCATCCGGCGGCGTTGGCGGTGGTTCCTCGGATGGTGACACTGATAAGAACAAGGGCGAGTCCAGCAAGTCGAAGACCGGACCTATCGTAGGGGGTATCATGGGGGGTTGCGTCGTCGTGCTAGGAGTCATCGGTGGTTGGCTGTTTTGGAGAAGGAGGAACAAGAAAAAGAACTCCGCAGGAGCGTTATCATCAGCTGAACTTTCCGTTCAGGAGCTGTCACCCCCACCACCACCACAAGGCTTCTATGAACCCTACGGACAGCATAAGGAGCTTCCGGTCCATTCGGCAGCAGCAGAGGTATACACCCCGCCCACCGAACTCTCAAGTCATGCTTACCGGTTCGAACTGGACCCCGACGCGAGACCAAACGAGTTGCATGGGGATGCAGGACCGAGGGCACAAGAACTTCCATAGGAGGGAAGGCCACAAGATCTGAGCGCATGCAGATGATAGACGTAGACCTCAAGTTCGGGGTGTACATAGACCGAACGAAGGATCAAGGAATGCACATACTTACCCGCTTTCCGAGTTCCGATCCTGGACGGGAGTGCCTGGGAATCCCCGCACCGTGCATCCCGCAATGTCACATCTTGGCGGCGTCGTCGATCGCGCAGTGCGTGCGTGTGACAGCTCAGTCCGGCTAAATTGCCCCGCGGTCTGCGTTTTACCCGGACTTCTTCCATCCTTCCACCCCACCTGGGGGTCCTGGAGAGGTGACATCCACCGATGAACATGACAAACATGACGGTATAAGAAGACACTCGTCCCCTTCTGCAAGCTTCTAAGTAAGCGCTTCAAAGTTACAGCCCAGTGACCATCTTCGACTGTCGACTGTAAGCAGCAACTTGAACATCGCCCACCATGCCCCTCGTCAAGAACCCCATCCTCCCCGGCTTCAATCCAGACCCCTCTGTCCTCCGTGTCGGACAGGATTACTACATTGCCACCTCAACCTTTGAATGGTACCCAGGCGTACAAATCCACCACTCGACGGATCTCGCCAACTGGACGCTCCTCACGCGCCCGCTCAATCGCAAGTCCCAACTGGACATGCGTGGCGACCCGGACTCGTGCGGTGTCTGGGCCCCCTGCCTCTCACATGACGGCGACAAGTTTTGGCTTGTGTACACGGATGTCAAGAGGAAAGATGGCAGCTTCAAGGATGCACACAACTATATCGTCTGGGCGGATAAGATCGACGGGGACTGGTCCGATCCGGTATACGTCAACAGCTCTGGTTTCGACCCGAGTCTGTTTCATGACCCGGATAGTGGCAAGAAGTACTTTGTGAATATGCTGTGGGATCACAGGCGGAGGCCGCTTCTGTTTGCGGGGATTGCGGTGCAGGAGTGGGATGCTAAGACGAAGAAACTCGTCGGAGAAAGGAAGAACGTGTACCAGGGCACGGAGCTGGCACTGGCCGAGGCGCCCCACGTATATAAGCGGAATGGATGGTATTACCTGCTGATTGCGGAGGGCGGGACTGGGTATGAGCATGCTTGTACGCTGGCGAGGAGCAAGGATATCTTGGGGCCGTATGAGACGCATCCGGAGAAGCACGTGTTGACGAGTAAGGACCATCCGAGAGCCGCGCTGCAGAGGGCCGGACATGGCGACATCGTGGAGACGGAGGATGGGAGAACGTATTTGGTTCATTTGACGGGACGGCCGACGACGCAGCTGAGGAGGTGTGTGTTGGGACGTGAGACGGCAATCCAGGAGTGTTATTGGAAGGACGATTGGCTGTATGTCAAGAATGGACCGGTGCCGAGTCTTTGGGTGGACTTGCTGGGGGAGAGGGATGAGAGCAAGTACTGGGAGGAGAAGAGGTATACCTTTAACAAGGATGGGTTGCACAAGGATTTCCAGTGGTTGAGAACGCCGGAAACGGAGCGCATCTTCAAAGTCAAGGACGGCAGGTTGACGCTGATTGGTCGGGAAGCCATTGGCAGTTGGTTCGAGCAGGCGTTGGTGGCCAGGAGACAGGAGCACTTCAGCTACGATGCCGAAACCGTCATCGACTTTTCCCCGACCGACGAGAGGCAGTTTGCTGGTTTGACTGCGTACTACTGCCGGTACAACTTCTTCTACTTGACCGTCACAGCTCACTCGGATGGCCAGCGAGAATTGCTCATCATGTCGTCTGAAGCGTCATGGCCGATTGGAAACCTCAACACCCCATACGTTCCATACGTCCAGATCCCAAACGAGGGTAAGGTGAAGCTTGCTTTGACGATCCGGGGCAATCAGTTGCAGTTCTATTATGCGGTATTGGGCATCGGTGATGAAGAGCTGAAGAAGATTGGACCCGTGTTTGATGCCAGCATTGTTTCGGATGAGTGTGGTGGACATCAGCAGCATGGCAGCTTTACGGGTGCCTTTGTCGGGGTGGCTGCCTCAGACCTGAACGGGCTGGCGGCGGAGGCCAAGTTTGACTATTTGTTGTACAAGCCCGTGAAGAACCAGCAGGATGCCTATGTTAGAGACAATGAATAAGTCCAAAGGATGGAGGGAAACAATAGGGATGCGAAGAGTTAGCCTTGAACGATGTTGATTTCCGGGACAATGGCTATTCGGGTAGAGAGCTGCCTCCTCTTGAGTCCGTGGTGTTGATCTGTTATGCTGAAGCTGAGGACCTGGCATCTTCCTTCTAGGATCCGAAAAAGTTTACCGACTGTCGATGGTGTCATCCACTACCCCCTTTCGTAACGGCCAGGTGTCGAAGGCCGGCACTAGAGGCTTGAGCCAGGCTTTAGCTTGCAGTCGAAAGCCGGGTTATAACACGCTGTCCACCATAAGCGTGACCGCCATGTAGTCACCGGGCGTGCCCTACCACGCCGGCTCAACAAATCCCAGCGTAATCAAGGCCTGCCCTCCATAGTACAATACCCAAACGGCTCTCTGCATCCAGCCCCTATACCCCGTTGTCTCAGGCACCAGGAACTTGTCCGTCGCAAGGATCGAATCCGACGCCGTGAACATGGTGGCCCCCACAATCAATCTTCCATTCTCCAATGTCAGCGCCGTCAGTGCCATCACACAAATGGTAAGCGAGTACACCATCATCGGTACTCTCAGTGCGTTGCCAACCTTGGGCATCAATGCGGCGATCATGACGAGGACCAAAAGTGCCAATCCGCCAGCCGTTGCGGTGCGCCATCCTTCTGTCAATAAACTTTGGAACCCAGCCGCATGTTGCTGCTGCAGAAACAACAAGATGTAAAGGACATGAGCAACCAAGAAGCTGGACAGACCACAAAGGAAGGCTAGGTCGCCATCCCAAGCAAGGAAGGCATCGCCGAGGCAGCTGAGGACTAGAGCGCAAGTAAGGAATTGGGGGCCGCCGAGGAGGTGAGAGAGATAGGAGAGCAAGGCAATGGAAGAGGTCTTGACGAGCGTGCGCGAGTACGAGGGGCTGGAGCGGACTTGAAAGAGGTAGAGGACGGCGGAGGCGAAGGAGACGGCTAGGACGGTTCTGTCCAGAGATGCGTCTGTATCGGACGACATGGTGGTAACGGCGTGGTCTGGGAGCAGGCTTATGATGGGTAGGAGTTGGGTTGAATTGCCGTCGTATTGGACTTGATTGATAGGAACCGCGATTGGTGACTGTTTACTTTGGTATCGTCGTCTTCATCGTGGACATTGCGGGGTATGTTCTGTTCCTTTTTCTTTCTTCTTTTCTCGTCCGAGGTTCCCAATTCGTCCGTCCCACGTGAAATTCCAAACCTGGGCTGGACATGGTCTTCGGCATGGAGTCCCTGGTCTCGGCTACACAAGTTAGCAAAGTGGATGAACTTGTCGTGGGGAGGTTGGGGAAATGGGGGGATACGTGGGATACGTGGGATAAATACGTGGGATAGATACGTGGGGGGAGAGGACACTGGGGGTCGTGGGGAGGGCGACCATGTGCACTCACCCCCCACAGAGCAACCACACTGGACGTGTTGTGATGGTGACCATGGATTGTGATTTTTCCACGCTCCGTACCTCTACCTCTACCCTTCCTTGTTGTACTTCCTAGTTTCCCCCGCGAACCGGTATTAGCCAACTTCCCCGCAATCCATCTCGTTTTCTATCGGGCCTTTCCACATCGCGTCGATTTATCGAGTTGGCTGCGGGATGGGAACTTTTTAGAGACTGCGGGGTTACCCATCATCCCCAGACTCGTTGTCTCGGTTGGACAGGATTCGCGTGGTTGGTTGGGATCAAGGGAAGTTCGCCCGGTCCAAGGGGATTCAAGGATGCTGGTCTAGCTGCGGAGAATACCTCTCAAGGACAAGACGGGGAGGAGTACGTGATAAACATAAGGTACATTCCAGTCAATGTGGTGGTTTATCGGTCTGTTCGTGATTTCGCCATTCGCCAATGAAGTTTGGTTGATGCTTCAGTAGTAAGTAATTGATGATGCAGCGACGGAGGAAGGAAGACGGGAACTTGAAGTGGGAATTGGACAAGACGCCGCTTTGCCTGCCTAAATTGGCTGCCCGCATTATGCCGTGTCGGCAGCGGCAATCAACGGCACTGCAGTAGTTACTGTAGTTGTAGGTACTGCCCGTACAGGCGATGACCGTGCTGTAAATGCAGCGCAATGATGCCCGTAACTGAACAGGACGGGAACTTGAACTGCAGTGAACACCACCATCGGGTCATCGTGGACTGCCCGTACTGTACCCCCATCTTGCTTCCCAAATGGAGACATCGCACTCGCCCGTCATGTTCCCGTCCCGCCGTGACATCGATGATGGCACAACCCCGATCGCCATGTTCGTCCGACCATGTCTCCTACCTATTACCTAGAACCAGAGCTAACCACCGTTGATCCCAGACCAAGAGAGACCGCCCTATCCTGCCCGTCGCCTTGATTGGGTTTCCCTCGTGGAGCTTCCCCATTCTTCCCCATCTTCCGCGATCCATGATCCATGGTCGGCGACCGGCGCTGATCCCCAGTTTCCCCAGTCTCCCCAGACCTTTAGCACCAGAACGGAATACGGCCCAGCATTAGCGTACAACATGGTGGACTTTCCCCGTACCTCGATGGAAACATAAAGAGGAGCCAGTCCAGCCCTTTTGTGTTCCCACCTGGGTTCACTCCGTCCTTCATCCCCAGACAGGAAGGTAGCCGGCCCTCTACCTCACAGTCAATTGTGCAACCATGGCAGACGGCGGAGTCGGAGTCCTCGCCCACAAGGCTTCGGGCGACCTCCAAGACATAGAAGACGGTCCCCAGGTGACCGAGACCGAGAACCAGCGCGTCACACTGACAGAGGAAGACGTAAGGCTTTCTTCCATCCATCCGACCACTCCTACACCTTGAGAAGGAATCTTACTAACATGCCCGGCCATTCATCCAGAACCGCCGCATCCTTCGCAAAACAGATCTGACCATTCTCCCCATCCTCGCCTGGGTCTACTTCCTCCAAATCCTCGACAAGACCGTTCTCGGCTACGGCGCCATCTTCGGCTTGCGCGAAGACGCCCACCTCCAAGGCAACCAGTACAGTCTGATTGGGTCCATCGCCCCCATTGCCCAGCTAGCATGGCAGCCCTTTTCCTCGATTTTGATCATCAAGGTCCCGCACCGCATCCTGATGTCCGTCCTCGTTCTCGGCTGGGGCATCGCCCAATGTCTGACGCCCCTGTGCAAGACCTTTTCTGCCCTGCTAGCTGTGCGCTTCTTCTTGGGCCTGTTCGAGGCCGGTTGTTTGCCGCTATTCTCCGTCATCACGGCGCATTGGTACCGGAGGAGCGAGCAGCCTGTAAGAGTCGCGGCATGGTACGGCACCAATGGTCTGGCAACCATCTTTGCGGCGGCGCTGTCGTTTGGTTTGGCCAAGATCCATAGCCACGTGTTGGCGTCGTGGCAGATTATCTTTTTGTTCACGGGGCTGATGACGATTGTTACGGTGCCCTTCATTTACTGGAAGCTGGATAACAACGTCCATTCGGCAAGGTTCTTGACTGCCGAGGAGAAGCTGAAGGCCATTGAGCGGTTGAGGGCCAACAACAACGGCACCAGCGATGGCGAGGCGCACAAGTTCAAGTGGGCCCAGGTTGGAGAGGTTTTCTTGGATATCAAGACCTACCTCTTCATTGCCATGTCTTTGGCAAACAACCTTGGAGCACAGGTGGTCAACACCTTTGGTCCGTTGATTCTGAGCGGTCTGGGTTTCGACAACCACAAGACCACGCTGCTCAACATTCCCTTCGGCGCGGTCCAGTACGTTGTCATTCTCGGCGTGGCCTGGACGAGTGTGAAGTTGCGGTCGGGCAAGGGTTTTGCCCTCTTGATTATTCTCCTCCCCATCCTGGCGGGCATCTCTATGCTCTATGTCCTTCCCCGCGACAAGTCGCACACTGCGCCCCTGCTGGTGGGCTACTACTTTCTCGCCTTCATCTTTGGCTGCAACACGCTGGTGGTGTCGTGGATTCTGGCCAACACGGCGGGATCGACCAAGAGCAGTATCATGATGTCGCTGTTCAACGCTGCTTCTTCGGCGGGCAACATTATTGGCCCCTTGTTGTTCGACACGGCCGATGCCCCAGCTTACACGCCCGGGCTGAAGGCCACGCTGGGAGTGTACAGCATGATGGCGGCGGTTGTGCTGCTGCAGCTGGGCAACTTGGTGCTGCTGAACAAGATGCAAGAGAAGAAGCGTGTGGCGAATGGCAAGCCGGCCAAGCTGCACGATGCTTCGATGGATAAGAAGTTCAATGCGGCGGGTGCCGCCCAAGCCCAAGAAGGTGATATTGGAAGTCGGGCGTTCTTGGACTTGACGGATCGTCAGAACGACGAGTTCATTTATGTATATTAGTTCTTTCTTGGCCCGCTTTCTTCCATTGTGCTTGCAACTGTATTAGTGGTAGCCAATCCGGCATTTAATCAGAGCTCATCCACTTCAAACTTGACCAGCAGTGTACATGCCGTCTCTCTCCCCTTTAGATCCAACATCCTCACGAACCTCCACTGCCCCTTGACGCCCTCCACATACAACAGCCTAACGCTCGCCACACACAGCACCGGGTTGCTGGAGAAGGAATCATCGCTCTTGATGAACATCCTCAAGAACACCAACTCATCGTCTTCATACTCGTCCCACTCCAGCGTCTCATCCCACACCGGATCCGTCACCAGACTGTTCTCCTCCTCTTTACTTGCTGCCCCCGTCAATCCTCCAATCAGCAGCGCACTAAGCTTATGCTTCCTAAACACATCCGTCTTCTTTTTGGTCTGCTGCATCTCCCCAAACGGCACGCCCGGATGTAGCAGCGTGCAGGTCAAGTACGGTTTCAACTCCTTATCCGTGTCTCTGCCGCTGGGAATGGGAACATCCGACGCGCCAGCCACCACCAACCTCAATCGTTTCCTGCGTCTCGTCCTCGCCACTTGCTCTCTAAACTCTTTTTCTGCTAATCCCACCATTGCCGCGTTGTTAGACCGCAACCAAGAAGGTTTAAGCACGTATCCGCCCGTTCCAGCGAACATGGCTTCGTTGATTTGCATGCTTGCGTCGAAAGTTTGCCAGTTTAAAGCACATACTTGTGCGCCTAAACCCCAGAAGGGTAGCGGCTTGAGGTTTTTGGAAGAGATGCGCGTGCCCTTGGGGAATACCCGCATCAAGTGGCGGGCGTTGTGCTTAGCTATGCTGGCGCCGTTGCCAGTAGACAAAAGGGCGTTGAGGCCGGATTCAGATACGTTGATGAGGTGGTGGTGCGGGCCGTCTCTGGAGGGTAGGAGGTCCGAAGAGGTGAACCAGCTGTTGTCGGGCGGTTTGACGGATTGGCCGTAGACGCCCAGCTCGGCGAGGGAGGGGATGATGAGTTTGGCTTCCGGAGTGTCTTTTTTGGCTTGTTTCCTTTGTTTACTTTCTTTCTTTTCGGCTTCGTCTTCGGAGCTGGAATCGGAGGAGGAATCAGAAGAGGCTTCGTTGATGAGATGATGCTCCACGATGACCACGATTTTGGACCCCAGATCGCGAAGACGGACATGTTGGTCTTGCTCAATGTGCGATTCGGTTTCTACCGGCTTGTCCAGCAAGTGCCTTCCCCATACCTCCTTCATGATGCGCACCAATGCCTCTTGCCCTTGAGCGCCGCAGTGGTTCTCGAGCGAAATCAACACGGGCGCACCGCCACCGCTGCTGGTTTGTTCCTCTTCTTCTACTACTTGCCGGATGATCTTGCATACTTCGCGGAAGGGGATGTTGGAAACCAAGGTGTAGCCGTGCGTGACTTTGGGTTCATCTAGGTTGTCGGGGTTGTCCCAGACGTCGATTTCGACGCATCTTGAGCCGGCCTGGAGCGTGTGTCGGTAAGGGTCGGTGGAGGACTCGCCAAAGAGTTGGTGTGCGCAAAGGTAGGTGTTGTGACTTGAAGAAACAAAGTATTCCGGTAGGGGGTAGTCCCTGTTGGTTACTTCGCGTGGAACGGCAATATGGGGCTTGGAAAGCAGGTCGGCGACGGTTTCGTCCGACCTCAAAATATGGTTCCTGGCGATGAAGGACTGCAGAGCGGGGGAGACGCGGAGCTGCGGGCCGTGCTTGCATGTGGAATGGCCGCCGCCAGCATGGGCGTCAAACGGGATGATGTCGCCTGCTTCTTCATCGTCGATTGGTTGTGTGCGTCGACGGGAGCCGAGAGTGAGCCTGCTGCGGACCGAAGAGGTGAGGTCGGTGACGGTCCCGGTGACTTGAGGAGGTAGGTTCTCTTTGGCGAATTCGCCGAGACCGGCTAGGGTGTGTTTGAGTTGGTCCATGTTACCGTCTGCCCTTCTAAGAACGAGTGAGAAAAGGGAAACGATGAAGTGAGGTTTGAAAGGGAAAAGAGAACCTTTATGACCCCACGTGTTTGGTTCAAGTGGAATGTCGATGGGATGGATGACCCCCGGGGATTCGATGTGGGTTTGGTGTTTGGACCCGCCTAAGATGGGCTGAAACGCGGGACCAGCAGCACTGGTGGGGTCAACGGGCTTGCGGCCGCTCGGCGCTAAGAGCCAAGCAGCCGGGGACTGGGGAGCATCATGCCGGCGAGTCCGTGATCATCGTATTCAGCGTGATCCTTGAGAGAGAGAGCATGTGATGCTGTGGGATCTGGTTATGGGGGGCCTGACTGTGCCGTTTTACCCACCTGCAGACAGCCACCGTCCAATATTGACCAGGTGAGGTTGGATGGAATCACGGTCTGGGCGCCCAGAACATCACGTCTCGGCACGGCAAGTGGGTGTGTTGACGGGAACGTTGAAATGACACATGACGATTGAAGGTTGATGTCAAGATGATAATGATGAAGTTGGAGCTTCTTTTGTCTATCCTTTTCATTGTGTAACTGTTTTATCCAACGGTATTCCAAATGTCATTCACCCATTGTCCAATCAAATCATCCAAACGCTTCGACCAATGTTTCGTTCGCAACAAGCCGTTGCCAACTATGGTCAAAGACATCACCAACATCAACATATATTCCCACCACCACCGTCTCCCCTCTCAATGCTACACCCACAGATAGGATCCGGACCACCTAAGCCCAAGCCCCCACCAAACTCATACCCACCGCCCCCGCAAACACCAAGACACACGCCGCCGCTCTCCTCTTCCCTCTCAACGTTCGCCAACTATCATCACTCAAGAAATCCTCGCTCAAAAGTTCCACCAGACTAGCAAAGACCAACAGTCCCGAACTAATAGCATTCATCGTCCCCACCAGAATCAGGCCCACTTCACTCTCGGGAGAATACAAGCGATGCGTAGCCAACCCAATCGCCTGTCCGATAGGGGTAGTGCACCCGTACGCCAAAGCCATGAACCACGGCTGCTTCGATCCTTCAGGCCATGTAATACTCGCGATGCGTGATCCCAAAGCAAGACCTTCAAAGGTTTGATGGAAAGCAATGGCAATAAGCAAAACGACGAAATCCGTCCCTACGGAAACAGACAGAGCCATGCCGATAAAGACAGAGTGGAAAAGAATGCCGCACTCGAGGAGGACGCATTGCATGGTTTCCTTGCGGCGCTTCATCTCGGCGGTCAGGTAAAAGTATCCATCATGAGGCAGCTGGGATTCGAGTTGTTGCGTGCTGGGGCTGGAGAGGGTTAAGTCGGATTGGAAGATTTCCTTGTTGAATTGGGGGGTGGTAGTGGTGCTGGTGTCGAGGTAATAGTCTTCGGAGGGCAGTGCAGGGAGGACGGCGTCCCGGTCTTGTGAATCTTGACCCTGGCGGGAGACGTGAGAGAGCCGGCGGCCGATGGAGTGCGCGCGTCCGCGGAGGGCGCCCTTGGGTCGGGAGGGGAGGTTCTTGGTGGTGTCGTTAGGGGCGCGAGCGTTGCTGGGGACACGAGAAAGGGGGTCGATCGATTCGTCGTTCGCATTGGACTGAGCGGGTGCGCCCGAAATTTCCTGTTCCTGTTCGTGAGGTCCGTGATGCACGTGTCTTCCGGGGTGAAACACCATTTCGACAATCGTCACCATGAAAATAGCAGCCAGCGCAATAGCCCCCGGCATGGCGGGGTACTGCTCCGTCCAAAAGCTGTCGAGACATTGGTTGCTGAGCGAGATGAAAGCGGTCGGCAAAAGGTGGACGAAAGCCGTGGCAATCAAGACTCCGGTACCAAAGTGGCGGACGGCAAAGAAGAACACGGGTGGGAGACGAATCATGGGGAAGCGGGTCATGAGAACAGGAAAAGCGCAGGCGAGGAAGGAGACGCCGAATATGATGGCAAGGGCGGCACCGTGAAAGGCCGTGTTATAAAGCTCCTCATCAAACACGCCGCCCTTGGGACAAGTTGATGCTCTCTTGAAGACCCGGGGGGTAACGGGTTCAGCGACGGCGGAGACATGGAGAGCTGCATCAAGTTGGATTTGTCTATCGCTACCATGTTGTTGTCTTGTCATGATGGTGGACATGATCAACGAGGTAACGACGACGGAGAGAACCCAGGTGACCCACCCCGGGACCGCCAAAGCGGCACTACGGAGGAGTGGAGCCACGGAGGTCCGAGTTCGGCAGGCACGGTCTTCACCACCGGCTGCCGGGGATTTCTGCGGGGCGGGGTCTGTGTTTCCGTCGGTGTTAGTCATTCTAGTTACACTCGGAAAGGGTTAGGGACTGGACATTGACATACCAATAGACCGCCGCCCCGCAGAATGCTTGTTCTTCTGCGGAGGTACTTGTGGTCTGTGGTCCGCTTCATGCAGTCTTGTGCCGCCGCCTGGATGATGATTCAGTGCGCAAACACCGACCTCGCTGCCCCGAGATCCATGCCTGTGCACCCGCGAATTGGCAATTCCATTGAGGTCCTGGCGGGTGGTCAAGTCGGCAGCCAGGTAATGGGGTTGCTGGTTCCAAAAGGGATGTTCGAGCTCGGCATCGTCATTGCGAGAAGGGCAGTTCATTTTGGGCAATTGGTAGAGTTCAGTCTGTTTAATTTCGGTGTCGGGTTCGTCAAAGTGGTGCGGATCGGTTCAGTTGCGAAAGAAGGTTCGCGATGACTGATGACTGTGACCCCTGAGTCTTGGAGATCCGTGGCGAGTCTTGGCTTTGTTGACTTTTCTCTTCGTGGCGATGGATCAGACACGGCTTCTTTCACGGCAGTAAGCGGAATGTCAAAGGATCGCAAACAGTACTATTTATTGACTGTCTAAATGATACTGCGAGACTGATGAGTCCACTAGAACAAATAGTACTAAACAGGATCAAGCTGTATTATAACAAAAAGTGGAAGCGGTCTGTTTATGAACAAGACGACAATGGAAAGATCCGACATGTCATCTTGGGGACCAAGTCCAGGCCTTTGAACGGTAAACCCTAACCCCATGACACTCAATCATAGGCTCACTCCATTCCGTGATGCCCCGATGGCTCCACACCCGGCAGAGATTCCGATCGTTGACATGAGTGGTCCGTTCAGAGATCCTCCAGTCTTCCCCAGATCTTGGCGTGCGTAAAACGAACACAACAACAACTGAAACATTGGAGATTCCTGAGCGAAGACGTCGAATGGTCGTTGACATGAATTCGCTTTTTCCGTTCGAATGGTTTGCTGACTCCGGTAGTCATGCATGGCTGTTCACCTGACTTGTGGAAAACGTTGAAGCCCTGAATGATCCATTGAAAAGAGGTACTATTGTCGCTTCAAGAAGGAAATCTTTCTTCATAAAGCCCTACCAACTTCAAGACTGATACAGTCGAAGATCTATTCAGTCGAAATTTCCACTGAAAGGACCAAAGGTATGTGTCGGTATGTGCAAAGGGCACAATTGGTTGACAACCAAGGACTGTTCCGAAAAAGATTGACAATTGTTCCGAGCCTGGCGAACAATCCAGTTTGTTCGGTATTGGCTCCGGCCGATCACGGAGACGGGAACGGTCAACAACCACAAGAAAACACAAGAGATTTTCGTTTGGTGCTTGGCATCAGAATCCCGTGGAAAGCAAACAGCGATCCATTGATCCGGGGTGACTGCCGGTGTTAAGGCGGGCAATCACCATGTTGCACGTGGCTTCCAAGATCTCTGTAAGGACAGCCCCCTTCTTGGCGTTTAGCACAACTTGAGCTTCACATGGAATGGAACTTCTATGAAGATGGTCGTCAATTCGAAACGACTGGAAAGGAGCGACACAGGTGAGCAATATTTAGTAGTATCAGCCCAGTTCGTCGTCGGCCACCATACTTATTGAATCATTTGGATCCGAGTCGTGTTGGGGTCCTCTTCTTTCCGTTTTCTTTATGTTCCTCTTCAAACATTTCTTACCAGTCGACTCCGTGGCCGTAACCGTCAATATCCAGCTTCGCCAATTCATGTCACCTATTACCGGGATTGAGACGAACCATTTACAATATATCATCCTGACCCCACGATTGTCGAGGACCGTCACCCTAACACAACGGCCGCTTGATCAATCGAGACGGGCCGTCATGACCCGCCAGCCGCAAACCCAACTTGAAGCGAGTGTAACCCTAAGTATAGTAGCCAATTCAACTTTGTGACCGCAGCAAGGTAAAAGTCACAGAATTGGCCGAGTAAGTAATGTCAAACGTGGATCTCTCACCGTCTTACACCGAGCCCCAGGCCGCTTCAGCCCGCCAAGGCCCTACCTAACCCCGCATCTCATCCCGATCGCATCATCCCGCCCCCGCCTCTCAAACCCCCAACTTCCACTTCCGTCCCCGTTCCGAAATCACATCCATATCCCGTCCTCAGTCCCGAACCCGGCATCCAAGCCGCTCATTGTGGAAAGAAGGTGAAAATGTCACTCCCCAACGCCCAACCCATCATAATTTCACCGGATATCACCATCCAACCCCCGCTCACTCGTCGGGGAACGGGACCTGGATTAATCCTGGCCGTGCCGTCTGCGAAGCGAGTTGAGTCTGCGAACCGCTTCGCCCTCGAATATGGTATCATAAAGGCCAATAAAGACCAAGGCCCAAAAACGCTAGATCCTGGGCCGCTCAAGAAATGGGCTGAAGAGGGATACGCGGTTGTGCAGGTCACTTTTGATGATATGGATTCGTCAGGGAACTTTGGGGATTTGCTTGGGACAGCAGTGGCGGAACTTGAGAAGATCAAGGAGTGCGACGGGGTGGAGAAGGTTGGCCTTGTTGGTAAGTAGTACCCTCTAGTCGCTCTCGGTCTCGACTTGACATGTGTACCCTGATGTTGCGAACTGTAAAGACACCAAGAGGTGGGCGAACACCGCGACGGCATGAGCTGAGTGACATGCCACTGATTTAGTGCACGGGGGAGGCAACTCCGACCGCATCATCTCCGCCCTCGCCGCCAACCCTCGCATTGTTTCTTGCGTATACTACGGCCCCTTCAACCCCTTGTGGGCAAGAGATACCTCAGTCCCCATTCTTGCGCACGTACCCAGCCCGGTCTTCCAGCGCTCCGAGGGCGAAATCAAAATGTTTGGGGAAGATCCCAAAAATTTCAAGGGTCACTACTACCCTAACTTGAACATGTTCGATTACTTTGCACTCCCTTGGTGTGTAGGGTTCAACCCAAGCGCCGCCTCCGTCGCCCACACCCGCTCCCTCGCCTTTATGAAGCCGTTGCTTGGAGGACCTTACTTTGACTTGGAAGCCATCTGGGACGAGCACACAAAGTACGAGTTTGAGGATCGCAGCGTTGACAAGACCATGGCCACCATGGTTGACCAGCCCTATGTCAACCACATCCCGACCCTAACGGGTGGCATTGGAAGGGAAAACTTGACCAAGTTCTACCGGGACCACTTCATCCACAGTAATGCGAAAGACGCGCAGTTGGAGCTGGTGAGCCGGACAGTGGGCATCGATCGGATTGTTGATGAGTTCTTGTTCAACTTTACTCACAACAAGGTGGTTGATTGGTTGTGAGTATCAGCCTGCGTCTCTCTTCGCTTTCATGCAACAGCAGGTCTAACTGAAGGGCAGAATCCCCGGCATCCCCCCAACCCACCGCAAGGTAAGTATCCCGTTCACGAGCATCGTCAACATCCGCGGCGACAGGTTATACCATGAGCACATTGCTTGGGACCAGGGGACCGTCCTCAGACAGCTAGGATTGTTGCCCGAGTACCTACCATTTCCGTATGCGTTGCCAGGTGGACGACAACCGGGAGAGGGAGGAAAGAAGTTCGAATATCGTGTCCCGGTGGCCGGGGTGGAGACGGCGAAGAAGTTGGTGGATGAAAATGCGGTTGAGTCGAATGAGATGCTTGGATATAAGGTTCGAGAGGTGCCGGACGAGTGATCACCCTCGAGTATTTATGCTTATTTTGGAAATGCCGGATGACATGACCGTCATGACGTATCAACCTCCCCTGTAAAAGGTTGGTGGTCGTCAAGGTTATGTTAGCGCGAGGCACGGAAGGGCTCGGTTATCGGGAAGGATGCCGACGGGATGGCTGAAGATCGATAAGCACCAACAAGGTTGGTGTCTGTCTGTCAGCTTAAAACGGTTCCTGAGGTTGTAAGACCCGTTCATTGGACAATGGGCTTCTTGTGAGGGTGTAGCACCGCGGAGGGATGCGGTGTTACCCCATGTTCATAACATGAGTTGTATGGTTGATCAATTGTTGATCATCTGTTGGTTCAGCCTTGCGGTCTGGCGGGGATGAAGGCGATAAGAATTAGTGATGAGCGGTCAGGTCGATGGTTCCCTTATTGACTCGTTAAACACAATGCAATCCGAAAAATGGGACCCTCTGTAGTAGTTCTTGACTAGACAGAACCATGGGAGATGTTGAAGTCGGGGGATCTTGGTTCAACCTGAGTCAGTTCCGCGACTCTCGACGTCGGAGGACCATCTGCGAGCAGTGTCTGGCAGGGAACCGGCGACGAGAAAACCAGGGTTGTTCGAAACAGTATGACGGGCCAATGAGAGCGTGTCCTTTTCGAGATCGCAATAAAATCAGGCCGGGGCTGGGCAAATGACGAGAAGTCACTGAGTATCTTGGAGACTGCTCTTTGCTTTAGTGGTGTTGATGTGTGAGGTAACCATGACCAAAGAATCACAAACACGAAGGCGAGATGCGTTTCAGGGGTTTACGAAAGTTCACGAAGAGGTAAACAAAGCGTGGTGACTACACTGTTTGTAAAGTCTTGTGTGAGGCTTGAGTGGTTCATGCAGCTCATGACGGGATAAACCTCGAATGTTGCCTGGGAGATTGTATGCACACGCTTTGACGATGGCGGGGGAGCGGGGAGAGAAGGCGTCTATTGTGTGTGTGTGTGTGAGGTAGGTAGGAAGCAAATTCATCAACGAAGCGATGAGAAAAGGAGATACAGAAGAGGTCCTTGGATGAAAGATGATGGATGGATCGTGGAGTGTGTTGGACCAAGAGTTTAGTTGCCGTCCTCTCTTCAAGGTGGGTGTAGAAAGACTGACGATCATGAGTTCGGAAATTGTTAGCGAGGTACATCAGCAACAACTGACCAGGCCTCGAATCGAATCAAAGACGTCACGGGCCAAGTCACGTTTCCTGATGAAAAAAAGGTGGAGAGCTCGGCCTCGCTGGGGAAAGTCCAGTCGGCACACGGGGCGTCCAGCGGGCGAAATTACTGGGTCAATCCGGCCCTGGGCCAATGGGGGGGGCGTCGTTGAAAGTTTGCAAACCGTTGTCACCAGTCACCGCGTGCTGAAATCTGCAAAGCGTAACCCGGCGCCCCCAGTCGCGAAAGTTTCAAGCTTTGATACCAAGCCGTGACAAATTTACCGTACAGACCCCCCAGTCTTTTGCACCATTCTCGCCCTGAACCCACCGCGAATAATTGTCGCATTTTACGCCTTTTTACACACCCACCCACCCACCCACGGCACCCACCACCCACCAACTCTGACTTAGGTCGCTCCTCACACGCAGTCTCAGCAAAGCCAAGCGCCAGTGCAGACTTCTTTTCTTCGCAAGAGTCCAAGTCAGTCAAAGTCCACAGTCAATTGACCTTTTTTTCCACTCGTCCACCTCCACCACCACCACCGCCGCCACCACTACCACAATCTCCTCGCTTTGCACACGCACACACACACACACGCGCTACGAGCAGTACGTTGTCCACCGTCACCACCACCACCACCACCACCACTAGCATCATTTTCATCATCACCATCTTCCTCAATCAAGATGCCTACGCAGCTACCATCGAGCTTTGCCTCTGCGGCCGCCGGCCAAACCACCAGAGGAGACGCCAGATCCGGTGCCCGAGGCGATTCCGTCCGAGGTGCGGGCAGCGGCGAATGGTGAGCATCCAGCCCATGTCTACCTACCTACCTCTACCTATGCTATGCAGTATACACCATCTACACTTGAAGCCTGGATCAGTATTAGCTCCGGTCCAGTTGTCTTCTCGTGTGGAGGGGGGAGAGAGAGAGAGAGAGAGATGAGGGCGGAGGGGTACCTTTCTTCCATCTCTTCCTTGCCGTGTGGCAGAAACCAGGGCAGAGACAGATGAAATATCTTCCCACTTCGCCAGACACGAGACACGTCTATCTCTTTCCTCTCTGCCCACTCTACCCCTCCATCCTCCTCCATTCTGATCCCTACCATCACATCATCGCTAGTGAAAACAAACCTCAATACGAACTGAGCACCAGCTGCTGACACGTCACCACATCTCCAGGGCTCGTTCGAACGGCACCAGAACCTTCCGCCGCTCATCCACCACGCCCTTCAACAACCAGTCTGCCGCCGCTAGCAACCCGACTGATGCCACACAGAACCCCGCTCTAGACAGTAACAGCATCAACAACATTAGCGCCGCCTCGCAACCCGCTCCTCCTGCGCCCGACCAGCACCAGCAGCAGCAGAACAACCAGCAGCAGCAGAACACGGGTCCCCTCCGCTACTCCAAGGACGAACTCTACGAGATCTACAAGCATAGTGCCGAGGCAGCCAACAACATCGACATGTCGTCCCTCTTTGCGCCCTCGTGGAATCCCAACCAGACTAACGGCACAGCTTCGCGCGTGTGGGGCAAGACCAGCGATTCCCCGCATGTCCCCCAAGATCCCACCGTCTGTTGGGATCCGAACGGCACCGTCAAGCCCATCGGCCTCGAGCCCATGACTGCGGAGGAGCGCGACATGTTTGCCACCGACGTGAACTCGACCTTGAAGCCGCCCCAGCAGCAGAACAAGGAGGGCGTGCAGGGTATACAGAACGGCGGGCGCAAGACCTCCATTAGCGCCAACACGAGCAACTTCTCCACAGCTTCGCCCGCCACTGCTTCGAGACCCGCCACCCGACGCCGCGAGACCGTCGACACGAATCCCTTTCCGAGCTCGGCCGTTGCCTCCCCGACCACCGCCGGCCGTTTCCCCCGAGACGATCCTTGGCTCCCTCGCCGGAACACCGATCTGAGGGAGTCCATCGCCGACGAGCCCGCCGAAGAGACCCTCCCGACGAGATCACAGCCTTTCGGTCTCACTAGGTCCAATACTGCTGGGTCCAGTGCCTTTGGCAGCTCTGCCTCGCTGTGGGGTCCCGCCGCGACCACCCCCGGCGCCGGCATCGGTGCTTTTGGTAGCTTCGCCTTGAACACCACGTCCGCGATCGGGGAAAAGCGTTTTGGTGGCACGGGGGGAAGTCGTCTGGCCCATTTGATTCCCAAAGACTCGAACGATAATGTGGCTGCCAATAAGGGAAACGAGTCTGCTCCCGGTACTGATACCAACCGTGGTTGGAGACCCCGCCAGCGTACTGATACTGACCCCTTTGGGCCTGACGACAGTCTGACCGGCAGCGCTATCCTCGGCGGGGCGCAGGACAACAGTCCGCCCGCGTCGTCTCTCCAGCGCAGCGGCGTCTTCGATACTCCTGTCAAGGGTAACAGCGGCGATTTCGGCATGTCGGCTCTCAATCTCGGCAACAACCAGAGCGAGCAGGGAAACGGGCCCGCCAGCCCCTCCGAAACGAACCCGTATCGCAGCCCGCTAGCCGAGCGTGGCGATGAGGGCCATGACGACGCCGAGATCGATCGACTTACCCACAACGCTGCCGGGTCCGAGCCGCAGTCCAACTTCAGCACCCTGTCTCGCGCCTTTGGGGGTGCCCCTTTTGATGGCAGCGACCGCAGCCAAACTTCGAGTGTTGGCGCCAAGGGCTTCCCGACCGTCAACACTCTCGGAGGATGGCCTACTGCTCCTTCGGTCGGTACTCCCGATCGCGAGAGACAGCCCTTCAACAGCGCTTTTGGAACCAGCATCTTCAGCCCCATTGGTGATTTGCAGTCTCCTGGTTTTGGTGGCCTTGGTGGTTTTGGCGTTGCTGGTGGTTCGGGACTTGGCCGTGCCAACAAGCTCAGCTCTTTGTTCCCTCCCGCCATGCAGGCTCAGATGCATACTGGCCACGAGCAGGAGAACCTGAGTGATTCTGTTCCGGACCTTAGACAGGCCAATCCTCTTGGTGCTATCGGACGTGGTGCTATTGGTACTCAGCCTCGCGATGCCGCTAGCCCCATGAGAGCTGGTAGAGGTGCCTTTGAGGACTTGTTCCCTGGTACCGATGCTATGAAGTCTCCCTTCACGAGCGGCGAGCACCAGCCTGGTCTGACGTCCACGGCGCCCTCTTCGGGTTTCCCCGCCACCGCGGCCGGCCCCGCCTTTTCGGCTACCCCTACCGCTGGCGAGCCTGGTCAGCAGCAGCAGCGTACCATGGTCATGCCTGATCGCATGCGTTGGGTCTACCTGGATCCTCAAGGACAGATGCAGGGACCCTTCTCTGGCTTGGAGATGAATGACTGGTACAAGGCCAACTTCTTTTCGCCTGACCTCCGTGTTAAGCGTGTGGAGGACCCTGACTTTGAGCCTCTGGGTCAGCTTATCCGGCGCATTGGTAACTCCCGTGAGCCCTTCCTCGTTCCTCAGATGGGCATTCCTCACGGACCCCCGCCTTCGGCCGGTCCTTTCGCTCTCGGCGGTGCTGCTGAAGCCATTCCTCCCCTTCAGGGTGCTTTCCCGTCTTTCGGCAGAACCTTGACCGCTGCTCAGCAGAACGACTTGGAGCGTAGGAAGCAGGAAGAGCAGTTGTATCACGCTAGGCAGCGGGAGTACCTGCATCATCATCAGAGCTTCGGCCGTCTTCCTCTCCAGCCTGGTATCCCCGGAGCTCTGCACCACCATTCTAGCGCCCACAGCTTGCAGAGCCAGCCTAGCTTTGGCAGCATTACTTCCCCCATTGGTATGCCGCAGCCTCCCATCGGCGCTATTGGCCCCAACTCTGGCTTCTTCGAGGCTCCCGTTAGCCTGGGTCAGGCCCCTGCCCAGCCCGGCTTGGGTCCCGATCTCTTCGCTCCTGACCTGAACTTGGGTGAGCGCCAGTTGCTGGCTAACTTGCAGGCCAATGGTGGTCTCCCTGGCTCCTTTCCTGCCCAGCCCATTGGTGCCCCCATCGGCGACAACTCGTCTCTCCGCAGCAACCTCCCTTCCGTCGATCAGCTCCGCAATGACGAGCAGGGTTTCAACACTAAGCTCAAGGAGTTCCACGAGCTTCGCGCCCAGCACGATGCTGAGGAGGCCGCCGCCCAGGCCAGTGCTGCTGCTGCCCAGGAAGTCCTCCAGGAGGTGAAGGAGGAAGCTCCCAAGCCCAATGAGGACCCCAAGGCTGCTGCCGCCCCTGCCCAGGAGACTGCCAAGCCTTCCAAGAAGCAGACTCAGGAGACTAAGGAGGTCCCCGCTGCTAAGGAGGCCGCTCCCCAAGTCGAGGTTTCCTTGACCGAGAAGATCAGAAAGACTCAGGCCGAGAACAACGCTGCCAAACTCGCTCAGCAGGCCGCTGCTTCGGGCCTTCCCATGCCCTTCCCTCCTCCTCCCCAGGCTAACACGCCTCTTGCTGCCCCCACTGCTCAACGTCCTGCCTCGCAGCTCCCTGCTAGATACGGCGAGCGCTCTGGTTCTGGCACTCCCGACACCACGTCTGATGCTTCCGTTCTTGCCCCTCCCCCTACCGCTCCCTGGGCCGGCACTGAGACTCAGAAGGGCCCCAGCCTGAAGGAGATTCAGGAGGCCGAGGCCAAGAAGGCTGCCAAGAAGGAAGAGGCGGCTGCTGCCGCTCGTCGTGCTGCTCTTGAGCAGGAGGCTGCTGCTCTCCGTGAGCGCGAGAAGGCTGCTGCTGCTGCCCACATCGGTTTGCCCGCTACTAGCACCTGGGGTACCGGTTCCCCCGTCGGCGCTCCCGCTTCTGGTAGTCCCTGGAAGCAGCCTGCCGCCGCCAAGGTCGCGACCACCACCACGGGCTCCAAGAAGACCCTTGCCGAGATCCAGCGCGAGGAGGAGCTGCGCAAGCAGAAGGCCAAGGAGGCCGCCATGCAGGCCAGCGTCATCTCGGGATCTGCCCTTGGCAAGCGTTATGCCGACCTGGCTAGCAAGACTTCCTCGCCCTCTGCTCCCCCCGGCATGGTGACTCCCGGCGCTGCTGCTCAGGCTGCTGCTGCTGCTGCTGCGGCTACTTCTGTTGGCGGCGGTTGGTCTACTGTTGGGGCGGGTGGCAAGGTTAAGATTCCCACTGGCCCGGCTGCGACCAGCCGGCCCGTTAGCACTGCGCCTGTCAAGACTACCGTGACCCCGGCTGCAAAGGTTGTGGCCAAGCCTGCGCCCGCCGCGCTCAAGGATGCCAAGAATGTGGCTATGGAGGAGTTCAAGAAGTGGCTGCATCGTGAGCTGTCCAGGGGTTTGAACGGTGTTAATGACAGTATGTCCTCTCTCTCTTGCTCATCTCTTCTGCTATGGTACAAGTAACTAACAATGGTGTCATCCACAGTCGAAACCTTTGCCTCTACCCTCCTCGAGCTCCCCCTCGACGTGTCCATTCTCTCGGAGTGTGTCTACGGCTTTTCCACTACCATGGATGGCCGCCACTTTGCCGAGGAGTTTGTCCGTCGTCGCAAGCTCGCCGACAAGGGCATTGTCGAGAAGGATTCCAACACTGGCGCCATGTCTTCTAGCAATGGTGGTTGGTCCGAGGTGGCCAAGAAGGGTGGTAACGGCGCGCAAAGCCAGGTCAAGGAGGATCCCATGGCTGCGGTGCCTGGATTCAGAGTTGTTCAGGCCAAGAAGGGCAAGGGCAAGAAATAGGCGTCTGCCAATCTTGCCTTTGGATCGGACATTTTTTGGAAGGGTGATGATGTTATAGCAGAGGGGGGATGTACAGGATGATGAAGGACAAGTTGTCTTTTGGCTGCCAGCAGTTGACTGACGTGGGATGGTCAAGCGTCACGTTATATGGTTACTTGCCAGTATGTCACGGATAGTGTAGTATAGCGGTATCAGTAGCAGCGATGAGATGTATTGACTGTACGTGGTCTCTACTAGTACTAGTCAGTTTCTCTTACTACGTGTCCATACCTGTGGTGATGATGACTTTAAGTTGTGACTCGCGGTATAAACGTTGAGCCTCTCTGAGCGCTCTCCCGCCTGCCGCCCACGAAATGTTAATGTGGGGAAGACATGGGAGTTCAGCCTTATGTAAGCGGTAAGTCTTGGCGATGAAAAAGTGCGTCACAATGCCAAGACTGGGGTCTGGCAGATCTCGCGGGCCTGTGCCCCTCCCCCCAGTTTAATTTTTTTTTGCGGTTGCTACAGCGGCGGTAGGGCGCCGCTCGCCGCCTGAAGAAAATGTTTTGACATTCAGTCAAGTTGCGATAAGGATTCGGGGACCCCTCTATCAATCAGATTGTGATTTCCAATCAACAACGGAACCCCCCCTTCCATTCCACTTTCTACTGCTTTCATCTGCCTGCTCACTGGACGTTTGTTTCATTCACATTCAGGCTGGGCTTTGGGGATGAGATAGACACAAACAGTTTTGATACCCTTTTTTCTTCCGTCCTATCTCGATACCCCTCGCCTCTCAGCATAAGCACAATGATGGACACCACGACGACAAGCCTGCTCGACCAGGTTCGCTCAGGCCACTACGTCCCCGTCCTCACCACCGAGCCCGCAAAGACGCTCATCAAGTCATATCTCAACACCCTCTACGACTCCGAATCACAGCAGCAGAATGTCGTCGACACACCAGCCCAGGATAAACTTGCCGTCGCCCTCTCAGCATTCAACACCTTCCTGCAAATAAACGTCACCGGCCCCGTTCCCGATGGCCTTGCCCAAGTCGAGGAGGAATTCACTACCGCAGCATCCAGCAAAACCACCAAGAGCAAGCCCCTTCAGCAAACTCGCAAACTGTGCTTCTCGTCCCTCGATGTCGATGGCGTGTCGGTTTATCAGTACATTCCCTCCATTGAACTGTTCGGCCTGGCACGATGGGTCCTCAGCACGCAATTGGGAGAGGAAGCGGAGGTCAAGGGATTGGAAGGCGAGCCGCTGGAGTGGTTGAAGTTGAGAGTGGATGTGTGGCATTACAAGCTCATTACCCAACCGAGCTTGGGACCGGGGAGCATCTTTAACAAGATTCTGCAATGGTGCGAGGTGCCGAGCTTGCAGGGAAAGATTGAGCAAGGATTGGAGGTTGTCGAAGGGGAAGTCACAGGGCAGGACAACAAGGAAATGGAAGTCAAGTGGCTGGTCGAAAAGGCCAATGTGCACATCATGTTGGGCCAAGATGTAAAGGCGAAGGAAGCAATTCAAAAGGCGGCCGAGGTCAACAAGTTCCAGTACATGTTGAGCGGTGCGCTCGGAAAGAGGACCAAGTTCCAGGAAAAGGCCACCAGTCAGCTTGTGGTTCTTGCAAAGAGTGCGGAGGAGAAGAAGGAGGAGAGCGAGGAAACAGACGCCAAGCCCAAGGCCGTGGAACTCAACGACGACACTCTGTTGGACGACCTGCAGTTCACCAAGGGCGAGCTGGGAAAACACGGCGAAACAGACGACAAGACCGGCCTTCCTGCCGAACTCAAGGACCTCGAGCCCGATGCGCAACCCCAGCTTTCTCCGCTGGATCAGATCATCCTGCTGACCGAGGCCACGCTCAAGGACGCCTTCAGCCCTAGCGATTCCCTGACCTCCGAGGAGGTCTTGCCCTTTGCCGTGAGAGTCATCAACGACAAGAGCACCAACTGGCAGATCTACACGCAAGCCCTGCTCGTAAGGTCGCGCATCGAGATGCATCGCTCCAGGACGATCGAGCGTGGTGTCCTCCAGATGCAGGCCGTGGTTGATCAGGTTATTGTCGACACCACTGCGGCTGCTCCCACTTCTGAGTCCAACGAGAAGGAGGAGAAGAAGTCTGACGTCCCGGCCATCAAGATCTCGGCCGATGGAGAGGTCATCGAGGACAAGGCGGCTGCTGCCAGCAAGCCCACTTCGTTCTTCCCCGCTGCTAAGCCCGAGGATTCGGCGCCGGCACATGTCCGTCTGCAGTACATTCACGCTCTCAGCTCGCCGCCCAGATGGCATCTGGAGTCTGAGTTGGCCTACTCGTGGGCTGGAGTTGGTTCGCTGGTGTCGGCCCTCGAAATCTTCAAGCGTCTTCGCCTCTGGGCCGAAGTCGCCCTTTGTCTTGCTGCCAACGCCCGTCATGATGACGAAGACGGCCGTGGAGCGGGTGGTGAGGAGAAGGGCAAGGCCATCGTCAGGTGGCGGTTGTTCCACCGCACGGGTGTCACCACTGCTGAGGAAGATGCTGAGGCCGACGATGAGGTTGAGAACGAGACGCTGGATATCTCCAACTTCAAGGAGGCCGACTTCCAGGGTCCAGAGCGTGTGCCTCCTCCCCCCAACGCGCCTCGTCTGTTCTGCATCCTGGGTGAAATGGAGGACAAGCCGGAGCATTATGAGCGTGCCTGGGAGATTTCCGGTCAGCGGTACGCTAGAGCACAGAAGTCGTTGGGCGAGTACTGGCTTTCCAAGCAGCAGATCTTCAAAGCCCGTGATGCCTACCGCAAGGCCGTTGTCGTTAACCGCATGTCTTCCGAGCTTTGGAACCGCCTCGGTGACATTTCTCTCCGCCTAGGCGACTTTGCCGAAGCTGCCGAGTCCTTCAGCCGGGGTATCGCAGCTGCCGACAACCTCGCTGGCGGTGAAGACGCCCGCACGTGGTCCAACCTCGGCTCGGCTCTCTACTCCCTCTACGTCGAGCGCGTCAGAGAACTCAAAGCCGAGCGTGAAGCTGCCGCCAGCGCCCCCGAACCCGTCAAGGAGTCCACCAGTTCCGACGAGGTCCTCCCTGACGAAGACGACACTTACATCGCCAACCCCGAGCAATCCCAAACCGACCCCAGTAAACGCTCCCCCGCCACTCTTCTCTCCCAATCCCTAGCGGCTTACAAGCGCGGCGCTTCCATCGCCAACGACAACTGGCGCATCTGGGACAACGTCATCACCCTTGCCTCGCGCGTGCGCCCGCCCGCCGTCTCCGAGATCATCCTGGCTCTGAACCACATTATCAAGATCCGGGCCTCCGAAGACGCCCTCGACGTTGCTGTCTTGAACCTGCTTTTGCTCGAGTGCGTCCTTAATAAGGAGGTGCCCATAAAAGAAGGGGTGTACGACCCGCCCCGCGGCAGTCAGGAACGCGCCGTCTGCGAGTTACTGGAGAAACAAGTTGCTCCCTTGATCACCAAGAGACACGAGCTCTGGAAACTCATCGCCTTCGCGCGGGAATGGAGGCGTGATTACGGGGGTACCATCGACGCCGCCGAACGTGCCTGGCGCGCGGCGGTGGGTAGTGCGTCGACTGGTGGTGGATTGCTTCCGTCTGCGGGGACGGGAGAAGGGACTGAGAAGAGCTGGTTGGAGGACCGGGAGGCTTGGAAGACGATGCTGGAACGGACGAAGGATTATGTTAATCTCTTGAAGGATCATTGGGAGGACGTGCCGGAGATAGGAGGGAAGTGGAAGGGGAAGGCGAAACTTGCGATCAAGAGTGTTCAGAGGAAGGCGAGGGAGGCGTGGGAGGGGACTGAAGAGTGGAACGAGTTGGAAGAGTTGTTGGGCAAGGTTGAAGAGGCTTGAATTGACGGGTCGTGGGTTTAAAGGTGATCAGAATGAAGTAAGAGCATTGATACGGGAAAAAGGTTATGGGATGCTGGTAGGATACACTTTAAAAATACAAAAGGGGACATGGGATAAGGTAGGTATTTTTGGTATAAAGTTCATATGCAAATGGCATTTTCACATCATGTATACCTAGAGGTAGGAAGGATACACAGACGATCCATTGATTCAAGTTCCTTCCTACCTAGAGGTACCTATTCGATTCTGGCGGCTGAAACTCTTGAGGGTTACTTTGCTGAATCTACGTCAGTCTAAAAGAGAGGGGAGCTATAAAAACAGAAATGGAGACATAGAAACCGCGTTGTCATGGTCAAGCGCCAAGAGGGTGAACGAGTATCCAATCAGATCTACGCAGTAGAAGCATGGCAGTCTGGACAATTCGACGACGATTCCAAGCTACCGTGATGTGAATGGAAGAAGACAAAGACATGAGCGATGCCGTTGAAGCTGCACGACGTCGCAAGGAACCGTTTGACAGTCACGTGGAGGATGTACACTATCTGGTGGCTTCAGTCTGGGCGCCAAGTATCAGTGGTTTATTTCCAAGAGAAAACGACGGTATCACCCTCGAAAAGGAAGAGCCTTACTGAGGTCGGAAGGAGGATAAAAATTCAATAGCGGGCGATAGGTGCCCCTGGTGGGCGGGGCTCGCCTACCACATTCCGGGAAGGTGATAAAAAGATTGTTGAGACATCCGCGCAGCCACGAGCGACGGTCTGCCGATACCCGGACGTGGTGAGCCAATCCGGCGCTGCTTGGGGGTTGCATTGGTGTTCCCGACCCCAGGGATTCCCAAGATACAGTGCAACGAGACAAAAGGCCGCACGAGAAAAACAAGGCCCGCTGATAGCCAATAGGTTCGCCCACCTGCCCGTTCACCACATACCACGCTGTCGCAGCGCAGATAAGCTAAGTTAGCTAACGCATGTGCCCAGACCTTGGCCACCGATCGACATGAGATTGCCGTTGTCGGAGTGGATGTCCTGTACATAGGTTTCTGCAAGGAACCAGGCAGACAAAGTTGATATAAAGAGCGAGTGTCGACGTCGGTCGAACGCGGTCCCGAGTCCAGTCTGTCCGTGTCTGGTTCCTCTTCCTCACCCTCGTGGACGGCATCTGAACTTCTCACTTCACGATGGCGTCTCTCGGCAAGCTCCTTTCTGCGGCGGGCCTGCTGCTCTTGGGCGGCCATGCCATGTTGGCTTCGGCCGAGGACCACCTGATCAGCGAGCGCAAGCTCTCCAAGCGCTTCATCGACGACAACGGCAACTACAACATCTCCTTCTACCACATCAACGATGTCCACGCCCATCTCGATCAGTTCTCCTCCTCCGGCACCGACTGCACCAACCCGGCCAAGGGCTGCTACGGCGGTTATTCCCGCGTCAAGACCATCATCAACGAGACCCGGCCTTCGCACAAGGACTCTCTGGTCCTCAACTGCGGCGATGAGTTTCAGGGCACCATGTTCTTCTCCTACTACGGCGGCGAGAAGATCGCCGAGACCCTCAATCAGATCGGCTTCGACGGCATGACGCTGGGCAACCACGAGTGGGACAAGGGTGACGAAGTGCTCGGCCAGTTCCTCGAGAACCTCACCTTCCCCATCATCTCGGCCAACGTCTTCTCCGACAACGCGCGCCTCAACCGCACCATCAAGCCCTACCACATCTACGAGGAGTATGACCTCGCCATCATCGGCGTCACCACCGAGACCGTGCCCTCTATCTCCTCGCCCGGCCCGGGCACCAAGTTCACCGACGCCATCCAGGCCGTCCAGGACACCATCGACCACATCCGCTCCACCACCTCCATCAAGCGCATTGCCGCCATCACGCACATTGGGTACGACGAGGACCAGCGTCTCGCCAAGGAAACAACGGGTCTCTACCTCATTATGGGCGGCCACAGTCACACCCCTCTCGGCGACTTCCCCGGTGCCGTGGGTCCTTACCCGACCATTGTCAAGAACAAGGACGGCGACGAGGTGTTCATCGTCACCGCCTACCGCTGGGGCGAGTACTTGGGATACATTGACGTCACCTACGACGCCGACGGCAAGATCCTCGAGTACCACGGCGGTCCGATCCACCTTACCAACACCACCAAACAAGATGAGGGTCTCCAGAAGCAAATCGACGCGTGGCGCGTGCCCTTCGAGGAGTACTCCAAGCAGGTGGTCGGCACCAGCAACGTCGTTCTCGAGCAGTCCACCTGCCAGTCCAAGGAGTGCACCTTTGGCGACTTCATCTGCGACGCCATGCTTGACTACCGCCTTAACGCTTCCACCGATGGTCTCGCCCCGTCGTTCGCCCTCACCAACTCCGGTGGTATTCGTGCCTCGATTGACGTCGGCCCGATCACTCGCGGCGAGGTCCTCACTGCTTTCCCCTTCGGCAACGCCGTCGTCGAAATCACTCTCTCCGGCCAACAACTTTGGGACGTCCTCGCTGGTATCGTCGCTCGTGTCAACAAGGCCAACGGCAAGGCCGTCACGTCTTTCCTCCAGGTCTCCCGCGGCATCAAGATCGAGTACCAACCTACTAACTCTCCTGACAACGGCGTCGGTACGCTGGCTGCTGTCACCATCGGCGGCGAGAAGCTGGACATGACCAAGGAGTACAAGGTGGTTACCATTGACTTCGTCGCTGGTGGAGGAGACAACTTCTTTGCTGAAGCGATCAGCAACTTGGTGGTGCTGGATACCTTGGATGAGGTCCTGGTGAACTATATCAAGGAGAAGACGCCGGTGGATGTGGAGTTGGATGGCCGCATTGCTCCCTACAGCAAGTGTGGTGGACGCAAGAAGTCTCAGAAGGCGAGAAGGGAGAGGGAGTAAGAGGGTACGATTTATGACGGATTCTCTGTATTGTAATGATTGTTGATTAGATGATGTAATGTGCCGATGTCTGAACTTACAAGAAGGAGCTGTGATTTTCTGCGATGCAAGTGGAAGGGACGAAGTGACGAAGTGATGATGCCTCCGGCGGCCCCATCCCAGGAGGGGCGTCGTTTCCCTCAAATGGGGATGCCGTAATTGAGATTTTAATTCGGTCAAGCATCTGACGTTGGTACCTTCCCTAGTACCTGACAGCGCCTTTCAACCACACACCACGACGTCACACAACTGAGGGCCCTCTTCCCGCTTCTTGGGACGGTTTCCTTCCTACCTAGTCTTTCTTGATGTCGGCAAGTGAACATCTCACTTTCGAACCGCTTATCTCCCTTGCCTCGTGGTTCAAGTGCTGACACGGAGTGTTCTATCAGACATCCAACTTGTGATCTGGTCCCAAGACCCAACAACAATCGACTTTCCGCAGTTGAAAGACCTAGATAAATAACACTGGCACGCATCAGCCGAAGATTTTCTCGAATTACAATGTTAGGTAGGGTAGGTAGAGGAAGGTAGTCAAGGAAACGGCATGAGTGGCGCTTTGTTGGATTTCAAAGGGTCGTCCCGCTCTTCCCGCTACAAACAATAGCATGTGCAGTCCTTTTGTGGCGTCTTTGTTGTTTTGTATAATGCTTCAAGGAGGAGTACCACCAGACAGCTATCATGGTGCAGGTATAAATCCCTACGTAACCTTCGTCCAAACCTGAGATCGTGACATCTATTCCCAGCTCCAATAACCACATTCATCCAGCACAACCAGTTAGGTAATCACGAGATCACAACCAACAAAATGATCCTTACTACCCTCCTCGCCCTCTTCGCTCTAGCAGCAACCACCACCACTGCCCTCCCTGCCGCCGAAGTCTCCTCCTCCTCTGACCCTCTCACCAACGCCACGCTCACCTCCCGTGACGACAAGCACTGGGCATGCCTCAACTTCTCCCCCGCCATCGACCAATCCTCCGGCGGCTCCCCCAAATGGGGCGACTGTCTCCAACTGCGCGCCAATATCGAATCGGGCGGGTCGTGGACATTCTGGTCAGGCCGCCACACGGCTATCGCCTCGTACGGGACCTGCGTCATCGGTGTTGAGACTGCCAAGGGCACGTTGGCAGGGACCTTGACGCAGATAGGAAATATTGATTTGATTCAGATTGTTGAGTTAACGGAGGCCATGATCATTCGCCAGGGCGGAAATCGGGTTGTTACGGGCAGCAATGGGAAGAAGTGGGTGGAATGGAATGCGAAAGTGGGGAGTAAAGGGACGATGGAGTGTTTTCAGCTGGCGTTGAAAAGCAACAAGTTTGCGGTTAATTGGGGACTGTATCATACGTAGGTAGTTGCCTAGTAGGTCTAGACACTGGAGGGTTCAATACGGGAAGGTACCTCTAGGTAAAGAGGTATTTAGTCAAAGCTTTGAGATCAGGTCTATCGGAAAGGGACGGTGGTCGAGCGGTATGGTGTGCAGCTTCCCGTCTGCAATTCCACCAGGGTTAGGCCCGGAGGGATAACGCCGCCTCAGGCTGGGCTGGTCACCGTACTACCCTACAAAAAAGTAGACCAGTACGATTGACAAAGTAACTGAGCTGGGCCCCCTCTGGGATAGTTTCTTGTAACTGGCGTCTTCCGGCTATGCAAATAGGGCTCTACTACTCCCTTCCAGTTGCTCTACGTCCCCTGTTCGATTCGCGATAGAGACCTTTCCACCTCCTCTTTTTTTTCTTCTCTTTTTCTGTTTTTTTTTCTTTCTCCATTTTATGCCTAGGTATTCTTTCAAGGTACACTCTGTTCATCCTCCAGATACCTGAAGGTATCATTGTGAGTGGGGCTTTTGCTGACATGGAGGATCTGATCTGGTGGAATGGGCTGGTGGGGGACGGGGAATTCGAAGGAAGACTTTCGTTCATTGCCGTCGATTGATGATTGAAAGAGGTGGAAAGTGCGCCCCTGGGTCCTGGGTCGAAGTCAGAATGGTAAACATGAAGGGGTGTTATCTACCTCTACATAAGGAAAGAACACACCACATACATGGCCACGACGACGGGAGTGAGGGCGTGGAAGGTGTCACTCATTAAGAGCCTTGCTCGGCGCGCAGTGTCACTTTTCTACTTGCGCAGTGTACACTACGCGAGTAGGAATATCTTAGAAGGCATTCCTACCCGCGCAGTACTATAGTAATTCCTAGGCTTATAATACTTCTAGTTATATTAGATACTATAATAGCTAGCTCCTTTAAGTTTCTAATATATTGATAATATTGAGCTTGAATATATTATAAGGACTTTACTAATATTGAAATTGTATTAGTAAAATTCGTTGTAATAGGTAGAATTATACTAGTTAATTAATTATACTTTTATACAGTTATTAATCTCGCAAGTCTTTATTGATTGTATTAAATCGCGTATTTTTGAACCCTATACAGTAGTAGTACTTGAATCGATAGGTTTAGTAAATTGTAATATATATATTTAATCTATCAAAATTAGGTTAGGGAGTACTATAGTACTGCGCGAGTAGGAATCCCTATATGGATGTCCCTATTCGCGCAGTGTACACTGCGCCAGTAGAAAAGTGACACTGCGCGCCGAGCAAGGCTCCTCATCAAATCGGTAACACCATCACCAAACACACCGGCAACCTCCATACCTCTACCAAATCTCATTTTACCGTCGCCTTTCCAACCACCCGATTATACCACTAGGTAGGTAGGTACCTCTAGGTGGCTTACCTTATCCATTCAGTCCCTACCTATCCTTTACTCGAATTCTTTTTCTTCCAATTCCAATTCAACTCCAACATATCGTCCAGGGCTCGTCAGTGGCCGTTGCCCACTCCTCCTCATTGGTGCCCTGCCCGGACAACCCCGGCCCGGGACCAGCGGCCGTCGGGCACCAAGCCACCAACATGTGGTGTAGAGGTCGACAACAGGAACACACAACACTGCCACCCGCCACTGGCGGCCTGGATTCATTCATTTGTAGTGGTACGTGACTGGGGCCATATTGACAGCAAGATGCCTACATACCTCTAAATGCAACTCTTCACGAGACTCCTCATGGAGTCCCGATCAATTCCATTTACTAGGGTCATTACCTACCGTAGGGGTGGTAGGTGACCCTGACCTTAAAACCCCTCTTCTCGCTTTCTCACGGGCTTCAAGATCCGCGCCAAAAGCAGCAACATGCACATGGCGACCACAACACCTCACGATTCCACGTAATGATTCACCTGAAATCCATTGCTTTCCACCCCTCACGGGCTTCAAGATCCGCGCAAAAGGCAACAACGTGCACACCGGATGCACACGGCGACCACAACGCCTCGCGATTACACACACTGATTTGTTCGGACTGTACGAATCTGGTCATCCAAATCAATACCAGACCCAAGTCATCCATCAAGGGTATAACAAGATGGCGTACTGGCTACTATGAATTCGCCTGGAAGACGGTCCAACAACTCCTCGATGGCGATGCATATCAGAAGTGCGACCTGTGTAAGGCGCTTGTCGCTGTCGTTACGCTGGACCGGTTGAACGAATGTCTACGAACTATACAAGAGACAGAAGAGCCAATTCTTGTCCAACCGTTACATACAGATGATATTTGGGCAAATATGTGTGACCTCCCGAAAATAATTTATTGGGCAACATTCATCCTCCCTCAGAATTTTGAGCAAATCCGGTTTCCAATTTGGCGAGGTAGGTAACTATTTGCAGTCCCGTCTATCTCTCATACCCTTTGTATGGTGTTTGGTTACCTACTCGCACTGAATCTAACACTTTCCTCCTACACTTTAGAGCTTGATTCGGAGAGAATACCCCTAAACTCGCCAACCTTGGGCAATGATAACACCGACCCTCAATCTCCATCCCGACAATTGCTGGCTGAGTCGGAATCCTTATTGCAGTCGCCTGAGGGTGTTTCGTGGGCGAAGGCTATTCTGGACCCCAGTCGAACAACGCTTGTTGCTCAAATAAGGACTTGGCTATGGGGATGTGTCAGTGATCATCCAAAGTGCAGAACCGCGCTCTCCGGGGAAATATTTGGACTTGATTCCCAGGACCCATCCTTGGATGCGAGCAAGCTACCTTTTCGGGTCATTGACGTGGGGCCTCCAGGATCACTTCTTGTTAAACTTGTACAAACCACCACGGAAACGCCTAGAGCTCCGTACGTTGCGCTCAGCCATTGTTGGGGTCCCCCAGACAAACAACCGCTCAAAACAAAGCTTGATACGGTACAGGATCACATACACTCGGGTATCCCGCTTGATCGCCTTCCACAAACTTTCGCGGACGCTGTTTGGGTCACCAGAGAGTTGGGAATCCGCTACCTGTGGATTGACTCTCTGTGCATCGTTCAAGACAGTGCGTCAGATTGGGAAACAGAATCACAGAAAATGGGTTTCATCTATGAAGGGGCGACACTCATATTGGGAGCAGCGCACGCCCGCGATTCTTCCGAAGGACTCTTCAAAGGTCTTCAAAGGCCGGACCCAAAGAAAGTCGTCAAGGTTTACACGGACATGGCACCCTATGCGACCTGTTTTTATACTGTACCGGAGTGGCCATATGTCATGGAATTTGAGCCGTGGAACAAGAGCCGCCTTTCCACACGCGCTTGGGTGATGCAAGAATTCACCCTCTCCCGCCGCTTTGTATGGTCCGAGAAGAACTCACTGCACTGGAGATGCCGAGAAGAAATGGAGGGGGAACCCCACCTCGATACGTATTATTTTGACATGATCCGTTCATTCGGCACGCTCACCAGCATTTGGCATTACTTAGTAGATGACTATTGTGGAAAACAGCTCACTTACGAGACTGATAGACTGGCTGCCCTTCATGGTATCGCCACAGCCCTCAAAACATCTTACAGGAAAGATCAGGAATATCATTTCGGCATATGGCTAGAAGGACACGACACGCTTCTTACGCTGTTTTGGAGCGTAGAGAATCTCTTTGCTGACTCACCCGCAACGGGCCTCACCGGAATCCCTTCTTGGAGTTGGGCATCTGTAGCTGGCAGTAAACGCTTTGGCTACAGATTCACGGGGAAGACGAAGCCATTGTACTGTTACGACGACCGAGGGATAACTGCAAAAAACAACGGAACCGAGCTTCACTTTCGCGCACCGATAGGCGTGGTTCAGCTTTGTGTGAACTGGGATTACCACCAGGAAGTAAATCTCGCACGTAGAAAGGGTGCCACGTCTACAACGCGTTATCGAAGGATGTCGATTTACGTCGAAACCCCAAGTTCCAAACAAAGGACAGGTTCCGCCGAAACTGCCAGTAACGCGGTGAGATTTGGGCGCCTCACCCTCGACTATACGATTGACGTACCCAGTTGCCCTCCACCGTCTGACTTCACGCGTCATGTCATTCCCCTTATTAAATTCACCGATAAGGAAGACCGCCGCGCCGAATACATGCTCGTCGTCGAGCCCGCAAACAAGGCCGATGGCAGCAAGGCCTACCGACGTGTAGGAATCGGCTTCATTAGGAGGGAGACGGCATTCATAACAACCGACCGCGCGTGGAGCTGCTGGGACAAGCTTGTCTCCGAGATGAAGACGGAGGATATCGTTCTTGTTTGACACGGTACTACCTTGCCGCAATGATGAGCAGGGGCATTTTGGATTAATTTTTTTGTCTCAGGTTTTTGTCGATTTGCGTCGTATTGGTGTGGGGGAACTCTATTTGTTGTGCTGCTACCTAGGTGGTATGTTTTGCTCTTGCGTCCTTTCGAACTGTTGTTTATATGGTTTTTTTTTTTTTTTTTTTTCTGTTTTTTTTTTTTTTTTGTTCCCCTCCCGTTGGTGTTGCCGGCGGCTAAGGTTTGGTGGGGAGAGGAGGAAGCCAAAACAACGTTGTTGGGGAAACCTCCTCCTACCTCCGTCTTCATGCCTGACCGATTGCCTTAGATTCAGATCTAGGGGCGTTTTTGTCGGACATTTGTGGCATGCATCAACAATTCCTGCATTGCATTTCGATCCAGACACGTTCCCAAAGCCAGGGCATGTGTACAACGGTGTCTTCTTTCTTCACCACTTCCATTCTTTTCTTTTCTTCCGCTTCTCTTTAACCGATTCAAGCATTCTCACCTCCATTGTACCAACACACGTGATACTGCATGCCCGAGAACTTCGACATAAGTCCTAGGATTGTCAAACGCCATTTTTTTCAAGGTATGTTCGTCGTTGCATTCCTTCTCACTTCTCGAAAAAAAAGAGTCGAGCGGGAACATCCGAAATCCGCGTGCCTCGGCCCACCGACATCCATGATTGACACTCCCGTTCGGCTCCCCGCACCCGGCCTGTCTGTTTTAGTGTCAAGCACAAATTGCTCCGTCGGGATCTGAGACTGTCCGATCAGGGGCCATTACTCAGCGGGACTTTTTCCAAAAGAGGATTAATTTGCGAATGAGAGTTTCGACTGTTGAACGCTTTGACAGCATGCATTATCCGAACCTAAAATGGAGGCGTCAAAACGTGGGAAATGGCCATGTAGCACGGGATCCATTCAGGGAACCAGGATCAAGCTGCCCTTGGCGGGCTGGAGCGGGAGGTAAACACCACATCTGGTCCTAAGGCCGCCACAAGTGTTGGACGATAGGCCCGGCCGGTCTTGCCGACGAGATCTTAGCGAACTTGGCTGTGTCTTAGCAGCTCCACAAAGGATGGCGGTCTCCCCTTGTTGAGTGGCAGGGCGGGCCATTTTTTGTTCCTGCTTCCCGAAAGCCTCAACGAAACCCACCTGACCACACCCTTTTTGTGCTTTCCGTTCCCGCTTCTTCTTCTTCTTCTTCTTCTTCTTTTTCTCCTCTCTTTCCCTTCTCTCATCGTCAAAGAGCTGTACCCACGGACACGCCAAGGCAGCCTCTATACGGTCGATCGGGACAACACGAGAGCCTCAACTCACTCACTCACTCATTCACTCACTGCCTAACTCCAGTCACTCACCGACACCAGACCAGAAAGACCGTGCCCCGTTACCATAGTCAATCAATCTCGTATTATTATCGCCAAAATGTGGACAATCGTTGCCCGCTTTGTCGAGGCCGCCGCCTCCGTCTCCCACTACGCCCGTGATGAGCCCTGCGCGACCGGCCTTCACATGATCGTCGCCCGCGGCAGCACTGAAGATCCCGGTCTCGGGCGGATTGGCGTTGTCGCCCGGAACGTCTCCCTGCTCATTCCCGGATCGACCATTTCAGCCATCGACTATCCCGCCACTTTGGAAAACTACACCACCTCGGAGGAGAAGGGAGCCATGGGCTTTGAGAAGATGCTCATTGCGTACCATGAGAAGTGCCCGGACACCAAGGTGGCCCTGTTGGGCTACTCCCAGGGCGCGCATGCCATGATGGACTCGGTTTGTGGCGGAATCCCTGGAGAGGGCTCGGATTATCAGGCCAACAAGGGATACCTGGAGGTGTTCAACGAGTCGGGTATGTGTTTTTTCGCCCACTTTCCTTCTCATCCATCATCTCTGGGGTCAACAACTGGGGACTTGCAAACCTGGTCCGAACATGACACATGAAGCTGACATGAGACATTGAACAACAGTCGTTGCGGCCGTCGCCTACGGTGACCCCAGCCACACAGCGGGCGCTCCCTGGAACCTTGGCACCAGCACAAAGACTGGCGTAAGTCCCGTCTCTCCCTTTGTTCAGCCCCTCCATTTCCCTGATTCACTGTATTGACACCGATACCCAGATCTTCCCCCGCAACAACACTGCCTCATGCCTGCCCTTCGCTTCGCACATCGCCTCTTGGTGCGACACGGGCGACATTTACTGCGATTCTGGCTCGTCCCTCACCGTGCACGGCAGTTACTTTGCCAACTACACCATGGATAGTGTCAAGTGGATCGTTGAGAAGTACAAGGCCTCGGGTGGTAGCTCGACCTCCACTGATTCTACTCCCTCGTCCACGTCGACTGGTGTTGCTGTCCCCACTGGATCTGGAACGGCCACTGGAGGCGCGGCTGCCAGCGCTTCTGCTTCGGGCAAGCCTGCTGAGGGTGCTGCGGTTAGCGTGAGGGGATCAGGTGTGATGGTTCTGGCTGGTGTTGTTGGTGCTGTCGGTACCTCTATGGGTCTTGGTCTCTTTTAGAGCTGAGTGGATGAGTTCAGGTGAGAAAGGCGACTGGAGTGAAGGAGTTCAGATATAAAAATGGATTGGATACCTCTACGAGTAATGATCGGACGGGGGCACAGGATATATGCCTTTAATTTCTAGTAAAAATTCCAGTTCATGAACACCATTAACGGGAATCTAGGGGAGCATCTTACAGTTGATATATCTTAATCGTTGTATAACGCCCCCAACCGTTGGCCAACGCCTTTAACCGTTGAAATATCTTAAGCGTTGAAAATTCCTAACCATTAGGCTGGGAGCGGACGCTAAGTTCTCGGGCCGCCTAAATAAGCTTAAAACTTCCATTTCAAGAAGGCACGATGGATGGAAAAAAGGAAGGTGGAGGAGGAGGAGGAGGAGGAGGAGGAGGAGAAGAAGAAAGAGAAGGAGAGAGAAGGAGAGAGAAGGAGAGAGAAGCGGGGTTGATGAAGTGAAAAAGATGAACTGTCTGGCGTTTTCTAATTCTCCTCTCACAACTATTACTACCTCACTCAACACCTCGTCACGATTGCCATCGCTATCTCCATCACCATTACCATCACCATTGCCATCGCCATCGCTATCGCTATCGAGGTAAATTCAATGACCCTCACTTCGATTCCTCTACTAACATCGTCATTTGCATTATAGATTCAATTGCCCTAGCGACAATAACAGCGACAACGACAGCGACAACAACAGCGACAACGGTAGCCGAGATACAAGTGGTGGTGGTAGTGGTGGTGGTGGTGGTGGTGGTGGTGGTTTTGGACTTGGGTGGGCGACGGGAAAAGGAAGGAAGGAGCAGATAGTTGTAGATACCAAAAAAATAGGAAAGAGTAGACCACATACATTAGTTCCCGGCCTCCCGCCTGCACCTAACTGCTTTGCTGGGTTTCAACGGTTGGCTTTTTTCAACGGTTGGTTTTTTTTCAACGGTTAAAATTATATAGGGATCGTTAACTGGGCACGCGTTGTATATGAACAACCGTTGAATCCTCCTCGTATATCCCGTTAATGACACCTCATTCCCAACAGGTCGAACTGATCTTGGATTCAAATCAAGTTTGGTTAGACAAAATACATAGGTAGGAGGTAGTCCGTCTTTAGGGCATGGACCCTGCATCCATGTCTCCCGTATTTGGGGGCCATGCATCAAGCATGCTGTCCAACCCCAAAAGCCGTAAGCACGAGCCTCAGCCACATCATGTGCATGCCGCTATCTCTCAACACATGTGCAGGATCTGGAACCCAACCTCAACTCAAGCGGCATCCACCAACTTCTTCACAAACGCCAACGCCTGCTGTCCATACTTGTTGACATACTGCTGATGCGAGTTCGCATCATTCCCATTGCAGCAATAAGGATCGGTCGAGTCGCAATAGCTCTGGATGATCGACGGACTCGCAGGGGAGCACTGAAATCCGCTCGGGCGGGCCGCAAACTGTTACCAGCATCACTGTCAGCATCTTCACTTCTCTTCCGTCTCACATTACTTCCCCTCCACGTTAATCAGAATTGCATCGACTTACCCCCTTCGCCCTACACGTCCCAACATTATACGGCAACCCCACCACATTATGCGGATCCCCCATAAAGATCGCCGCCTTCACAGCCCTAAGCGCATTCCCCGTCAACGTCGCCCCGGCCCCTCCACACAGCGCATTATCCATGATCTGTCCTCCTTGACTATACCCGACCAGCACGATCTTGGTATCCGGGCACCTGCTGTTCAAGTTGGTCACGGCTCTCACCACCGCCGCGGTCCCCTGCGAGGCGCTGTTATCATAGGACACGCCCCCGCACGAGGATTGTCCGCCGCAGGCGGGGTACACGATGGCTTCCTTGGTGGAGCCGGGATAGGCGGCGGCGATGCTGTTGACGAGGCCGGCGGAGGTGCCGTAGCCTGCCGGGGCGGTGGTCTCGCGGGCGCCGAAGATGTGGACTTTGGGACAGGATTGACGGTCTTGGAGAGGGCTGGCGGAGGCAAGGATGGGGATTTGAAGGAGGGCGAAGGTGGTGGTGAGCTTCATTGTGAGAGGAGGGATGGTGGACTGATGAGAACTGTGAGTTTGTGACTTGTATAATGCGGAGATGGATATTTGGCTTGGAAAACAAAAGGGGGACGACATTGAAGAACAGAAGGGACATTTTATGTGTTGGATGTTTATGAGTCGAGACGAGTGTCGGTATAACGGAATATAGAACGGAGAGATGGAAGTTTCGGCGGGAAATCTATCTCCATCAATGATTTCACGGCTAATCACCCTTGGATTCAACGTGGATTCGTGTTTCTGTTTCAAGTCCATGTCACTCGTCCGATCCATGGTAGATCTGCACCGGAAGTGGTGATTCCTTGCACGGAACAGCATCGAAGTGCCGAGATATAGATTGCTTTGTGGGGAAAGCACTTCCGTTGTGGCTAAATGCGCTTCCCCATGGGGAAGTACGATCTTGTCATTTATCCTAAATCTGGCTGAATGTTCTTACCATGTTTGTTATTCCAGGTCGCTTAATCACAGATGGAAATGATACTGAGCAGGCAACAACGTTGAATTTACCGGAGGGTAAAGGCATAAGTTTATGGACTGAAGTTTGATGAGAAGTAGCGAAAAAGAGGATCAGATTTCTCATGTTAAGGTGGAAGGGAACAGCTGCTTTTACAGCCACCTCGATCTCGGTAGAGGGCATGTATAACCCACACCAAGCGGTCGCAGTCCCCATGACCCTTCCCTTGGCTATTAAGGAAACAGCAAGGACCAAATTCTCGCTAAATTATCTTGCAGGCTTTTTTCTTTTCTTTTTTTTTTTTTCTTTTCTCGTATGAGACCTTCCACTTATCTCGATCTTCCTTGAAAAGCTCCTCTGTATGGTTCGATTTCAGATGCAAGGTAGGTAGATATGCTTTGCACTTCAGGGTTCATGAGCCAGGACATAACATAGAGGTAGGTACCTCTACCTTACCTACCTAGTCTTCTTCTTTTTGTTGACCTTGTTCGACGCGCTAACAGGCAATGACTGCGATGACTTGACCTGGTTCGTAGCAGGCGCTGGAACCGCTAGGTCCGGTCTTCTCAGATTAGGTACCTCTACTTCGAGTCATGCTGATTCGGCCGTTGATAACACGGACGAGGCGTTCGTGGCGCGGTAAAGTTCCTACCTCTAGGCTTTAGTCGGGGTTCGACTGCTCGAGAGGCACTGCCTTGAAAGACTCGGACTTGCAGACGAAAAGACGCTCGCCCAACGCGCGACATCTGGTTCTGGATGAACTGTTAGATCAGACTAAAGATTTCAAGAAGATCTAAGATGGGCTGGCGTGGACAGAGCAGATGTCAGGGGGATATCTATCGTGGAAATCGCACGGGAGTGAGATGATAGGTTCCCTACAGAAATGTGTCCGGAAATCATGTGTCAGGAAGCGAGTTGAGGAAATATTTCCAGATGGGGATGCTAATCGCTTTGCCCTTGCCCTTGCCCTTTGTTGTTGGCTGAGTGGAAGGTGCATTGGTGGCATGAGCTGTGGTCGGGTATGATCTGAGGCGATTCTTCATCTTCTTGCGTTTTTCATCCTTGGACTTCTTCTTTCCAATTACCTCCCTGCTCCGTTGAATCCTCCACCTACCTGTGTGCCCTGCTGTGACGACTTGGCATATTTGGCCGCCTCACCAGCACCATCTCGCTCGCACTAGAACTTCGGGGTTGTGCCTCCATGCATGCACCCCCCAAGCTCCAAGGTTCGGTCGCCGCAACATGCGCCCCAACCATCACCAAACCCGAAGAAATGAGCTTTGCGTTGCTGGAACAACGGCAACAGCTGACTTCAAGGCACAGCCAGCAAAAGGTTGACCAAGAGTCCATTTTGCAGCAGAAAAGTCTGCAAAATCAAATGCAGCAATACAAGAAACCGGATTCTACGCTCGACCGTCATGAACGAAGAAAGCTGTGTGAGCTGGCAACGTCTGCCATTTCCCGGACTCCCTTTGAGCTCCAGTCCAACTCGAAAGCGCGGACAATCGGCGGGGTCCAGGCAGCACTCTCATAACGCAATGGCTCGCCCTACAATAGAAAGGCATTGCCGAATTCGTCCACTTTTAGCTCCAACCCATGAGATCGAGGCATGAGCCTGAGTGACTTTCACTATCACTGGGCGGAGGGAGCACCAACATGAGCACTCACGAACAAAAACGTACAGGTCTGGTTCCCCATTTTCGACGCTCAGCAGATTGTCGTCATGGGATCACTGCACATATTGAAGTTGAATTATTTTCATTTTTTGAAGTTAAAAGCCCGCGCGCTAACACACACCAGACACTCGACTACCTGCTATGAAAGCAGGTGTTGCAACTCAACCCACGTCTCCCTTTTCCTCGTCCGGCTGATGCAGTAAAGCCGCATTTCGCTACAAGTATCCAGGATCCTTCGAGCCAGCTCCTCCTTTACCTCGGTCATGGTATGGTCCCTCATCGACGTGGCACTTGCTGGGACGTATACGTCGCCAATCAACACAGCCTTTACGTTTGTGTTGTCGTCTGATGGGAACCATCTCACACCCATCCTTGCCTCAAGACACTTGGCTGTGAGGATGTCCTGGTAAAGGGTAGGTGACCGAAGTTGTGAGACTTCTGGCCTGGGCGGCGACTGCGGAGTGGAGATATGTGTTGCGCTGGCCAGGGGCATTGGAGTGTCGACCGGCTTGTCTTTGCCGTCGGGGTTGCTTGCGTCTGTCCGGGCCCGCTTGGTGCCGCGGAACGAGCTTGAGCCCTCACCTGAGCCTTCGTTCCCCCAAGGCAAGCGGAAGCTTATCTTGTTGCGGGTGGACGACATGGGCTGTGGGCTTGTCTCAGTAACTGCAGCCTCAATCTGCTTGAAGTTCTGAGTTCCACTTGTTTTGTGCGGGGATGGTGGTGTTGAGGTGCTGATGCTCTCCTCCAGTGGTCGCTTTTGTGATCGCGGGTTGCGATCCTCTTCCTCTTTTTGTCTCCGGTTCAGGTAACAGGCCCAACGCTGGTCTGGATTTGGGCACAGCTCCTCGCAAAAAGCCCGGAGCGGTTCCGCTGGGCTTCCTCGGCCATGTGGGAAGAACTTCTTCCATAGTGCTGTTGTGATATGACACTCCATGGCACCCTGAGAGATTGGTGTTCTCACTCCTGAATCCTCGTATAGTGTTTTGAGAGCGACTTGTTGCGCCTCCTGGGTCGTTTCCAGAAACTTGCGAGGATTTTTGAGCTCAGGCTCAACCCGATAGAGTCCCTCCTTCACCGCGCCGTCAAGCATGTCAGTGACGCGCTTTAAAGCAGGCTTCTGGTTGTCTTGGTGGTTCATCTTGGGGATGGATATATCTGTAGCAGTGTCAGTTTCGGCATGATGTCTGCCCCTGGTGAACGATGTACTTACAATGTATATTTTAAGTCGTCTGAGAAGTGGCTACAAGCAAGGAAGCGTTGACTGTATTGCTAGAGGCTTTGCTAGGGTAATGATGGGCGTAGACTGTAGCTCTCGTGAAAATGAGGAAAAATTAGTTATTGGAAGGAAACAATTTATAGAGGGTTACGGGAAGATCTGAACCCCGCTACTTCTGATGCCTCTCAGACAAGTGAAGTGAATGTGGTCTCTTGTACAAACGGAAGAGACACCAGTCACTGGCTCCGCTGTTTGACGGGCCTGCTAGAGTCGATCGGTCCGGCAAGATGCCCGGTCGGACGACGTCCAGCCAACGGCACTGTCCACTTCCATCACTGGGTGCCTGCCAATTCACGCCAGGCGGAGCCTCATAAGATCGAATGAAACAGTAACCTGTTATATCTATGGGCTTCCATAAGTCTTCCATTGCCAAGCAAGAAGTCAAGTGGAAGGAACGGTGTAGCGCTTAGGCAACTTGATAAGGGTTTGTCCACCTGGATGAGAGAAGTGGCTGGTTTTATAGAGATGGCGTAGGCACAGTTTGACTCATTTTCCGAGAGAGGCACTTTTGGGATACCTAGGTAGCAAATGTACCTCTCCCTCTACATTTTAAGCTTATCCTATGTCACTGTTATGGGAACCTATAGGTAGGTAGAGGTAGGTAGAGGTACCTACCTACCTGTGGCGAAAACCACCTCCACCCAATACATCTCGTTTAGTCACACGCAGGCAGAGGAAAACAACAAGTTCACAGACATGTTGAGTCAACTAGAGGTAGAGTACCTCACTCGCCCACTGAGTAACCCACAAACACAGCAATAATGTACAATCATTCCTTCCCATAAGTGAGTCCTTAGGACTCAGACCCCAGTCACCTACCCCTTAGGCCTTGCCAGTCTGAGCACCAGCAGCAGCACCCTCAATCAACGAAAGCAAACCATCAACCAGCGTCCTGCAGATGGTTCCAGGACCGCAACCCGCAGCGACACCACCACCAGCCGCACCACCAGCCGCATCACCGGCTCCCGCAGCCGGAGCGGCCGGGGCAGCTGGCGTTGCGACATCCTTGTTATCACCTGCCGCCGGGGCGGCAGGCGTAGCAGCGGCGGTTCCATCGGGCACGAAAAGCGCGTACTCGCCCACCAAATCCGGCACCTTGGTCGCCACCTCATTCTCATCCGCTTCAAACTCGGTCTCGCCCACACCATCGCCAATCACGAAGCTGTTGGTCTCCTTGCAGAGCTTGCCGAGCTTCGCTTGGCTGATGTCGACGGTGGAGTTAGCGTTGCGGATGAAATCGATTTTGGAGAGGGTGAGGCCCTTGGAGGCACCGCCGCCTATCTCGACCTTGTAGGAGACGGGCTCGAGGGCTTTGAAACCGGGAGGAGCGGCGGCGGGGGTCTTGTTCTCTGTTACGCGGAGTTGGCGGGCGTCGGGGTTTTTGAACTCTACTTCGAAGGCGCCGACGGTCTGTGTTATTGGTGGTGGTTAGCTGGACACCACTCACTGGGATTCATGTTGTGTGCAACTGTATGACACAGGTAGGGCTGAGTGAAGTGGGAGAGGTGAGGAAAAACTTACGCCAGCGGGGAATTGAGTGTCGGTTTTGACGTCACCACCGCCGAGTTTGATGACGGTGTTAAACTTGCCGGCTTGCTCGACTTCGTTTTCGTCCTCCTCTTCACCTTTCTTATCTCCGGTGCCGGCACCGGCGGTAGCAGTGGCTTGAGCCGCGGTCGTGGTAGTAGCCGAGGCAACACCGGAAGCAGTTGCAGATGCCACGGCAGTGGAGGAAGCAGCAGCTTCCACGGCTTCCCTCTTGGGATGGGGGAGAGCCGCGACGGACAGAACCTGGAGGGCCAGGATGAGGCTAGCTTGGAACTTCATTCTGAATGATTGGGTTGCTGTTTGTTTTGTTTTGTTTGTGGCTTGTGAGTGGGTGAATGGGATATATCCAGCGAGTGGTCTCGAAACTTGATCAAAAGTTTACAAATGATGATATCGGAGAATGAATGTCGGGGCCAGCCACCGAAGAAAAGAACAAATAGCAAGTTGAAGCGAAAGAAGCCGGTGAAGAAGATGATGATGATGTCTGTGATGAGCAGTGGTAAACAGATCGTCTCAAGCAGATCTGGATCGTCGTATATATACATGTTTCTCTTCACTCGATCGCCAAGTAGATCTAGCATCGCTTGGCCGACACGATCCAGAACTCTGTCCATCATCCCATCAACGTCTTAGAGGTAGGTAACCATCTTCACCATTTCGTGGTTGTTTCCAAACCATACTGACACCCGCCAAGATAAAGTCCAGCCCTTACCGAGTAAGAAGTCTGTGCACACCATGTAGGTCTTTTTGTGTGAATGAATTGGTTGGGTGTAGTGGTGATGGGGCTGTCGTTATGATATTGTCGCAGGTGTGCTAGGTAGGGTAGTAGTAGTAGTAGTAGTAGTAGTAGTAAGTAGTACTCTCTATTTCAATCTGAATGAAACGGATATACGAGATCCCTAGGTATAGGTAGAGGTATGGTGGAAATCGAGTACTATGTCGTGCGTGCTCGTGTTCTGGTAGTTGTGGATCCCAGAAGAAGGTAAGGTAACTTCCAACCGAGTCTGGATCTGATTGAGGAAGTAGATCCGGAGAGTTGGGCCGAATCTGTCGAGGTCAAACCGAGGAAGAGAGGAAGTTGTTTGATGTCAAAAGTGGAGCTGGTAGGGGCTGCCAAGAAAAGGGGTTTGTTTACTTGTGTCAGTGCGCATGTGCATGGCTGCAAAGACTGCGACGGGGGAGTGCCTGGTTGGGATGCGGCTAGACTTGCACGGAACGAGGTAACCTAGACTGACACGTGTGGTGATTCACTTGGCAGTTTGGGGTTATTTTCGGGCGGCTATGCTGAGAGTCTTGATACGTGCTGGAATTGGATGAACCAGAGTTCGACTTCGGCCACATCGTCGTCGGAACATGTGTACCAAATGACCGGGTTCCCCGGTTCCCGTCGGGTTAGGTGAAGTAGGTGATCATTGAATCGGGTTGTTGTCTTTGAGGTGCCGAATTTCCCATGAGACATGTTCTCTGGATGCACTTGCTAACAAGAACAAGATATTCGAAGGAACTGCCAGATTCGAGAAGAGATCAAGACCGAGCCTCTCAATGCAAGAAGAACCACAAGCATGGAAGGTACCTGTAAAGCATGCTGGCAGCAACCGAATACTCGATGACTATCATTGAACAACGGCGGCACATCTGATCAACAGAGAGGACGCGTAATCCCTCTACCTCACCAGAGCCTCCCAAGGAAACAGAAACAACGCAGGGGAAGATATGTTGGAAATCTCAAACGATGTCGCATCCGTTTCTTGTGATGTCAGCAAAAGGGAAAAACACTTATCCTCTTGTATTCCCGTCCCGTCGACATCAGAAAAGGGAAAGTGATTGCGTGCTCTCTTACCAACCTGCAAGCCGCTACCAAGCTTTTGTCGAAGCTTTTCATCAAAGCTTCATTAGGTTGTTACCTATAGCTGACTCTCGCCTGCCATAGCAGCATAGCACTGTTGACAGCCGGGGTAACGTTAACCGAGCGCTACGATAGCGGCTCATCACAGGGACCACACCCCCGCAAAACGACAGGGGCTTGTTACGCCTTCGTTTCCAACCCAGTTCCCTTTTCCAAGTCTTGACCTTGCAGAAACACCATCTCATTAACCGATGGGAATCTTGGCGGTTTTCAGAAATCCCATTCTTGGCGGGTCGCGCCATGGCCGATATTTGTTACAGAAGGTTCTGTCGTACCAAATCAACGAGAGAATCGATGGACGCCACAACCACGCTGGGAACACGGAGAAACATGTCGATGGCGGTTAGGGCACGTGCTGTGTCCGTGATAGGGGCGCGGTCACTTGGCGCTGGTGTCCGTGCAGTATGCCAGTGAACCAACAGCGCCCCTGGATTACGGCTGTGCTATAGCAGGTTGATATCATCTCCTGAGAGTCGCTTGGCTTGAAAGAGAACCCATTGTTCTCTGTTTCTCTTACGTTTTTGCTTCCCTTTTTCACTTTTCGTTCCCTTCGCCTTTCCTTCACCTTCATTCTCTTCATACTCACTAGAGGAGTGCAGCAGGTCTGCGATTGTTGTTTGTTGTGTTTGTTCCAGGTTGTTTTACCTTCCTCTCTTCGTCCATCAATGCTGTAATTCTCCCGTTTCGTTTCACTTACTTCGTTTCCTTGCGTCTTTGTCTCTCCTTTCGAGTCCACAATCAACATCAAATCGGCCGGCCGATTCCACTGGACACCTGGAGAATCATATCACAATGAAAGCCACAGCTCCCACTCTCCGCTGGCGGAACTTTGCCCGAGCAGAAGCCACCCGCGCCTGGGTCGAGGCAACTAAGAGACAAGCCCTCAACACCAGTGACGACGACTCCCTGAGCGATACCAACAGCCTTAACTCCCTCAGCGACGACAACAGTCTCGACTCAGACTCCGATGCTGGTCGTCAACAACCACCCCAAACCACCAACCCCCCACAGCTCACCGGCGCCGCCAAGGCTCGTCAACGTCTGACAGCTGGCTCTCGGGGCCGTGTTACTCGTCGCTCTCTCCAACAAAGACAAGCCATCAACACCTCAGACGATGACTCTGTCGACAGTCTCGACAACTCCCTTGACAGCGCCGACTCATCGGCCGATGAAACCCGCCCCTTGCCTACTTCCACCACTACCAAACGTTCCAACCTCAGCTCCAAGACCCGCGCCCGTCTAGCTGCCAAGCATCGTCGTGCGCTTGACGCTCGGCAGGCACTCGACAGTGACTCCGCTGATAGCGTCAATGACTCCCTCGACAGCGGCGCCGAGTCATCCGCAGATGAGGCCAAGCCTCTGGGACGTCCCACTCGCACTCAGAAGCGTCATGCCCGTCGTACCATCGACGCAAGACAGGCACTTGACAGCTCAGCTGATGATGATAACAGCCTGGACAGTCTCGACAGCAGGCTCAGCGACGGCAACTCCTCGGCTAACGAAGCTCGTCCCACTTTGGCTCCCACCAACCCTCCCATTCTTGCTCCCGAGAACCGCAACCGTCTGACTTTTGGTCAGCGCCAGCAGCACAAGGCTGCTATTCGCCGCTCCATCGCCGCCAGACAAAACAACCTCCAGGACCCCAACACCTCGGACAGTAACTCCCTCAGCGACGACAACTCCCTCAGTTCCCTCTCGGACAACAATTCTCTTGATAGCAACTCCGCCGACTCTGCTTCCGACTCCGACGCCGCCAGACCGCAGCCTACTAACCCCGCAAACCTCACTTCCAAGGCTCCCAAGCGTCTCGGTGCCGGTGCGGGCGCCAGCTCACGGCCTACTCGCATCAGCAGACGTGAAATCCTGGGCGAAAGAAATGCCCCTGCCGAGCATCCGGAGCACCCAGAGGCAGAGGATGATGACGCGGCTTCTGTGTCCAGTGTAAGCAGTGGGGATTCTGATGACGAGAAGAAGGAGGAAGAGGAGAAGGATGAGAAGGAGAAGGAGAAGACCAAGACAAGCACTGTGACTGCGGCTCCTACTGCTACCGCCACTGGTAGCGCGGCTGCTACTACTACCGCCACCGTTGATGGTACTGCTACCGCGACACTTACCTCTACTTCCGGACCTTCCGCTACTTCAGAGCCGGAAGATGCCTTGGCACCCGTCAACTCCGGCGATGCTACGGCGCTTCCGAACTTGTCACTTGCCCCGGCAGCTACGGCCACGCCAAGCAGTGTCCTCGGGGCTATCGACAACCAGCCGCAGGCGGATACGCAAGGCCAACAGACGCCAGTGCCAACTGCGAAGAAGATGAGTGCTGGTGCCACTGCTGGTATAGTCATTGGCGTATTGGGTATGTCCCCCTTTCCCCTTTCCATCCCTTAACAATTCAAAAACTAACCCTTGAAAGGCTTCATCGCCCTTCTCGCCGGTGCCTTCTTCCTCTTCATGAAATGGCGTCGTCGCCGCCGCGAATCCTCCCTCTTCGGCCCCAAGACCCCTCTGGCCGACGAAAAAGGCGGTCCACCACCCACCATCACATTCACACACCCTTCTTGGCCCAACCAGAACCAAGGACTGAACCAGGGACAAACCAACAGCGCCCAGCGTGACCCCGCCAACAACAACAAAACCAACAGCGAGGTAATCAACGACCTGATCCGCGCCGCTTACGCTGCCGAGGGAGAAGGCAGAAACACCATGGCAGACGCCCACGCAAACAACTACCTCGACGAAAAAGCCTACGCCATGCTCGCCGGCCACCCGCCCACTCCCGCCGCCACTGAAAAGCGCGGTGTAAGCAAGTGGCTAGCGGACGTCATGACGCCTAGACAGTCGGCTATCTCCATGGCGCAGAAATGGCCTTATCCCGTTGATCCACCGCCTGAGTCTATGCCGGTTGGTGGTGGTGGTGGTGGTACATATATGCCTAGTGGTAATGGGATGACTACTACCAAGCAAAAGAGATTGACGCCGCCGAGGTTGCCGCTGAAGCCGGTGGTGCCGCCTAGTATGTTGAGACCTGGTGCTGCGGTGGGGGGCACGGGGTTGCCGCCGGGGAGTAATGTCAACCCTAGGTTGACGGTGGCGACGCAGACGACGAATACTACTAGTAGCAGTGCGAGGTGGGGTTGAGTTGGGCGTTGTTTGATGGGTAGGTGAGGTAGGTAGTTGAGGTGTTGATGGATGGGGGAGTTGATTGTTGTTGTATTGGTAGAGAGTTTGTGGAGATGGATTGCAGTGTAAGAGTACCGAGAAAGGAGGTCGAGTGTGTGACGATAGGAGTAGGTAGTTCAGACGTAGTTATCGCAGTTTAACAGACCGTTTATCGGCATTTGGGATCCTATCGCTGATCGTTGTTAAGGTTTTGATGCGATGCCGGGATGAAGGCGGAAGTTACCGCGGTGCCTCATCGACGTCGTGGTGTACCGGTTGTCGTCGTGAATTGGTCAGGAGCGTACTAAACGGGAATAATCTCCCTCAGGTTGAGGTCAGTTGCGGATGAAGCCAAGTCGTTGAGCTTGACTGTTTCGGGGACTGCCGTGACTGATCAGTATGTGGCGGTAATGCCGTGATGGTTATAAACGCGGAACTTGCCATCGCTTTTGTTCGCGAGTGCAAATACCGAATGGAAAGGAGAATGATCTTCCCAATTATTGATTCTTGGGTATAGTGGCACCCTTTAAAGCTGGGGTGAGATATCGGTGAGCTTCCCTCGAACGGTCATGCCGGTGTTGATCCGTGGTGATGTGAAGCTGGGTTGGTTAGGTTGCGTGAGGAGAGACTTCACTTCTCGCAATAATGGATTGGCTCACCGCACGCTGACTGCCGTGAATTAGGTTTAAATGCCGGCGATGATCTTCAATTGCAGTTGCTGGGGACCGTATTCGACCCCTCAAATCACCCCCAGAATGAGACAAGCGGGAGGTGAGGTGATATGGTCGAGTGTCTCGGGTGGCATCATGGGATTCTGGGTGTGCCCATAATCCCTTACGGGGGGAAGCCCATTAGCGGCCCGTGATATGCCTGTTTAGTGCCGTTGGGCTGATCGCCACGTGAGGAAGACTCATCGGGAAATGAACGAAAGTGACGTACATACAATGAATACAAAGGGTATTGTCATTTCAGCCCCAGAATATTGCTTGTGCTGTAGCCAAGCTCGAGGCAAGAGTTAATTCCCGTTGGTGTTTTGTATTGCCAAGTCATTGCGATCACCTTATCGCTGACCCCCCTGGTGACCCCTGGTGATTGAGATCGCCGTCGGTAGAATGTGGTGGATGCCGAACAGACCGCGGTGCAGATCCCTACCTACCGTACCACTCGGCTGGTAGGCCTCCTTAATCTCATGGTTTGACGTCGTCGTTTGCATTCCTTTTAAAGTTCGATCTTCGCCCATCTGCCGACCGAACCTTTCCATCTGTTTCAGTCAGCAGCGGTAGTGTCGAGCAGAAATCCAACTGCAGTCCTTCTTTCCAACCAGCGACGACGACTTAACTCAACCCCAGTCATTCTTTGGAACAACTCGCTAAAACCCACCTACCGTCTGTCTTTACAACGAATATCAAAAAACAAAAACCGACGAAATGTCTCTCCTAACCAAGGCCGCTCTCCTCCTCGCCGTCGCCGGCTCCGCCCTCGGCGCCCCCACCCTTACCAACCCCGGCGGCTTCAAGAACCACGTCGCCGCCGCCGGCACTACTCACCACATCCCCGGCCATGGCACTCACTTTGAGCTCCCCGACCATCTCAAGCAGCGCTCCATCCCCGGCGGCGGAGAGATCGAAAGCACCCGGACGCCCGAGCAGCAGGCCCAGTCTCACAACATGTACACCAACCACACCTACCTTCCTGCCGAGGCCTTCAACCGCACTTCCACCGTCACCAAGCGCGGTCTTCAGGCCTTGACGGGCGGCGATGCCAACGGCGACAAGAAGCAGCACATCGCGATGCCCCACGCGTCCTCGGTGCCCTTCGTTGATCCGGCCACGGGCATTTCCTTCCAGCGGTTCTACGACGAGACCAGCCAATTCTCCTTTGGCCTCGCTTTGTCCAGCCTTCCCTCCGCTGGTGATGCTGCCGCCAACGACTCCACGGACTTTATCGGCCAGCTCTCCTTCCCCCTCAACGCCACCTCCGGCCTAGGCCGTGGCGCCGGCTGGGGCGGGATTTCCATTTCCCCCAGACTTACCGCTTCGCACTTGCCGCTCTTCCTCGGTCTCCAAACCGACGGCTTCGGCAACCTCGCCTTCTCCTCTTTCACCGAGGCCGTTAAGTCGGTTGCTACCGATGCTGCCTCCAACGTCCCCACGACCGCTGGCCAACAAGCCGCTTCAACCGGCAAGGACCTCGCCTTCAAGATCCGCACCATTCCCTCCGCCACGAGCATCAGCGCCACGCACCTGACTTACACCTTCTTGTGCGAGGGTTGCTTGTCCATCACCAAGTGCGCCGCCAACTTGGACGCGTGGAAGGCCCAGGGAAAGACCAAGGTTCTGCGCCTTGGTTGGGCGATGGGCGACGCTGTTGCTTCGGGAGCCGAGAAGGAGGCCCAGCAGGCTGAGCAAGATTCAAAGAAGTGGGCGTACCACCGCCTTGGCTTCGGACACCTCAAGATCGACCTCGAGGGCGCCTTGTCGCACACGGCTGAGCAGTTCAACGGGTGGAAGGCCCTGGCTACGGCGGAGGAGGTCAGAGGGTTCGAGGGGCTTGCGCCGCCGTTTGCTATGGATTTGGTGAATGGGTTCTCGAACTCGGAGGGCGCCAAGAACTTGGAGAAGGTTAAGGGTGGCGAGGGCGAGAAGAAGGAGGAGGAGGGTGAGAAGGGTGTGGAGAGTGAGAGTGACAGCGATTCGGACAGTGATTCTGACTGTGGATGCGAGAGCGACAGCGAGAGTGATTCCGATTCGGAGAGCGAGGATGAGGAGTAGATATGAGGAGACTGACGTCGATGGTGTAATGTTGAGGATGAGAAAAGAAGGAGGGGATGTGATACCCAGTGTCGTTGGGATTCTGTTCTGCAAGAAGTCATGTTAATCATTGAATTGAACCACACAAACTTTGATATCTCTTATGGCAGCGCCCGTGACTTTGGTCGTGAACACTTTGCTACCAGACGTCGACCTGTAATATTGTTGTGGAAGCGAAGGGCTCGGATACGTCGTGAGAGAATCTGAACCGCCGGAGGACATACGCATGCTACTGTACACCACGAGAGAGACCTCGGGCCGCTGTGACACTTGCTCAATTTTCCAACTGCATCCTCTGATCTGTCGCCAAACTAACAATACCCAATGCGGTAATGCTCCAAAACTCCTACGCCATGCTAATTCCCAAGAAAAGACCTATAACCATAGTACTCGACATCCTCTTATCCACCAATGTACAGAGCACCCATACGCTCCTCAACCCCTCGAACACTCTCTTTAGCTCTCTCAATCTCCGCCTCCAGTTCTTCCACGTTCCGATTCAACGCACTAACCTCCTCGAACCGCCTCTGCGCCCTCGCACTCTTCAACATCTCCTGCACCATGAACATCTGTTCCTCAAGTACCACTAGCCTCTCTTTTGCCTCTTTCTCCTCGATGTCCAATTCGGATTGGACGACACTGGCTTCGCTTGCTCCGGCATTACTGGATGTTTCAACATCTTTGGAAAAGGCAGACTCCCCGTTTCGTAGAGGTGAGAGGGTGGATGTTGACCCGTTGAGTAAGCGCCGGTGTTGGTGTTGCATGCTGTTACTGCGCAACACTCGGGGCACCGATTTCAGAGGAATCAGGTTGGCGTGGAGGAAGGCCGACGCGGCAGCATACACAGACTGCTGCAACCTCAACTGCGTGGGGCTATCCGTCTTCATGTCTCTTAGCCTCCTCGCGGCAAGGTCGTATTTCGCAAAGGCATCTGTCAGTCGCTTTCGGATCTTGGCGGCTTCCTGCACTTGAGCAGACGTGGGTGGGGGTTTATCCTGTCGGTAGTCGTCCTCGTTCGGGGGCTGAAGAGCAAGCAGGGCTTTTTGAAAAGATGGCATCAACATCCGGATGCCTCGCTCGAACTGCCGCAGGGTCTCGTAGGCACGTTGATCTGGTGGTTTGTGTGCTATCGAAGCGGCGAAGTCGCGGTGAGAGAAAATGGTTGATTTGCAGTCGCGGCACATGCGGATGTCGAGGGTGGTGGTGACGATTCCGGGCGGCTTTTCGGTGTTTATTGTTGCTAAAGAAGGTCAGCAGCAGTCAACATAAAAAAACGACGGGAAACGTACGATGCGCAACATCCAACCCAACCTCTGTCGAACAAGCCGTCTCCGGATCGGCGCAAACCACTTTCCCGCATATCCGACAATGATGTCTCCTGAACGTCCAACTGCCAAACTCCTGCTTGCAAAACGGGCAATTTGAGACCGCCCCGTCTTCTTCCCAGCTAACCACACTCTGCTCGATCATTTTCCTCTGGCTCTTCTGGCCCGTCAAGGCCAATAATCCTGACCCCTCCTCCGGTGGCATCTCAGCCAACAACCTCGTCAGCTTTGTTAACCTTTTCTCTAGCCTCTGTACCTCCAGCTTGTGTCTGTCCACCCTCTTTGCTCGTATTGCCTTGAACTCGGCCATGTGATCCCTCACGGTTCCTTGGTGATCATTGTAACCCTCCCTACTCTTGAAGCAAGTCTCGCACACTCGACACCATATCCCTCGCACCGGTTCGTGGTTGGCCGATCGCGACAGCTTCATCTGGTACATGGTGTGTTCCTCGCAAAACAGGCGGCCGCATTTTCGGCAGTTGACCAGCCCACTAAACGGCCCTAACTTTCTTGTACATGTCGGATCGGTACAGGGGTCGTTCCCCGTTGGTCTCTGCCAGTGGTGTCGGGTGACTAGTTCCTCTGGGTCTACTGCCTTTTCTGCGGGTCGTCCGGGTGCGGTGGCGATGGCGCTGGTCGCGAGGACAGGTTGCGTCTCGTTGGATTCGAAAACATCAAGTCCGCGCAGGGTCTGGTTGATGATGTTCAATGGCTGGAACTTTTTCGCTTTGCGGACTTGTTTGTCGAACCAGCTCTTGACTTCATCTTGTGTCTCTTCGGGCAACTCTTGATGGACGTCGTCGATGTGTCTGTTCAATTGAAGCAGGGTGACCATTTCCTCTTGGCATATTGGACAAACGAGTCGATTGTCGTTGGCGCCGACGGATTGGGCGCCGCCATTGGATGGACCGGGCAAGCTGACATTGGACACGAGGTCTTGCGGAATATGAGGAAGCGGGGCCGAGGATGACGGGGAGATGGACTCGCGCGTGGAATTGGGCGAAATGAAGGAGACGGTGCTGCTGTCCGAGGGCGCATAGGGGCTAGCGGCGCGATGGATGGCGGCGATGGTTGAGGGTGACGGCGATGACGACGACGCTGCTGCTGCTGCTGCTGCTGCTGCTGCTGCTGTGGGCGGGGCGAGGCCCTTGCCGTTGCCCAAGATGCGCCCACCTCCGAGCTTGCGCCCGGACATGTCGTCGTCGTCGGTGTTTTTATGATACTGCCCTGTAATCTGGACGGAACCGGCGCAAGATATGATCGATGGGAGCCCAGTCAGTCGTGGTACAGTAGGGCAGGAAGGAGGTGGGTTATGTTGGCGTCGTCGTCGTCGTCGACAAGGTGGCCATTGTTTGTTGCCTGGTCGGGGCAGTGAAACGAGGGAAAGGAAGCGAAGTTGGTCGTCTCACTTCCTGGTTCCCCGTTGTTGGGCAACCGAAGTTGACTGGGTGTGTGCTTCGTTATTGGCTCGGCAGCGGCGGTAGAGGAGGATCGGTAGGCGCAGGCGGGCAGTGTCACCTCAGAGCTGCGGCAGCCTAGGCAGGTAGAGGTATGTAATGCGCCTGACGTTCAGTGGGATCCGCTATTTTGGAGCCTGCAAGTAAACAATTGTTGTCGACTACGACGTCGATGGTCAGCCCAAGGAAACCAAGACAATTCATGTTAGACATGTACCTTTCCTTACGGCTAGATTACTTCCAGACATAGGTATCCCTCCATCTTCCGATCCCGTCCCCCTCTCTCCACCCTCCCGCAATCGCCCCTCTGTGACCACCAGGATCACCCTCCATTGTCCACCAATAAATATGTCACCAGCAGAAGCACGTCAGCGGCAGAATCTCCATTATCAGCCTTATCAGTCATTCACTAAATACTTCTGTCTTCCGGTCACACAATGTTTTTAAACCACTTGATCCTTTTCTTTCTCTCTTTTTCCCTCGAGGGTATTACCATAACGACGACTTGACGACGGACAAATAGCGCTGGCGCTACAAATACGAACACAACAGACCCAAAATGACGACCGGACGAGCAGACCCAAACAACTTCCCCGAGATCCAGACAGGCGGCAGTCTGCTGATCGCATGGCAGATCAAGGGCAAACGAGTGCTCCTAGTAGGCGGTGGTGAGGTATGGATGTCCTTCTTCCACGTCTGCTGGCCCTCCTTTCAAAGGCTGTTGCTGACTTAATCCCCCCCCCTCACAGGTAGCAGCAACCCGGCTCGTCCACCTCCTCTCTGCCGACGCCCTCGTAACCCTCATCGCTCCGGCCCCCCTCCACCCCGAAGTCTCCTTCCGTCTCACCCAATTCCCCAACTCCCTGACCTGGATCCCTCGCGCCTTCGAGCCAACCGACCTCACCGACCACCCCAACGACTACTCGTTGATCTTGACAGCCATCGACGACCCCGTCGCCTCTTCCCAAATCTACAAACTCGCCCACCAGCTCAAGATCCCCGCCAACATTGCTGATGTCCCCCCCGAATGCGACTTTTACTTTGGCTCTGTTCACCGTGATGGGCCCCTACAAATCATGGTGTCGACCAATGGAAAAGGCCCCAGGCTGGCGTCGACGATTCGGAAACTGATCGCCAAGGCGTTGCCCAAGAATGCGGGGCGGGCCATCGAGCAGATGGGCGAACTGCGCAAAAAGTTGCGCGAGGTGGCTCCTGCACAGGAAGAAGGGAAGAGGCGGATGGACTGGATCAAAAAGGTTAGTGATGCGTACGGGTGGGAGGAAATGGGCACCATGACCGGGGAGGATATGGCGAATTTGTTGGCGTGGTACCGGAAAGAGGGGGGAGAAGATGGGCTGGAAGTGCCGACTTTGGATGAGTTGAGGGCTTTGCGGAAGGAGAAGAAGCAGGACGGTGCAGTGGAAGAGGTGCAGAAGAAGGTGGAGGAGTTGAAGGTGGAAGACAAGGCCTAGGGCAAAACAAAATTAGAATGGCACGGGTTTTTCTCCGTTCCTGGGTAAAAGGACCTTTTGGGACAAGGACATGGATGAATGATACCATTGGATGATCTTCAATCCAGGTGACAATCACGAAGAGGACGAGGAAACAACCATCAATGCCTCATAAATCCCACGAAAAGTTAACAATTCATACCACCAGCTCGCCAGTTCTTGGTGCATACCGAATGCGATTAACTTGTTGCATGCTGGACGCACTATGTCTGTTGCTGTTGAGTTGATTAAGTAGCTCCGTCCTCCATGACAAAATTGATAACACCAGTAAACCAATCCGATACCGATCGTCATAATTTAGAAAGGCCTATGTAACACTGTGATAGAGATAACCATAATTCGAAAAGACATCGGTTAGAGTCCCATAGGGACATTTCTACCCAGGAATTGACTAGAAATGAAGTTCATAAATGTAAGGAAGACGCTTGGATGCATATCAAGAGTATAGTACCCAAGGTGTAATGGCAAAAGCCCCAACTCTTTTGCCTAGAACGAGAGTGGGTGAAAATAAAAGAAGGGAAAAGAGCAAAGGAAAATGCAAACGAAGAAAAGAAAGTAAAGTCATAATGAAATCGATTAGGCGGTTGTACGCTGTTCATTAAAAGCATTCTTCGCTAAAGGTATTATACAAGATGGCTATCGCACTGTATCATCATAATCTCCGTCATCTTCATCATCATCATAATCTCCGTCATCATCATCGTCTTCATCATCTTCGTCCTCTTCGTCCTCTTCGTCCTCTTCGTCATTTTCATCATCTTCATCATCTTCGTCATCACCATCATCTTCGTCTTCATCAGCATCTTCATCATCTTCGTCATCACCATCATCTTCGTCTTCATCAGCATCATCAATGATACTCCAGTCCAACCCTTCATGATCTTTGGCTTGCCTAACCACCTCGCACTTCCTCACCATTTCCAACGTAAATTTGGGTCTCGTGTGTGCGTCTCGCACATGATTCCTCAGGAGTATTGCGGTGTGCGTGACAGGACAGTTGGGTTCTGGGCACTTGTATGTCGGACCATGTTTGTGTTTATGATGCTGATGAAAGCTACGTCTGGTTCCATCCCAATCGCAACCAGCTACAGGACAGTGCATTTGTTTCCCGTGTATACCCTTTTGATGCTCTCGAAGCGCAATCTTGTTGGGTCCCACGTAGTCGCAACCAGCCTCGGGACACTCGAGGTACTTGTGCACCTTTTTTAGATGGAGCTTTACCTCATCTTTTGATCCTGTAAACGAGCAGTCCCTCGCCCGGCACTTCTCATCCCCCAATCTTTTCGCGTGCGCTTTTTTAAAATGACGAGACAGCGCACCCTCGTGGCGGCTCACGAAGTCGCAAGCAGCCTCGGGGCACCCCAAATACCCGTGCACCTCTTTCAGATGACTATCAACGTCACCCTTTGATCCTGCAAACATGCAATCGTTGGCCCGGCATATATGACTGACCCCGTGACAGTTCCTCATATGAGAATAAATAACTTTCTTGTTGGCACCCATGGACTCACAAGCAGCCTGGGGGCACTTGATGTACTTGTGCACCTCTTTCATATGAAGATTAACTTCACCCCCTGATCCTGTAAACGAGCAATCTTTCACCCGGCACTTTTTGAGGCCAGTCCCTGGTTTGAAGTTAGCTCACGTTTGAATGCCTAGCCTTGTAATGGGATTTACGCTTACCGCGTGCCACGTCGGGCTTCCTTTGCTCTGCATCGAGCCGTCCCTGCGGAGTTGTTGCCTGGGAAGATGAGCTGAGAGAGGACAAGGGGGAGTCCTCTTCATGGTCACCATCATTTCGGTCAGTAAAACGCCCATCGTCTGTATCCCCAGCGCTGCCACTATGAACACCATGCTCCTTGGGTTCATCAATATCTCCCTGTTCATCGTCATCCTCCTTCCTGGGATCGTCATCACTGTCCGGGGAATCCTGAAAGTCGAAACTCTGTATCATTGTACCGTCGTCACCCCCACCACCCCACACTCCTGCACCTCCCCTCAGCGCCGCCGAACTCCAGCAATTCTTCTCATCACACTTGCATTCGCTCAAGTAGCCCTGGCGCTTCTAATGCACAACGCCCTCCACGCCGCCCAAGAACCTCCTGACCCTCGCAATCTCCAATTCAGGCTTTTCACTTTCGACCGCCCTCGTCAGTGTATCCAGCAGGGCTTCAACCTCGATTTCGGGCCTCCTGGTGCAGAGGCTGACCAGCCGCCGATACTTGAGCTCCTTCTCCTTGCTCTGTGCCTGCAAGGCCGCCACCGCCTGTCGCGTTTTGCTCGACCTCGCCCGTAGTGCCTTGATTCTAGCTCTTAGCACTGCCGCGCTCGGTAGGCTAGGTCGGCTGTCTGGGTCCAGTCCCTTGGGAGACTGCGTCTTGACAATCTCCAATGCCGACTCGAGTTCCATTTCCCAGGCGTTGGCCGAAGCGACATCCAGCCGACCGTGACGCTGTTCGAGTTCAATGAGGATCTGCTCTTCCTCCTCACATGCCCGGTTGAAGTTGACAATCTTCTGCTTGGCCAATTGCTGTGCTTTGAGCTTTTCTTGTAGGGACTCGAGGGTGCGGCGGGCGTCGCCGACTTGTGAGGAGGTAACGCGAAGTTGAGAATGGAGGGTGTCAATCGATTCTTGTTTCTTTTTCAGCTCATTCTGGAAAATAGACGCGGATTCACCAATGAGGTGAGTGATGGCTGGCTTTACGTTAGCAATGGAGCAGAAGGATAGAAAACAAGGAAAAAGAACTTACAGCGGACAACCTCGTCACTGGTCTCACGGCTCTTATGGCCACTGCCCGTCGTAGCCCCAATCTTTTCTTGGGCTGGATCATCGTTGGTTTCGGCATCGGCAATCCCGATGCCGAAATCCAGTGGCTTCAAATTGGCTCGGTTGGGAATTGTGGGATCCGCGCCCACCTCCAGAAGCTGGGAAATGATGCTGCGGTTACCGACGCGTGCAGCAACGTTAAGCGCCGTGTCACCACTATTATCCTGAGCGTTGACAATCTCGCTCATAAACCGGGCGATGCCCATTCGACGTCCTTTTCTATCGCCGATGCCGTTCTCTTGGCTGCTTGGAGCACTACCTTGCCGGACCACCCATTCTAGAAGGCTCTCGAGGTAGTATCGGCTAGCATAATGACGGCCTTTGACCGCACTGGTGACGGCAATGTGATGCAAAACGGTGCGGCCCTTGTCGTCGGTCACGTCAAGAGTGCAACCGAGGAGATCAAGAAGCTCGGGAAACGTGTTGTTCTCCATGGAGTTGGTGACGGTGCAGGCACGCATAAGGGCAGTCTCTCCACAAGCATTGACACGCCAGGGGTTTGCGCCTGCGTGGATGAGCGCTCGCAGAAGCGGCATGCGAGAGAGGGTGGCAGCCCAATGAAGGGCCGTGTGACTCTGGGTGTCGATGGGGGAGTCCAGCTCCTGGGGAGACACATTGCAAAGGGCAGCCTGTATGGCCTCCTCGGGGCCGTTGGCATCCATAAAGAGGCCCATCAGCATACCGCGCTTGGCTTCCGCGTCGGCGTTATTCTCATAGGGCAACGGCCGCAACGGGCCAAGGGCATACGAGGCATCGCCATCATTAGCAGTGACTTGATCGTAGTTGAAAGAGGCGCTGGGCTCGGTGGGAGAGCCAGGGTCTCCGTTGGCAACATTTCCAGCATTGAATGGGTCGAGAGGCTGGTGGCCCGGAGTCTGGCCGCCAAAGCTCCTGGCGGGGGTGAGAACTCTTTGCCGCTTCCTAGGGGGTTGTTCGAGGCCGTCACCAGCCAAGGGTTGCGTAGTTTGAGACCCGAAGCCCGAGTCGGCGTTCTGTGTCTGGGTTGCGTATTCGGTCGAAACAAGGCTTTGTTGCGAGTTTGGGAAATCGGCCACATCCTGCATCGAGGACTGGCGGTTGAAGCTGGGGGCCCTGCTGGGACCGCTGCGGTTTCTAGGCGCAGGGGAATCGAAGCGAGCCTTGCTGATGGCAGCCACTGCGGTTGAGGCCGTCGAGGAGATGTTCTTGAAGAAGGTGCCGGTGGAGCCAATACCGCGATTCTCTTGCGAGCTCGCGTTGTACATGCGCTTCCTCTGTGCAGCCATGGCTTGTTCCTTGGTGGGGGTGTCCACGTTTCCAGTCTCGCCTTCCTGTCCCCTGTTGTGTGTCAAGAGCTTGGACAGCAGCTCCTCTACGCCATATTGACGGCAAACTTCGAGACCCCGTTCGAATGGAATCCAAGTTCCTTGATATTTCCCGTAGCCGCCCTGGACTTTTTCGTGTTCGCCAATCTGGATTTCCTTTTCGAGAATCTTGGTACGGCGTCCCTTATCGATGTTTGCAACCTTGAGGATCTGTGTGGCATTGACCCAGCCGTCCTTTTGTCGGCGCATGACGGCAACGTTGTTGACCTCCATTTCGTAGACGCCGACTCCTGAGTACGTAGCCTGTAGCTGTCAGTCGGAGCACAGTGGGGAGGGTATGGGAGACGGGGGATGAGGAGAAGAGGCTCACAGAGTAGATGGTAGGTACGGCATGGTCGTTGTGTAGCCGGTTGGGGGGGTCCGTGTACTGTCTGTAGACTGACTGGGAGGACTGGCTCATGGAGAAGGACTGTTGTGAAGACGGCTGCGACTGCTGCGAGGCGCCGCCCAGTTGTGGTGGCTGCATCTTGATTGTTGACGCGGGTAATAGAGGGTGATAGTAAAGACTGTTGTGTGTATCACTGATGACTGAACGAGTGGTATTTGATAGAGCTGTGGCCGGAAGTGATACAAGTTGCGTCCTTCAAGACTGGGGGAATCACAACGTCTTTATGGAGGCGGGGGACTGGAGAGGTGAGCCAACCGAAGTGAGGGAAGGAAACGGGCAGCGAGTAGAAGGGAGTTGGAGACGTCGGGTGGTGACTGGCGACAGATGGTGATTGCCGTCCGTTGCCGTGGTTCGGGTGAAATCGAGAGGGGATGAGACCGCAATTGATGCTGTGGCAGATTCCCTCTTGCCGTCTATAACAGTAGTGTAGAGGTAGGTAGCGAGTCGATAACAGATGGACGTTTGCAGCTGCCGGCGAAGTTGATGAAGGGAAGGGTCGGCGACGAAGGCGCAACGAATCGGGGAATATAGACAGCTCGGCAGGATTAGAAACTGGGGATAGTAAGTAGCAGTAGTAATAGAATTACCCTCCAAAACACCACGGCGTAAAAAGGTGCCCGCGATGGTCACAATGACGTTTCCCTTGTTCGCAAAAAGTCAATTAAAGGTCGACGTGTTGGTTTCGTGTTTGTTGCGCGAAAACTCGTGTTTGCGTGTGAAAGATTGCCCTGTGCGGTCAGCGATACACGAAAAAGACAGGCGCCAGGTCACGGGGTGGTTATGTGTAACGGGTGGATACAAGCTGTGTAACAAACTGGTGCCTTTGATACATAGTCAGCAACCAACGAACCCCGATAGAAACATTGAAGGGTGACTCAAGAGATAGGGTGTTTAGATTGTCTTGGATGATTAGTTCCGTCTTGTCATTCAGTTTCATCCTTTTATATTTACACTCGTTGCGGACCCAGAAGCTGTCACATTACATGGATCTCACTAAAGCAGACCGGGAGCGTTTAGTAAGTATAGTACTTCAAGTTACGTGGATGTGTGTAACATACACTGTAACTTTGTCAATTACCATACACCATCTAGAACATCCCCCAATCGCCAGTGCCATTTCAACTGTGGATGACAATGACAACTTCCCAAACAACGCACTCACAACTCCCATTCCTCCGGCTGGTACATACCGTGACTTCTCAAACGATGACCTTTTCTCGACATCCCACTCTCTGAAACCAGGCACAACCTACAGCTTCTTCCACGCGCGCGGCCATGTCCCGCCCACCACCCCTCCCCCACCCCACAACGACCCTCCACCTCTACCGACACCTCCTCCGCGAATCCTCCTACCTCCCCGTTCTCATCCGTCCCTTCTTCGACGAGCGCATCACCACGCGCTTCCGGGCCCACCGCGCCTCCGACCCGTCCTCCTGTCCCCAAACCGCCACCCGTCTCAAGCGCGCCCACCACGACCTGCGCTACCTGCGCGCCGCCAACGCCGGCGACCTCCCGCGCATGCGGCGCATCTTGCTGCTCGCATTCGGCCGAACGGGTGCCAAACGCCGCCAGCTTCTTTCCGACTTACTAGAGCCCGACACCCCGAGCAGCGACGAGGAACTACAAAAATACATCAACAAGGCGCGGGCCATCGTCAAGGAGGGCAGGAAACCGGACTGGTTGGATAACTGGGACACGGAAAAGCTCAAGGCGTTTGTAAGGAGTCAAACGGGAGGCGATGCGCCGCCGATTGTCAATCGTCCCAAACCGGAAATTACAAATCACCAGTTGGCGCCGGAACGATATGTGCCCAAGGAAAATATCTGGGGCGGGCCACTGAATGAAAAGGTGAGGAGGACGAAGCTGAAAAAGACGTATAAGCAGGTGGCGGAGAAGGTGCTCCCGCCGGTGCCGAGAGAGGAGTGGGAGCTGCTGAGAGATTTGGTGAATAAGAAGGAGGAGTGGGAGGTACCGAAGAGGAGGGCGGTGGGAAAGTTGATTTGGGCGAAGGAGGATAAGTCACAAGAGGAGGCGGTGCTGGATTGGAATTGGCAGAGATATGCGACACAACCGATTTGGTTGGTGGACAGGCAGAAGAGTAGGAGAAACATGTTGTTGAGCGGGCAGGTGGATGAGGATCTGCCGATGGGGGAGCAGCAGCCCATCAATTGCCATCGGTATACGCCGAGGTTATGGAGGAGGACGTTGGAACAGGTGTGGCGGATGACGGCGGTTATGGAAAGGAAAAAGGATGGAAAAGGGTGGGAGATAGAATGGGGACAGAAAAAGTATGAACCGCCGGTGGCACCATCAGCGGATCTCGAGTTCTTTGAGGGCGCCCCGGTAAGAGCGGAGCCCAAGAAGAAGAAGGGCAAGCAGTAATCGCAGTCTGCGGTCCGTTATGTGGGATGGGATATGTATGGGTGGATAGAAAGGGACTTTGCTCAACTTGTAGAAAATGATACCCGAGCACATTTCATAGTCAAAAGCACCACAACACAAACTTTATATGACTATGCGTCAACCTGCCCTTTCCAACTATGGGTATATTTTTTCCAAACCTCAGCCAACCATCTAATCCAACAACTTGGCCAACTTGGGCAGTCCCTCCCCATCAACCCTCATGCCCACCCACTCACTCATCATCTGGGCCCCAATCGCCTCGCTCTCATAAAACTTGATGCTCGGCTCATTCCACTTGAGCACGTTCCACTCGAGCCTGCCTCCCTTCATGGCCTCCACCTCCTTCGCCAGCTCCACCAACAACCGCTTGCCATACCCCTTCTTTCTCTCGCTCTGCTTGACATACAGATCCTCAAGGAAGATACCGGGGCGCGCCCGCCACGTCGAGTAGTTGTAAAAGTAAAGCGCCATCCCGACGACGACGCCCGACTCGGGGTCAGTCAGCACCAAGCAGCGGGCAGGCTTGGAGGGCGAGACGGGTTCAGTGATGGGCAGGCCGGTCTCAGGGCTGGGGGAGACGACGGAGGGATCGGAAGGGGCGAAGGCGATGGTTGCCGCCAGGGTTTCCTCGGTAGCTTCAACGCTGTCGAGGGCGTGTTCGTAGTCGGCCAGTTCGCGGATGAGGCCGAGAATGGCGGGGACGTCTAGATGTTGTTAGTTTGTGCTTGTGTGGTACAACAGGGGAGAAGAGGACGGAGACGAACCCTCGCGCCTGGCGTGGCGGACAACAGGAGCAGTGGAAGCCATTGTGATTTGTTTTGGTGTCTTGGCTTTGGTTTCACACGAGGTGGAAGTGGCAATTCGGATCCGGAAGACGGTAACGGGATTGGACCGTATAAATGTCTACTTATAGGAACCCGATGGAAGCCGGGGCCGTGATGACTCGAAAAAATAAGTGGACCTCCCGCCTCCGGGGGACTGTCAGCCGAGGCGGGGCTGTGACAAACTGAACCCCGAACTTAGTCTCTGAACAGACCCCATCTGCCTCCGTTCCCCCGCCCCACATAAAATGTGGGTCTCCTCGAACTTTGTGAGAGAAACGGGTGGGGTGGGGTGGTTTTGGAGGTTAGTGGGTCTGACTGAGACTACCCGAACTCCACTCCGCGCCCTTCCGGTGACCAGCTTATCTCAGCGCTCAGACCCACCTTGAGCTCCCGGGCGTGCACGGACCTATAATGAGTACCACACTCTTGGCATTTTATCAATAAATTGAATTTTTTTTTCCCAAACTAGGCAATATCTAGCCCTCCGCTCAAAGAGGTCTAAGTACACAATTAAATCCAAACCGTAATCGCGTCAACTTTTCCAGCCAACAACCAACAACATCAACACAACACCACCAAAACAAATCGCATCACGGAGTAATCTAGTTAATTTTAATCGTATAAATTAGAACTTCTTAACAGTACCAATTTCATTATCATTATTATAAAGGAAAACTCTTAAAACGACGACGCACAATCTATACATAGTCTCCCCACAAACCCGTTTATTCAACATCATCGGCATCGCTCCCAATAAAGACAGCCTCAACCCGGACATTAACGTACTTCTTCAGCAATTAGAGAATCCTTTAATCTCTCTACTACTCCCTCTAATATCTAAGTCCCAAAATATATATAAGAGCCAAAACAATTATAGTAGGAGGCTAACTTTTAGGATAATAACGAGGATAATAACGAGGATAATAATAAAAATAATAACGAAGATAGTAACGGAAATAATAATAATAATAACAATAATAATAATAATAATAATAGCGACAATAACTACAATATTATTAAAGAGACTATTAAATTCTAGGGACGTCTCCGTTTAAAGAACTATAAATATAAACGTATAATAATAAAATAAAGCAACGAACCAGAACTAGTAAAATAATATTCTATAAAAGTATTCCTTTATTAATAAATAAAATTTCGCCGTTACTTAATATAATTTTCGAAGATTATATAAGGGAGCCGTATAAAGAGGTCTCTCTACAAATAGAATATAATATTCTAAACTAATATACCGGACGGCCTAGCCTATTATACCTTTATATTACGTAAAGAAATATACTTACTCTTTAAAGAACTTTCTTTCAATTAATTTAATATTAATAAACTTTATTAAGGGGATAAACAAACTATTATTACTAATTTAAATAGTTCTTCCTAATTAGAAAATACTTTAAAACAAATTTAACTATCCCTTAAAACTATTACTCCTATATTAGTATCTATAATTTCACAGCTTTTAATTAATTAAATAAATTTAAAAGATTAATAAATAAAATTTAGAAACTAAATAATTAATTATTATACTACTTAGTTTAAAATACTAAACAAAATTAATAAAATTAATACTTACGAAGATTATTATAACCGTATAATCTTAATTACCTCCATCTTAATATTTAATTATACTAAAAATACTAGTACCTTCCTTTAATATATCCTTAGACTTTATTTACTAATAACTAATATATTTAGAAGAGCTATTCAAATATTATCTAATATAAGCATTATATTATTATATACAACTATCAATTACTTACTTAATAAAATAGCTACCCAAATAAAAACCAACCTCAAACGAACTACTTATAATCCTAATAGTATTATTATATACAATAACTTCAATTATAAGGATACGGTTCGTAAACTAATAAGTAGAAAGTAAGACCAAATAGTTAACCTTACTACGGCTAGTTTAGTATTTTACCCGGAACTATATAGCCCACTTTTATAATCTTCGTAGAAAAAAACTCAAAAATTTACAATAAAAATAGTAGTGAACTATATCTTACTTTAGTGTAAAAATACTAATACTACTACTCGTTAACTAATAAACTTCACTATCAAATCTATCTTTTTCCGAATAAAAAATAATATTACAACTACTAAAAAATTACCAGCTTTTCCAATTATTAAGAAAATCAAATATAAAGACTCACCAAACCTCCAAATTAGCGCTATCTACGAAGATAAAGGCAAGCTTGAAGGTATATACCGTATTTACGAAGAGCTTTAGAATAATCAATTTTATTTTAATAAGGCCGAACTAATTTAACGCCTCATCCTTATCTATAGTAACCAAAAGACTGTAAGGGGTGCAGCACAGTTGGTATAGATACTAGCCTTAATTAATCGATAAGGTTCTACGAAGAAGAAAGGAGGGTAAAAGAGCGCCCTCTGGGCGGGCATAGCCAGCTGTCCTTTTCAAGGGACGTGCACGTACGTACGGGCTATTGGGGTGCTGCGGCGGCAAATAACCTAATTGGTCGTATTAGCTACCGGCCGGTTGAAACTCGGACTAGCGAGATTGCTAGTCACTCCAACTACGGGTAGTAAGCCCTATAATATTAGCCCCCCCTTCCCTTCTAATTAGAAGACTATTTATAAGCTTATACCCTATTATATATACCCCTAAAATTAGATAATAAGCCTCCTTCTTACTACTATTTATATTACGTTCGAGTAATTTATATTTTTTAAATCGTTCCCTCTCTCTCTCTCTTCCTCCTTCCTCCTTCTTTAATAAAATTATAACCTTCTACTATAAATATCCCTATACTACTATTTCTCTATCGCTTTAACCTTTATTCTATTTTTCTCTCTTACTCCCTTACTATTTCCCTATAATTCCTTCCGTTATTTATTCTACCCTTACCCCGTTCTTACGCTAATATATCGGTAATAATTCGTTTAAAATATTTAGTACTCCTAACTAGCTTAATTTTAATTAGTTCGTTTAGTTCTAGTAATTCTAATAGTTCCTATAATAGTAATAGTAATAAGGCTCCTCCCCCGCCCTGTCCGCAATTCTTATTCCGGCTCCTAAAAAGCCTAAAATCCCTAAGCCGGTTTAAACCCAGCCTAATATAATTACGGTCGGTATTAGTAAAACTACTATTAATAATATAATTTCGGCCTTTATTATTAAAGTAATTAAATTTTAATTTAATTAGTATATTTACTACTTCTCTTATAAATATAATTATATTATTACTCCTACAGGCAATTTGGTTATTATTTATTTACTTTATTAATATAGTAAGGTAATTTATAAATTAACCCTAATTTAGGTTTAAAATACTTTTATAGCCTAATATATTGTTAATTATATTTTCGGTCCTTAGCAGGCTATTTTCCTAGTTACCTTTAAGGCGCTATTTAATCTTTCTTTCTTAGAAGAGAAAAGCTTTATTCCTTTATAAATTATTCGTCTTACCTATTCCGTATTTTAAATTTAATTTCTATAACGGCTCTTAGAGTAGAATTAGTACTAAAGCGGCCGTCGCCCGCCTACCGAATCCCGCTATTGAACCCGGCGAGTCTAGTACTAATTTTTTATTAGGAATTTAATTAATTAAATTTTAAAAGAAGATAATTATTTTAAAATTCAATATAAATTAAATAAGGTAGGTAGCAGAACCCCTTATTATAAAGTTAATAAATAAATTTATTAATTAGTATAATAAAAAGTTTAAAGAAAAGAAGAAGAAAAAGAAAGAAGTAATTACTATTATTATTATTAAATCCTCCGCCCCGGTAGCTAGCCCTTCTAGTATTTAATTTAAATATTATTTTTTAATTTATAAGAAGGATAATATTCCTAATAAACGCCTTTATACTAATACCCCTACTATTATTACCCTTCGTAAATTCGAGTAATAGGATGTTCTAATCCCCTAATTACCCCTCAGGGTTTATCCTTCGGACGGTATTCGCCTATTCCCTTTACTACTATCCAATATACGTTTAAAGAATATTCGCCCTTATAATATATACGAACTTATACTAAAGAACCTTATTAATAGTAGAAAGGAAAATATTAATTCTTTTAATATAAATAGTACTATAAGGGATTTACTAAATAATAATATTATAAAAAATATTTAGTATTTTAGGTAGTTTTAAACTTAGTCCGAATAGAATTTTTATTTAGGTTAATACCGCTTAAGAATCTTTAATTTTATCTCTTAATAATAATTTTATAATTAACTTTATATTATCCGTCGGTAAATTCGTAGTCCTATATATTATTAGGCGGGTACTTTTTAATATAATAATTAAAGAGTCTATTATTCGTTACTATTGGATTATATTTAACTTCGAACTAATTTAATACCGCTATTTTTAAAAATTCTTATAATAATTCTTAAATTAAGTCCTAATACCCTTTCTACTTTACTAGGACTTTTCTAACTACTCCTTTATATTTTCTTATAGTATTAGCGTATAGAATCTCTTCGATTTGGAATTCTAATTCTCTTTCAATCTCGATAGCGGGTAGTTAATTATTGGTAAATTTTTAACTTAGGAGGGGATTAATAGTAATTCGACGGAAAAGATCGATATAGAAGATATTATAAATAATTCGGGGAAGGTTAGAAAATTCTACTATATACGGAGAGAGGATTTTAAAAACTATATATTTCGTATATAATTAATCAAACTTTTTCTTTGGACGGTCCGTTATATAATTCTTTAAATTAAATTAAATTTTATTCCTAATTTAGAAACGTTCGGCCGGTTAGCGATATTAATTAATAAATTTCTCTTACTCTTAAATAATTATAGTTATAATTATTTAATATAGGTCTATAATTTACTACAATTTTCGTACGAATTAGTAAGCCTACTTCTTAGCGGAGAGAAGGGGAATTTTTAAATAGGCTTCTTCCCTTATAACGGAGATTGGAAATTCTACGTTGAACTTATATATAACGAAGAAGGGAGATATTCTAATAGAAGTATTAATACGGTTATTAATAATTAATTAAACTATAGGGTACTATTTATTCTAATTATTTTATATATAATTAATTACCGTTCGGAGGTATACGTATATTTCTTAATTTATCCGCTTGGGGCCGCCGTTGGTTTAGGGGTAGTAAACCGTATTTAGAAGACGTTTAATATTAAGAAGCTTATAGAGTTTCGCTTAGAACCGACTAGTTTAATTTAACCCTCGGTTATTTATAATAGACTATAAGAAATTATAATAACGTATAAAGTATTATAAGAAGCGTTCGGTATATAATTTAACTTCTATTAAAGGTATTAGTTCTAATATTATACTTTTACTTAACCGATTTTTAATTACTTAGAAATAAATATTACTATTAGCCTTAAGGAAGTTTATAATAAAATTTATTTATATTTCTCTATTAAATTAATTTAATACGAATAATAATTATATTAAGCTTCGTTTCTACTCTTTCTATACTTTTGTAGAATTATAAGTATAATAATTGCGAAGGAACTATTGTATATAGGTACTTAATAGCGGCTAATAGAAGTACCGATTAAGTACGGCTATTATACCTTTATAATTAAAATAACTAAGGATATATAAATTATAAATTACCTATATTAGAATAGTACGAAGTATATTAAATTATTAGAATTAATTTATAAAATTTATAGTATTAGACTTAGTATATACTAGAGCCCTTAGGATTTAAAGACGGCCCTAGTAGAGGAGGCGGCCTCTAGAGTTAATACTATAGTCTATAATTTAAATCTTTAACTTTAACGCTAGGTTAAAGTATTTATTATTATTCTAAATTATAATTTTAATTTATTAATAGAAATAATCTTTTAGTACTATTTAATTCTAAAGTTACTATAAATCCGGATTTTTAAATACTTATACGCCCTCCCGCCCGGAAAGGATTACTTAGGATATTAAAATCTAAAGTAGCAAATACTTCTCTAACGTAGAGTTCGGGATTATTTATAGGTTATAGACTTCCTAGTCCTCCTTTGTTGGTATATTCTATTCCCTACGAAAAAGTATATTAGGGACTACGCCTTCTTTCTCCGGCCGGTATTTAATATTAAAATTAAAATAGGATAAATATTTAGCCTACTACGTTTAATATTCCGAGAATTATTATATTTTTATAAAATATTTAAAATTATAGTAGTCTATTAGGATAGTAAAGGATTTGTAGCTCTATAACTCCGCTAATTATTATTTTAAATAGTTAATAATCGCTAATATCTCTTTATTATAAATTAGGTAGTTCCGTTTAGTAGTATTAAATTTCCGTAAATAGTATTTTATAATTATACGCTTCCTAGTACTATTAATTTTTTAAAAGATAATACCCCCGAATATAAAGCCGCTATAGTTTATTTTAAGGAATATTTTTTTATTCGGATTAAATTCGGTAAGAATTAGAATTCGAGTGAATAGTATTTTTAATAATTAAAAGGTAGCTTTGTATTCTTTTATCTATTTAAATATTATTCCTTTGCCGGTTAATACTATAAGGGGGGCTATAATTTTAGAGAATTGGGGTATAAATATTCTATAATAATTAATAAATTTAAGGAAGTTATATATACCCTTCTAGGAGGTAGGAAGTAATTATTTAAAAATTGCCTTAACCTTCTTAGGGTTAGTTTAAATTCCGACGCCGGTATAAATAATAAATCTAAAATATTTAACCTTTTTAATAGCGAATTCGTACTTATTTAAATTAAAATATAATCCGGCGTTTAAGAGTTTCTATAGTATAAAACAGACTTTAGCTTCGTAGTCCGTTTTAGAATCCAAAGTATAAATAAGGATATTATTTATATACGCTATATAGAATTTATTTAAATACTTTTATAATATAAAGTTAATATATTATTAAAAGGTCGTTAGGGCGCCTATTAATCCGAAGGGGACGACCAACTATTCGAATAAATTATAGCGAATTTTAAATACTATCTTCTATTCCTCTCTTATAGCTATACGAATTTTATAGAAGGCCTATATAATATTAATTTTAATATATTACTTCGCTCCCTTCAAAATATAGAATATTTTTTTAATAAGTAGTAACGGATACCGGTCCGTTCGAATAATAATATTTAGGGTTCGGTAGTTATAATAGAAGTAGAGGCCGCCGTCCGGCTTCCGAATGAATAATATAAATATACTTACTTTAGAATTATTTACTCTAATAAACCTTTTATTTAATAAATCTTTTAATATCTTTTTTAAAATAAGAAGTTCTTTGCGGGTTATACTATATAATAAACTAAAAAGTAGGGGAAATTCCTTACTATTGGGTCCTTTTTTAATTTTAATATAATAATTAATATTAGGGCGATAGGGATTTTATTTATTAACATTCTCCTTTATTTATAATAGAAGGAAGTTGTAATATATTAGGGGAATTATCCTTTCGAATTACTCTTTAATATAGACTTTCTTTAATTGTAGCGCCTTCTCTATATCCTTTAAATTAACTATATATATAGTTTCTTCGGCCGCTTCGCTACTAAACTCCTTTTATAAACGGTAAATATAGCTTATAAAGGTAGTAGTAAGTACGTAGGTAATAGATTTAATATCCTTAATAAAGTTTATATTTAATATTTATTCTCCTCCGATATACGGGATTTAATAGTCTATAATACCTAAATATATCCTCTTTTTATAAGGGACGGAGTATACCTTTATTACTTTTAATTATAGCTTGCCTAAGATAATAGGAAACTCTAAAAGAGGGACAACGTACGTATATATTAAGTATATATACCTATTAACTTTAATAAAGAAGTAAGTAAGCCTTTAAATAGTAATTCCCTCTATAGTAATAGAGGTTCCTTTTATATAGTAAAGTTTAATGGAAATAACGGGAATATTAAAATCTTTAATAACCTTCTTACTAATTATAGTATAGTATTAATAACCCTTATTAATAAGGGCGTAGAATAAATTATAGTTATTAATAATAAGTAGGATTAATATAGGCTCTATTTCTATTTACAATTTAGATTTGAATTTTTCTACTTTACTTAGCACTTCTAAGGGCTCCGGGGCCCGATTTCGCTCCGGAACTACTCTTTTCCCTACTTAGGGGCGGAATTTAATTCTTCGTCCTTTTCTAATAACGGAGGAATTTTTATAATAGTAATTTAAATACGGATATTATTATTCGGGGAAACTACTAGTAAATAAAAATAATTATTTATATAGTAATTAAAAGTTCTATAACAGAAATATAAATTATTATCCTTATACTTCTAGCGCTTTTTATTAGAGATTTACTTAATACGCCTAAAGGAAGTAAATAAATTTAAACCGCTTTACCCTCAATTACTATAACCCCTAATAGATATACCGATATAAATAATTCCTATAATAGTATTACTATTAATATCCGTAGCGTAATTTTTAAATAAATTCGAAGGCAGGGTAAAAGACTATTAGTATTAATTATTAAGCTTTAAAGTACTAACGTAGGACGTAGGGAGGTAAAAGCCGCTACTCTAAATAATATAACCCTATTAATTATAAAAGTATTTATAGTAATCTTCTTTAAATTTAAACGTACGTTCGTAACCGGTAATATAGTACTATATTTAAACTATATATATACAATAGTCGTTTAAAAGGTCTACTAGGAAGAGTTTATTGTAAAACTTCTTATTAATTGTACAACGGAAGTATATTAGCTTAACTAGACTCTCCTAATTATAATTACCAGCTTTTAGAAACTTATTATCGAAGGTAGCAAAGAAAGTCGCGAACGGTTCTCCGTTTTTCTAATATAAGTAAAAAAGTTTATTAAAAGTAATATTTCTATTTTAATATAAGCCGAAGATTACTTAGATTTAATTAAATAAAGCTATAGGGTTTTCTTCGCTACGGGCGGTCTTACCGGTCTAGAACCCTTTAAATTATAATTACTTATCGTTAGGGAATATATTAAAAATTTTATACTACGCAGTATTGTAATTAATATAAAGCCCGGCTTTAATATTAGTATTATACGCTTTAATAAACTTATTATAGTAAAAAAGAAAAGTATAAAGCTACCTATTCTATTTAGGGAGTTTAAGAAGCTTTCTTCTATAAAAGGTAGTACTATAACCGTTATTTTAATTAGTAGAGGCATTTAAAGTAGGGATATTCAGGTCCACTATTCTCGCTAAAATATTTGCGAATAGGAAATCCAAGCGCGGAACAAAAATAGGATTAGGATTAGAATTAAAGAGAAGGGATTTAATATAATTATAGAGAGAGGTACTACTATTTAATACTTTAATAAGGCTCTTTATAAGGCCGTCGCTAGGGGTACCGCCGCTAGTATTTTACTAATTACTACTTTAGGAATTATAAAACTCCTCTACGTCGTCGAAGTTTATATTATTAAGTCCGACTATAGTAATTAGTAAATACTATAATACTATACTATAAACTATTAGCCGTCTTTAATTTCTATTCTACTAATCCGTTACTAAATTCTACTATATCCGCTAGTAAAAAGGGTAGTAGAATTTAATATAAGGGGTATAATATAGTTAGTATAGATATTAGCCTCAATTAATCGATAAGGTTCTACAAAGAAGAAAGGAGGGTAAAAGAGCGCCCTCTAGGCAGGTATAGCCAACTATCCTTTTCAAGGGACGTACACGTACGCACGGGCCACTGGGGTACCGCGGCGGCAAGCAACCTAATTAGTCGTATCAACTGCCGGCCGGTTGAGACTCGGACTGGCGAAACTGCCAGTCGCTCCAGCTACGGGCAGCAAGCCCCATAACAAAGATAACGTCTTTTATTAAACGTATTCAATATTACAAACTAGAAGTTAATAAGTAGTAGGAGTAAAAGTAGTAAATAATACTAATACTTACGTTTTTCTATATTAAAATCAACTACATTAAAATACTCTTTCGCTACTTTTAGGATATAGGAGATAAGAAGCTATTTTCAACAGCTACTATTTCCTTAAATATTTTCTTTTTCTAGTACTCTAAGAATATTAAAAAAGAAAAGATTAAATACTATCAAGCTATACCTCTTATTATATATAAATTCTCTACCAGAATTATTACCTTTATTATTAACAAACTTATCCAATATAGAAGTTTTACCTTAAACCAGCTTACGGTCGATAGTATTAAGGAAATAATATATAAAGTTTTCAATAATAATAAAGATAAATAAACTTTAAATAAGATACTAGATTATATTTAAAATATAGTCTTTTCTATATACGGTTAGACTAGTAAATATCTAGATTCAAATATCGATATTAATATTAATATTAACGGGGAGGGACCTACTTCGGAAGGATCCACTTCAACTTCGAATATCGACATCGAATTCCAAAGCCATTGCAAGTTAATACAAATAGTATTAATCCTTTTATTAATCTATAAAACAATCCGAGTAGGCGATTATAAATATTTTTGAAATATTATCCCTATTCTACCTATTATTTTCTATAGCGGTAGATTATTTAACTATAGCCTAGAAATATTATACTTTATATAGCTTCTCTACAATAATATTATAAACGACGGCCTTCGAAATACTATTTTAAAAAGTAATTTAATTTATTCAATTACTACTAATAACAAATATAAGCTAATTAATTTTATACTTAAATATTAGAATAGGGTATATACTATTAACGTTAAAAATAACAAGAACTCTACTTACAACATCGAGGCTACACTTACACGGCTTACCTTTAATTCTAATATTCTTACTACTATTCGGAAAGGGATTAAAAGGCTCTAAAAACGTACCGCCAAAGGCACTTATACTATTAGTAATCCATTTACAAATATTATTTCTTATATACTTAAATTATATAAGGATAGTATAACGAAGAGGAAAATAATACCTAATACTAATTCTAAAATATTTAATATACTAAATATATATATCCCAGGATAAAAGAAACTTCTTAAGAAGCTTACTAATTAGAACGAAATTATCCCTTTTCCTATTAATATTATTAATTAATAATATATACCGGGATTAGCTAAATATACTACTCAAAATAGTATTATTAATTATAGCGAAGAGGGTAGGCGCTTATTTAATAAGGGTATAGAAGATTTATAGGATTTCACTCTTAATAATAATATTAAAAATATTTATACTAAAGATAAATAGAAGTAATATAGAAGTTTAATTTAGTAATAAAATATATTACCGCCCTGTTATAATTATACTAAATTCTATAATATAAATATAAAAATTATATATAATATTATATTCTCTAAGTAAATAAAAAGTTAGGAACTATATATAGTAAGAAATTAATAAAAAAAAAAGAAAAGAATTCAACTCGACTTATTCCGCACACCCTAATCGAATACCTCATAATATATTCTTTTACAAAGTAACCATCAACGGTACCGAAAAATAGTACATCTTACAGCGGTCTTACATCTCCTATTCCCCAAATCGGCTATATATACAATCAATATTAAAATTTAAAAATAAGAAGAATCTAAGAGAAGTTAGTAGTACAATAACTAAGCATTTAAAAAAAAGATAAATTATAAGTAGGGAATTAAATATAAGAGTTCTCTATATACTTATACTAATAGTAATAAGAGCGTCCTCTACACTACTATACTATAGGCGTCCCTATAGCACCCCCAGGGGGGCTAATAATAGTAGGGTAGTTAGAAGTAGACTATATAAATTAATTAAAGCATTTTAAAAGTATTTATAAGGTATAAGAGGATTATTAAACGTAATAATAACTATCTCTTATTAAAAGGGTCAAATTTAATAATACTTTAATTAGTATTATACCCCTAAATCTAAGACTAAACTACTAAACATCCTCCCGTCTTAGTATCTTAATATACAACTCAAATTTTTAATACGTAAATTAATAACAATAAATATTATTATATAAATATCTAAATATATTATATTTATTTTTTATAAACTAATAATCCCTAAATCGGAATCCTAAATTATTTCTTCTTTCCCTTTCCTCTATTTACTAATAGCGATATTTAAACTAATAGTAATAAGACTACCTTTAACCTATACCTATATAATATAGCTATTTAATACGCAAATTGTAATAGCGTATTTTCAAAGGGTATATACAGCCTTTCTACCTCTTACTACTCTAAATTGTAATAAAGAGTCTTTAGTAGCAATTTAGTAAATTCCTTAATATAATAATTAGTATCTTCCCAACCTTCTTACTATAGTATTAACGGATTTACTATTTCGGTTAGCCCTACTTCAACCTCCACTTTAATTTAAGCCTCAATATAAGTATTATACTTTAAAGTACGTAGAGGCTCTTCAACTTAAGGAATAGTTACAATAATAGCAGTTCGACTTAAAGTATTAATTAATAAAGAAGAGCGAATTGGAATTGCAATTATAAGACTACTAATATAGTATAAGCGTAGAGTAAACTAAGGATATTCTTTTTCCTAATCTTTATAAACTTTAACTACCGACAATAAGTAAAACTCAATAAGAATATCGCTATATTCTTCTTTATACTCCTACCGTCTTAAATAGGGAATTTTACTCTCTAATCTATCTAGATCCTCAAAAGGAAGTACTTTATTCCGCTAGATATTCGAATTATTAATAAAAAGCCGTACTATAATATACTACAACTTTTTAAGTAATAGTATTTCTAAAACAATCTCAAAGGCACAATTTCCAGCAGGAATTAAATCCTATACTTTTTCTTTACACTAATTATTACTTAATATAATTACTATATTTACTAATAATCTAGCTAATAGTTTATCAAATACCTTATTATAGTCTTCTATACGCAATAGTATTAATAGTATTCTTCTAAGTAATAGTATACAATTATTTATATTATAATAAAGACTAGCCGGGATAGGGCGCTTATACTCTAAATCTTTATTAGGAGGTTTTTAAAGATAATTAAGAATAGTTTTACGAAAGTAAAGCGTATTAAGGAATTCTATAAAAAGTAGATTATACTTTTTTTAAACCTTTTCGTTAATTTTAATTTATTTAACCTTATAAGTAAACTTATATAACGAATAAAATTCTATATTAATATTTAGCAATAGCTTATTATTATTATTATTATTATTATTTCCTTCTCTTACCTCGCTTATAATATTATTATTCTTATTATCTTTATTATCGCTATTATTCTCGTCGTCTACTAATACAATAATATTCATTAATCTACTAGACACTCTTAGTACATACAACTAACAAAATCATTATTATTATTATTACTACTATTTTATTATTAACCTCCTAAATTACTTTTCCATCGAACCGAAATATTTAAATACCCAATATAGGGCAAAAAAATAAACTTTTCCCTACAAATTATTATCCCTCTTCTTTTGTATTACTCTTCTAAAGCGTTGCTAAAGATTAAGAATACTAGGGGTAAATAGTATTCCGAACTATATAACTCGAATAATATTAAAAAGATCTATTCCTATACCTAGCAATACCGTAGCTAGGTATATACAATAGTCTATTAATTCAATAGCAAAATCTTTATATATAATATCTTTATTCGTTAGCCGAACTAAAGAATTATATACTCTTACAATTTTACGGCCTATTTCTTTACTAAAACCCTATTTATATAAGTAGTTAATAATAATATTTCTTACTATTATTAAACTATTACAATTATTAATATAAATAATAATTTTTAGAATATCCCGGCGGATAGAAGGAATATACCCTTTAATAAGAAAATAAAGACGATAGAAATCTCCAAAGCAATTACAAAATAGCGGCTAAATAATAATAGATATTTCTAATCTATTTACAAAAATCCTAATAATTTCAACGTCTCTATCAAAGCTAGCCTTCTAAATAACGAAATCTTAGTATATACTAACCAACGTAGCTATATAACCGAACTATAATATATACCGAGGAATAAAAAGGCGCAAAATATATAGGTACTAAAACTCCTTTCGAAAGTCTCGCTATTCTAATACGTAATATAGCTTATTAATAATAAAAAGGCCGATTTTCACATAGAACTTTAGTAACCTTAATACAACCTTGAACTTAATACTAATTACTAATTCTAAACTTAAAAGGACGTAAGTATAATCGCCATTTTTAATTTAGGTCTATATTTCCTTCGTTTACTATAAATTCTAGGTTAATATATTATTTCGTTAAAAAAAAAAGGGATAAGGTTTACCCTAAGAATAACATTTTTATTTATTTAGATTAAATAAAAGCCTATAACTTTAATAGCAATATTATTATACTAACTTTCTCCTAGTTTCGTAAGGGGTACAATTTATATAGTAATCTTATCGCACAAAATTAAAAAGGTATAAAAGATAATACTTTTACTATACCTAATCGCAATTACTAAAATTGTATCCTTTTACTCAATAACCAATCTTACTACCGCTTAAACTTATCTATTACAAAGTTATCTACTACTAATAATATCTTTTATTACTTGCAATATATACTAGGCATTAATAGGGTCGTCGTTAGGCTCTATAATAGTAATAGCTAATAATTTAAATTCAAAAAAAAAAACAACGCATTACGAATAAAAAAAAATCACACATAGAAGTTAGGACTTATATAATCCCTATACCTACAAAATTTCAAGAAGTTCAAATAAAAAGTAATATTGTAAGGAGTAATTGGCTAAAAAACCAAAAACGGATTCACGAACAGAAATTTACCTTTTAAATTAGAATTAATACTTTTATTTATCGTATCAAAAAACTAACTATACTATTCAATTCGTCTAAACGAACACATCCCCGTCGCATATTTCGCATTTACAGGAAGTCTAATTAATATATTATTATTATATAGTCTATTCTACTAGCCAAATACTTTTATATAGAGGCCGGATTTATAAACCGGATTTCGACCAATCGAGGACTCAGACCTTTTTTTTGGGCTTTCTCACCCAATACCGTCAAATACACTGAAAGAATGGATGCACGGACCGCAAATATAAAAGATTGGAAAGATTCAATTTCAATTTCTACAGTAGGCGCGCAGCGCCCTTTCCATGTGCGCGCAGCGCACGGGCCGCAGGCCCCCTTCCCGGCCGCAGGCCGCCCATGCCCAAAAAAGAGGTCTGATTCTGAGATAATGACCAGCACGGTCAGCACCTGGAGGACGGGATTGGCGCCGACGGGCGGAGACCTCCGGTTGGGGTTTTGGCGGGGGGCTTGGAGAAATGGCGGGGTTTTCCCTTTGTCGATTGTCGGTTGTCCGTAGGTGTCTGTGCGCCACTGCCGCCCCTGGAGGATCTAGAGCTGAGAACCCTGGAAGGGGATCAGGCAAGCCCCTGGGCTTTGAAGAACCCCCATGACCAAACCGCCTGTAGATCCTTTCACTTGGCTGTGTTTACATTCCCCTGATGACCTCGTGATCGGTCGATGATGTTCGTCAACTCCCGTTTGACTGCTACTGGCTCACAGAATGAGGAGATGATGCTTTATAGCTTCTGGCTGTGTCATCCCGTGATCAATGATAGTCATCAATGACGGGAGGTATGAGATGGAAGAGAGCAACGGCGGGATGTGCTCCATGTTATCCGGGGACGTTATCTCCCATGACAACCAACCCATCTCCACACTTAGCTTCCCTACCTACCTAGCTCCCATTCCCAGCTCACCAGTAGTCAGCCCATGGTATCTCCCGCTCGTCTACACTACTACATGACCCCCTATTCTCCTATCAACATCAACACGTTGTGTGTGTTTCAGCTGAGACTCGTATCGGGAATGGAAAGGCAGATAACGAAACTCCGACAGATTCAGTCCAATCGAGACCATCCACGCCTCCATGCACCTTGAACGTACCTACCTACCTACATACGATAGGTAACACAGCCCAGCTTGTGCGGCAGCATGTTTAGATCTGTAGTTATCAATTGTGATCGTACACTAGGATGGTGAGCTTGGAGAGCTTGGTTAAATGGTTGGTCTGTGAGGTAAACATTCAGGGACCTTCCCTCCACCAGAATGTCAAAGAGACGGCTATGTTGGCGGCCCATTGGCAAACAATGACTCCCAACGTGTTTCAGTCACTGGTCGGGATTGCGGCGTTGTAGTGTTACAACGGGAAAACAAAAGGAGGCGGAGTTCTTGGTCCGTGTCTTGGTATTTGGACCATAAAGCTTGTCCGCCATTTGAAGATAGGTAAAGAAGCTGGAGACGAAAAAGAGAACAGGGCCAACCGGAAGTAAGTGGTTCGTTTATTCGTTCACCGCACTGCCCACACCCACCGCCTTGTACTTACTATCTTGCTTACATCCCCATGCCAGGTCTAGGTACATGACAACCGAAGTAGATCTGGCGGCATACGTAGGTAGGTAGGTAGGTAGAGGTAGTGGTAGTATGACGGGTATATATGAAGGGGACTATTCCCCGCCAAAGTGACTTGATGAGATCCCCTGATTTTTCTTGTTCCTGGATTGCTGCCACACTAGCTAGACTTCTTTTGTTGATCAACAACCGCCACTACATCATCATCCATCTACACGTGTAGTACCCCATCATATGACAACAACAAGAATAACAACAAAGAACATCATCACCACCACCACCACCTTTAACCAAACTTTCACTTTACACCATCTTCCACTTCTCTTCACTCACGAAATAATAAATATTCCCACGCAAACACAATGGGATCTCACGCACCTGTACCGGCCTCGGCCGAACCAACAGTAATCTACTCGTCCGGCCGTCTCAACTCCTCGGCAGAATCACCAGTGGGGCCACCACCCGAACCCGACTTCCGCCTGCTCCACTTCAATGACGTCTACCACCTCGACGCTTCCTCAGCCGAACCCGTCGGCGGCATTTCGCGCTTCATGACTGCCGTCAACGAGTATCGCAACGATGAGCGGTACCAAGGACAAGGGAAGCCGGAGCTGGTCACGCTGTTTTCGGGCGATGTGTTCAATCCGAGTCTGGAGAGTTCGGTGACCAAGGGCAGCCACATGGTTCCGATTCTGAACAAGATTGGGACTCAGTGCGCTTGTGTTGGTGTATGTCTCCGTATCCATTTATTCCGTTCCATTCCAAGCTCCGTGTTTACTGACAATTACATTAAAAAAAAAACAGAACCACGATCTCGACTTTGGCGTCCTGCAATTCCAACACCTGACCTCAAAATGCGCCTTCCCCTGGCTTCTCGCCAACGTCCTCGACCCCGCGCTCGGCGAAAATGTGCCCATTGGCAACGCCGGCCGCACCCACATGATCACGACCGCCAACGGGCTCAAGATCGGCCTGCTAGGCTTGGGCGAGCGCGAATGGCTTGAAACCATCAATGCCTTGCCTCCCAACCTCATTTACCGCTCCGCGACCGAAGTCGCCAAAGAGCTGGTGCCCGAATTGCGAGCCCAAGGAGCCGATCTCATTGTCGCCCTAACGCACATGCGCGAACCAAACGATCACAAGCTGGCGAGACAGATGGACGGGGAGATTGACATCATTCTGGGCGGACACGACCACTTTTATGCGCACAGCCTGATCAACGGCACGCATGTGCTGCGGTCGGGGTCCGATTTCAAGAACCTGTCATACCTAGAAGTGCGCCGACCTGTTTCACCACCCACGGAACCGGGGCAGCCAAAGTGGGATGTAGATATTTGGAGGCGGGACATTTACAGCACTATTCCCCGCGATCCGCCGACAGACCAGTTGGTGGATAAACTCACCTCAAAGCTAAAGAAGTCGCTCGAGAAACCGATCGGCTTCAGCGCTGCCCCCCTCGACGCACGATTCACGACGGTGCGTCTGCGCGAAAGCAACATTGGAAACTTTGTCTGCGACATTATGCGCCTGCACTACCACGCCGACATCGCCATCATGGCCGCCGGCACGATCCGCGGCGATCAGATCTACCCGCCCGGTCCGATCCGCGTCAAGGATGTGACCGACTGCTTCCCCTTTGAGGATCCCGTGGTGGTCATCAAAGTCAAGGGACAAGCAGTTTGGGACGCGCTCGAAAATGGCGTTTCCCTCTTCCCGGCCCTCGAAGGCCGGTTTCCCCAAGTATCCAACATCAAATTCGTCTTCGACCCTTCCCTACCATCAGGAAAGCGAGTCACCAGCGTAGAAGTCGGCGGCGAACCGATCGACCTGGACAAGACCTACACAATGTCAACGAGGGGGTACATGGCCCGCGGCAAAGACGGGTATACCTCTCTGCTCGTCCAACCCGAAGGCGGCGAATGCGAGGAAGTCGTCTCGGAAGAGAACGGCATTCTCATCTCCATGATGTTACGACAGTACTTTATGGCGCTCAAAGCCCTCGACAAATGGGCTTTCTGGGGCGCCGAAGAGGATCGCCACTGGGGCAAGGTCGTCAAGGGGGTGGATGAGTATAGAGAACCTTCCAAATCCCTGACTTCTACCCTAGAACCCAAGACGGGAGACGGTTGCGATAAGGAAACGTGCGTCATTGACGCCGAAGCAAAGAAAGACGAACAAGAAGAACCCACACCCGCTGGTCAAGATGGCGCTGGCTCCTCCACACCCATCTCGAACTGGAAATTCTGGACACCCGCTAAGCTTAGAGAGCGAAGGTCGACGGTGAAACCATTGAGAGAGTCGCAAACGGCCGTGGGAGATACCAGTGCTTCCGATAGCGAAAGCAGTTCAGGGAGCAGACCCAGCTCGCGGGTAAGCGGCAGAGACGCGGATGTGAAGCTGATTGATCGCGAGATGAGGATCATGAGGCGGGTGGCGAGGAAGTGGTGTCGGTTGGCGGGGGTGCAGAGCAAGGCATGCGATTGTTTGGATGAGGGCGAGTTTGACGTGCCGTGGACGAAGGCAGTGGCGCCGAGGGTGGAGGGGAGGATTGTGGAGGTTGGGGCTTGATTTTTGATTTTGGTTAGATGTAGTTAGTGCTAAGATGGCGAGAAGGCGAGGGATGGAGCATGGCCATGGTGAGGATGGAGGGGGAGAGAGAGGGAAGGTGATGCTATACCCAATGCTGCGAGTCTTGCTTTTTTGCCCCCCTCCTTTCGGGGATTTAGGAGAATACCTCTAGCGGAATAAGAACACCGTTGAGTTCAACGACGAATGACCTGACCTAATCAACTTGAAGCACACTTTGGTGGCATTTTGACAGACCAGACAGTGATAGTGACAGCTCGGTTTCATCATCACGCATCCCGTCCTTTGAGAGAAGTGGAAGCCAAGAAGCTTTATCACCATCTCCGCACGTTATTATCGGAAGACGTTATCAAAACCCCAAATCTCGCCCTACAGTTTCCTCTTACGGAAGTACACAGACCTCTTTCTTGTCAAGCCGTGTCCTTCGGCTAAACAAGCTTTGCAACCCAAAATGTAGCATTCCACCCAAACAGCCCCCTTTTGGACAGGTTGAGTTGCACAAAGGGGTTTGTTATCAGGACTTGTGCTACCCTCTATCTTTTACGTCTCATCACATCGGATTATCTTTACAAGTCCTTTACTACCCACTCCTCAAACGCCCTCGGTGATTGTTGTTGGGGATTGACTGCCTAGGGTAACTCTGGATTTCATGATGTTGAGAAGGAGGTGAGGAAGTCGTGGTCCACTACCACCATTCATCTTTCAAGGTGTTTATGCCAGTCTAGTTCTATGCCTACACCCTCTTTCCACTCTCTATACCTATCTACACACCCTCTTCACACCCTTTTCATGACTTTTTTTTCTTTTTTTCATCTTTTTCTTTTTTTTTTTTCCCCCGTCATCACACTCCTACCCTCCATCTCGTCAAAAGTTGTCATCACGTAATCGACCGTTCGCCCATCCATCCAACAGCCATGCAGCCAGCCAACCATCCAACCAGCACCCGTCCTGATGACAAACAATCATGAACCACTTGCCAAGTTCAGCATGAACCCGCAGAATTCTTTTTCGGTTCGGTTTCGTCTTCCACCAGGGGCAGCTCCCCTCCCCTCCCCTCGTTCCCCATCATCCATTCCGTCCCTCCGTCTTCCACTCCATGTCCTCATTCTTCCATGCAGGTACACTACATACACATGTAGTAATCACAGGAACGGCATTGGATCCGAAAGAGGAGGCGCGCGGGGGTGGCCTGCACCTGTAGAGGTAGTGTATGTACCTGCAGATACTTTCCTGCAGGAAATCATAAAATTCCTTCCTTTCAGCACCCTGCCTGCATATACCTTCCTCTTAGTTACCTCGCTCCATCCATCTCCATCTCGATCTCGACCACCGACCCACACAGGTTCATGGAAGTTGCCTTATGCATTTCTGTACCCGCACACGTTTCACACCCGAGACAAGTGCAATCACACAGAACATTGGACAGACATTGCGAAACACTTCATGCGATATGATTTGGGTTGGTAGTTTATGCATTGCACGCATGCAGGCATGCAGGCATCGCGAACCCCATTTTGTATTTGTCTCCCCTCTTTTTCGGAGGAGATTTCTCACTTTTCCCAACAAGGCAATGAGATGCTGACGGGAGATTTCTCGGCTCAACCCCTCGGCTCGTGGAAGCGATGGACGATGTCACGCCGTCACGCGCGCGCAATTTCCGCTGCCCGCTGCGGGTGGTGCCTGTCAAGCCTGTGTCTGGCCTGGGCTGGAACGTGCCTGGTGGTAGCAGCCTAGGTGGGCGGTTTTGGTGCGAGGTGTTACATTACAGTTATACAGGGTGGCATTTCTGTAATGTAGGCGAAGTCATCACCAAAGAATGGAAGCGACTAAGCTATCGGTCAGCTTTTGGTGATGTGAGGGAAAATCCGGAACAAACCAAAAGCGCTTCACGACGATCTCTCGGTTCGACGGCAAACATCAACCAAAAAAGGGTTATCATTGCCATACGCATAATCTCAAAACAAATGGCACAGGGAGGACCCTGGGGAATTCGGCTACCAAATTCCTCAGCTGAAAGACATTTCGTACCTAGCCCTACCCAGACACCTCATCCCCGTCCGGCCCGTCGCAGCCCTCGGAGCTGGAGGACGCTATTCCCAAACGAGACACCATCACGCGCCGCCCAGTGGCTCCTCGACCTCTTGGCGTTATTTTGCGATTTCCCCAGGGCTCCATCTTTTCCCTCTTTGTCTCCGACCCTTGGCCTCACCATCCCTGTTTCCGCGTGGTGGTTTCGTTTCTTTTTTCGTATATTTTTTTTTTCTTCATGATCCCCCTGCTTCCCGGTTGATCGTTGCCGTGGCTGACAGCTCAGATCAGATCTCTTTTCTTCTTCATCGTCTTCATCACAGCAGTGAATCGGACAGCAGAAATAGCTGATCATGACTCGGCATCACCATGTGTCTGAGCGCCACGCCACATGGCCAAGAAGACGCCGCTGATGAAGCGGTTTGGGGCTTTGAGACGGCGGCGGAGTGAAAAACTCCAAACAGCCTAGTTCTAGAAGGTCTGGAGTCATGGAATGCGAGGATTCCCCTATTTGATGGCGGCTGGGAAAAACGAGTACACTAGCAGCAAGGAGTCTCGTGGGTGGGTTTAGCCTCGGCCTAGGCTGCTTGGAGTCAACAGAAAAAGTTGGAAGCGAAGTTTGGTTTTTTTTCCGCACGGACACGGGCCGACAGACCGGCAAGAAGTTGCTGCCCGATCAATGGATGAACCCATCCAGTCAATAGTCCAGAGAGGATGGATGGCTCGATGGGATGAACCACACTGTAGCCTGTTCATCACCCTCTCCTGACCCACTATCAAGGTCAAAGCACAAGGTGGCCTTCACTAGTCTAGAACTCGTCGGTCGTATGCGAACCAGGGGACCCGGACCTGTCAGACCGGAGCTCGGTTTCCCTTCTCAACCACTAGCACCGGGTGTTCGGCGACTATGCCCTGCCACGGGGAACTTCCACGCTGGGAGAGGGTCATGAAGAAGGGAAGATGAGGAGAACGAGGGTGGTTACATGTGTGTGATGGTCTGGAGGAGGGGAGGGGTGCCCTTAAGATCACCTTTTATCTTCATGTCGTCTTCCCCTTGCTCTGCAGCACATGGCGGGCTTGCTTGCTTGCTACCTCGTCTAGTCAATCTTTTCTTGACCTTCAGAGATTTCCGCTACCACTGTTGCAGTACTAAAATAGTGGGAGTCTAGCACTGCGACATACTCGAAAGGAAATAAAGAGTAGGATATAGGGCTGTTGGGCTGTCGTCGTCGATCATTCATTCATTCATTTCGGGCTTTACACTACACTACACCACGACCTGCGATCTGCGATCACATCAAAAGGGAAGGAAATCGATGCTGGCGTCAAGAAAGTAGACGGACGACGGACGACGGACGACGGATCCTGTCATTCAATGATCGAGCACAAACGATAAACACCTACCGACGAGAAGGAATCACAAACAAGACAAGAAAAGGGGAGATATCAGGAATATCGAACCAAAACACCAATACACACATACACACATTCGCCAGCATGAGAATCCCACCACCAGACGTCCTGGCCCAATGGCCAACACCAAACTACGTCAACCCCGAAAGCCGAGGACCGGGCCTCACCATCATCGAACTCATCATGCTTCCGCTCTCTCTCATGTTCCTTGGTCTCCGTCTCTACGTGCGCGGTCGCCTACTACGCAAAACGGGATGGGATGACTGGTTCATGGTCATCGCCTCGGTATGTCATGTCTTCTGCTGCTGTTCTTCTTCCAAACACAGCCAACTAACATAATCCAGATCTTCGGCACCACCGTCTCCATCTGCGTCATCCTCGCCTACACCACTTTCGGCTGGGACAAGCACATCTGGGACCTAACCGTGACCGAAATCTCCCATGGGCGCAAGATCTCCATGGCCACGCAAGCCGTCTTCATCATGTCCTCCTGCTTCTCCAAAGTCTCCATCCTAGTGTCCTACCTCGCCCTGGCGCCCATGAACTCGTGGTTCCGCCGCCTGACCAAGGTCTCCATGGTCTTTATCATCGCCATGAACTGCGGCTCCTTTATTCTGTTGTTCACACAATGCCACCCCGTGTCATCGTACTGGAGCCTGATCCAGTCCGACAGCACCGACTGCATCCAGGAGTACGCGCCGCTCATGACGCACGCCATCGTCACCGCCCTCGCAGATTTCATTGTGTGGGTCTTGCCGCTTCCGACTTTCTTTCGGGCGCATATCCCCATTCACCAGCGTATTATTCTCGTGGTGCTGTTTAGTTTTGGTTTGCTGGTCGTCTTTGCGGCGTGCATCAGGATGTACTGGGTCCATTACGTGGTGTGGGAGACGTGGGATCCGACGTGGGAGGGTAACCAGCTGTGGGCGTGGACGGCGGTGGAGATCCATTTGGGTATCATGTGCGGGTGTGTCCCGTACTTCAAGAGTTTGTTTCGGTTTTGGAAGGGCAAGACTTCGAGAAGAGGGACGAGCAATAAGGGAACTGCGCAGAGTTGGGCGGGCAGTAGACGAGATGGTGGCGGCGGTGCGGGTGTAGGTGGGAGTAGTAAGATTGGTGATGAGCGGCAAAGGCAGGGGCAAAACTCGAGGGTGGAGGTGAGAAAGGTCATTAGCTTTTCGAGTGAGAGGAGCGAGGAGCCGTTGAGTCCGACCATGGGGACTGCGTGTACTGTGAGTGTGGATGGTGTGGAGGAGATTGAACTGCAGGAGAAAAGGACGAGTGCGTTCAGTGCCGCGTCGAGGGAGGTCGAGGATCAGAAGGGGGGAGGACATGCTCACCAGGGAGAGTGGGGGTTTGAGTTTGATGGGGCGAGAGGGGTGCAGCATAGCAAGAGCTTGTCGGCGGAGAGTACGTTTGGGAACAAGGTCGAGATTTGGCGGGGGAGGTGATGATCACAACAGACATACCTCTAGGATGGGATAAGCGTATGCGTCATGTCTTATGTCAATCGTTTCTAATTTACTTTGTCAACGTCTATCTGCCTCAGTTGTTTACCTGCGAGTTGTGAATTTTTGGTTCGTGAAGATGGCGTGGTGGTGGTCGTTGACGATAGCCAGCCCAGCAAGAGGCCGGGACAGGGAGAAGAGGATACGCCCGCGGGAGTTAAATGATGTTCTTCATAGCCACCTATGTTAAAGTTATTGGAAGTGAGTGAGGGAAGCAACCCTTCCCATGTTTTGGTGATGGCTGTCTGACGATGTGGAGAGGAAGGGGGAGCCAACCGAAAGACACTCATGTAACCCGAACCCTGAATCTTTGATTTGAGCCCACTGTAACCACAGCATACTGCAGCGGAAGGTTCCCCGCTGCATGACGCGAACGCACTGATAAGGTGCCTAACGACGATAAGACTTCCCCCAAGCAACGGATTGTTGACTTTCTCTCGCCTTTTCCTCAACACCAAAACACCAATTGTGAACACCGCATTGCTCAACTCTTTTCCAGCTGACTAACGCGCTACCGGAGTAAAACTGACAGCGCGAACTCTTACATCCATCAATCCCCACGACATTGAGCTACTCCAGCGTGTCGCAACCGCAATTGCCCCGCGATCCTCGGACACCAGCTTCCACAGCTAGAGTTAGACAGCTTAGTCGACTCAACCAGCGACAACACGGGCAGACTTTCAAGATGCCACCACAAGGTCGCAAACGACAACGGACTGAAACCGAGCCCGAACCCGAACCGCGACGTTCATCTACCTCCCCCGTCCGACAATCTTCCTCGGAAATCCTCGAGCAAGAAGAGTCGCGACCACCGTTCTACAACACCACCCTCTCGACGCACCGAGTCTCCCCTCTTTACCTTGGCAAACAACCGCTCGACCGCGACCGATTACAGACTCTCTCACAACGATTGCGCGAAATACTAGTTGGGGACGTTGTCCGTGGCGTTGAGGTCGGGTTAGGAAGAGCTGACGGAGAGGATGGCGTGATGGGAAGAGCTGGGGCGTTAGAGTACGTCGACATACGGTGGGTTAGCATGGGCGCCGTACTGGATATCACCAGCCCCGAAACAAACGACAGCGAGAACGAGGATGGAGATGCCACACCACGAACAGATCTCGACTGGCCAGCGCTTGTGTCCGATCTTCAAGACAAGAAAGCCCTCCACATTCTTCTCCGGTACGAAACCGCCGAATGCACCGCACTTCTCCTACCATCATCCGCGAATCAACAACAACCAGACCCACCAACAACCCAATTCACCATCTCCAACTCCCAACCAACCGACCTTCCAAAGCCCGCCCACTTCCTCCACCTCCCTTTCCTCCTCCTTCGAATGCCCGCCCCTCTCAAATCAGTAATCAGCGACTTCCTCTCCACAACCTTCGACTGCCGCGTCAGCTCCCTCCGTCTCGGCACTCGAAGTCTTGTTCAATCATGGGAATCATGGATTCGCACAGCTGGACTACCTGAAAAAGGACCACTCGCCAAGGACGTGGTACTCAATATTGGCTTCTACATCCCACCGCCCGAAAACAATGGAACCACCCCTGACGCCACTCCCGCCACGGGAGAGGACAATGAAGGACCCAGTCAGGAACCGCTGGGGATAAAGGGGATCGATGTCATTATCCCTGCTGCTGACGTGCGGGGGTTCGTACGAGCCGGGAAGCAGATCCAGAGCGATAAGGAGAAGGAAAAGGAAAAGGAAAAGGAAAAGGAAAAGGAAAAAGGGAAGGGCAAGACCAAGGAAAAGCAGGCGTGGGAGATGGATATCAAGAAGCGACGGAAGTTGGCTGGTCGGCTGGGAGAGGAAGGGTGGGAGTGGAGGACTGCTGTTTCTGGAGACAAGGAGACAGCGGAGTCACCGTTTACGGAAGCCCTAGGTCGGTATGTGGACAAGCACCTGGGTTTGAACCTGTTTCATCCGGGCGTGAGGGTGACGAAGATTGCGTGTGGGGGGTTTGTCATGTCAGAAGGGAGGCTGAAGGTGTTTGCGCCGAGGGAGGAAAGAGGACAGAGGCAAAGGGCGGCGGTGTGGAAGTTGGTTTTGGGGTTGGTTGGGAAGGCTGAGGGTGGGAAGGCGTTGATGTGAACACGATAGAATCGCATCATCAGTCGATCAGAAGGAAAGGCTCTGTTCTGCCTTGCTCGTTGCAGGTTCTGTTTTCTCGGTTACTACTAGCTGTGGTGCATGGCTGGCTTTTGATACCCTAATGCAACTTGGATTTCCAAACGCTGGGACTCCTTTGCCGCTGAATCTTTTGCATTGCTTTGAGACTGATCAATTGACTTGTAGAAAATGTCATTTTGGATGGTAATTCCGATTATCCCGGCGGTTCACTGCCTAGGAATCAGTCACAGAGTTGCCGACATCAAGTGACGACGCAACATGATCGAAGAGGGTGACAACTTGTTGGGTGTCGATGTTTGGCGGTGTTGGTGTTGGCGCTGCTAAGTCGGGTAATAGTAAATTGGTGATGGTGGCAATGGTGGTGGTTGAGTGTTGGTGAGTTGGCGAAGGGGACATGGTTGTGAGAATGGTTCGGTGTTGCCGGCTCGGTGTTGGCAACTGCGGTGATGGTGAGTTGTTCGTGGTGGTGGTGGTAGTGGTGATGGCGTTAGGAGTTGGTACAGGTCTGTGATGATGCGGAGAAGGGAGAGGGTGAACGGAGTATAGATGTGGAAAACGGAAAGGGGCCAAGTGACTATATTGCGAAGGCTGAGAGGAAGGAGAGAAAGATCAATAGATGCCAAATGAAAGCATGTTCAGGAACTGACTACTATGAGATTTATGAATAATTGTCTTACAGGGGATGTATAGTCCAGTAATAGTTTATTCATTAACTTGAGACCTTATGTCAACTTCTTCATACGTTTTCATGACGAACTAATGCATAATCTTACTTTTGATACGCTATTTCTAATATTCAAAATGTCATATCAAATCCTATTGAGACCTTTTGACCTGCCCTTATAAGCTTTAATACTATTCGGAATGAATTTAGTCCAGTGTATAACGAATAATATACTACCAAAAATACCTAGTATAGAGGTACTAAGCTACCAAAAAAACCAGTATCGGACTGTATTAATCAATCCTCCACCCCTCTCCCTGCCAAATATTCACAACACATCTTCAACGGTCCTACCACTTTAGTGAGCATATCCTTCCTCCACCTCTCTACCGCCCTATTACCCGACTTACTCTCTGGCTCACCACCTTTGCTGCTAGAATATCCCCGATTTCCCCCTAAACACCAATTCACCGCAGCCGCATAATCTGGTCCTGCCTCCCCCAGAACTTTACCCTGCCAATCTTTCGCAGCAGCTACGTCATAAATTGCCCGCAAGTCATCGTTAGATGCGGCGAACTTGTCATCGTACCGCCGCCGGCAGGCTTGATCTCTGAGGCGCTTTCCGAAGCAAAGTTCAAGGAGGATGATGCCTAGTTGGTCGAAAGAGGTACCTTCCGGCATGTGCGGTCCGTGCTTGTGGCTCGGGTTTTTGCCCACGAAGGGGTGTTGAACGTAGGGCTCGTTCAAAAAGGCCGGCTCGTTTTCGGCGAGTACGTCTGCGGTAGAGTTTGGATCTACGAGGAAGATGATGCCCGTTTTAGTGATTGCTGTTGTGGGAAGCCAGGGAGAACCGAGAAGCTGAACGATGGAGGAGGCGATGGTTAGGGCTAGGGAGAATCTTTGTCTGCGTTCAAGATTCTGGAAAAGATCTGCATCGATGATGTCCTGTAGAGTGATGGCGATGGGATACTGGGTCGGACGCCAGTAGGGGACGTCGTAGATGTGGTATGTAATGTTTTTGCTAACGAGGTAGCCGTAGCTGGATTCCCGCTCGTCTGGGATTTCGGATGAGACTTGTGGTGTTTCCAAGGCGGTGCAGAGACAGTGGATGATCTGCTGTGGGGTTGTGCTTGTGGTGTAACCGGTGGAGGCGATGGTGATTTCGTCTTTTTGCTTCACTTGTACGAGCGTCATTGTTGTTGAAGATCTGTGGACGATGGGTTAGCTTGTAATTGATCCTGCTTTTGCTAGGTAAGGTAACATACCCAATGGTCACTTCTTGAGATTCTGAGAACATTGCAGTTTTTCCCTTTCCTTTTCTAGAATTCCCCAGCGCGGACTTGAGTGGACGGCTGTCCTTGTGGGATGGTGTGTGTATCGGCAAGCTCATCCGAGTTTGGGCCTCCTCTTCTGGCTCGGAGTTGAGACCGTTTTTCCCAACAATCTTCGTTTTCCGGGCATTCCATGTTGCCGGAGATGGCTGTTCCTTTGTGAATAGTACCTCAAACTCGGGCGTAGCATTGCTCCGATGTCGTAAAAGAAGATTCGCGCAGTGTGTGTTGCATCGACAGTTCCAGCTTGAGGCAATGGCGTTGAAGAATTTGTCGGCTGTCAGCCAAAAGTTACAGAGCGCAGTATCGATGGTGGCAGCTTTTGACTGAGCCGTAACAGGAGTTTGATTGGAGAGGTCTCGGAGTCTGTCGCTGCCCGCGAGAAGGTCCCGGAGTTTTCTGTTGTAATCTTCCAATTTGCTGAACAGACGGGTTCGCTTCTCCTGGCCCTTGACGGCAAATTTGAATCTGTACCATTGGAAGGATCGGTTGTCGGTGTCTCTCAAGGCTCTCAAACGTTCGATGATGGTAGCCTCCCCCTAAGTACCGTAGTTTATGTCATTGGCAAGCCTGGATTGAGATGTTGTGGTCCTCTAGATGTGGACTGGACTTACAGGTGAACTGATGTTGCTCTGAACTGATGAGTGACCCAAAGCAAGCTCTTGAACAACGTCATCCATAACCTGCTTGATCACCTGAATACAATCCATATACACCTCATAGCCATCGCGAAGGCGTTCCTGCAGGAGGCGGGCGGTCTTGGGCTCGGTCCACCAAGTCCCAAACGGATCTTTGATGAGTTCGGGAATCTTGTCTTTTTCCGTTTCGTCGTCGATCATGAGAGGAAGAAGCAGCTCTTTGAGATTCCGTTCGTATAAGAGCAGGTTGTACTTTAGTTGCCGACGCCATTCCTGGTATTCCCTTCTGATCTTGAAGAAGACGTCAATGCGCCTGGCCACTTCGCCATATCTGTCGAGCACCTCAATGGCAAGGGGTAGGGCACCCAGCACAAGACCGGCAATCTCGAGGCCGGACATGGCTGTGTCATTGGGGTTTGTAGCAAGTACAGCCTGAGGTTGACGACAGGCGGGGTTTGAGATAGAGGTAGTGACTTGGGAAAGAAACAGAAGCAGAGATTGGACTTCAGTAAGTTGCGTGCCTCCCGTCCAGTCACTCACTCAGAATTGGGAGGAATCACTCAATAGCAAGTGCGGGGAAAGCATCAGCAACTGCAAGTGGAATGAAGGAGCGAGGCGAACAACGAAGTGAAGTGGGCTGTGTATGCGCCCAACGGGAAAGTGCATCCAGTCAAATTGAAGTACCGACGCCCACCCAGATTACCTACACGCACTAGAGGTACCTATGTATCGATGCATTAGAGCCTCGACTCTGATTTGACGCTGATTCGAGTCGAGCATGCGGGGTAGATACCTACCTCTACCTAGGTAGGTACCTCTAGCTGAGAATCCTTCCAAGATGTCCAACATCAGCGACTGCACCCGATTTACACAAGCCAAAACACCTGCGAACCCCGACATGGGAGCATACCAGACAGACACAATTCGATCTACATTGACTATAGGCCAAGTTGGACGTTAGTTACAGATCCATTATGAACAACGGGACAATCAGCGACAGGTGCCGCAATATTCGACAGCAGTTGACAGACCTCCTGGCCGTTCTGGTACTTGAGAATGAATCCGCCCCCGTATTAACAACGGCCACTCCCTCTTCGGTCAAGGATGTTCTAGAGAGATTTATACTGTGGGCTGGAAATCTGGGAGCACTGCGGAAGTCTACATCAAAACTATCTCTGGACAGCAGGCTGGCAGGCTCCTCGGATTTACGGGACTACATCTATACCGAATTGGAGGATATGTCTGAGGCGCTTGAGGACCGTGAGTACCTACCTAGTCATTACTGAACCTCTCCTCACCTACTCCATGCTCAAAATAGTGTTCTGACCATGAGGACAACAGTTTCGAACATTGTAAATGGTTCTCTGCCCAACCGGGAGATTGGTTACGGTTCAGCTTCAGAAAACGACCTTGACATGAGCTTTGATGAGAGTTCCTCCTACTCCGACAATCCCGTTGATGAGGCTGGTTCCATTCTCCAAGTCATCTCACAGGGCATTACATCGCTTTTGAAGATTGGCATCTTGGTACGACAACCAGCCTCGAGCGGAACCGACCGCTTCCATCGTGCATCTCGGGACTCGACCAATGCCTTCCTGGATCGTTTTGATATTGACTATGTACGGCACAAGCATCCAAAACTAGGGGACGGAGCGCAGTCATCCCGTATGGGAAGGGCGATTGCGAAGCGAAGACAGTTCATCCGCTATTGCCGAGACCACAAAGACAATCTGGCGGCCGAGGAAGAGGAAGACAAGGCCGGAAGCCAAAAAGCCACAACAGCCAAGCAGTCCAGCAAAGCGACAACGTTCGTTGCCAAGGAAAACCTGATGGATGTTCTTCAGGGATCTGCGGACATCCTTGGAGAAGAAGAAGACGCTGTCTCTCTTTGCAGCGTTTCTACCACGTCCGAATCACTGGCAGTCCTGAAACTGCCGCGACTCGCAGACCTATCCCCGGAAGACGACCCCTTCGAATGTCCTATTTGCTACACTCTTCAGCAATTCCGCTCGGAACAGGCATGGCGGTAGGTCTGACCACACCAAGGAGCTCGCATAATGACACTTCGAACCATTGAAACCGGGATAAGGCTAACACACATGTCCGAAACTTTAGGCGTCATGCGTATCGCGATCTCAAAGCCTATGTGTGCACAGTGGGTGGAACCGAGTGTGACGACAAGTTCTTCGAAGACCGGACATCGTGGTTCGATCACGAACTTGAGCAGCATAGATCCGAGTACGTTTGTGTGCTGTGCGGAGTCAAAGACGTGCAAGACAAGAGAACACGAGACGAGCTCAGACAACATATCCTCGGTGCTCACGGTGATTTCGAATCCGATCAACTCGAAAGGCTTGAAGATGCTGGCAGGGAGACGATCACGTCCTTCAAGACCAACAATTGTCCTTTTTGCGATGATTGGTCTAAACTCATGGCAAACAAGAAGCCCCCTGGGAGAGAAGCTGAACTTGGAGAAGGCTTCCTTGTCAGCATTAGCCGGTTCAAGAAGCATGTCGCCATGCACTTGGAGCAACTTGCCATTTTTGCCGTTCCACGATATGGGCATCACACTGACATGAACGAAGACGCATCACACGGCTCTGATTCACGCGTGGTAGAATCCCTTAGCTCGGAAAGTGTTGCAGCGTCATTCAGATCAAAAGACGACCTAGACACTGAAGATTACCAAAGTGACCAAATGATGCCGACTGATGAAGTCTCCATCACTCAAGCCATTCGATCTGGGTTGAAATCTCAGCCTTGGCCAACAACTGGCTGGCAGGCTACACAGATTCAATGGCCGGAACGCCTCCAAAAGACATCAACTTTGTACGGAGCTCAGCCGTTGCCATCAGAAAGCTTAAGAGGCTAACATCTGCTCTAGGGCTACGAACCTCAAGCTGGCTGGGCAAGTCGAGACCTGGCCAGAGGCGGTGAAGGACGCCATTGATTATGAAAGGTGGCTCTTTATACAGTCTCCGGATAAGGTATGTAACAAACCCCCTCTACACCATAGAACCGTCCTGGCTGACTTTACTCACCAACCTCAGCCGACGTACGAGAACCTATTCGGTCTGCGATATCACCAACTCGTACAACAGGGGCAGGCCCATGCTACGACGCTCCTCTCTGCCAACAACAAAAGCCAGGGCGAGGGGCCAAATGACCCTGATGAGTCTGAAGATCTTTCTCGGGAGATTGCCAGCGGCAGTCCAGCCCCGCCCCCTACTGATACCGTGCCCGATTTGCCATCAACGCGACGCTCATCACAGAATGATATGGGTACCTCTACGATGAGCACGTCTAGAGAAGCAGTTGAGCCGCCCGAAAGTATCAAGCGCAAAAGTTCGCCTGGTCGGGTATATCGTGTGAGCTATGATAATCATCCTTCTTACCGGTACACCTGCCACCCTTGCCGCTTTTCTACCGACGTTAAGCGAGACTATAATCGCCATCTTGAGACCCCAAAGCATCGTAGGAGATGGAAGACGCGAATTGATGCCAACTTGATAAGCGAAGAGCACGGAAAAAACGAGCATAAACGCACAAATAGTGGCCACGACTCAGACCCCAATTGAAACCCCTAGACTCGCTTATGACGCCTTCATGCAGATTGAAGACCGACAACAAGGCCGCAACCAATCAGTCGGTAAATCTTCGCAACCACCGGATTCAACGGAAAGCTTCTTTGAACCTAACGTCAAACCAGCGGCACGCTCCACAGCAGTCCAATGGATACGTCAATGAGTGAGCCAGCAGGGGCCAATGATTCGGGGATTGAGCAACTCCGTCCCTTATGTCTGCCGAAGATGAAAACTGACATAGGGAGCCCAAAAGCCAGATGGCTCGCCTGAAGGAGTTGGAAAGGCAGAGGTTAGTGGTTCCGTCGGGCGTAATCATCGACGTCCCGAGAGACGATTCGGATGAGGAGAGAAAGGATGAAGAAGACCCGAGGATATCAAATTCAAGCCTGAGATCTTTAGTAGGGGTACATGTACTTTGACGTGTTCCTGAACAGGCCCGCTCGCTCGCTCCAGTGGAAGGCAGATCCCCTAGTCCTGATCAAGGGAGGCCGTTGTCGCCGTCGCTCGTCAGAAGGAACAGCAACCGCACATGATGGGTCTTGAAGCTCGGGATATCGTAAAACAGGAGGAGGATGGAACGTCCAAGTGCTGCAACAGGCAGTACCCAGGAATACGGCAGAGTCCCAAATTACCATAGCGGGAAATCCCCCAAGGCATCTAGCATAGTAGGCTTCACTAGGCTAGGTGAATCAACTAGCCTAGTTGAATCACCTAGCTTAGTTGTTCAATGGAGGGCCCTGATTGGTCAAATTGGGTGCCCCCTATAACAATGTACTAGGGCTGTTTAGACTTAGGATTTTTTTTTTTTTTTTTTTTTTTTTTTTTTTTTTTTTTTTTTCCGGTTGGGCTGCTCTTTCCTAGGTAAGCTCCAAAGTCCAAATCCTTATATAGACAGAAGTAACGAACCTTCTTATTAATTAATTGGGCCAGTGGCTCAATGGTTCTTGTTGTCGCTTTCTTTCTTCCTATCACCAGTTCGATCCTGCTGGTGGTCGTCTTTTTTCGTGCGAAAAGTTTCGCGCGAAAGTGTGAATGCCCTCATCCAAATTTCAGACTTCGAAGTCGAAGTCAAAGACCGCTACCAAAGACCGCTACCAAAGGCCGCTACCAAAGACCGCTACCAAAGACCGCTACTAAAGACCGCTACCCTTATAGGGACCTTCTAGAAGGTCCTTATAAGGGTCTTTAACTTTTACCATTTTACACCCAAATTCAACCAATCAGAGCCCTCCATTTTACAACTAGGCTAGGTGGATTGCCTAGGCTAGGCTCACTATCGTGGTTAGAAACTGAACCTAGCCTAGTACCCCCCCAACTATGCTAGGTGCCCTCCTTATATGACCGCTAAGGGAGAAACACAGGGGAATCAGCTTCCAATAGAGTCGAGGTATGCTTACCCGTGCTTCAAGATTCCTTCGAATGTACGATATCTTGTCTTTTCAACCATGCTCGGCTGCCCGTATACTTGAACATGTTGATTCGTAGGTATATTGCATAATATCTTCGTTGGTTCAAAGATGTTGGCATCACATTGGAAGGCACAGTTGAGGATGTGGGTACCTAGAGGTAGGTAGAGGTCACGGTAGGAATGGCTTTCGTCAAAGCCTTCCATCAAACGTTCTTTCCATTCTCAACGCAGAACCTCGCTCTTTCCGGGGGTATAACCACACACGCGACTCACTTCAACCTGCTCCCCCAAAGACTTCCATCGACTATTCTTTCCTTTCGCTCGTATCCAGCCACGTATAACCCTTCAAGAAGCCCCAAGTCCACCAGCTCATAACAGCACAGACACTCACTCCCACCCCATCTCATCCTCCTCTCCCTCACCCCCGTCCATCCCATCCTACTCCCTCCTTCCCGCCACGTACTGCAACCAAGCTTCCGACGGTCTCGTCAAATGCTCCTCACACTCCGCTCTGAAAACAAGCGCAGGACACATCTCGACATCCCTTCCCACAAACTTCATCCACAACTGGATTGCTGTCGCCCACTCCACAGCGGCCTCAACGAGGACCTCGGGGTGGGGGTTGCCGAGGCAAATGTGTTCGTAGTAGCCGTGCACTGCTTCCTCCCTTGCTGTGATATAGGCTCGTGCCACTTTTTCTGGGGTGTCGACATGCTCGGGGGCCACGACGAGAATGTCCTCCAGCACTATAGCGAGCATGTTCAACTTGATGCGCTCCTTGATTGTTTCGTAGGACTCTGGTTGGGTCCTGGTTGCGGCAGACATCTGGCGGGATGAGGTATGTTAGTGAGAAGGAGGTGAGGTTGAGGAAGGTGTGGGTCGCGGGATAGTTACCTTGAATTGGGGAGGGAAGGTGTGAGCGATCTGACGAGAACGGGAAACGAAGTATTAGCGAGGGGAAGAGATTGTTGACTGATTGAACGCAGAATATGGTAGCTTACTTGAGAGCTGAGGAGGTTGTGAGGTTGTGAGGTCGACGAAACCTTGGATTGGAGATGAAGGCTGTTGGGGGTCTAATGAGAAAAGGAAAGAAGATGTCAGCGGATGTATGGACTGCTGCTTGGACAGAGAGAAAGAACTTACGTTGATACCTAGTTTTTACTCAGATTGTCACCTTGAGAACGCGGGGTAAGCGGGAAGAAGGAAGATGGTGATGAACTGATGAATGAAAGCAAGGAAGTATTAGCGAGACATGTAGACTGATGGTTGGACAGAGGAGGAATACTTACGTTGTTTCTGCTTAGAGAGGTAACCGTGAGACGTGTCGCGGGGTGGAGAGACAGAAGAGTTTCTGTAGAGGTAGTTGTGTGAGAACAGGAAAAGAAAGAGAAGAGGGTCGTGCACGGGGATGAAGTTACCTCCTATAGGGCAACTTACCACTACCTTGGCTAGACGCGACGTGACTGAAATCTACGACGCGACGGAGGGACGTCTGCCTACCCATTTCTAGAAAGCAAACAACCAGAGAAGGGTGAGACTCAGGCACGGTCCCGCAAATGTTAAGACGGAAAGGTCAGGTCTAGGGCCGTACAGTACGTGGCTTGTAACAAAAATCGTATATAAAAGTTTCCAAATCAAGTGCAGTGATGGATCAGCAATGAGAAAATAATAGCTCAAAACTACCTCTATCATTCTTGGAGGTTTTCAAGACCTAGGAACAGATGCAGATATCGACGAGCATCAGAGGTAAATATACCTCTAGGGATGAGGGAAAGAAGAAACATTGACACTGACCTATGTACCTAGGAATTGTTCCAAAGCTTGGTTAAGACAGCTGTAGTTGAGAACCTTTGCTGCGTTTGCTAGTTTTCCATGACTCCAAGGTCTCGTCAAGCTGACACTCTTGAACTTTACGTCTCTAGTCATCTATATCCCAACCATGACTGGTTTGGATGGCCATTGGTTTGCCAGCCATCGGGGAATCAGGATGCTTGTTTCGGCGCCTCAGAATGTTTCTTGCCTTGTAGTAGACTACTCTGAGCACATGTCAGGTTTTAATTGATCTCCTGTACCTATATGCTGGCCATGACTGTACCTATCCCATGGTTCAATCCTCTAGTTCGTATGGACCTTGTCACCACTTGGTGGCTGGCACCTACCTCTAGATATGCCGATCGAAGATCCCCCAAAAATGGCGATTCGCAGTTTACCAAGATTTCTAATTCTTTCAAGAAAAGATTGAAGACAGAAGCTAAAATGATATGGATGCTTCCGTTCCTCGTTGTCCATTAAACCGTCAATCTTTCCCTTCACTGGCATCACCCACTTTACGCAGTACATCTGCCGACTAACCTGACACTGGGCGGGAGTTTGACAGTCGGTGAAGGGTCTCTCAAATGAGGAAGGTACGAGATAACAAGACGCCAGGCGGTCAAGACGTAACACCATCGGGACGAGAAGGTTGGCCAAGTGACAGCGAGCCTCAGCTTTGCCCTCTGCCACCTGGCCCACCAACCCTTCACTCCTCCCTCGAAATTTTGTTTTCGTGTTGTGCAATCTCTTCCACCTTTCAGCCCTTCGGTCCTTCCACTGTGACCAGCAACTCACAACAACACGCTTTCCACGTAGAGACAACTAGCGACCCCATTCATCTGTGTGTATATACCACGACAACCCACCACAAACCGCAAAATGTCCAACACCAACAATCACATCCAGCTTCCAGCCATGCCCGTCAACGCCGGACTCGATAATGATAGTGGCCCTGCTAGTAACGAAGACATCCGAAAACACGCTGCAGACTCAACGCAGCAAATGTCCTTTCAATGCTTGTTTCCCCAGCAAGTCCACGACAGACTGTGGCATCTGTTCAAGATGACAGTCCGCTTTACCCAGCGGGAAATGGAACAGGACTTGAACTTTGCGCCACTTGCCGTTGCCAGGGAGTTTCTCAAAAAGGAACAGCATGCCTACGTCCTTGACAGAGAAAAATGGGCCACCGAAGAGAGGATCATGGGACTCAGGAGACAGGAGCTGGCAATCGAAAGGCAGTGTCTCGCTGCAGTGAAGGCCAAGATAGTCGCCGCACAGCGGAAGTTGGCCGCTGAACGGCTTCAGTTTGAGGCGGAGAAAAACATAGTCAGGGCAGGACAGAGGGTTCCTGGCCTTATCCCACGGCGCCCTGCTACGATTTCAATCTCGAAGCAGCAAAGAGGGCCCCTGACGATCGCGACTTCGAGAGAGAAAGATCATTCCGGAACGAGAGAATCACAGATCAGGAGCAAAGTGAGTGCCCACTCGGCCACTCCTATCATTGCAGTGATATATCAAAGGCCCAAAGTTACTTTCAGAATGTGTCTGACAGCATCGATGTTGTATAGAATGTCCAGCACGAGGACACTCCCGACATCGCTCTGAACCAAAATCTCAAACGGAGCAGATCAGACATGGAGGCCGCGCCCGACAAGACCAGTAACACACTGGAAGAAGTCCAGCACTCGGAGCCCAAAGCCAGCACCCATAGACATCACTCTTCTCGAGGGCTGCGTTCGGACCACGGCCAAGGTAGTGGACCTCCTCATCGTCAAACACCCCCATAATGTAGTTTCCCGACCAAAACAGCGCGACCCCAACGTCTCGGCACCCCTCATCACGTCCATCATCTCCAGCCTCTTTGCAAAGGGAAACGAACATCGATTGAGAAACTGGCGCGCATTCGAGCGTGTGGGTGCTCCAGACCGATGGTACTGCTGGCTCAGTGTCCTCGACTCCGATCATGGAAATATGACGTTGAAGGAAAATTCGACATGTCGATGCGAGAAGCTCTGAAAAGTGGCAGTATGTGTGCCTGCTCGGTATGGGTGTATCCGGGTTTGTAAGGATGGGCGGACGGGGTTGTGGTCCTTTGTGTGGAGGAGGTGTGGGAGAAGATGGAGGGAGGGCAGTGAGAGCGGTGCCAGGCGGTTGGGTGAGGGTTAAATCGTGTGCTTGAGTCGTGGACTGAGTTGATGTGCGAACACCTCCAGGTAGGTACACAGTCAGAATATTGCATGAAGCGATACTTATTCCCCGTTGCCAATGAACCGGACTGGATACGAACTGGCGACCAGTGGCGGGAGTCATGGAGTCAAGGTCGTATAACCGAAGTAAAGTGGGCGGGTGCGAGGTCCCAACTTCCACTTCCGTCTGCAACTTTCGTCGTTCTTACCAATCGCTCTAAATCTTCTGAGAGACGGCGTCAGGTTTCAGAACTCACGCGGGTCGTAGGGATTATGCCATTTGAGTACTGCGAGACGTGATGAAACTGAAAATGCAAAGGAAATTGTAACATGGGAAGCGGTTGGTTCTTTCCATAGTACCAGAGTCCAGAGTAGAGACGTGTATCGCTCATTGCGTGCTAACGTTCAGTGATGTTATAGCGCCTTACAGGAGCTAGACATCTAACAGCCATTTGGTTGTCGTGGAAAGCCCCGCCAAGCCTGCGGTCGATGCCTACCTACCTACCCTAGCACCTACCTCTAGTCTGAACAGACCCAAGCCACTCGTCATCCCCGTCCCGACTTAAATATATCAGTTGTTGAACTTTTAATCTGGGATTGGGGTGGACTTTATTTTGTATGGTAGACTTTACGGGAATGACATTCCTACTACACCTGGTTGAGAGTGGGAAGTGGAAGTGAGGAGAGCTGGCGGCCAGAGTCGGGTGTTCTACCGTGGTGGAGTCTGCAATAGTGTATAGGGGGCTTGTGGCGGCTTATAGCGACTGGCGTCTAACCGCACACGATCGGACGCAAAGCAGAACGGACGTGGTAATTCCAAAAGTTTGCCAAGGCGGCCCCATCGCCCGACAAGCGCCGATTCACGGAAGGGACAGTTGCAGAGCAGATTGAGTCAAAAAAGGGCAAGAACACTTCGCCATGAAAGCTGAACTGGGTCATTCATCGAGCGTCGGAAGGAGTATTTGGGGCCGGGGAGAGGCGAGGTTTGAGGGACACAAAAACTGCAGTGAGTGTCGCCGGCCCCAACTCCTGGCATCTCCTTGAGTGACTCAAATTCTATGGTTTTCTAACAACCAACCATCACGGATTCACCACTTCACTCGTCATTGGCAAGCCAAGCAACTGCATACTACCATAGGTACATTCTTCTCTCAGTGGTTCATCCATCTTGGCTCCCAATCCTTTTGCGACTTTGTCTTCTAGGGTTTTGATTCGCTCCCCGCCACACACGCAGCCCCCTCGGCCCCCATATCTTCAGCTGTTAAATGCCCAACAACGACATGACTTCGCCCAACAAGAAAAGGCCACGTCCATCATGCAAAGCCGACAACCAAATGGATGAGTTCTTATGATGCTGAAGAAGGAGCCAGCCCCCCAAATCTGCGACCAGTTTGTGACACATTCCTTCAGCACCTTTGCAGCAAACTTGAGCGCGCTTTCTCGCCGTTCAAGCATACACAATCTCGTCTTCGACCTTCTCTCTCTGCCCTGTCCCCCATGGTTGATTAATGGCTACATTTCTACAAACTCTACGCCGTCGCCTTCGGCGCTACCTGGAACAACGACGGGCTAAAACGAACACTGAGACGCTCGTCGTAAGTTCTCAACTAGTTTTCATTCATTGGCATTGCGTACTAACACAAACACACAGGATGGTGCGGGATTCTGCTCCGACTGTCGAGAAATCAGTGCCCAGCTTCAGAAAGTCATTGACCGGGGCTTTGATGGTCGTGATGAAGAGAGTGAACGGCATTGGAGAAAATACCTCTACGGGGACTATGTCACACGCCTGGATGATCTGAAGCACTCTTCAGTCAATCAGGACCGACGAAAGAAATGTAGCCTCTGCATTTTCTTGACCCACATGTTTGAGGCCACCTGTCCTTCCACCTATTGGAGTTCGAAAGATGGTTTGCTGGTTAGAGCCCAGAACGGCCTATTTATCGGTTCAGCAAAGGATCAGTACGGCATCTCTGAAGACTTCTCCCACATTTCAGACAGCTTTTGCATGTGGGCTCATCCAATGAAGCCAAGGACTCCCTTCAAATCAGTTGTCACACAGCTACCATACGAAGCCGGTCCGTACTATTGCCCCGTTGGTTTAGCTCTTGAAGTCAGAAGTGACCCAGGGAAGATAGGTGGCCGCCTTGTCGGACCTTATGCGGACTTCGAGCTTGTCAGGTCATGGTTTGATGACTGCACTTTCAATCATGGCACCACAACCTGCCAAACCGACGCCTCCATTCTCCAAGATATTCCAGGGCTTCAAGTAATTGACTGTTCGTCTCGAAGGCTGGTTTCATGGTCGCAGCTACCGACAAACCAAGATCGCAATTATGTCGCCTTAAGTTACGTGTGGGGAACCAAACCGGATGATGAGAATGAAGGAAGGAACAATATCTCGGACCGGACAGTCGATTGGCTACTTCCAGCAAAGCTTCCTCCTCTCATCGAAGACACTATCACGGCGGTCACCCAGCTAGGCTTCACATATCTTTGGATTGACCGGTACTGTATCCCACAAGGGGATGAAGAAGCAAAACACACACAGATTCAAAACATGGATAGCATCTATGGGTCAGCTTCCTTGACAATCATTGCGGCGACGGAAACTGATCCATCCCACGGACTCCCTGGTGTGTCATTGCCGAGATACGGCCATGGTCGCCCGGATGAGAATCCACCAGTTTCTGTTGAAATTGGATCCCGGACGTTTGTCACAGTTGACACAAGTGCTGCACCCTACGTATTGAGTAAATCAATGTGGAATAGTCGAGCTTGGACGATGCAGGAAGCTTTTCTATCATGCCGCTGCCTCGTTTTCTTCGATGATGGAGCATACTTTCAATGCAGCACACCTAGATCACACCGCTTTGAAGCAATTTATGAGCCGTCAGCCCTACTTCAACCCGGACACGAAGTGTATAGGGGAGGAAAGTACGACAGGCGCTCGCAAGCAGATTCATTAATTTTGACCAAAATAGGAAAAGCTGGGGATCTTGAGCTTGACTGGTGCCTGCAACTCGTGAAGGACTATTTTAATCGAAGCCTGACCTTCGAGAACGACACCCTAAATGCATTTTCGGGCATACTCAAATACATGCAGTCCCTGAAGCCGCCAATCCATAACCTGTGGGGTGTGTTGATGCTTCCAGAGGTCATCTCAACGTCCTCTGGACAACGGATCAGATATAACCTCGTATACAATTTAACGTGGTATTACAGTGTGTATGGTATTGATTGGAACCGGTCCACATATGAGGAACTGTTAAGAACAACCACACCAACGAGAAAGGAGATGTTCCCGAGCTGGACATGGGCTGATTGGAGGCCAAGAGTTGAACTTCATGGTGGTGGTGGAGATGACGACAAGTACACCATCAACAATCTCCTTGAACTCCGTAGCTATCCTTCAAGCTTCACTTCCCTTGTCGATCTGAGTGTGGAGCTTGACGATGGAAGGATAGTCTCTTTGGGCCAGGGATACCTTTACGACTCGGATGCATCATGGTTGGCAACGTTGCCAATCCCGCCACGGATTCTGCACATCCAGGGATATACAGCTAATCCGCAACTACGATACATGACGGAGAAAGACTGGGCGGAGTTCAACGAGCGAACTGTGCTTTCCAGCAAAGGCGCCCACGCCCACAGTGAAATGGGTGGTTATCCCGAGCACTACGAGTCCTGTTCCGACACGCACCGTTGGATATTGATAGACGCTGGTGGGCAGCACCTTCAGCCACTGGCTGAATCAACTTACCTAGAAAAGCCCAGGTGCTGGAAAGCCGTGAAATGTTTCGCTAGAGATTCAGATAATTTGGTTACGGAAGCATACCTTTTCCAAAGGCAGAGGGGCAACCAGGCCGGCACCATCAAACCCTACACTGAGTGCACGTTCGATTTTCGAGTCATTGTACTTGGTTATAGCAAGTATGGCGATGTGTACTACATGGTGCTCATGAAGGCCGACAGTCAGACTGAAACATTTGAGCGGATTGTTGTCGATAAACGTGAGCATGTTCCAAGTTGGACGGCGAGAGAGAATCAAGCGTGGATAGAGGAATTCTTGGCCAAGTCAACCGGAAAGCACGCTGAATCCTATCCGGGGACACCATGGGTCAAGATGAACACGAGAATAGCCTAGTAAGAATGGACGCTGAGAGCATAGAGTCTGCGTTAGATACCTTGCAAACAGAATGTCTCTTCTCTTTTACTTTCCACATATCAGTGTCCATCCCAATTTCGATCGACATGCCCAGCTGAATAGGGGCCGCTAAACACCCCCCAACCAAGCCGCCAAAACCCGCATCATCACCCCCTCCTCATACCCCACAGCCGCATCCAACGTCGGCTGCACATGTGCGTCGCCCACACACTCTATCGTCACCACATCCCTCCCCTTGACCTCCCTCTCCAAGTCCGTAGAGGGAGTATCCCGATCCACCACCACCGTCTCACCCCCCACACACTCCCTTCCAAACCGCCGACAACTATCCACCAACACCTCGGCCGTGCCCACTGTCACCAACGTCTTTTTCACCATTGCTCTCCGCCCATTCCGACCAAACACCCGTCCCCAAACTTCTTCCTCTATCTTTTTAGTATCCCTGTCTTCCGAGAAGCTGCACAAACTTGCCCACACCTCATCCACCTTGGGGTTCCAAAGTTCTTGATACCGCGCACACTGTCCTTCCGTGAGATAATCCCATTTATCATCTGCTTTCTCAAACATGGATGCACCACCCAGCCCCTGCATCGACGCCCAAGGGGAGATGAACACGGCCGCTTTGAACTGCTGGTCCCTTTCATCCTTCTTCCAACCTTCTACCTGCGGTGCATACGGACTTGGCTTGGCGAGGTGAGCCAGTAAAGCGCCGACGAGTTGGCCGCCTGCACTGTCTCCTGCGAGAATGATGTCGGAGGGCGTAAGGGATTGATCAGTAAGGAGGTAAGATAGGGCGGCGACGGATTGGATTAGTTGAGCGGGATAAGGATGTTCGGGCGCAAGGGCGTATTCGAGGATGATGGTTTGTTGGGCAGCGCTGGCTTTGTGCAGGGAGAGAATAAAAAGCATGTGGCCTGTGGCGCGGAGGGGGTTGACGAAGCCACCGCCATGGAAGTAGAGGAGGGTTGTTTTCTTGTCGGTTCCCGTTGCGGTGTCTACAGGGGTGAGGAAGTGCAGGACTGGTGGTGGGACATCCTTTAGCTGGGGATTTGAGGCCGGCGGGAGAGGAACGGTAATGGTTGTGTGTGCGATATTGGGATGTTGGGAGACGTAAAGCTCGATGGCTTTCCCTGTTGGGACGCGCCGTGCTTGGTGGTGTAGGTACTTGGCGGGGTAAGTGGCGCGGCGGATCTTGAGGAGAGCTAGAGCGAGGTTTTGGCGCCAGTGTAGGGAGGGATTATGCTGGAAGAGAAGGAATTTGATGCATCGCGCAGCTGTGGTGGGTGTTAGTGAGGACTTGACTTTGAGACATGAGAACGGGAGGGGACAGACCGAAGAGCGGAACAAGCCAGGTGAGAGAGAGCTTCTCCCAGAGAGTAGGGGCCTCAGATGGGGGCTCGTCGGCGGTCATTTTGAGTGGGCGGAAATATCAAGGGTGCCTATGAAAGCATTTTTCGCGGTGTTGATAAAGTGAGGTTGGGAAGCATGGCCAGCAACAGTGGTGATGTTTTGTTACCCGCGATACAATGAATTGTACTGTACCGAGGTACGTGCCGGAAAATGACAACCGCGATGACGTTGGGACACTGCTTAGTCAGGCTCCCTGACTCGCGAGGGTCCCTGGTCGTAAACATTTCGAGAACTGACGAAAGTTACCATAAGACCGATTTTCGCAACACCATGGGTTTTATCCAACATCATCACCATGTCAACAAACAGCTCAACAAGTCACAAAAGTCAATGCCTGCCGCCGTCCTTGACCCGTCTCCAACCGCATGCGTCACACCCGCTGCATTCCGACAATTGCCGACACCCATCCGGCATATTCCCCGCTTTCGGTATCCAGCCATTTTCAGGCGCAGTTAAAAACGCCCTTTGAACGACGGGACTCACGCCCTTCAGTTGACAAGATGCAACCTCGTCATATCTCAGATTCAAAGATAAGAGTCCTGGAAGGAATGACTCGATAGTGCTGAACAATACAAGCTTATCAGAGGTCCAGGACTGACGGCTGAAAAAGACCAATGTGGGGTTGATGGCAATGCATGCCCCTGTCCCTGCTACATGACGGGGTAACCCTCCACCGGAAGGACCCGCTAACGACAGACGATCCGGTTCGGTTTCCCGGTTGGCAAGGGTCTGATGAACGGTCCGATGGAGTCATGGCACTCACATGTGCACATGTCTGTGGGGTTCCGTCTGTCAAGATCATTGACGTCTTAAAATAATATTCTTATATTTCAAGGAGTCTTTCCTTATTCACTCATTGCAAACATCATCACCCATTTTCTTTCGTTGTCTCGACACCCAGCAACCAACAGTCACAATGGTCGCCACCACTGTCGAGCTGCCTCTGCAGCAAAAGGCCGACGCCGCTCAAACTGTTTCTGGCCCCCTCCCATTCGGCAATTCCCTCCTCCAGGAATTCGTCCTCGACCCTGCCTACCGAAACCTCAACCATGGTCCGTACAACACACCCCATGCATACCTCTAACGTCAATGTAAATACTAACGAGAACCAGGCTCCTTCGGCACCATCCCCTCCGCCATCCAACAGAAACTCCGCAGTTACCAAACCGCCGCCGAAGCCCGTCCCTGCCCCTTCCTCCGCTACCAAACCCCCGTGCTCCTCGACGAATCCCGCGCCGCCGTCGCCAACCTCCTCAAAGTCCCCGTCGAAACCGTCGTCTTCGTCGCCAACGCCACTCTAGGCGTCAACACCGTTCTGCGCAACATCGTCTGGTCCGCCGACGGCAAAGACGAGATCCTCTACTTCGACACCATTTACGGCGCCTGCGGCAAGACCATCGACTACGTCATCGAAGACAAGCGCGGCATCGTTTCTTCTCGCTGTATCCAACTGATCTACCCCGCCGAGGATGACGAAGTAGTCGCTGCCTTCCGGGACGCCATCAAGAAAAGCCGCGAAGAAGGCAAGCGGCCCCGTCTGGCTGTTATTGACGTCGTGTCCTCCATGCCTGGCGTGCGGTTTCCGTTCGAGGACATCGTCAAGATCTGCAAAGAAGAAGACATCATCTCGTGCGTGGACGGTGCCCAAGGCATCGGTATGGTGGACCTCAAGATCTCGGAGACCGACCCCGATTTTTTAATTAGTAACTGCCACAAGTGGCTATTCACTCCGCGCGGATGTGCGGTGTTTTACGTGCCTGTGCGTAATCAGCACTTGATTCGGTCGACGCTGCCTACTAGCCATGGGTTCGTGCCGCAGGTTGGGAATAGGTTCAACCCGCTGGTGCCCGTGGGGAACAAGTCGGCGTTTGTTAGCAATTTTGAGTTTGTGGGCACGGTGGATAACTCGCCGTTCTTTTGCGTTAAGGACGCGATCAAGTGGCGCGAGGAGGTGCTCGGTGGGGAGGAGAGGATCATGGAGTACATGACCAAATTGGCGAGGGAGGGTGGACAGAAAGTGGCGGAGACTTTGGGGACGAAAGTGTTGGAGAATAGCACGGGGACGCTTATCAGGTGCGCCATGGTCAATATTGCCTTGCCGTTCGTTGTAGGGGAGGATCCCAACGCACCGGTCAACTTGACGGAGAAGGAGGAGAAGGATGTCGAGGGGTTGTATGAGATTCCCCATGAGGAGGCAAACATGGCGTTCAAGTGGATGTACAAGGTGTTGCAGGACGAGTTTAACACGTTTGTACCCATGACCTTCCACCGCAGGAGGTTCTGGGCCAGGTTGAGCGCGCAGGTGTATTTGGAGATGAGCGATTTCGAGTGGGCAGGGAAGACGTTGAAGGAGTTGTGTGAGAGGGTGGCCAAGGGGGAGTACAAGCAGGATGCCTGATTTAGAATTTGGATATGATGACGATAAGTTAATCTACCTTGATACCCTGATTTGTTCCTTGACTTGATGTTTACACGGATCTCGTGCTAGTTCGGCATCGAAGTCTCCTCATCCGGGCCACAATGTCCAGCGATCTTCGGTGTGCCCTTCCCAACGCCCATCTCCCTTAAGCTCCTGATTGCATCAATCACGCTTTCCTCCAAACTTCTATATTCGAGCCCCAATACCTCCTTGCTCCTCGTATTGTCGAACTTCCAGTGATTCTCCGGGAAGTCATCAAACTTGACACAATCTTGACACATTTCAACTTTTTCTCCCTTGTTCTCAACCTCCCTGCCTTGTTGGCGTTGGTGTTGCTTCGCTCTACACAACCCATGAACAACCCCTGCAATCTTCGCATTGCTAAAGAACCCCCCAACCACATAAAACCGCTTCCCTCCCGCCTCCGGCCTCGTCATCGCCCTTACATGCGCGATCGCCACGTCGCGCACATCCACATACGTGAACACCGGCGCCGTCCGCGGAATCTCCTGTGACCACTTACCCATCAAGCAATCAGCAATTCTCTCGTTCGACGTATTAACCCTCAAATCCCCACCATTCTTGACTTCCAGACTCCTCGGCAGCGGCCCAAAGGTATACGTATTATTAATCGTCGCCAAGTCCCAACTGAGCTCGTTCTCTTCCATAAAATCCCACGCCGCTTGCTCGGCGAACTTCTTGCTTGCTCTGTATGTCGTGTCGCCGGTCGCGTTGGGGTCCGCGGCCAGGTCCCAGTTCAGTGTCTCATCAGCGGGCCAGGAGGATTCGTCGTACACGGAGCGGTGGTTGGGCGGGTTGAGGATTGCCGCACTGCTGGAGGTCAAGACGGCGCGGAGGAGGGAGGAGGAGGCGTACTCCCGGAGAGAGGACAAGAGCGAGACGGTGCCATTAATCGCTGGGAGGAGACAGTCGTTTACCGGGTCCGAGAAGGAGAATTGGCAAGGGGAGGCGGTGTGGATGCAGTAGTGGAGGGGGAGGTTGGTTTTGATGACCTGGGGGAGTGGGTGGTTGTTAGTACCTACAGGTACAAGATCGCGGAAGTAGAGGGTGAAATGGAAAAGAAAAAGGAGGGACAGACCTCATCGAAAGCTCCGTCTTGAACAATATTTTCGACTACGGCGTAGGTCACCTTGCAGCCGACGCTGTTGGCCACGTTGGGGGTATTGGCGATGGAGGCGAGGATACGCTCGCCTTTGGCTTGGGAGCGGGCGGTCACAACGACGTCGAAGCCGCATTCGAGGAGGTGATCGAGGATGTGCGAGGCAACGAAACCGGTGCCGCCTGTTACCGACTGTGTTAACAGAATTGACGACATGAAGATCATGGCAACCAGGTGACATACCAGTCAAGAGCACCTTGCTCTTGGGGTGGCCGGGGATTCCTCCTAGCAATGGCATGGTGCTAATGGGGCGGAAGGTAAGAAGCTTGATCTGTGTTTTGGTGACTTGGTAGTTTCTGAAGAAAAGGAGACAAGTCGTCTGCTAGAAGTAGAGATATGTTCAGCTGAGTTGTTTGGGGAAAGTGGAAGCTCGGATTGAGCCGGCGTTGCACAACATTTGAGGGACCGGAGTCGGACGTCCCCCACCCAAGCACCGACCCGACCCGACCACCACAGAAACCTGTCTCACTTGCATACCTAGAGGTAGGTAAGTTATGTCTCAATCATGCGTTCCCCGTGGCGCGCAACTTGCATTCCCACACCAGGTTGGGCTGAGCATTGCATAAACCCAATGTAGGCCCCTCGCTCTCCCGCGACTCGAGTACTTCGCATTTCGTTCCATGTCGACTCCTTGACACTTCAACCCCCGACTTCTGTCTGGACTCTTCGAACACCACAAGGCTTGGAGACCTCTTTCAACATCCCTCGACACTGTCATCCAAACCACTTTGTACTACCAACAGACGACTCGAAGCCGAAATGCCCTCTATCCCCCAGAGTCGCTTCCCGTCCGGGCCCTCGCCCACTCCCTTCCACGTAGCGATCCTAGGCGGCGGCATCACCGGCATCAACCTCGCTCTGGGGCTCGAACGCCGTGGCATATCCTACACAGTATATGAGCGTTCCCCAGGTTTCCGCGAAATTGGCGCTGGCATCGGCTTCTCTCCCAACGCCGAAGAAGCCATGAAGCTGCTCAACCCCGATATCTTTCACGCTTACAAGCGCACCGCCAACCCGAATGGCGAAGACAAGTTCCAGTGGATCAATGGCCTCACCGACGAGCTGTTGTACTCCCTTCCTGTGCCCAAGGACGGATTCCTGGGCTGCAAGAGATCCGAGATTCTAGAAGAGTGGGGGAAGCTTGTCCCGTCACATAACATCCAGTTCAACAAGACGATAGAGGCAGTCCAAGAACCCGGAGACCAAGGATACAGCCTCGAGGCTGGTGGAAAGATACTGCTCACATTCACCGACGGCACCCACGCTAGCGTCGACCTCGTCATCGGCTGCGACGGCATTCGCTCCCGCTTGCGTCAACATGTCCAGTCCCATCTAGACCGTTCCTCGATTCAACATGTAGCGAGAGAGAGCTACAGCCACAAATACTGCTACCGTGCCCTCATCCCCATGTCCCGCGCCATCGAGGCTGTGGGTCAGCATCGCGCTTCGACAAGATTCATGTACAACGGCCCTAGTGCGCACATCATCACCTACCCCATCGGCAATAACTCGATCCTCAACATGCTGGCCGTCATCAGCGATCCCAACGAGTGGCCGGATGAACAGAGACACGTGCTCCCCGGTAACAAAGATGACATCATCCAGGCATTCAACGGATGGCATCCCACCGTGCAAAAGCTCTCTGAACTGTTCCCGGAGAAAAATGAAGCTGGGGACGGAAATCCTGTCAAGTGGGGCATCTTCGACACCTTGGACTTTCCTCTATCGCAATACTACTCCGGCCGAGTAGCAGTAGCCGGTGACGCCGCGCATGCCACGGGGCCGCATCTTGGAGCAGGCGGAGGGTTGGGGATCGAAGATGCGCTGATTCTGGCGGAGCTATTGGAAAAGGTGACTGAGATTCAGGCTTCAAACGGCTCTGAATCTGAACTTGGAACCGACATAATGCTAGAGCGGGCACTCTACCAGTACAACGACTTTAGGTATGCTAGGACGCAGGACGTGGTTTCCTGGACAAGAAAGGCGGTAGACTTGTTTCAGTGGAAGGAGAAAAACGTGGCCAAGGATGGAAAGAAGTTTGGAAGGCTCGTCAAGAAGTTGTTTCATCATGTTTGGTACGATTTGGATTTACACCAGATGGTGGATTGGTCTAGAGGCAGGCTGGAATTCGATGTGCTTGAACGGGCGTTGGAGCCGATTGAGAGGGAAGCGAGGGAAACTCTGGGGGGGTGACAGTCTATCAAGCTTGTCAGATATGGACAGTGAGGAGGGAGATTACCGCGTCTGAGACGTAAGGATTACTTAAGTTTGTTGAGGGTTGTTTCCCTCCTATTGTTGGACATATTTCCTGATCTTGTGCTGTTAGATATGGCCCACTGTAAGACGCTGTAGGTCCGCTATGGCTTAGCGTCACGGGTCATCGACCACGTACCCGATCAATATAGTAACCCAAATCGGTTTTGACGTCGATCAGGTACTTACCAGTAATCTAAAGCAATACCCTCTCATTGAATTTTCTCCCCGTGATTCATTCGGAGGGGCAGCATTCTCACTATATCATCTTAGGCCATGCACTTGGATGTCAAATGGCTTGGATGGGCTTGATTTCACGAACAACATCACAGGCAACCTTCCCCTGATTGCTTGGCGTTTTCCACTCAAACATCGCTGTTAGATGTTACGTGCTGTAACGCACTATAAACTAGCAATACACTAACAAGCATCAAACCACAAACACCAAGCACCAAACATCGTCACGCTATTGCCATGACGCACGTCTGAACTTGTATATCTCCATTCCTGCTGAATATAAAATCCCAAATTTGCTGATAGTGAATCTAATACCTTTCCTGGCTTTATATTCACCGCGAACTTGCCATCTCCGAGTGTCGTGGTCCATAAAATGGGGAGTGTCTCGCGTGGTTTGAGGCCCTCCGAAACCTTCCAGTCGTACTACAACCTTGGTAGCATCCCATATTGAGATCATCACAAGGTTTCCCGTGCAGGCCATTTCCTCCATATATAGCCAATCTGAACCTTTTCGCAACCATTCACGCAGCATGGTAACCTCAAGGTTCACGTCGAGCTTTTCGTCGGGTATTCACCGCACATATGTTTCTTCAGGTTCTATTCTCAACGCTTAGCGATGCCTTCACCTCGCTCGAAGATGGCACTTCACGCGGAGATGACCCTTCACCACCACAAATATTCGCTTCATGGAACCCTATAAATATCCCCTCTCTACACCCATTGCTCATCCACAAAAATCTTCTTCCCATTACCAACTACCAAGCTCAAGTAACTGATCAACCCTGTTGTCACAACCAATCATCTTGAACACCGAAGTCATCTTCAGTCACCACCCATCAATAACAATGGCACCCATCACAAACATCACCACGGCCATCATCGACGCTGTCAACCAAGCAAGGGCAGCCACCGACCCATCCTCGCCCGTCAACCTGACCGTCAACAACATAACTCAAGTCCAGTCAACCACCTCCTCATCCGGGCCCTTCAGCAACTCCTTGCTGACCTCTGCCCTCACCTTCTTCGCAGCACTAGCGAACATCTGGCTCGGCCTTGGCGGCACAGGCGTCATCGCCGTCATTCTCTTTCTTGTCCAGTGCTACAAGAAAGGGAAATGGCCGCAGTCTCCGGAAGAAGACCAGGTGGAGTTGACCAGGGAGCAGGTCGAGCTCACCCGCGAGCTCTTGGAGGTGACCAAGAGAATGGAGGAGGGACGGTTCGACTACGAGTCCAGTGCCAAGGAGTATCATGACCGGCAAGGACGCCAGATGGATCTCCTGCTCAAGCATTTCAGCATCAAGGACCGGCCGTGCCTTCACTCGAAGTGGGAGGGCCATGGGGAGTACTGCCCACCCGAACAGAACTTGAACTGGAGGTACGATGCTTGGGATTGGCGGGACATCGACTGGTCGCAGTATGGGAGTCGGGATAATCTGATTCCTTTCGATAGCTGGTCTGAGCAGCAATCGAGGCAGGATGGGGCACAGCAAAGTGGTGGTGCGGGTTTGGGGAATGAGCTAAAGTTGGTTGTGGTCCCTAGCGACTGGACTAGACTATCGGAGTCGGTCGTGGAGAACGAGAGTGTCACGGATTGGGGGAACCACGAGAAGATGGTCTGGTTGGACGGTGCAGAGGAAGGTTTGGCTGGACTACCTCTTTATCACACGACAACAAAATGGAAAAATTCTTGAAACTTGCCATTTGACAAATTGAAACGTGAAACTCATGCAGACGTGACCCGGCATTGTGTTTCGTTGTCTACAACTTTCCACCGGATCATATGTGCCATCTACTTGCACTCTCAACGTCGCCCTCCACATTGAATGACATTTAGAACAAAGTTTCGTGATTCGTAATCCTGCCCTCCTGAGCTGAGATCATTGCAATTCCCATCTACCTAGTCGAAATTCTCTCGTTTGCACGTTCCATTTTACTGCATTGATCCTTCTTCATGATGAAAATGCTCGGCTTACGGTACCATGATTGACAGAGGCAGGCACGCTGGTCCATTACCAACTTCTAGCTCAGAGCTTTGTCATTCATAGAGCAGGTCACTCCTTCTCCTTTTGGTCTTTATTCGTATCGTTTACCGACCTAATGACGAGTAAATGAAGTCAATAAACGCGATGCCTGAATTCAAACAGGCATAACTGGATGTGGTGAAGCCAATGCATTCGTACACAAAGCATTGAGCTGATTGTACATAGACTCTTGTACAACGAACTCAGTTGACCCAGACAACAGTCGCCTGTAATACCATCTTCCAGAGGATTCGCCCTTTCTCATTTACATCTACATATAGCGCCACGCCCTACCACTCTTCCCTCCTCTCCTCTTTCTCTCTTCCACTCAACCCACATCACCCCCAACCCCCACCCCAACAGCATTTTCTCACCTTCCACAACATGGACTCCCCCCAAATCACCGCCCTCCTCACCGCGCTGGTCCAAGACCAACTACCATACCTAATCGCACGCGTCATCTGGATCTTCGGCACCATCACCATGATGGGCTGGACCATGACCATGATCCTCAGTTCCACTTGTTACATCCAAAAGGAGCAAATGGAGGTACTAGATATCATCTCGATGAACTTGCGTACAGCCAACGACACTCTGACGGCATTCAAGTCGACGATCGCAACCACGGAGAGAAGTGTGGCTATCTTGGAGACACAGACAAGGCAGCTGGATGTTCTTTTACAGAAAATGGGTGTGAAGGAGGGGAAGAGGCCTTGGTTGTCTGGTCTTGCTAGACATGGACTTACAGGTGGTTTTGAAAGGCAACAAGGATCGGAACAGGAGGCGACCGGAGGGCCTACTACATTCCCGCTTAGGGCGGCCCTTGGTTTGGATGGAGATACCTCTATCTCTACCTCTACATGCAAGAGCGGAGGTCGGAGAGGTGGCACTTCAGAAGGAGATGTCAACGCAGGTGATGCATAGAGCCGGAGAAGAAAACTTGTATCAGTACTTTGGGAAGGATGAAGTTCCTGCTAGTCTTAATTGTAAGTTGTTCCTTCTTTGGATGTCTTCCACACCTACCCAAAAGTCATGGCATATCTAATCCGTTCTTCCTTGTGTAGAGGTAGTAGGGGTAATGATGGAATAGAAGGGGAGGGCGGTCGCAATTAGCTAGGATGGGCAGGACGCAATATCATAAATGGAAGACTGATTGATTCGCGTGTACAATTTGGAGCATGAATAACGTAGTAGCCACGTTTATTATGACTGCGAAGCAAATTATAAGGTATGACAGGGCAGCAGGGGGAGTAAAGCTGCTACGATAGTAGACGGATACATTCATGAGTAATGCTCGAATCGCATACTTCGGCGGTGGATATTTGACCGCCGATTGCTTTGAATCTCGATCCAGAGATTATACAAGCCTACCGCAGCGGGAGTATAGGGAGCGTGTCTAGGCTAGGGGGGGGGGTCCTATGCTAGGTCTGGAATCTAGGCAAGATAGTAGGCCTAACCTAGGCAAGTCACCTAGCCTAATTGAAAATAGAGGGCTCTAATTAGTCAAATTTAGGTACAAAATAGTAAAAAGTGAAGACCCCTATAATAACCTTCTAGAAGGTTACTATAAGGGTCTTTAGTAATAGCTTTAGTAGTAATCTTTAGTAGTAGTCTTTAGTAGTAGCGTAGTCTTTGACTTCGACTTCGAAGTCCGAAATTTGGATAAGGGCATTTACACTTTCGTACGAAACTTTTCGTACGAAAAAAGACGGCCACCAGCGGGATTAAACTAGTAATAGTAAGAAGAGAAGCAATAGCGAGAACTATTAAGCTACTAGCCCAATTGATTGAAAGAAAGGTTCGTTATTTCTACTTATATACTTAACAATTCAGACTTCGAAGTTTAGGAAAGAGCAGCCCAGCCGAAAAAAAAAAAAATCCAAATCTAGCACATCATTATAGGGGGCACCCAAGTTAACCAATTAGAGCCCTCTATTGAGTAACTAGGCTAGGTAATTCAACTAGCCTAATTGAATTACCTAACCTAGTAAAGGCGACTATACTAAATGCCTTGGGGGATTTCCCACTATGGTAGCAAGATACTTGAACCACATGTCCTTCGCACTCCTAGTCCTTGACTACCTAGAAACTTGTGATACTCTTTAAGTCCCTAGAAACCAAACTCTTCGTAGAAAACTTCATCACTTTCAAAAATCGAAACATCGGGAGCCGGCGCCATGAGTTCCATGTTCATGTTGGGGCTGTTGGGCGGAGCCGCGGGGAAGTTTCCGTGAACAGAAGTTCCAAAGGGCCCGTTCGACGACATGGCCTGGACTGGGTTAGCCATAGCTGGAAGTACCGGGCCTGGAGCAACGGCAGCGCCCTGTATTGCCTGCAGCTGTTGAGCAGCTCGGGCATGTGCCGCCGCCTTCTCAGCCTTGGTGTCGTTGTTGCGCTTTTGGCCGACCTTACGCTAGGTTTAGAGGAAAGAGTTAGATACGAATTGGTAATGTGGACGGTTCTATAACAGGAAGTATGATCTTGACTTACAGTGTGCTCCCTGTGCGGGTCACAAGTATACCTTTGGATGTAAGTTGCCTGCATCAAGTTCGCCACAGCCGATTTGCACTCCTACAAGTTGGTATCACGTTAGAATGTTTCCTTTTGGGAGAGTTAAGGAGTAGGCCTACCTCAAGGCAGTCAACAATATCTGCCCAACGGTCGTCAAACGTGGGGTAGCTTCGCCATGTGAAGTTGGTGTTCCAGGGTAGGACCCTGGTGCGCCCCTGCTGGGCATCTCGCGCGTAAACCTGTAGGGCGATGATGTGATTAGTTTGACGGCTTTGTGACACTGGCAATCGGTGAACCTACGTAGACTTCCCAGGCAAGCTCCTCAAGAACAGAGCCGGAAATGGCCTTGACCGCCTCCACTTGGTGATGATTTGGCCTATCGGCGATGCCCGTCATGTTTGCCATCGCTTCCACCAGTTCCTGCACGTACTCCATCTTCTCCTCCTCTGTGTGGAAGGTGTCTGCTACCTCTGAATCCTCCGTTTCGTGGACCGTTGTCGTCATCAGGGCGCCCTTGCGTAGCCAGAACTCGGCCTCGGACCTGATGTGTCCCGGATACTCCTGGTCGACGGCCGTCCTCCTGTTGGATCTACGCTCGTCAATCTCGCGCTCATGCGGGGCAAGCACCTTCAAGACTTCGGTGGTGAGTCTCGGCTTGAACTGGGAAAGGTTGGCAAAGGCTTGTTCTCCGACACCGGCGCAGTGCATGGAGACCAGCCAGCGATGTGCCACCTTGATGAAATCGGCGTATCTGGGACGGTCTTGGTTGGGTACCATGGGGAACTCAATCTCATGCAGGAAGCGAAGGGTGCCAGTCGGGGTGACCAGATTGTCGTACATGTGGGCTGCATGCGGTTAGATGTGTCGACAAATGGTCGAGTTGGGAGTCAGACTTACTGAGGATCTTCCACCACATGTTTACGAGAGCCAGGGGGTTGTTCTCGACAGCTTCCTCTAGAAGCTGCGGCAGATCTTGCACGGCGGAAATCGCCGCCTCAATGCGGGACTCAATCAGCGCCTCGATATCGACGTTGTTGGCCATCTTGTTATGTGTTCGGGGATGCTTGATGACTAAGGTTGACCATCAGTTTTCATGATAACGACATGGGTTAGGTAGCAGCGCAAGATTGGAAGTGATAGTGGCGAGATGGAGAGAATGGGCATCGGTTGAATTCCAAACATTGCCTGAGAAGAGGAGGAGAATACATTGATATGAAGTCAAGACTAACAACAGAACAGGTATCGTATATAGGACTGCCAAGTTGGCGTTGAGCAAGTTATATCACAGGATGTGAGCCTCGTTAAATGCCCAATTGTCTTCGAAGGTAAGAAGCAAGGGAAAACAAGAAAACCCAAGCGATGGGAGTATGAAAGTCAGGTACTCACTGATATCTTGCTGTTGCTTGGGTGTGTGTGTTGATTGCCGATCAATCACAATGATTGCGAGTAGGTAGGTTGGATTAGATGTGGTGAGTTGCTGTAAGTGTGCTGCTGTTTGGTCATGTATCAGGTAGCAATTGGTCGAGTTGTGATGCTGATCAGTGATCGTGTTGAAGCGAAGTTACCATTTGAGAAGCGGTTGAACATCGACGCTTTAAATAAAGGAATTCAAGGTGACAAAGAAACTGCGAGGACCTTGGAGTGTCGTACGACCTTGAGGCTGAACAGAATCTCTGACCTGGGATCTTGAACCTGAACAGAAGAGACCTTGATGAACAGCGGCTCTCAACCTGAAGGTATCCACACTTCCACCAATGGACACGTTCGACAGCCCAGCAGTACTGGGACACGCCTGCTGTTCTGAGAACACTTTCCAATCTGCCTTCCTGCTTCCCTTGTTCCAATTTGACACACTGCCTGGAGTGCACCTTCCTTAAGGTAACTGAGCGGGATTGTGATGACAGATGGAAAGAGCCGACAAGCATCAGCGAGACCTCAGGCGCCAGAAAGCACGGGCTTCTCATTCTCCTCGCGGAAGACGGCAAGGGACAGAAACTGCTGGCATCCATCGATAACAGTCAACATGAGGCACTTCAAGTTGTCTCTTCTAGTGTCAATTTCAGCCCGCCGTTTGCTATCCCAACCAACTTGAAGCCACCAAGCAAATTGCTGTCTTTCTCACTTTGAGGGACTCCAAGCCTTAATTGTAGGAAGCTTCCACTTGCCTTCCGAACATCAACGACTCAACTCCTTCTCCTGGTAATGGGGCCCAGCAATAGAACTAACTGAAGAGCGATTCGACCAGCACCACATTCTCTCAGGTTTGTTCTCCCTGCCCACAACGCCATGCCAAGCCCATTGTTTACCACCTCATCCCCTGTCCACTGGTCAAAGCTCTCCACCAACTCTCTCTCTGTTGTAGAACAATGCAGACACGAAAGCCACGACTCGTCGCAACCTCGAAGAAAGGTTTGCGCCCGCTGAAGCCTGCACTCGCTGCCTTGGCCATTGACTGCGCCGCGCGAAAACACTCGACAGCCCGACTTCCTCGTTCGCTGAGACAGAAGGCCGCGTCTCCAATGTCCACGAAGAAGGTCTCCTCTTCCCAAATGATCGATCAGTCCATACGCCAAGGTGACGCCTGCTCTATCATCGCCGTCCTTATGCCGTTCCACTCCCCGGCGCGCTGCCTCTAGGGCACCATATCCCAACAACACTTGACATCTATGGTCCGCCAAGACACGATCATTCGCCTGCTAACGATTGATCTCCGGTCCCATCAAACGGCATTAACGTCAAGTAGACTCAAGCGGTCCATTCCGCATAGTCCGTTCGTGCCTCATGTTTCATATCGTCGGAAGCAGGGGGCTGGAGCAGCAATCGAAGGAGAAGCTGAGCGCTGTGACCATGTCTTCCACATTCTTTCGGTCACCAGTGGTCTTTCATGACTGACTCTTTATGCGGAATTAGATTCCGACTTTGACCCTGCCATCTTTCTGCGCGTCTATGCGAGCGCATTGCGCACCTCGCATCCCATCTACATCACAGCACAGCCCACCGATTCGCTGCACCGGCGACGCGTCGTTCCTCATGTCCGAAACTGTCGACCGAATTTCCAAAGACATACATTTGCTGCCCATATCCGACAACGATGGAGCTCAACCGCCCTTCAGTTTTCCGCATTATGGCACCCCATACCATGCCATGGGCGAACCCGATACATATTGCCAACCATGCTGTCGAGCCCTTTCAACCACATCCTACTTTCGTGCAACGTCCATGTAGAGTCTGTTCTTGGCTGCACTAGTGTTGTGCCCACCTTCCCAACTCGGTTTCAAGCCTTGCTGTGATTGGTTATCCCATTCCTCTCATCCATGTTTGGTCCGCTTGTGTGGAACGAACATTGGGAGCATGGACAACGGCGGACGGCCCAATGCACAAGATACGATTGTGGAAAAGAGAACGTCTGTAAAAATCGACAGGAGGCGCAAGGAGGCACGGGACACGCATCGAGTCCAAAGAGGCACAGACGTGGCCAGAGAAGAAGGGATATGCAAATACAAAAAAGTGACAGGGGGACGAGTTTGAGGAGAGGGTGCCAGCAGCGCAAGAAGCGATGCGTTGCTACGAGCAATAGCATTGAGCACATAGCCACGCCGCAAACGAGCAAGTTGGCTTGGTCGGAACTAGATATGGCCAGAATGATCATCCGTTGGAAGGAAATGAGCTTCCGCGGCATGCCCGCTTGAAACAGATGGCAGTACAGAGACGCACGAGAAGATGGCTGCATCATGCAGACGCGTACTTGACATGAGTGTAAATGCAATCAACAGGTTGGTTATAGGTCACGAGGAGCACGACTCAGCCTCTTGCTGAGAGGTGACTACAAGTATCCGGCTTCCGCCCGTCGCTCTCCCTTTCAAAGCTTGTACACCGACTGTTTAAGCCCATATCGTCTCCTAGACATTTCCCTTTGCTCAGCTATCATGGACTCGCTCGCGCTGCTCGTACTTCTTGTCACGTTGGCTAATTTTCTCCTCTTCTTGTCCTTGCTAATTGACAGTTTACATGCTTCTACCGATAGCTGTTGATGCGAGCGACCACAACGGACCCTACAAAGTGTCGCCATTGACATACATTCTCATATCTTCGCCGGTTCCAAGGATTGTACTCCATATTCAGCGACACCTACAGCATGTGGCTCATAGATTTACGAGGCCTCGGATTGGAACAAGCCACCCAATACGGCCAGCGGCCTAACATTGTCAACAGCCGATTGACAGAAAACGAGGTTGAGAATCGTGATGGCCGTCGCCACCTGGGAATTTGAGGAGGTGTGACAGCTGGGGAGAAGAGATCACACTGTATGCAGTACACCCCTCGCTAATGCTTGTGTTTCTAGTTCCTTTTTTCGGGGAGACAACGCGCTTACTGATCGGTGAACTCCAAGATGAAGGGCGTTCGGCCTCGCCCAAGTCGAGCGACCGGCGCCGCCGCTCTCTAGCAAAATCCTTGGACCCCTCCAACACAGACGTCTTGCGCAGTTCTTCCAAGACGAGCGACCGCATGCACAGAGAGAACAAAAGGGGCACGTGCTCGCCAAGATACCTTCCCCAGCCAAGAAAGAATACAAGAGCTCAGTTACCCTGGAACTTTTAGCCCTCAGCCTCCTTTCCCATGGTTTTCTCATCCTTGGATTTCTTGCCCTCGGCTACCTTTTTTTCCTTCGGCCTTCTTGGCCCTTGTCGCGCGCAAGCTTGCCTTTGTTGTCCTTTTAGCTTTGAGCTTCGGTCTTCCGCCTTAGAGGTACCTTGATATAGATACCTCAGTCAGACTTTAAATGCCCTCAAATCTTCCTCCGTGAAAATGAATCAATGTACTTAACGGTACCTTGATCTCGACCTTCGGGGCGGCCACAAAGCGATTGATTGCAAGGACTTGGAGATAAGCATGACATGTGGTATGCTCTTGTTATTTGTGTCGCGCAGGAATACAAAAAACGGCCTGCAAACGCGCTTCAGACGTAGGATAACGTATGAGTCCTAGCGTGTACTTGCCATGATGATGATGAATGATTTACCCTTCAGTTCCTGCGCGGCTTGTTGACGACGTTTCGAAAATCCCGGATCGCTTCGAAGATCGCCTTGCGCCACTGGCGTTCCTCATCTGGACCCGGCAGGTCCGCCAAGGACGCGGCTGGAATGGTCGCGACGACCTGCACGGAGGCCAGCTTGAGTGTAGAGGTAATGTACCTACTCAGCTTCCAAGCGTGCAGCTTGCTCGTGGGATGTGATACATCCCTGGTAGGTAGCCACAGCAAACCGGAGCACCGATCTATCTAACGCCTAGGTAGTTGCGCCTGAGAAGCTCCTCGAGAATCTCCATTATGCGAGCCTGGTTCGTAGTGACGTTGCGATGCTATTGGACCCAGTTATCGTTTATAATAGGGCGGCCGGGGGTATCGATGGCTATAGGGCTGCTATCTACGGGTAGTACTATTGCCGTTAGAGCCGGAGACTATACGAGTAGGAGTAGCGGCGCTACAACTACTAGAACCGGATACGATACGCGTAGGAGTAATAGCGCCACCGCTAGAACTAGAAGTAATACAAATTGGGTTTATCGTATTGCTAATACTAGGGCCGGAGGGAGTGCGGCCGTGGAGGACATCCTTCACGCGCAGCTCTTGCGATATCCCTTTTGCTGGTAGAGGGCGACGCTGTGACCCGGGGTACGAGGAAGATTGGTGAGGTTGTTCGGGAGATTGTCGTGCGTTAAGCGAGCGTGTATGCGACCTTTAAACTATTGGTAATACGAATGAAGGCTTCCAGCTTTTGAGGGAAGTCCGCATGGTTGGCTGTTATCGCGGTAACGGCTGCCGACTAAACAGCGTTGCGGGCGTCGCAGAGACCAAGCGGAACGTCCAGCATATACTTGCTGGCAGTATGGATATAGGTCGCGGCCTGGGGATCGGCAGGCGAGGCCGAGATGAGCTAAGTTCTGTCGGCGACAGCCTTGCGAAAGGCGCCGGCGTCGGCAGGTCTCGCGCCGGAACTCGGGAACGCAGCGAGATCCAAGGTGTGGCAGAGGCAAGGGATCTCACGGACGGCACGGGGGAGGGACCCTCGGGACTGGAAGTGAGGTCGACCGGGCTGGGGCGATTGCGATTGCGACCGTAGGAAGCCATCTTGCATGTGGGCGACGTTGTGATGGAGGTATAGGTAGAGAATCCAATAAAACACAGGAAATGTAAGGAGTCATGGCATTTATACCTAGGTATAGAGGTACCTCTAGTAGAAGACAGTATCTTTTATCCCCGCCTGTTGACATGTTCTGTCAAAGGAAAAATGCATCCACCGCTTGGCCAAACGCCGTCGCTGAAATGCTATGAGACCCAAAAAGGAAACCACGCCTACCAAGCGCCATGTTCCAGTATTCTATGACAATCAGCTTATCCGTCGCCAATCAAGTGTCGCAATACCCCTAACCCTGGTGTCAAATTGGTCGACTCGCCGGTCAAATTGCCAGAGTCCACTGTGGCCAGGCACAAGCAACAAGAGCAAAGACCAGAGTTTAACTGTTTTTGGTCGTCTCACCCTCGACTTGCCCTCGCGTGGCTTTCTTATCTTCGGCCTTCTTAGCCTTTACACCCTCCCGAATCAGTTGGCCCCTATTACCGTTGCAGGTAATGTTCTCGTCTTTGCCCTGATGCATACAGATACTACCGTCAGACACTGAACCCTCTCAAACTCGAGGAAACGGACTATAGGGTACTAACCTTGATTTCGGCCTTCGGAGCAGCCACAAAGCGATTGGGAGCACTAACTTGGAGATAAGCGTGGGCAACGCTCTTATTCTTGCGCAGGGCGACAAGAACGGCCTGCATTCGCATCTCAAAACTTGGGTACTGTTCGAAGCCCCAAGACGACTTCTCTACCCAGGGAGCCACCCCGGTGTTGCCCTGGTGGGCTTCCTCTGCTGCCTCCTGTTGATGTGATGGGTGTTAGCGAAAGGACTGAATCAGACTCGAGGGATAGGGTCATAGGGGAAACCAACCAGAATTTTGTCGGCAATGATCTCCGTCTCGAACAAGGAGAGTGTTCGAACACGACGAACGTGCGTGTTCTCAATAGTTACTCTTTTGACAACCTCGCCCTTTTCGTTCTTCTTTTCTGTGCAAATGGGGAGGTAATGTCAGCTTCGGTACAACAAGTGATAAGGGTGATCTCTCAGTGAGTGAGTTGGATTTTGAGACGGCCTGAGTGTCACTTCTCTGTCACTATGTGACGGAGTGAGAGAAGCATGAGATGTGCGGGCCAATCTTGGAATGGACAGTCGAAGACGAATATCGCTCCCATTATAGCGTGTGTTTGCGACAGTGTCGATGTAGGTACTTACCATGAATTCGGTCTTTGTTGACCACATTTGTGCAATCCTTGATGGCTTCGATGATCTTCCTACGCCACTCGCGGAGCTGTACCTCGTCATCTCCGGGTAGGTCGGCCAAACAGTCCGGGTTGATCGTCCCAAGCAGTCTTGCAGCTTGTTGCTGCATGTATTGCTCCTCGAGTTCCTTTCGGTGTTGTCGGGAGGTGAAGTATCCCTGGTACTCACCGTTTGTTTGCTCCTTCACCATCTGAGTGATGGTTTTACCGGCGTGGGCATAGCCAGTGGATGGGATAATTGCAGCGTCCTGGTGAATGTTGTCGCTGGGCTGACTGACGCCCGCATGATGGAATGGATTGCCAATGTTGAAGTCAGGTTCGCTGTCAATTTCGTCGAAGTCAAACGACATCTGGTCGACGTGGGTTTGGGTCATGTTGTTGTTCGGCTCTTCAGTATCCGGATGGTTGATTGAAAGACTGGAGCCAAGGTAGTTGCAATGATGTTCAAAGTCCATGATCTCCGAGTCACTTCCAATCTGACTGGAGGGGTAGCCAGAGCCAAGCGCGTCGTCAAAGGACCTCGGATTGTCCTGTTGGATGTGGCTAGGGTTGACGTAGCTACCATGGCCGCTGCCGCCAGAGTTGGGTTGGCCGTTGTTGTACGACCAGGAATACTCCATTCTGAACAGGCAATGTGCGATCCGGGTTTATTGCTTCTATCAGAAAGCCTTGACCGTTGAGTTCTGATGTTTTTGTGTGAGAATCATGTGGGGGGAAATAAAGTGAGAGAGAATGAATACCTTATCTATGTATAGGTAATTTCAGTAATATTCAGTCACGAAAACCGACAGTGGGCGGCCTGCCGTGGGACAGAATCCTCAATGTCGACACGCCGCTTTTCGTCCCATCAATGCCTTTCGATTAGGGTCGCCGGGCAACTGACCTGGCGATTTGACGGTCCGTATGCGATCCACTCTCAGCCTCGTCACAGCTTAAACCTTTGCTGCTGTTGAGATAGCAGATAGCGTACGAACGGTACCTTCCTTCAGTCGCTGACCTCCAGTCGCGTTCCTTCCATCTTAGTGTCGGTCCATCTCCCAAACCTTGTTGATTTTCCAGCAGTTTTTCGTCACTTTAGGTCCCTATAGCGGCTCAGTCCCTGCCATCGAATTCCTTGTTCCGTCACCTGACAGCCGCCATTGTTTAAACCTGAATGCCAGCTGCTCATCCACCGTCTAAATCACCATCTCTACTGATATAGAGCCCAAGCTTTTTTTCAGAGGGGAGCTGGTGAGGGGTAGGCAAACGGGTCTTCGTTGTCGCCCACCGTTCGTTCTTTCTCCGCTGCTGGGTAATCAGATAGGACGATGACCCGAAGCTTCCATTGTCCCAACGTTCCTTCCGCCCCAATTAGCCCCCGAAGCTTCGTTTCCATGGTCGCCTGCCCTTCAGCAGTCTAAAAAGCTGGGTGAGAGATAAGAGAAAACAACCAGGTCTATGTTCTGATTTCGCCCATTCCTTTGCCCTGCGTCAACTCTCAAACAAGAAAGCTCTAGAAGTTACTCAGCATTCCGTAGTCCTCCTTGCTCCCTCGCTCTCCCATAACATGCTCGCTCTTCCTGTTTGGTCCTTCCTCATTTCCCTTAACAAAGTAGCCGGTGAACCGCAAAGCGATGAGAACACCGTGCTGAATTCAAAAGGACAAAGGCGGACACAAGAAGCTTCCCGTCAGGGCACCCTGCAGCATCGCTGGACGCAGCGTCCCCTTTTATACCTGAAGAGTCCTCAAAATTTAACAGTCATATTCGGTACAATGACTCAACCTCCCGCACCCAGTCATGCTTTCCACTGGACTGGTACCTCTAAGCATTGATAATGGCACAAAGCCTTAAGGACAACCAAACAGTACATCCAAGGAGTATCCCAAGCAGAATCCAAATGACTCTCAACTTTGATCACCAATGAATGCGAAATCGGCGAGTGTCCCCACGATGCCATTAGGATGTCGTTGACTTGCTTATGTAAGCCACTGAAAAGGAAAAATGATGTGTTCCATTTCGTTGTCTTTGCCGGCTATTGATTGCCTCTTTACTTCAGAAGTTGTTCACTGGATGAACCTCATCACTTGAATCACTTACTGAATGGTTGAAACTCACCAACCTTTTCAGCGTTGGTATCATGGCGTGGCCGAGGGACGCATATGCAATTTCGGAAGACTGTTGGAGAGCTTCGGGCAGTAATCCACTTTTCTTTCGGTCGTTTCCCGAGAAGGGATCCACATCTCCGGGCGCAAAGCCGGCTTGGCCGCCTTGTAATGGTCTGGAGGTCCGAATGCCATCCATGCTGCTTCGGTAAAAATGTAAAGTCGCGCTCACTTGAAATCATTTATCTCCGAGTGTCGGTTGACTTCAAGGAAATGTTTCAGACATTTGAGACGAATGATGTACACAGCGTGAAACAAACAATGTCGCGAAACAAGTGCATGCTTGTGTCTTGATACACTACATTGTGAACTCGGCGGCGCGCTTTGGGTAGTGTAGATACCCTTGCTGATTAAAGTCAACAAAACTCTTCACTGAGGAGCGAACATGGATTTTATCATCATGAAAAGCCGTGATGATCGATCGATCTACGGCCAAGCGACAAAAAGTTTTAATCCCGTCACAGAGGGGCAAAGATGTCATTGGTAAGTATCGATGTTTCATTGGCAAGATTACGGCGTTAGCAGTCGGGTGTCTGTTTCCACTGATTTCTAACAGTGGAGTGTCTGGGGCCTTATGACGTCGTTGATTGTAATGGCGGGCGGGCATGGGACCTTTTTGACTTTTTGATCGGGGGATCAGGTGCCGAGCAGAGACGACTGGGGGAGAAGAATGTCAATAAAATACATGTTGAAGATGGGAAACTTGCAAAGTTTGAATATGAGTCAGCGACAGAGGGTGATACTCGATCATCAACTGCCGTGCATGATCACCATATGATTAACAGCTACACACTGTCGATGTGATGTTGTGCACCCCTCCTTCAGAAAAATAAAAAATGACGATTTGGGAGCTGTCCCCGCCCCACCATTTCAGGTCCCGGGCACATCATGGGAGCGTCCACAGCACGTCGTGGCTGCCCGCCCGCAGTGTTCGTCCCGTCGAATGGCGTAGCGCAACAGCGGCACGCACAGACCAGCAGTGCCTGTCAAATCCCTGCCTTTGGGAATGTGCCTGGCCAAGCAATGCGACTGGACGAACTGCTGCTAGCAAAATGTAGTGCACAGTAAGCAACATCAACCAAAGATATCATAATCACCTGCCGCCTGTAACTACTATGACCACGTTCAGGAACCAACGGCCATGATGAGTTCTCCTGGAGAGGGGAACGTTGAGACACAACTTGACGGGAACAGCATTCAAGAAAAAAAAAAAAGAAAAAAAGAATGGCTGGGTGACAAAGTGTAGTGTAGTGTAGAGAGACAAGCCGCCAAGACATTCCATCCTCTCGGCAATCCCCATTCCCCCAAAACAAGCTAAGCAATAACAGCGTCGCAATGCCTGCAAATGCCCCACTCTACCCCTATCTGGTTCCATGTCGCTTCCATTCGCGAGCGGGGAGGAAAGAAGACGAAAGCATACGAATTTCAAGGTGCAGATGTTGGGGGAGAGAGATTCCACAGAGATTGCCGGGCGTTACAATCAGAGACTAAGAGATAGATCTTGGGTAGTATGAATCTTGAGAACCGAGAGTCTTAAAAAAGTTTGATATTAAACCCCCTCCGTCCCTCCTCAAACCCAATTTTGTGGTGTGTGAATCTGATCCCCTTTCATCTCGAAAAATCAACCATCACCAACAAAGACAGACATCAGTCAGACCCTGCGAACCCTGCTCCATTATCCTTCGAAACCCCTACCCTTCTTCTGACTGACAATACGTACTCAACCAAAACATTTCACGCTTGACGACAAACCCCAGATTAGACAGACCCTTTCTTTCGACGAAACCCTGATTTCTCTTCGGTTGACCGAATTCGGACGAAAAAGAAAAAAAAAGAAAAAAGAAACCCTGGATCGACCACACCGCTGAGGCTTCCTTGTTACTTGCCCAGGACACCGTCACAAGACCCGCTTGGATGAGATCACCGCTCCCACCCAATTCAGCATTCGGGCCAAGGCAGGCGACCAACCAGACAAACCAGCGACATTCAATTCCCACGAGCTGTTGTGACCCCTGACAGCTCCCCCAACAAGCCGCATCATCTTTTTTACAAGGATTAACACCGCCTTCGTAACGAGGTGAAGAAGAAGACGAAGAAGAACAAAAGTGGCGGCGGGCTTACTCACGGGCTAGACCGAATTGACGGACAGGGATCTCGCCAAACGGGGAGGAGCCGATCTACATCATTTCCCACTTTTTTGCTATCGAGGTCGAGTCGAAGAAATAAAAGAAGAAGAGAGGATGGCGCTCCTTGGGTATTCGAGACTGGTCGGTACTACCTCTTCCGATTCTGCATTTACAACAAACGATAACGACACTTTGAGAAGTATCTCTACCACTTCCACAACAACCGCCTCAACAACACAAACAACAACAACAACAACCACACATCCCGCGCCAACCACACCAACAATCCTCAACCACATAATCCCCCTCCTCACCACCACCTTCAAAACCCTCTACCAAACACACCTCCTCCTCTTTTCTCTCTGCTTCAGCACCCTCACCCTCCTCCTCGTCCACGTCCTCTCCACTCTCCACCTCTTTTCTCTCAATCTCTTCCTCTTTGTCAACCTCATCCTCTACCGCACCCTTTTCTTCGTCAAGACCATCACCATGGAAACCGCCACGCTCAGCTATTCCATCTGGGACAGTCGCAAAGCGCGGCAGATCCGCAAGAAAATCGAATTCGAGTTTTTCGTCTGGATCTTGGGTCCCGGAGGCAACTTGCTGTGTTTCTTGTTGTGGCCTGGGTGGATTGTTTTGGGAGTTATGGTTTGGGGGCTTAGTTGGGTTTTTTCGTCGGGGGTCGTTACTGTTAGTGGTTGAACGGACATACGAAAAAGAGGTAAGATATTTTGGCATGGGAGAAGAGTGCAAAAAGAATGAATTGCTCACATTTCGCTTCTCAGGGGAATATCGAACACTAAGTAATATGTGTTTGGTGACAGTCGCGACGTCACCGGGTCGGGAACAGGGACAGCGATGAACAGCTAGCTAGCTGGAACCGCCCCTGGTCAGACCGAGTTGAATGCGTCGCGAGCATCGCATACTATCCGCATTCCGCGATCGCAAATCGCGCCGCCTTTCGAGGCATACACATACACATACACACACACAACACGCATCTTTGGAAACATCAGATCACCACCCAAGCGACGAACCGAAACATCGAGCCAACTGAAGGCCAACCAACATCTTCGGTTTTCTAAACAAACACGATATCCGCTTGCGACAAAAGACTACCTCCACCGACCGACGACTACCTCGAAAAGAAAAACGCATTCCCACCCAAATCCCGCCTAATCTCATTCTGATAATCCTTTTCCGGGTCAAACTCCTGCCACGTACTCGCCGGATAAATGTGTTTGTTGCGCTGGTACCACCTCCGATCCACAACCTTGGTGAAAGTCGGGTCGTCGTTTGCGCCCTCGAGGGTCATGATATTCGGGAGGGCAGCGAGGCGGCTTGATGGGGTGGAGAGGGCCGCGGGATCGGCTGTTGGGGATGATGTTTGGGGGTCTGAGGACGACGGGATAGGGGCGTCGTCGGAGTAGTCGAAGAGTCGCTTGTTTCCGGGACCCAGGGTTTTGTTGATGATGAAGAAGTAGAATTCGTAGTGCTGAAGAAATGGGGTTAGCATTGTTTCTTTAGAGAAAAGCATGAATGGCGAGCATTTTGCATTTGCATTTTGGACATGACATAGATAGATAGCATAGAGAGCATAGCGCAAGCAATCAATCCTCTTGACAACCATCTATCCTGTCCCACCCACCCATGCAATAAAAAAAAGAAAAAACGGGTGTACTCACATGCGGAATGATAATACTCCCCCTAACCAACAACAAATCATCCACTGACACCCTCGCCCACGCCCTCCGCGCATTCAAAATCTTATCTTGCCCTACACCCCTCTCGGCGCCCACCTTCCTCGACTTGTCCAGAAACAACCAGGCGTGGTCGCCCTTCTTCACGCGCACCATGCCGCCGGGGATGTTGGTACCATCGTAAAAGACGAACGGGATCGCGATCTCGGAAGCCTTGACGGCCGCTTGCTTGGCCAAGAACTCTCTGCGGATGGCTTCGCGCTCGGCAGCTTCGCGACGGAGAGCGGCTTTGGTGAGGGCGCGCGGAATAATGGGGGCCGAGGTGTTGACGATTTTCTTCTTTTTGGAGACATTGTCGCTGGCGTCGGCGTCGGCGCTGCTTTCGCGATTGGGTGTGCTCGTTGTTGTTGTTGTGTCCTCTTCTTTCTTGTCTGCGGGATTCGGTGTATCCTCCTTTTCTGCTGGCGTCTTTGCATTCTTCTTCTTCACAACCACCACCTCCTCCTCCCCCTCTTCTACGTCGTCCCCAAAGCTTACTAAAGCCTTCTTGGTCTTTATCCTCTTTGCTTTCCTTTCCCCCGTTAATGTCTTCTTCTTGGTTTCGCCTTCGCTTTTCCCCTCGCCGCCTGTTGTTGTCCCATTCTCTGCATCTGTCCCGGGCGCGGGTGTCCCCGTGGCCGATCGATCCACTGGCGTCGCGGCCGCGCTGCCGGCATTGTCTGTGTCGAGAGTGGGAGTGGCTGCGCTGCTGCCCCCTCGCGCAGCAGCAATGGCGGCCTCTCGAACTTCGCGGTGTTGTTGCTCGAGAACTTCGGCGCGTCGCTTGCGAAAGTCGGCGAGGTTGACGAGTCCTACTGTCGAGGAGGAGACGCGCTCTTGGACGGTTTTGTTTTGCGGGGCGAAGCGGGGGTTGGGAGTCGCCGTGTTGGAGGAGGATGAAGCAGCTGGGTTCGGGGTCGAGGTACCGCTGCCGGGTTGTGATGGTTGTTGATCGGACATGTTTGTGTAGGGAAATGGTGGCTAGCAGTTTGACGGTGATTGGAGCATCGAAGGTAGTATCGGTCTGAAGCCAGCTAGTCGTATAAAGTCGGGAATCGGGATAACCAGAAGGGAGAGCGGACGTGGTGGTTTGAAGACTGATGATGAACAGATTGTTGTTTTGGTTACAATTCGAAGCAGCAATGGAGCACCGATTGCAACGGCAATCAGTCCACGGCAGGCAATTGGTAGGTGGTCTGTGCATTCCACCATGAAAGTAGTACAAGTACTGTAACCGCGCGGCCCTACAGCGCTGCAGTGTGCTACAGCACCCGGTGTCACTGTTTGCAGCCGCCCTTGTTGACGTCGCCGCTGAACTTCAACTTCAACCTTTCATCAACTTTTCAACATGCGCAGCAAACATGGAAACCAACAAGAGGAAAGCGGCTGTCGGAGAGGGCGATGAGCACAACCTGGCAGGAGAGGGAGGACTAAACAGTCCAGTCCGCGAACCCGAAGCCAAACGACAGAAACAAACAAACAATGAAGATCCCCAAGGGCAGCCGGCGCAAGAAGCCACCAAGCCGACCTCCGAGTCCGATCGGCCCCACAATATCCGGAGCGCCCCGCCTTCCGAACCCGGACCCGGACAGGCCGTAGTAGCAACAGAGGGCAAACCACGCAAATGGACCGACGAGTACTTTCGCAATCTTTACACCAAAGACCCCAGTTTCAAATACCTTGGTCAGAAGGATCCCGACTTTGCTCCTTTGTAAGTTGTTGTTGACCTTGTCGTCGTCGTCGTCATGATCACATCACTAACACACTCTCTCAAAAGTCTCGACTCCAAGAACCAACTCGACTTCAACGACCCAGAAGCAGTAATGCAATTGACCAAAACCCTCCTCAAAATCGACTACGGCCTGAAGATCGACCTTCCCCCCGACCGTCTCTGCCCTCCCGTCCCCAACCGGCACAACTACATCCTCTGGCTCACCTCCCTCCTCTCCTCCTCTTCTTACCATCCCCATTTCAATCCCCCCTCTCATCAGAACACTTCCTCCCGCCCCATCATCGGCCTCGACATCGGCACCGGCGCCTCAGCCATCTACCCCCTCCTAGGCTGCGTCCAACATCCCTCCTGGTCCTTCATCGCAACCGACATCGACGCCCACTCCCTCTCCTTTGCCCAGCGCAACATCCACCTCAATAACTTACAAGACCGCACCACCCTCTTGTATCGCGCCCCGGACCAACCACTGATCCCTTTCGACTCCCCCATTCTCACCACGCGGGATGTCGACAAAATAGACTTCACAATGTGCAACCCCCCCTTCTACTCCTCCCCGTCAGACCTTCTTTCCTCCGCCGCCAAAAAGAGTCGACCACCACTGACAGCATGCACCGGCGCCCCCGTCGAAATGGTTTGCGATGGTGGCGAAGTGGCGCATATCTTTAGAATGATCGACGAGTCGCTTGTCCTCCGCGAAAAAGTGACGTGGTATACAAGTATGGTTGGGAAGGTAACCTCCCTAGAAACAGTAGTGGAGAGATTGAGAAAGGAGAACATAAACAACTATGCAGTGACGGAGCTGGTGCAGGGAAAACAAACGAAGCGATGGGTGGTGGGATGGAGTTTCGGGGGGATGAGAGCTGGAGAGGCTGAAGGAAGGGGGGTCGGTGGGGTGTGGAAGAAACTGTTGCCGCCGGTGGTGAGGATGGAGGTTGGAGTGTGGAAGGATAGGGAGAAAGTCGAAAAGGTGGTGGAGAGGGTTAAGCAGACGGTGGAAGGGTTAGAATTGATGAGTTGGGGGTGGAGTGGCGAGAGGATGAGAGGGGTGGGGACGGCGAGGGGGAATGTTTGGAGTAGGGCTTGGAGAAGGAAGAGGGAGAGGGAGATGAAGGCGGTAGAGGAGGGGAAGAAAAAGAAGGACGGTGATGGAAATGGGACAAAAGAAGAGGAGCAGTGTGAATTGGGATTTGAGGTGGTGATTGAGGTTGGAAAGGATGGGGAGACGAAGGTGGTTTTGCTCTGGAGGGAGGGACATGATCAAGGCTTGTTTGAGAGCCTTTGGGGGTATTTGCAAGGGAAGATGAAGGAGATATAATTTCCTATTTGGTGGGTAAAACGTTTGAATTGGGAGTTCTCTCCTGGGCCGATTCTGTGACGAAGGACGTTGAGCTTGACTAAGATAGGTCGTCGCGACAAAGAGGACGTGATACGCTAATGCTTTAACAAATTCTGGCCTGATCAAGCAGCAATCGAGATAACGCACCATCTCATTGCTTGCTACGCTTCCTCAACGATGATACTGGGTCTCCACGATCGTCACTTCTTTTCCATCGACCTCCTCATCCACCCGAGAACTTTTTGGCAAGATCCTCAGTCGCTCAGGACAGAACAACGAAAGTTGATGGGAACCACATCTTTATCAATCATGGCGCCTTCCTCCAGTTCCCTATCAGGTATCCAGGACTCGACCGAAATATGATGACTGAGTTCGATAGTCAACTGCGCAATCAACAAACATCCCCAGTATCGCTGAGCAGCAATTGGCCATCAACAAAGCAACACCATAATGCCCAACCTCAAAATCCCACCACTTTTATCTCCAATCCCCTCATCTGTATTACGGCGATACGCCACTGTCTATCAATCCAGCACCGACACCGACAGCCCCTCGGAGGAGCCAGAGACACCAGACCATACCCACAGAGCACTTCCACCGTTTCTCCGGGGTATACCCATTGACTGGTCGCAGGGTTACTTTACTTGGCAGCGCACGGGATGGTGAGTTCCTCCTTCAGCAGCAGCAGCACCATACCTGACAAGACATCTGCGTGGGTAGGTATAGTGACTGACAGTCCAACCCACCTAGCGAATGCGTGGTCAAGTTCTGCCCGCAACATTGCCGGGAACTCGTAGGATCAAACGAGGACGAATCCGAGGACCATTCTACGCCTGCGTCTGGTGTGCGAGCCGACGCTTCGGATCCGTATGATATCAGTTCTAACGACTATGGCCTTGGTTCCAACGACGAGGCGGTCGATGATAGTGATGAACGCTATGTTGGCGATAATGACCGCAATAGCGAGGTTGATAATAACGATGCCGACGACGAAGCTGGGTCCAGTTCCTCAAATGAAGCATCCGATGACGATGGGAACGACATGCAGTCTGCATGTAACGAGCCGCATAATGCATCGGTACTGCCTAGCATCGAAGGTGGACACGAACCATATAGGTCGGAATCACCTACTCTCTCTGCTTCACCTGGAGAGAAGACTGCCCGGGACGACCCAGACAGCCCTCATGAAGCAAAGGGCATAGTCTCTCTCAGCGATCGTGACCAGCCAGATGATATCATGGACGATTCGAACGAGACCGAGGTGCCCAACCCCGAACTTCCCCAGCCGCAGACGCGAGGTCACAAAGTCCAACGGCCTCAGCACCAGCCTTCGTCAACTGAGCTAGGTATCGACACCGAGTATCTCGAAGCCCTCCACGAAGAGCTCAGGAACGAAGTAATTGCCGATACCCAGGCTAAGGCTAAGGCGAATGCTAGCGGCACACAGAGATCCCGGTCTCGGCATGCTATTCCTCGCTCGCCGCAACATCATCAACGTCGGAGATCAGACTTTCTGGCTACGGTGTTAGATACTAGCCCTTCTCCGGCGGCTGGTTCTATCCAGACACCCGACGACGGAGGAAATAGGGCCCACAGTCATACATCAGCGCCACCCGGGCCATCTCGGGCCATGCCACCCACGGGGTTTTTCTCTACGTCAACCCCAAAACCTGTCGCCAGAAAGCTCTTTGGTCAATCTGATGTATCCCAGCCAGGTTCAGCACCAGCACCCGCAAACGACATGGATCTCAGGGAGGCCAATGGTATGGTCACTCGGAGTCAGAGTCGCCGTCACGGTAGAGTTGGTACGGTCGATGAGGTCGGGGAGGCGAGTAAGGTCGGCGAGGGAATAGGTATGGTGACGCGAAATCAGGGCCGTCGTCGCAGTCAAGCTCGGAATGGCGTAGAGGTGCAGGAAAATCAGGAAAATAGGGACAAGGAGGAGCAGGAGCAGGAGCAGGACATACGGGGTGAAGAAGCGTCAAGGAGCAACAAGAGGAGAAAGAAAACAGAAGAGGATCCGGAGTCTGAAGGAAAGGAGAAGAAGAAGAAGACACCAGGTAGAGCCAAGAGGGGGAAACCAAAAAGGAGCGGGAATACAAAGACGTATGGGAAGAGAGATAAGAGGAGGAGGGTTTGATGGTGGTTGTACTAGGCTCGGTGGGATATTGAGAGATCAGCGAAACAATGAACGGCCTTTTTATGAGCATCATGAGCAAGCCGGTAGCGAAGGAGACGGGGATATTGGGGCGTTATGGAGTACGAGGTCAGGGTCATGTTGGAGTATTGTTAATTTGGAAGAATTCATTGGATACATTGAATAGTATCCGGTATCAATATGGTCATGGAATATACCCAAGTTTTTGGTTGATGGAAATGATGGAAGAAGAAGAGGACGTCGTCTGAATGCCAAGCCCATCATGTGCTGAATGTGACGCTATGCAGTGCGAGCTCCAGTGGTGTTCTAGACCTCTGCAGACCCAATTCCCTTACACTAAGCGCTGTGACCCCGCCGCTAACGTGCTGCATGGCTCGTCCCGAAGCGCGGGATGGAGTGCTGGGTATTGGAGGACGTGCACTAACAGCAATTCATCTTGCTAAAGAGGCAATCTGTTAATAGGAAGCGGAGTCCAATAACATGGCTGCTCGACGTCATCCTCAAGAACCTGTTCCTTGTTCGGACAAGCTTCTGGTTTCAGCTTCCATGCTTTCCACCAACTGAACCCCTCCCGTCCTCCCCCTCGCTGGTCGTGCCCTTGTTTCCCCTCTCGCCGGGCTTGACCATGGAATCCCGAAGCCAATTAACCATCGCTGCTGTTTGCTTGCTCTGGCGACCCTGACCACTCGTTGAACGGAAAAGCTCCGACAAGGCGCAGCTGTGTCGCTTCCTTGTTTTGACGAGGACAGCCATCTTCATCTTTTCTTGACCTTCTCTTTTTTTGAGCGCCTCCTCGTCCTGTCCTGCGCGCTTCTGCTTCTACATCACAGCGACATACATATCGACCTTGGACTCGACGCAACACGCACAGACGACCACATCATCGTCTGATTCTACAGACACAGGGCACCATGGCAAGATTCGGGGCCTTTTCGCGCCTCTTGGGCTTGGACCGTCCACCCCATCGACACGACCATTGGTGGCACGAACATCGCCGACAACGTACGAATTACCCTCTCCCCTCGCTGAAGACAACTCCAAGCTAACAATCGCAGTCCTTCCCAGCTACCGTGACGACTTCTACGTCTCCGCCATCCCCGCCGAAACCGTGACCGAAATCGCCCTCCGTATCCGACACCTCATCGAAGAATGCGTTCCCCTCGAGCTCCCTGTTGAGAAAATCACCTCTCCCACGAGCAAGATCATCACGAAAAGGGTGATCAAGGCAGCCAAGGAAGCCGGCGGCAAAGAGCACCGATCATGCGTCGTCTACTGCCTTCTCGTCAACAAGCGCTGGTGGAAACACCAAGCCCAAGTCGAACTCTGGGATGCCGACCTACACGCCCTCCGCGCCGTCGCTTGCGAGGTTATTGCCAAACAAATCATCGAGACGGAGGAGGACACCAACTTTTTGCTTCACGAGGTCCTGTTGAAGCGCTACTCCATCATGATCGATAACAAACCTACCAAGCCGTCCAACGTGATCGAAAAGGCTGTTGACTTGCATGCTCTCAGAGTGATCGGTTCCTCAGGCTATCAAAAGTGTATCAGCTACCTCTGGCGCGGCTGGCTTGTCCAAGACGAGAACGACCCGTCGACCTTTATCGAATACCGCGAAAAGGACAACACCTCCTTCTGGTCGCACTTGGACCCGGATCGCATGCGCGCACCCATGTACCAAAACTGGACGCAGATGCTCATCAGCTTCGTCTACCTCGTTCTCTACACTCTTGCCATGAACAGTGTCAATCCAGGCGGTCACCTTGATGTAGTTGAGGGTCTTTTGTACGCCTTTACACTCGGTTTCATGTGCGACGAGTTCGCCAAGGTTTGGAAAGCCGGGCCCGCCATCATCGGCTTTTGGTCCGCCTTCAACAGCATTCTCTACGGTCTCTTGACCACGTCTCTAGTCTTCCGCTTCATCGCCTTCTCCCATGACAGCTCCGACATCGACTGGCGGCAACACTACAACACCCTATCCTACAACTTCCTCGCCGTCTCCGCCCCCATGTTCTGGCTGCGCATTTTGCTGTATCTCGACTCCTTCCGCTTCTTCGGCGCCATGCTGGTCGTCCTCAAAGTGATGATGAAGGAATCCATCATCTTCTTCGCTTTACTTCTCGTGATCATCGTCGGTTTCCTCCAAGCCTTTCTCGGTCTCGACCAAGCAGACGACCAAGTCGTTGAAGACACCATGTTCATTGTGCAATCCATGGCCAACGCCTTGATGCAATCGCCCGATTTTAGCGGATTCGAAAAATTCAACCACCCGTTTGGTTTACTTTTGTACTACTGCTTCACTTTTGTAGTTATGGTGATCCTGCTCAACATCCTCATCGCCCTCTACAACTCGGCCTACGAAGACATCTACGACAACGCCAACGACGAGTACCTCGGCATGTTTGCGCAAAAGACGATGCAATTCGTGAGAGCACCAGACGAGAACGTGTTTATCCCCCCCTTCAACCTCATCGAGATCTTTTTGTTGGCCCTCCCGCTGGAGTGGTGGATGAACAAGACTACTTATGAAAAGATCAACGATTGGTGCATGGCTACTATCTATTCCCCCCTCTTGCTGGTCAGCGCCTTCATCGAAGTCAAGACCGCGCAAGAAATTAGGGCCAACCGAGCGCGTGGAGACGGGGATGATGATTCGGTTGAGGAGTGGGAGCAGAGGATGGGAGACCTTGATTTTGAGGCGGATGGATGGGCAAGGAAGGTCGAGAACGCGAAGAGCAAGTTGGTGAAGATGCAAGAAGGAGAGATGGATGAGGAAGAGGACAATGAAGAGAAGGAGATTGGGAAGTTGAGGGAGGAGGTGAAGGAGTTGAAGGGGTTGTTGGGAGAATTGATGGGGATGATGCAGAAGGAAAGAGAGGGAAAGGGGAAGGAGGCTGTGAAGATTGAGAATCCAGAGGTTGAGAGTCAGGGGGTTGACAGTCAGGCCACTCAGGTTGCTGAAGGTGGTGAAACTGGTGATGGTGGTCAAAGCAGCAGCAGCAGTAGCAGCAGCAGCAGTAGTGATGGGAAGTGAGGTTCCATGTTCCATCTCTGCTGGTACGAAGATGGATACCTACAGTTCCATGTTATCAAAAAAGAGAAGTGTTAGGGTATGGTGCATAATGGTGGTGCCTAGGTATTCTTTGGGAAGAGACAATACTGAATAGCCACGAGTTTTTATTCTCAACAATACAATTCAGACTACTCTACAATCTACTCTGCAACACACCACTCGCCCGCCGCAAAAGCAATGAAGCTAATAATTGGATACCTTAGTGTGCTGGTAACCTGCCGCTAGGTAGTTGGTTGCGTGTCATCTTTCTCGTTCGTAGGTAGGTAAATTCTCCATTTACCTCTTTCTCTTCATACCTCAATCTAGATGCGTCAGTAAAACCAAGGAGATACATGAAGAGCAAAGAGACAGCTCAATATGGCATGTTCAGAGAAAAAAAAAATACATTTTTCCAACGTCAAAGTCTTTTCGGATGTTTTCAGTCCCGCCTCCTATAGAGACAAATCACTTCTAGTTTTGGCTCTCATCTCTCACTTAATAGTCTCTACCTACGTAGAAATCGACCGGTCGTCTCGTCCACAACATGGAAACTTACGTAGGCCGTGTTCGTTCTGGCAGTAAGTAGTGCAATAAGGGAATTTCTTCTTCTAACTCTAACCTAAAAAGCTTTTCTACCACCAAAAAAAAGAAAATTTAAAAAAATGCTTCCGTTACTAGGTATATATACTACTGCCGGAACGAACACGCTCCTTATTAAGAGACACCTTTACTTACTTAGCAGGCGATCAGCTAGGTAAATAAATGGTCGGGTAGACAGACCAATCTGATACCGCTCGTTGAAGTCTACAACATCTGCCTGCCAAGAAACGAGACCGAGCCAACACCCTATGCTAATTACTACGTTACAACAATCATTCCAGCTGCAGTCAATTTCCTCGTCACACACTCAAAAGATCCAGGTAGGTACCTATGTTGTGAAGGGTGGAAACAGTCAAGTCAGAAATGGAAAATCCGAGCAGGGACTTGCAACTGACAGACACCACCAAGTCTACCTAGGTAGGTAGGTAGGTAGGTTTAAAAGCTGGACTGATATTACCTAGCTTAGTTCTAGAACGAAACCTTGAATACGAATTAATCTCAATGACTTTCAGACGATCAAGTCTACTACGATTAGGTAGGTAGGTAAACTCCAATGAGAGTACCCAACCAACAACAACAGGACCCTATAACTCTAACCTTTTTTTTTCTATAATTTATAAAGTCTACCTATGGAAAGGCAAAACCAACCAACCAACCCGTCGATTCGATTCAATTATCGGCCCGGCCCTACTGCACATTTCAAGCAGTACCTACCTACTTGCTTACTTACTTACCTACCTAGGTATCCATCTGGGTACCAGGCCGTAATTCAGCTAGGTATGCTCAAGAACAATGCACGATGTCTCCTAGACGGGCGTCCTAATCGTTAGAACACCTACTCCTACTTGAAGAACTTGAAGAACTTAAAGAACAATCCAGGAGTGGCTGTACGGACGGCGCCGGCGCTGACTGAGGAATTGTTAGCGGCCAGACGCTTAGGCGGCGATGAAATGGTGACAGCGGATTATCACTTCGGTTGCCGCCGTAGGTCGTAGGGTGGGCGATTTCTGGCATTGCCAGTCTTGCGAAAGTTGTGCCATCTCGCAAGTCGTGAAAAATGTCGCCTTGGTGGTCGGTCTGGTCTGGGTGTGAGGGGAGGTTGGTAGCGAAGAGGAAGAGAAAAACAAAAAGGCGAGGGTTGGTTGAGACTTAGGTATGTCCGAGGACGGAAGGAAAGACGGTTGCCTCCACCTCCTGCAGGTGCGTGAAAGGAAAAACGTTAGGAAAAAAACGAACAGGGAGGTCTTTGCACGGCTCACTTGAGAGGAAAATCAAAAAGACATTATATCAGCTGGAGTTGGTCCTTTTGGAATATCGCTATACTGGAATCGAATAAGACTCAAGTTCAAAGGAGTACTGTCAACGCCTGGAGGCGTAGTAAGAGTAAGTATATAATGAAATGTCAAAGGTAAAAACAGTTTTGTCCAAGATAGAGGAGGACGAGAATGAAGAGAGTGGACTCACTCTGTCAGGAACCTGGGATGAAGGCGAAGGCCAAGAACTCATTGCATCATACACTACTGAGGAGGAAGTACGGTGCGGGGCGGTCAAGTTTTGATATTAGGTAGAGGTAGGTAAAGGAATGTTCAATAGTGATACGGGTAATAATTATGCCAAAAACGATGTTGGATGGACATGTGCGTTTCTAACCTTGTTCTAAACTGCATCACCCTCCCACATAAACGCCAGCTCGTCGAGGATGCGGTCCTGGCCAAAGCGCGTGGTGCCTAGAATGCACTTCCGCACTTCAGCTCTGCTAGACGCCGCAGAAAATGGCGCGCAGCAAGAGCTATTGCCAAAGGCCTGCCTATTATGGCGGAGGAAGGAGGGGCCGTTGGTGGCAGGGGAAGAGTTCGGAGAGGTAGGTGTAGGTGAGAGAGCCCCAGCCTAAAACGTAGAATCTGTACAAAACACAAAGGTTAGCTTTTGAATTGGAGACCAAGGCGAACCAGAGCGAGAAGAGAATGGATGATGCTGTGGGAAAACATTGGAACTTACGGCGTGTAGAGGAACATGAACACCAATACCGGGATGACGGCTTTGGGAGACCCTGTCTGTGCCTTGGAATTGGCGATGGTCCACACTATGTATACCAATCCCGTCCCAATGGTGCCCATGAGAAATATGGTCCTGCCAGGGTATCTTGGGCTGATGAGGGTGGCCGGGTTTGTGACGCCACAAAAGCCTCTGACGGGTATCCTCAAATGCCCCTCGCCGTCTCCTTCAAGGCCTTCAAGTCTGGAAGATGGGCCTTGAGGACTCAATTCGAAGGCTTGGCGACGCGACCGCAACGGCTCGGAAACAGAAAACTAAAGTGGAAGTAAATTAAACACCGGCGGGACGTTCATCGTGGAGCTGTCCAGCTGTGGCCAGGTGCTTTGCCTGGTGCCCATGGGGAGGATGTCTTTGATCGACGTCGTAGGCCAGCTAGCTGTATCTCGATGTGTCGTTCCAGGCGTGGACGGGAAGACGTGTGAAAGCTCAGTTGACAGTTCCGGAAAAAGAGAGAAAAGACGACATCGGGGAACAGGCGGGGAGGAAAAGAATAATATTCTGAGATGCAAGGCTAGGTAGAAAAGCCTGTGAAAGAGCCGGGCAACATGGATACATTTAATAAGAGTTTACTTGCCCGCACCCCCCAAAAACTTACGCGCACCCACCTCCACCCAGAAAAATGGGGCGGTTCAACTAATAACACCTAACATTGAAAACCCCGTTTTTACCCGTAAAATTTCGTCTTTTCAATACAAGTAACATCGCTATACCTTAGTCAATTCTTTTCCCCTTTTTTCACACGGCCAATTGCACGCAATCACACCAGCACTTTATACGCAGTTGCGCTAACACTCTATACCAATATTCTATACTAGCTAGTACTTTATATTATTATAATATAGTAATTACCTTTCAAAGTATATTAAGTAGCTGGATTCAATTGATTTCTTAACTAATCGATCGTACTAGATACCCTCGTCGTCAACCACCGTACTATCGAAGCGCGCTCGTTGCGATTCGACTTCTACCTTCAATTCTAATACTTCCTTCGACCCTAATACTATATAAACTATACTAATAAACAATCTATTCTTTTTAATCGAACCCGTTAAGGATTATAATAAATTATTCGCCTACTTTATTAATTTTTATTGTTACTACCGCTTTAGTATTTTAATCTAATATAATTATAAGTTTAAAAAGTTAGGATACGAAGAGGATAACTCTATTATTAAAGTTATATTCCATTATAACTACGTAAAATATTACCCTTAACCGGTTAATAATAAAAATTTAAAAAGGAGGTCTATATTACGAAAGAAGGCGTACTATTATCCCTTTAAAATTGTACTCTAAATTAAGAAGAGTACGGGGTGGAAGTAGATTGCCTGGGCTATAAGCTTAATATACTAAGGCTACCCCCCGTTACGTATATTAGAAGGCTATATTATATTTCGTATTAAGGCCTTCTACTATAAAATTAATTATAAAGCTAATTAATTTCTAAGCAACCTTCTTCTATAATATAACCTTACAATATAAATTATTCTCGCTATAGTAAGGGAGAAATATTTTAAAATCCTTTAAATATATAGCGATTTTAATAATATACGCTAAATTGTACGCCACAATTTATAGGAGGGTTATAATAATACTTAAGCGTTTCTTAAGAAGGTTTACGATAACTATTATAATTATACCCTTACGTTTAAAAACGAATACTTTGAGGGGGATAACAATAATATACTACGCTACGTATTTTAAGTAACCAACCGCTAGCGCCGGATATAATTGAAGTTCCTATATATATTATTTATTAATACTATATATAAGACCAACTATTATAACTTCCCCTTCGTTTAAGGGGTAATCTTAATATTAAAAAAGATATTTATATTAATTTTTTAAACGATTTTTAATAACGAAAGGGAGGAGGGATTTACCTTTTTATTCGAATATATTAAAAAAGCGGCTAAGGATTTCGAAATCCTTTACCCTATAGTAGTTATAACCGACGGCGACCCTTAATTAATAAAGGTAGTTAATAAGGCCTTCCCTAATATCCAACGGTAGTATTATATATAGTATTTTAATTATAATATTATTAATTACCTTAAAAAAGATTAAGTACGTAATCCTTTACCCCTAACCTCGTCCCTATTGTCTCCTAGTTCCCCGTCTAGCTATAATATATAAAAATAATATAATAAGAAAAATTTTAAGGAATTGAAGCGATGTAACGCCCGGGTTATTACAACTATTAGAGCGAAGGCGGGTCTCAATCCTTTACTAAATTAGGTTACTAATACGAAGTTAGTACTATTCTTTATATAGTAGTATATAATTTACTCTTCTAATATAAATAAATTTGAGTATGTTTAGTCTATTTTATAATATTAATTTGGCAAAAAGTAGGAGAATATTGTTTTATAAATTAAGGAGATATTACTACCTTATAAGAAGGAAGGAGTAGGTAGGTTACTATATTAGTAATTACTTTAATTAGGAATAAAGGATTATATTACTAAATAAAGTTAATAATAGCTTTCTTAAGAATTATAGTCTCTCGGTTCGTAGTAGGTTAGTTGAGTTTTATAAGGCTTATTTCTAATATATAAACTACTGCTATAAAGTTTATATAAATAAATTAGCTAAATCTAACTTATATATACGGATTAAATAGGTTAACCGCGAATAGATAGGTAAATGCCTATATAAATTATTTATATAAGTACTTGATTTTTTAAACTACTAATATTATAAATTTAATATAACGCTACTTTTTAAACAGTTGAAACTCCCTAGTACCCCTTTTGAGCCTTATTTAAATAGCTTTAGAGCTTAATATAGTTTACCTTATACCTACAAAATAGAGGTCTTATTAAAAGAGGAGAAGACGGTCCTAATTACTAAAGAAATTTACTATCTATTTTAATATTTATATTAATAATATATAAATTAATATCTATACCCCGGGTATCCCTTATATTAATTTTTATATTAGGATGTAGTAAATAGATACCTTAAATTCAAGCCGGCCGTTAAAATAGTACCTAAAGGTCGTTTATATAAGTAAAGGGGGCTATTTAATAATAAACCTATATTCGTTATACTACTAGCCGGGTTACAATTAAATAAGGCTACCTATACCTATAAAGCTACGCTAAAGGGTAAATTACGTAACTTAGGCACTATATGAGCTTTAGCACGCTATAACTATTCTTACTACGAGAAGGGGCCTAATATTGAGGAGCTTAATACCCAAAATGAGGTACGTAATTGTATTGAAGTCGCTAACGATAAGGATAAAGATAATAAGCTAGCGAAATATTAGGTAGAGAAAGTAAGGGAATAGATAGTAAGGGAGAATAGGGAGAGAAATAATAAAGGAGATAATAAGGGAGACGAAGGTAGAAACGAGGGTAGAGGGAGAGGAAGAAAGGATATTATTAAATTATTATTTATTTCCTCCTTATTTAAACTCTTTAACGAACTATCTAAATTAATAGAATTCTCATTAGAATTAGAACTTTTAAATATAAGTATTTAGAGTAGTAATAAATACTATTGTAGGTTTATAATACTATAAAAGTATTACTAGACTGCTGCTGTTAGATTTGCTTGCCAGTTAAGATTAAAATTTATAGTGGATTTATTTGGGTAGCCTTGTCTGTAATATGAGAAATTACGATTTTTATAGCTAAAACGATATATTTTACATAACAGCTGTCAACTTGGCTAGGTGGGTGCGCGTAAGTTTTTGGGGGGTGCGGGCAAGTAAACTCTTTAATAATATGTCCTTGGGAACAGTCGTCGGTTGAACGCCGCTGCTATTTTATGTTGAAGTTTGTGGTCTCGAAGTGGAGGGGAAAGAAAAGACTGAGTGCCCCAGGCTATCTGACAGAGGTTTCCTTCCCTTTCTCTTCCAGCCATGAATGAGCAACCGGCATCCTGCGCCTGTCGGAGGAAAACAATATTTGCCAAAGAGGAAAGTACAAGAAAACTGAAGTCATTGGGCGGGATGGCATTGATGACGGCTCCTTCCTTTAACAAGTTTGTCTACTCAACGGGAGACGGGTCCGTCATCGCAATTTCTGAGCACACATCTTCCACTGGAAGGAACGAACCCGGTGTGATCTTGCAACATTGAATCCGCGCATCAGCCAAATTGCAGCTTTACAAGAGCGATGGAGGAGGTACTGTACTAGTACCTGCCTCTGTGCACCGCCATTACTGTGGTAGACATTGGCCGTTATGAACTGAGGAAATCATATCGCACCCATCCGGAACGGTGTTCACATTTGAGTAGCGGCTCCCGGGTCGGCAGTAGCAAACATCAGATAAGTACCTAGGCGAAATTCAGGCGGACTGGCCGATAATACAGTTGATCGTTCGTGTCGTTTAGGTCTGATCACTAGGTGAGAGTCTCTCTGCGCACATCACATACACCGACGTTGCTGTACATTTACGGAGCTCGTCGGCCTAACAACGTCAGGAAGGACACATTGACAAAACGGCAGCACGGAGAGCATCGTGCTGGTATAGTCCAGCTAGGGTAGGTAGTACTCTAGCGCAAGGACGACTCGTCGTTCAACAGTGACGGATAACGAGTGCAGTGCGGGAACCGGTCGCAATGCCCGTGTGTGTATGACATGGGCCGATGTCGAGAGTATGTGTTTCGGCTGAGTGTCTTCTTGTGAGCACTGACACGTCAGGGCCGACTAACGGGTTTCCGCCGCCGGCGTCGGTCATCCGTTCCGTCTTCTGTCCTATGATGACAGTATCGGGCCCGAACACACGTTTTCCCGCCGAGAAAAATGCCCGGACCGCAATCGGCAGACTCAGACTCAGCGTGCCAAGAAGCGCGACGGTGGGTTCATGATGTCGGCGCCGACAAATACAGAAAAGTGGAGATTTTCCAAGGCGATCCCCGTCGGTCGGACGCTCCGTCCTATTTCAATTAAACCCGGGATATCCGGCTTACGGCGGGGCGGCAACAACGAAGACGGGGGAAGAAGTTGAAAGTCGGAAAATCCAATGTCAGGACCTAAGGAGGGAAGGAGGAAGAGTCCGATAGCCCCTGAGATGGCCCGATGCCTACTTTGGTGGAACACACCAACGGATGTCTCAAACACCGGCGGCGGTTCGCATGCCGCGTCGTTACATGGACTTTGTATCGGGCTGATGAAATCATGAGATGGATGATGGAAAAGGTTGGTTCGTTGTCATTCAGCCTGAAGAGCTACCTACTGTAACCATACTTGGCGTGTTTCCGTTGTGTTTTCCGGGAGGAAGATCGATGGGAATCTCGGACATGACCGCCCCGCGCCCGTGCGCATTTCCAATATGAATTGCGGAGTAGAAGATAAGATACGCCGGCGACGGGAGCTTCAGTATGCGGGCGAGCGGCACGGAGGAAGGCAGAATAGAATGGAATGGAGTTCGGCTGATGGGTCCCACAAGAAACGATGATGTGTTTCGACGATTGTACGCACCGTCGTGAAAATGAGGATTTTTCTCGTGTTCCATGTTCGTTGTTGGATGAATTGTACGTGGCCCGCGAGCCCGCTCACCGTGGGCGGGGCGGGTCCGAATGGAGCCACTCTTTTTCTAGGGGAAAAGGTCCGAGCCCGACGGGGGACTGACCAAAGCTCTGGCTGTCACCGACTATGTCACCGACCGACGCCTTCCGAGCATTCTTCGAACCCGGAATTGCCCTTCTTTTGCATTCGTTTGGGGATCATGACAATGACGGAAGATGTCATGTCGCAGGACACCCGCATCATTCGACACCACACAACACTGAAACACAAACTTGGCGGGCGTCACGCCGGACGGAGAGCTGGGGCTGGATGACAATGACGGATGATTGATGAGAGATGCAGTGAGCTGGATGATGCGACACGGGGCTCGCTCGAAATTGGGATTTGGGAGTCTTCGAGCTTGGCTTGGAGCTTGGGCGTCTTTAATCTGGAGAAATGTGGGACCATACGGACTCCGAGTTATCTACCAGTGGCAGCCGGCTGGTAAAAGTCGGGCGGCAGACATCCAGGGCAGTCTTGGCAACTGCACTCTTGTCGCGCGCTCCGGTTAAATCTACTGTGTAACCTGGTTAAATCTACGGTCCCCACCCACCTCACGTGCCCAAACCCCCATATTGCACCATATCAGTCCTATACAAATCTACTGCAAATCGATATACAAGTATTATTACCACAAAAATAAGCAAAATCGAGGGTATACGAGTAAGCGAGATAAGGCAATTTAAGTAGTAAAGACGAGCGAATTAATTATATATATAATAATATAAGTGTAGTCTATTAGTGCCTGCTGTAAGGGGGGTTCTAGTAGGGATACTTACGCTATATTTAACTCTATATAAATAATTATATTAGTAGGTTCTAGTAAGTTCTCTCGTATACCCTCTACTATAGCGGTAGTATATACCTATACTACTATAAGGGTATTCTTAAGTATTATAATAAGGGGGGTAATTACCCCTATCCTATATTCTAGAACTACTACTCTAGTATTAGCTATAGCTACGGCGGTAGCGGTAGTACCTTCGCCGCTATTAACTCCCTTTCTAATTACATTTACTTCTATATAAGAGATTATATATTTTATAGTAGTAATAAAACTATATTTTTAATACCCTATAAATCTATTTATATTTAGATTACCGTTTAAGTAACTATTATCCTCGTTGTTCTTAGTCTCTTTATTAGGCGTTAAGGGGTGTTATAAATAATATTATACCGTACGTTAAATAAGAGGGTAGTATTAAGGATTAACTAATTACTATTTTTTATTTGTAGGGTATATTACTAGCGCACATTAAGGACCGTTACAGGGTTTCGCTCTCTACAAATATATAGAAACTCTTCCAACAACGGTTGGAGGTAAATAAAGGTTAATAAAGGTAATTACTATAGGGAAATAGTATAGGGAGTAACCTTTACTTCTTTGGGTTTCAAATATTAGTAGTGGTTAATATATTTAAGTTCTAACTCCTTACTAATATATATAAATTGTAAAATTTCGTACTAATAAGGTAAACTATATTAGATTCGAAAATCACTACTATAGTTAGTAATTACCCTCTTATTAATAATAGCCTCTTCTATAAATTTTAATTAGCGGGCTATTAAATCGAGCGCCGCAAAATTAGTAAAATACCGTAGTTTATTAAAAATATTATAAGAGTATTTAATAACTTTCTTTAATATTTATATTATATATTTCGCCCAATAATTCTCTTTAAAGCGAAAGAGCGTCTCTTCGATAGTATTAAATAATTAATTAAAATAAATATAACGGTTCTTAAGCAGTACTTTTAGTATACTATAAGCGCCTTCTATACAGAAGGTTACCCTAATACTAAAGTTAAGATATACTTTAATAGCGAAGTATATAAACTCGTATCGTATAGGGAGGTAAATATTTAATAAATAATTAATAATATTTAATAAAGAGAGATTAGTAGTAAATTTATATATTTATATAATAATAGATTATTCACCTAGTTAATTACTAAATTCGCGTTTGAAAATCTCCTACTTTTACTAAAATTTATCCTCTTTATCCGTATATATAACCGCCCGCTATACTATTAAAATACTATTAGCGTTAATAAATTACATCCTTTTTTATAGGTTATTCTTAGGAGCGTAATTAACGAACTTTTTAAACTAGGGATTCCTTACTAAATCGCCCAAATATAAAGTACGGTCGCCGTTATATAGAAGCCGTACTACAATCTAAATAAATACCTTACAATTATTAGCGGGATTATTAGTCTTTTATTATAAATAATTACTATTATTACTTTATTCCCTAAGCGCCGTCCCCTTAAGAGAACCTACCTATTTCTTTTTAATATTAAAAATAACGTTCTTTATTACGTACTATAGGTAAATCTAATATTAAACGCCGCTAAAAACCGCCTTTATAGCCTTTTTATATACTTTATTAAAGTTTGTAATAATAACGTTGGGTTAGAGGATTTATTTAGTAATAAAGAGGTTCTTGGATTGAATTAATACTTAAATAAAATACTCTTCGGTCTCCCCACTAAATAAATAATACTTAATATTAAATATAGTATAGAAGGAGGTTATACTATAGATTTATAAGAGTAATATATTAAATTTATTAATTTTATATATATAATTAAAACTCTAAACCTTTAAATTCTTAACCAATTACTCTATATACTAATTATAAATTTAGAATACTATATTAATAACGCTATTTAATTTCCCCCCCACCCAACGAACTTCGAAGCTAGTAACCCCTACTATTATAGAGAGTACATTAATAAATTACTAAGTAAGAGTAAAAGCCTTAGATTTATTTTTATAGTCTATCCGTAGGGTATTTAGAATATCCCGCTTACCGACTTTAATTCTAAGAAACTCGTTGCGTAAAGTAGAAGCGATATTTAATAAAAAAGTCTTTAACTAATAGGTATAGTAAATAATACTAGCACTAATATTATCAGTACAATTAAAGCGCCGGTTCGTAGTAAGGTAGGCGGTAACCTCTAAATCGAAAGGATAATAGTAATAGGGGTATTATATAATAAAAGACTAACGCCCAATCTTAATAGCACAGGTAGCTTTTACCTTCTATAAATAATCCTTCTTCTAAAATTTCAAACTTCTAAATTTTATAATATTAAAATTCTTACTCCTACTACTAATTACTACGCCTTCTAAGTATTCAAAATTATAATATTAGGGCTCCCCTTTAAAATAATTACTAAGCCGCTTTTTAATTAGAGTAAATCCAATATTACGAACTACCTTTTTAACGTTAAAGAAGAACGCGTCGAACGTTATCTAAATATAATTATTAAGGTCGTTAATATAGGATATTATAGTTGCAACGGCGTTAGTAACGGTAGCCGGAAGAAGGAGAACTTTATTTTTAACCTCCTTCTTAAATATATAATAAGGGGGGAATAACTTCTCAATTTTAACTACTATAATTATTTTAATAGAGGGGGTAAGGCTAGGGGTACGGGCCTCCTCTAGTTAGGAGCTAATAAGGTCGATAATAATAGGTATTTATACTAGAATTAGTATAGGATAAGTAATTAACTAATATATATAATACCCTTACTATTATATAATTTATATTAGCGATATACGATTTACAATATTCAATTGCGGAGATTTGTATAGTATAACGTAGCGATAGTACAAATTATTAGTACTAAAGTCAATCAATGTCACTGCCTGCCAAATTACAGTGTGACCGATATGGCTGAGCCTGACGGCAGGGGGTTTGGGCACGTGAGGTGGGTGGGGACCGTAGATTTAACCAAACTATACAGTAGATTTAACCGGGTCGCGCGGACAAGAAGTGGGGAACACGACGGGTCACGGGTTACGAGTCGACGTGCTGCCTTAGTCTCAATTCTCAATAACCCACTCACCTCCAAAACCACCCCCACCCCACCCGTTTTTGCGGTAGCAGGTCTAAGCGGGTTTCGCGTTTTTTAGCCGTTAACTGTAGAGTAACAAATATTTTTAATAGGATTTTACTATAGTCAAAGTAATCTATTTACTACAGTTAAAATAAACTAACCCCCGCCGTTACAACCAACTACTCGCCGAATAGATAATTCTAATATAAAACTCCAATTAAAATAAAATATAATAGGGTATAATATCCGATTTAATCGATCTATTAAATTCGATAGACTATTCATTTTACGAAACGCCGCTTCCGTTTCTATATAATAATTAATTTATATTCGTACTTTATTCGCCCGACCTTACATCCGAATTGAGCGTCCTCCTAATTATTCCTATTCTTAACTATTCTATACCTATTTCGAACTATAATACTTCAAACCCAATTCTTACCCCTATTCTATATATTTTATTAACTATTCCTAAAATATTAGTACAACCGTATAACCCTAATAAATTATTAATTTATAATACTAAATAGTATTAGTATAACTTTTATCCTAAGAGGGGAAACCTTAGGTAGTTTATCTATAATTGGGTTAAAGTAACCCAAAGCGATAATCGGTTATTTAAAGCCTATATAAAGGAATTTATTATATCCTTATATAATAAAGACGTATACGAGGCCCTCCTTCGTTAAGGTATTATTATATAGTTTAAGGATAAAAGTAGTTTATTCGATATAGAGGCTCTTAATTAAATATTTAAGGAGGAATTAATATTTCTATTACAACGCTAACCTAAAAATACTAAAAATAATAAAAAGCCTAACCTCCGATAGTCTAAACCTATTGAATCCGATAGTCTTTAAAACGAAAATTCTAAACTATATAATCTTAACCCTAAAATCCCTTAAATTAAAGAGCCCGTTAATTTTAATTTATTTTCGTTATTCGCGAAATTTAGTACTTCCTCTATAATTAGGGGGAATAATATACCCTATAATATCGAAGATTTATATAATACCCGGTGGATTTTAAATATCGTATAGTAAAGTATAATATAATTTTAGTAATACGCCCCTCAATTATATTTACTCTTTAAAATATTAATATCCTATTAGTATACTTAATAACCGAAATATAAACGCTACACTCATTATATCGAATTTACATTACTTTATATTTATATAATTTTTATAATTCTTATAAATATTCATACTCCCCGCAAATCGGATTTCTTTCCTTAAGTTATAGGTCTTTATATATATACCAACGGTATAGTAAAACATATCTAGGATATATTAGCCAAATTAAATATATATATTTCGTATAGTAGGATAATTACTATTATTAAAACGCTTATAATTATTATAATAATTAATTCGGTTCGTAGATATTCTATAATTAAACTAACAATTTTAATAAAATTTTAAACGCATTATATCCAATCCTAATTTTATTATTATCTACAATAATTATAATTATTTTAATACTATTTAGAGCCCCAATATTAATCGAAAAGATATTATATATAACCTTACAATTTATTTATTAATAAATAATCCTAATATTTCCGGACCATTCCGACCATCCTAATTCTAACCTACCGTTCTATTCTAAAAGTCTTAAATTATTCCTTCCTTCGCCCCGATATTATATACGTTCTATCCTACTATCGATTCGCTTATTATAGAGAAATTATAATCCTTATTCCCAATTATTAGCGAATAAGATAGTCTCCTAATATATACCTTCCTTAAAATTAAGCGCTATCGAATATTTTAAAATTTTATTCTCTAAATCTTTACTATCAATAAGAATAAAGGTAAATTAGTTAATATTTATCGTCTTTATAATAAATTATTCTTCGGCCTATTAAGTATAAATTAAAAATAATTTAGTAATAGGCTTTTTCTTATTTATAGCAATTAAAAGATAATATTATATATCTATAAGATTATTTTCGCTCAATCAAAAGCGTAGGCCGTATACAATCGGAAAGAATAAATAATATCCGTCCTAATATTTTTCTATATTAAATTCAACTTTATTAACTTAATTTTTTAGTATTTTTAGTATTTTATTAAATAGGATACCTACAATCTTAATAGAATTAAGAATATTAAACCGTAAAAAACTAAATTTTATTACGTATTATAATTTCTTTATAATATATTCTATTTTAGGATTCTCGCCTTCCTAATATAGAACCTTATTAATAGGGGGTTCCTAAATCTTAATTTCTTAAATAGGAAAACTATAGAAATAGTAATTATAGATACTTTTCAGGCTAATAGCCCCTCTTATTTTTCTACGCAATTTAATTATATATATAACGAAATATTCACTTTAGTAGAATATACTAGTAAATACCCGGATAGTCCTAGCAATTATATAAATATATAATTCCGTAGTATTTATTAATATTTATATATCGTACGGGTACTAATTATCCTTACCCACGCAATTAAATTCAATAATTATAGTATTCTCTAATAAATTATTAATTTTCTACCCCTCTTCTTCTATAGTAGAAAAAGTATAAACTATAGGCCTGAAATACTATACTTCTTATAATTATTATATATAAATATAATAAATCCTAAATTATTTAAGGCTATCCTAAAGTTTAAACTAATACGGTATATTACAATTAGTAGTAAATAGAAGGAAATTGACCTAATATTAGAATATATTAATTATTCTTTTACTTTTAATATTAAATATAATAAGAATTCTATATATAATATTAAATCTACCTTTATAAAAATATTTACTATTAACCCCCTTACTACAACTATATATAAAGTAATTGAATTAAAATTCGGGCGGTTTAATAAAAGTAGGTATATTAACCCATCCTTAAATAATAATATTATTAATTATATATATAATATTTATACGAACGGGTTCGTAACGTAGTATTATAGACTATTAGATTCCGCCGACTTTAATACGTCCAACCTACAATAGGAAAGCCTATACACCCTATTTGTAAGTACGTTCGAACGGTTTAATAATAAAGAGGTACAACCGGATTATAGAAAGGACTATAAATATTTCGGCCTCTTTAAATTCGAGGACGATAATTTCGTTATAATTAAGGATATTATTAGCAACGTTGTAAATTCCGGAGAGGAAAATAATACTAATTTTATTATATAAAGGAGGTATATAATATTTAGGTACTAATAAAGTACAAATTATTATTTATTTAAAGATATTACTATTCTTCTATATATATTTAAAGGGTATATATTCGTTTAGCTCTAGGTAGTTATCCTTATATAATAGTCTTCTAATAATGGAATAATTTAATTAATAATCGTTTTAAAACGTATTTAAATTAATCTACTTATATAATTTAAAATATTAATATATTTAGCAAGTCCTTCCATCGTTATTTATATAAGTATAGCCCGTCCCCTATAAACCCCTTATTCTATTTACTTAACTTATTACAATTTACTCTAATTAATATTATTTAATTATTTAACTATTTACTCTACAATTCTAAATATTATACTAAATATATAATATACTAGTAATAGTATTTATTTTAATTAGAATTAATCTTTTAGTTTGTAGTTAATAACGAAGACTTATTCAATTTTAAATCGCTAACGTTATTTTAATTTTTCTAGTACTATTTATTATAAAATTACCTATTAGTCGGTTTTATATAATAGATAAATTAGGACTTACCTAGAATAATTTTCTAATCTATTAAGTACTTTATTATTTAAATAGTAATTGGAAATAAAGACCTACCCTAACTTAACCCGCCGTCCTAATCTAGTTAGTATAATCTATTATTTAGATTATCCTTTTCCCTTATCCTTTCTTTCTTTAATTAAACTTCTTCTTCCTTCTTCCTTCCTCTATATAATTTCTTTTTTAAAACTTCGGCCGTTTAGACGATTATAATTTAAATAAACCCCTTTCGTAGTAAAACCCTAATTATTTAGTAGATTACGATTAGAGTAAATATCCGGTATAATGAAATACTATACCTCCGAAGGCTAAGAAGAACAAGGCTAAAAGTAAGGCTAAATTTAAAGTAAAAAATTATAATATTACTAAGGATATATTTATAATAAACCTAACGAACCTTCAGTAATTATAAATACTATAGTATCCCGAATTTAATTAGTATTAGAATCCGAATAAGTATTTAGCCGTTTCCGGGATTAATAGTAATATAATACTAATTTAGGCGGGGTATTTAGAATATATTGAGTACTACAACCTAAATTATATATACTAAAAACTTACTACTATTATAGTATAATTAAACGAGGATATAATATTCGTATAGAGAATTCTATAAGAGATTTTACCTTCGGACCCCCTCTATAAGAAGGTAGCGAAGTACCGAATATTTAGTTAAACGTTAGTATATCAATTCCTTATTATTTTAGAATTATAAAGGAAGAATATAGTTATACTTTTTAATTATAGTACTATAGTTCGTATATATTAGTATTTAGATTATAATTGTAAATTTCTTAATTATTATACTTTATTTTAATTAAAGCGAATTAATTTACTCTAATTAAAGTAAAGTATAGATTACCAATTCCCTTAACCTATCGCCAACCCCTATACTTTATTCTAATTAGAGCGAATTAGTTTACTCTAATTAGAGTAAAGTATAGGCTACTAACTCCCTTAACCTATTACCGGCCCCTATACTTTACTATAATTAGAATAAGTTAATTTACTTTAATTAAAGTAAAATATAAATTACTAACTCCCTTAATTTATTACTAATCCTATATTATTATTCTTATTAGAGTAAAGTAAGGGCTATATATTTCCTATCTTATAACTAATTATCCGCCGTATCTATTCGTATAGGTCCTTACTAACGAATTATAATAGCCAATTAGTTTAATCCTTTAACTAATTTAAAGAAAATATATAGAAAGTTTTAAAATAATATTATATTTCCGCTATATTAAGCCCTCTTCTAATAGGCCTTAATAAGTTTTAATAATATTTAGTTCGGTTGTATTTTTAAAATTATTGAAGTAGTAGAATAGGACTAATTTCCTACCTACGCTATCGTTGTAAGGAGGGGCGACCTCTCTACCCCGGGACTTAGCGATCGATCGATTATAATATTAAAGGAAACTATTATTATAATTTTATATTTTGCGTTATAATAGTATTTAATTAAAGTATAATATTAGGGACCCCTCTAATATATTAAGGCTCTTATTAACGATTAGTATATAGTTAGTAAATATTCTATTAACGATTGGTTTAGGATATTCTAAGCCTTTACTATTTTTAATAATCGTTAATTTAGAAATATTACCTTCGGGGCGATAAAGTTTTATTATAATACTAAGAACGAAGTACTAGGTTCCTTCGTCTTCCCGGCTTCCTTAAATATAATTCTCGCTTTAGAAATTATATACGATTAATTACCCTACAATTAATTTAGTATTAAAATTATAAGTTTATAGGATATTATATTATAAACCCGTATAATTAATTAATATATATATACCCCTAATAACGCTAACTTTAATAAGTTCGGCTACTTTAATAAATAGGCGGTTAGAATATATATATAATATGTTTTTGTAATATTATAGACGTTTTAGTTTAATATTAACGATACGAACCTATTTTACTTTGGGTTAGTAAATATAGATTTTAGGTTTGACCCTATATTGCGTTTAAATAAATACTATTTGGATATATATATTAAGAGGCTTTCTACGTAGTAGAAAACCCTAAAGCTTATTATTATATAAATTAATAATAAGGATTTTCCCTTTTTCTACCCTAAAAATAATATAACGAATTAATATATTATAATAGTATTTAGTATAGTCGATTGTATAATGTAATTAACTTAGGACCCTAAGGCTTCCTAGGAGGAAATTTGGAATCTAGTTTAATTGGAAATATAAGGTAATACGTAAATTAAAAGCCTTATTTACTATAATTACCCTTTTAATTATATTTATATAAACAACGATTTAATTATTTATAGTATATAAACATTCGCAAAGTAAATAGATATTTCGAGGGTAATAGAAGAAGACGATCCTCCTAAATTCGATTATAAACTATTCTAAGAGAAGTATAATTAGGTGAATTAAATTATTACTAATAAAAATAAATAAAGTTTTCTTCCCTATTAGGTTGTAAGTAAATCTACTTTATTCCGATTAAAGCCCCCCTACTATTATATTAATTAAAGTAAAGCCCGGCCTATATTAATTATTAGTAAATATATTTATAATTTATATTATATTATAATTATTATTTTATAGGGTACTATTTATAAATAAAGTTGGAATTAGTAAAATATTTATTTATAGCGTAATACTCTTAATAGAATATTTATAATTAAAAAAGTTCGAAGAGAATAGAAAGTCTATTAAAGTATTTCTAAATATTATTATATTACTGTCCGCTCTCGTTTTTTAAACGTTTACCGAACTCCAAAATACGTTTAGAGATTTAAATTTATAGTATTAGTATAGTATACTTAAGAGTATTAATTCGGACGACCTTAAATATGTAAAGACCCTTATATAGTAGATTTTCGACGATCTAATAAAAGAGTATATTTATAATTATAATAAATTATTAATTATATAGAAGGTTATTATTGTTATTTATATTATAATAACGAGTAGGTAAATTAACTGGGAGTTTATAATTGAATTCCCTAAAGGGACGCTACTATATTATATAAACGAGCTAATTATTTATACGAATAGTTTTAGTAAGAATAATTAAATTAAGAAAGTAGTTAATGTTTTATTTAAAATAAATAACGATAATACTACGGATTACGAGGATAATAATAAATATAACGATAACGAAGATAAATTTAATAATAATAAGAATAAATTTAATAATGAAGGTAAATTTAATAGTAAAGGATTTGTAAAGTAAATATACTTTACTCTAATACGAATTAACTTTCTATTCCGATCGGAATAAAGTAAGTTAATTATTAACCCCCTTTAATTATAAGACTTATAAAACGTATAAAGTCCGCTTTACTATAATACGTAAAAAGTACGCTAAATTCTAGGCCGTAGTTATTAATAAAGTTTAAATAGTTTGTAATATAAATACGACGGCCTTCTAGGCTATCTGCCTCCTCCCTATAATTATATAGTTAATTTACTTAATTATTCCGACGTTAAACTAATTAATAAATATCTGGGCCTTTACTACCCTTATATAGGAGGTAGACCTTTAGGATTTATTTAAGTACTTAGCGAAGTACAATATTATATTCTAATTAATTAATAATATTAATTTTGTACTTTTATTCGAATTCGGTTATTTAGATTCTACTATTAAGCCGGACGTATTTATTTATTATTATTAGTCTCTCCGGAATATCTTTCGGTCCTAGGGATACCGATAGTAGTACTTCTATTCTAATATATAAACGAATATTATAAATGCTAGTAAAGTAGTATTGTAAGGGGGACAGTAGAGTGTATATAGGTACTGTACCTAAGTAATCGATAAGGTTCTATAAAGAGGAAAGGGGGAAAGGTCTATAAGTAGAGCTTGCGGCGGCAGCCTTTTGAAGGGGGCTGTAGGTATATAACTAATACTGTAGCGGAGTAGCGCTATTGTAAGCCACGGGCTGGACTACGGCGGTAGTTGGGCTATAGAGCCTAATATAACCTTTAGGGCGGTAGCCCTATAATATTAGCCCCCTCCTCCCCGTACTAGCCCCGGCGTAAGTATTACTAATAATTATATATAAGTAGTTACGTACCTTCTATTTCTATGCAACTCTATCCGCCCGGTAACTATCTCTACCTACTTTAATACCGGTGGAACCTTCTTACGCGCCCGGCCTTCTTCTACCTTCTACGCCCTTCCCCTTATTATATATTTTCTTTTTTTCTTTGTAACCCTCCTCCTCCTTCCTTCCTTTTCTCTCTCTCTTTCTCCTCTTCCTCCCTAACCTCTAACCCTCCCTCCAAATATTATAAGGTCGCACCTACCCTTAGCGTTAATAGTAGGTCTATTATTATACCTTTATACTTTTAATTCTAATTCTTATATAACCCTTATAATATCTTCTAATAATTCGTAGTACGAATAATTCTTCGCTTAATAGTATAAATAGGAAGCCGCTACTTTTACTTCGTAGTCCTCCGCCCTAGCTATTCTTACTACGGTTATTCTCTTAATTACTTTTATACTAGCTACTCCTATACTACCCTTCGTTACTCTTCCTATTGTACCTTCCTTTTCGCCCGCTAAAGCCTAGCCTAACTACGCTTTAATATATAATTAATTTCTAAGCTACTATTAATCTCCCTAGCAACTTTATAATTACCTTTATAATAATTACCTATTCCTACTACTATAGTACGGACTCGGCCCCTTCGGCGTTCCTCCTAATTAAAACCCTACTCCTATTCCTATATTTATTCCTATTCCCGCCTTTACGCCCGTTAAATCTATACCTACTATTCTTCGCGCTCTTACTCTTACTACTACTATTTATTTTACTTTTACGCTTATTACTACGCCCGTCCCGGCCCTTACTACCTAATTTACTACTATCCTTAAGGAAGAGGACGAAGAGAACGAGATTTTTAATAATCCTTCTATTCATTAAAGTAGAATTAAAGCCTACACTATTAAAAATAACTTTACTACTACGTACTACAATATTTTACTTTCTATTTATATAAATATATAGAAGAAAATAATTCGTTATAAGGGCTTCGCTACGGCCGAGAAGTATAGTCCGGCTACTTCTTAGTACTAACTTTATCTCTCTCGTAGTTATAAATATATAAACGTTAATTTTAATTCTAGTACGAAATATATTATATATAAAATAGAATTTAGTAAAATTTATTTCCCTACTCTTAATGTAGCTTAATTTATTTATTACAATTAGAGATTGTAGGGATACCTTACTTCTAGCGCTAAGAATATTATTACCGCTACGTATAAGGATATAATTTTAATTATAAAGATTTTAAAGTATAATAACCGTCTTTCTACCTATAGTTAATTTAATAATACGGCTATTAACTATTTTCTCTCTAGCCTTAATATAATTACTATAATTATTAACCCGCCCGCTTCTAACGATTTTACTATACCCCCTTCTATTACTAGCGCTAATTTCGCTACCTTCGCTGAATTTAATAATATTCGCGCCTACCTAGAATCCTTATAATACGCTATTAATAATATAAATAATATTTATAGTAATATCGAATCTCTATATTATATTATAGACAGTCTCTATATATAAATAACTAATTTATAGGTTTAAAAAGAATCGTTCCCTCCGGTACTAAAGCCGAATAAGCGTAGTTTAATTAAAGGGGGAATTTAAGAATTATTTAACGCTTCGCCCCTTTACTAAATTCGTTCTACTACTTACGCTTAAATTACCTCCCTAATTAACCTTACCGTCGATTTTACAACCGTCCCGCCCCGTATTCCTAATACTATTAATAATAATATAAAAATTAACCCTCCTACTAATTTTACTTCCCCGGCCGGTAGTATAGAGGAGGAGGCTCCTATTAACCGTATTTTTATTAATATTAAAATATTAAAGGAGGGCGAAATCTACGAGTAAAATTAATTATTATAATTATACTCTTCCTTCAATTCTCTATTTTTTTATACTTTTATAAATTAATTATATTTAGGTAGAGGATTAATTTCCTTATATCCTTTCTATAGTAAGGGGGAAAGGGGCCTTAGCTTCTAACTATAATTAATTTCTCTTATATTTATTAAAGCAAATAGTTCCCTCGCGTTAATACTATTCTAATAGTCCGTTATTCGTATTTGTAGGTTTGTACTTCTATTTAAATTTATTAAGTATAACCATTTCTAAGAACTCTTTAAGCGGCTCCTAAATAATCTTTCTAAAACCTTTCCATTTTATATAAACTATATAAATTATACACCCTCCCTTCTCTTTAAAATTATTTACGTAAAGAATCTATTCTACCTCCTACTCTTTCTCTCCTTCGACTATAATAGTTAAGGGTTGTAAATTTATAGTATATTATCTAGGTAGAAGGTCTTCGGCGGCTCTATAGAGGAAATTAATATAAAAAATATTATAAACTACTAATAATAGCCCTTCGAACTCAATTACGTATAGGAATAAAACTTTAAAGACAATATATTTAGTATAAACTATATTAAATTTCTTTTTAGGGTATATAGAGCCGTAGTTTTTAAAGTTAAGCCAAACCTTATCTCCAACTTAGAATCGCTTAACCAATTACTTAGAATAGTTCGCAAATCTCTCCTATTATTATACAATTATAATTATAATAATTTAATATATATCCGAGATTTGCTATAGCTTCTCTATAAATTTGTAAGCTTTACGTTCGGGGATAAAAATAATAAGTAGTTCTTTTAGAGATTCTTCGATAATAGGGATAATAGGGCCCGCTTTATAGCTATAGGTTATAAAGAAGGGGGTTATACTAATAGAGGTATTTATCCGGCTATTAATTACTAATTAGGCTATAGGGGTCTAGCGGTCCTAATCGTTCTATAAATAATTAATATAAGTTCTAAAGAAAGCGTATACTTTCTAATTTATTCTTTTAGGGCTACCGTCGGTCTAGGGGTAATAGACTATATTAAAGAATTACTCTATATATATTAATTTATAGAGGCGCCTTTAGAATTTACTCGTCTAATTAGTACCTCTATTATTAATAATTAAGCGTAGCTAGCCGTAGTAGCGTATAAAATACTAAAGGAAGCGCTTTATATAGAGGTTTACGTTTATAAAGGGTATCGGTTCGAGGATAATATTCTTACTTAACTTATCTTTAATAACTTATAAATACGTATTATTATTAATGCTCGGAAGGTCGGTAATAAAATCTATTTAAATAGTTCTATAATATTAGTCGGGGGTTACTAGTATTTATAGAAAGCCTCTCTTTATATCTCTCTAAACCTTTATAGAATTATAAATATAATAGTTATATAGGAAGCGTTGTATATAAATTCTTAATAGAAGCTAATAATATTTTTTTGAAAGAGCGAAGATTATTCCCTCCCTACTAAAGTAATTAAATATTATAGCTTTGTATATCTTTTATATAATAGTTATACGGAGGGCGTTGAATCGTTATTTTTAATTAGTAACTATAAATGCTATAGTTTCGAATACGGCTAAGGTCCCTAGGATTTAAAAGCGCCCTTTATAGCGTAGTCGGTTTAATTTATTTATAAAACAATTAGTAATTTAAACTTTTAATTAGAGCGATAGTACGAAGGTTCGGGCGTTCTCCTTAATTGTACGTAGGGCGGCTTAATATATAAAATTAAAGTAGACGGTCTAATTCTAAAATTACTATAAATCCGGATCTTTAAATACTTATACGCTCCCCGCCGGAAAGATAATAGAGGTAGAGATTCGGACGTATATTTATAAAGTTGCTTCGGGAATAAACTATATATTCCTAACTTCCTAATCTTCGCCGGAGGGCCGGTCCTAGTCTCTACGGAATAATATATTTAAAACTATAACCTCCTTACCTAGGTAATAAACGAAGTAGAAATTGAACTACAATAAGTATTCTATTTAGCGAATTTATTATTTAGAGAAGCCCTAACGCTCTATAAAGTACTTTAAGTTACAATAATTGGTAAAGATAGTAAAGGCTTTACAATTATATAGTTCTATAGATTATTCTTTAAAGTAAGAGATAATTACTAATATTTCTTTATTATAAATAGGGTAATTATACTCGGTTATAAAGAGTTTCCTAAAGTAGAAGGTTATAGCGCGTTGGATATTATTATTTACTTTTTACGTTAGTACGCCTTTAAATACGTAGCTATTATAATCCGTTTCTAGGAAGGTCTTACAATCGGGGTCGAACTCTATAAAGATAGGTACGTATATAAATAAGTATTTAAAGAGTTAGAAGGTTATATTATATTCTTTAATTTATTCGAACGTAATTCCTTTACTTATAAGTTTAATTAGGGGTATAATTATTTTAGAAAATTAAGGGATAAATATACGGTAATAGTTTATAAATCCGAAAAAACTATATATGCCTTTCTACGAAGTAGGAACAAACTAATCGAGGATTGCTTTAACTTTCTCGGGGTCGGTTTATATACCTATACCTATATAGATAATGAAACCGAAATATTTAACCTTCTTTATAGAGAATTCGTACTTATTGGGGTTAAAATATAGTTTATACTCCTTAAATCTTTTTAGAATTATAGCTACCTTCTTTTTATAGTTTTCTTTAAACCTAGAAGAATAAATAAATATATTATTTATATAAGTAAAGTAAAAATTATTTAGGTAGTTATAGAAGATAGAATTAATATACCTCTAGAACGAAGCCGGGGCTCTAGAGAGATTAAAAGGGATAATTATTTATTCGAAGAGTCTATAGTATATTCTAAAGGCAATTTTACTCTCCTTTCTTATAATTATATATATTTTATAGAATGCTGCTATAACGTCGACCTTCGTATACTAATATACTCCTTTTAAAACTCTAAAGGTTTTGTAGATTAGGGGGAGAAAGTAGCGGTCTATATAGATAATAGTATTTAGAGCTCTATAATTATAATAGAAGCGAAGTCCGCCTCCTAATTTGCGGACGAATAGTACTAGGGCTCCGGCCTTTAAATTACTCGTCCAAATATATCCTTTATTAAAGAAGTCTTTAAGTATCTTCTTTAGTACTAATAACTCTTCTTTAAATATACTATATAAGGGCTTAAAAGGGAGGGGGAAATCCTACTCGTCTAAACCCTTCTTTAAAAGGATTTTATAGTTAATACTAGACTTATAGGGGTTAAATTTATCGGCTTCTTCTTTTATCTATAGAAGGAGGAGGTAGTAGAATTATTTAAGGATCTTCTTTTAAAATTAGGCTTCTATATAAACCTTCTTCGGAGTAAGGGCCTTCTCTATATTTTTAAAATTAATTGCGAAAATATAATCCTCGGCTATAATTTACCTATATTCTTTACGTATATAATTAATAATATTTACAAATATAGTAATTATTATATATACGGCGGATTTTACTTCTTTAATAAATAGGGTCTCTTCTTTCTCCTCGCCTCTAACGTAAGGAATTTAATTGCCCGCTACTCTTATATAAAGGCGCTTTTCGTAAGGGACCGAATAGGCTCTATAGGTAACGAATTATAGTTTGTTTAGGATTAGGGGGTATTCGAATTCGGGGATAATATAAATTACTATTAATTTAATATAATTATTAACCTTTATAACGAACTAAATAAGGTTCTTAATAGTAGCGCCTTCTATAATTATAAACACTCCCTTTACTTAGTATATAGGGATAGGAATTATAGGGATTCCGAAGTTATAAACGACCTTTTCACTAATTGTAATATAATATTAATAACCTTCGTCTATAAGGATATAAAATAAATTATAATTATTAATAATAAGTAGAATTAAAGTAGGTTTAATTTCTAATTTATTTTCTAATTTAAAGTTTTCTACCTTATTATTCAATACTTTTAGGGACTCTAGCGTCCAATTACGCACTAGAATTACTCTTTTCCCTAATCCTCCGCTATAAATTTATATTATTCTTCTTCTTCTAATATAGGGGGAGCCGTAACGGTCGTAATTATATTAATACCAACCTTATTTTTAGGGTTTACAATTAGTAAATATAGGTAGTATATAATATAGTAATTAGAAGTACCGTATTTTATATATAGGTTATTCTCTTTACACTTCTAATATTCCTCGTTAGAAACCTATTTAACGCGGCGGGTAGTACTACTACCTTTACCTCCTTAACCGCCGTTATATCTATAAATAAGGCCGGCTACTATTTTGCCTATAAATATATTATAATCGCCGTTAGTATTTTTTATACCCGGCTCGGTAGAAGACGAATTAATATCGTTCGTAGGGGGAGGTTGGTTCTATATAGCCGCGGGCTAAACTTTAAAAGGTTTAGAGGAGAACTGGCTAGGGGTATAATTAGAATTTTAATTCTTCCTTTTACCCTAACGTCTATTATTCTATTACTTTAATAGTTTAAAAACTTTTATATATTTATAGCGCGTAGTATTAATTTAAAATACTTCAATATATTTATTATAATCATTTAAGAACGTAACTATAAAAATTATATTTATAAATTTAGTATTAAAAATATTATTCAAAATACCTAATTTAAATTCGTTATTCTATATTACGCTTCCAACCTTAAAGAGCTCATTTTCCTAATCTACAAGGAAGGATAAGAAGGGTTAGCCATTATATTATTTTATAGCGTACAATTTAGTTAAAGCCGTATTTCGGAGGTAGTACGCATTAAAGAGATAATTAATCTATACTAATAGGAACTCTAAGTCCGTATTACTATTAATTATATATATAATTTAGAACCCCTCTAACTTCTTCTTCTTATTATCGGGCAAAATACTTAGAATCTCTATCCAAATAACATCTTTATTTATATAAAGACCTACTTTATTATTAGTATTATACGTCTTAATTAATAATATATAGTAGAACGAGAAGGTTAACTATTGGCCGTCCTACGTAGGGAGAATTAAGGGCTTCCGGTTACAGGCGTATTTATTATTATTACTATTATCGTTATTACCAACAGTATTAGCTATAGTTGTAGAAAAATGAAGGTTCGACTCTAGCGTTAGGAAACGGCTCGAAGTAAGGTTCGTAACTATAGAACGGAGAACTTTTATAAAATTTAAATTATTAATATTAAGGGTATTAGCAATAGCCGCAATAAAGCTAATAGTACTCTTCTTAAAGTCGGGCTTAAGGGTAATATCGGTAGTATCTATAGAGCCTAAGGGGGTATCCTAGAAAGAGGAGGTAGATACTATCTCTTCGTTGGTATTTATAAGCATACTAAATTCTATTATTCTAATAACTAATATCTAATATCGCCGCGTTTGAAGCTATAGGTTCTATCCAAATAAAAGGAAATAGAACCTAATGTAAGGGGGATAGTAGAGTATATATAAGTACTATGCCTAAGTAATCGATAAGGTTCTATAAAGAGGAAAGGGGGAAAAGTCTATAAGTAGAATTTGCAGCAGTAATCTTTTAAAGGGGGCTACAAGTATATAACTAGCGCTACAGCAGAGTAGCGCTGCTGTAAGCCACGGGCTAGGCCACAGTGGTAGTCGGGCTGCAGAGCCCGATATAACCTCTAGGGCGGCAGCCCTATAATAAGTATAGTTAAATATAAGCGAAGTAATACGGGAAATATAAGTATTTATTATAAATTATAATATAACAACTACGTTTATATTCTTTAATAGTACTATATTGTATCCTTCAGCGAAGATACCGCCTATAAAGGTTTAATTAATATATTTGGGCTATAAGATCCGTAAAAACGAGGTTGTAATTTATATTAATAGTCTATTAAAGGATATTACGGCCGATCTATTTAATTATAAAATCGATAAATTAGCTATATTAAGGGTATTAAAGGAGGATAAAACCCTAGTGCTAAATATAATACTAATTCGGTTAATATAGTTCCTAGTATAAAATATTTATAGATATATAATATTTATAATAGATATTACTATTTGCGAGTATAAGCCTACTAATAATTAGAATATTCTATAAAATATTACGAAATTAGTAATTAACCGGACGTATAAAGATATTTTTAAATCGTTTAAATATACAAACGATTCCGCCCTATATTTAAGTATATAGGTAGTTAGGGATCTTATATACGCCGATTATAATAGCGGCCTATCTTATATATTTTTTAATTTAATATTAAATAATTATATATTTCTTCCTACCGATCGACTTTATATATTTAATTAAATTCTCGCCGAATTTCTACTTTTTACTTAAACGGTTCAAAAGTACGCCGACGCTTATATAGAGCGAAAATAGGTCCTAATTATAGCGAATTCCCTTTAAATATAAATATAAGTTTTTTTTTTTAATAATCGATAAGGGTTTATTCTTATTGTAGTAAAGTAGTAATTACTCTAATTAGAATAAAGTGTATTAATATTAATTTAGGATTTTATATTCTATATTTAAGAAAGCCAGGTTTATAGTACGGATAGTATATTCTAATTAAAATTAGACGGAATATAGTTAGGTAATTACGTCCTAAAATAATATTAATAAACGTATAGACGTACTAATCCTAAATTCTATTATTTATACTATTAGATTAAACTTCTATTATATTTATTATATTAATATTAGATTTAATTTCGTATAGAATATAAATATTATATTCTAATATATAGGAAGGTTATACCGAATTGGATAGGACTATATAGTAGAATAGTATTTATTAATTATTTATAATTCGGTATATAATTAGATAGAGGAGAGGCTCTTACGTAAAGTATATTACCTATTCTATTCGAGGGTCTTTTACTCTAGTTAGAATAAAATATATTAATCGAATAATTAATAGATTTATAAATTAGTACCGAGTTTAAATTTAGAAAAGATAGGGATTTTAGTAGAGGTTGGGGAGTATTTTCAAACCCTCGCCGGGTACGAGGCTGCGAAGTATTTAATGTCCTATAATTTTAATTGCTTTTCGTAGGTAGTTGAAGTACTATAATGTATTTTCAAATATATATTTAATAAAGTGGTTTTAATTAACTATTTTTATTCTAAATTACTCTTAATAATTATAAAGGCGGTCGACGCTAGCGAATTAGTAGATTAGAACCGTTTTAATAATATCCTACTATTAGCGGGTCTTTATTTTATTATAGAATTTAAGGCGAGCCTTTTATTATTTAATAAAGTTTATAAAATGTTTGAAAATATAAATAAACCCGTCGCTATAAAACTTATAAAACGTTTTATATTATATTCGTTAAAGGATTTACGCTAAGAATTTAAGGATTGCGTTACTAAAGCTTAAATTTTAATTTTAAGTAATAAGTAGGCTTTTAAAATTAAATTAAAAGTAAAGGATATTATTATTATAGATTTAAATAATTTAAAGGTTAAAATTAACGTAAAATATATTAAAAGCTACGCTATTCTAATTATTAAGAAGCGGGTCCGACAATTTAATAAAGACGGGATCCTATTTAAAAGTTAGGAGTTTATTATATTAGAAAATAATAAAACTGACGTAAATGAGGGTAATAACCTAATTAAACGGCGACGATTATAATTACGGTTGATATTGCTTTTAATAGTATAATATTAATGAAAATATACGCGGGCGGAAATTATTAACCCTCCTAATAATTATATTAATACTTGTAGTAGAATTATTCTAATAGATATTGACCTAATATACTTTAATAAAAGTAAATTTAATAAAGCCGATAATAATCTGCCCCCTTTGCCTATCCTACTTATATTGGATATTTATTAATTTAATAAGGTTAATAATATTCCGCCCCCTTCGCTTATCCTACTTATATTAGATACTTATTAATTTAATAAGGCTAATAATATTCTACCCCCCTCGCTTATTCTACCTATATCGGATACTTACCAAATTATTACCCCTCCCGGTAACTATACCGGCGCTAAAATCGATTTAATGTACTTTAATAAGAGTAAATTTAATAAGGCCGATAATAATCTACCCCCTTCGCCTATCCTACCTATATTAGATATTTACTAAACTATTATCCTTCTTAGTAATTATATTAATATTCGTAATAGGATTATTCTAATAGATATTAACCTAACGTGCTCTAATAAGAGTAAATTTAATAAAACCGATAATAATCTACCCCCCTCGCTTATCCTACCTATATTGGATGCTTATTAAACTACTATCCCTCCCGGTAACTATACTAATATTCGTAGCGGGATTACTCTAATAAATATCGATTTAATGTATTCTAATGAGAGTAAATTTAATAAGGCCGATAATAATCCGCCCCCTTCGCTTATCCTACCTATATTAGATACTTACTCTCCCTGTAACCCTATCGGTACTTCTCTAATAGGGGTAGATAATTATTCCTATAAGAGTAATCCGCCCCTTTTATTTATATAAAATATTAATAATAGTAGAAATAAAATTCTCTTAAAAATATTTTACCTTAGGAATAATAATATAAATATTAATAGTTTATTCTTTAATTCGATTATAGCTAACGAATTTAAATCGATATAAAAAAAATGAAGGTTATATATAAGTCGTTTATTAATATACTTTCGAAGACTAAATTTATGTATAATTAATATTTGAGTATCCGTCGGAATTATAAATTTAATTTCGAACGTACTTTATAAATTTCTATTTATTTAATTTATAAGTCCTTTAACCCGGCTAAATATTAGTAGGAAAGGCGGGCCGTATAAAATTTAGTAACGGTTTCGACTTCTTCTGTCCGTAGTACCTTAGGGATTTATTTAGAATAATTAATTTAGAAGATAGTAAAACGCTAACGGCCGTAGAGGGAATTGATATTATTATAGTAGGGCTAATTTTATATAAATCTATAGTATAAGAATTATTAATAATTATAGAGGGAATTAATATTATTATAGTAGGGCTAATTCTATATAAATCTATAGTATAAGAACCGCTAATAGCTATAAAAGGAATTAATATTATTATAGTATAATTAGTTCTATATAAATCTATAGTATAAGAAAGATATTTTTAAGCCAAATTCGCATTTCTAATATATTTTTTAAAATTAAAATCCTAAAATCCAAACCGCTTTTACGTTTTTATATTTATATTTTTCTTCGTAAGTCGGGCCGGCGGTCGGCTATTTACTAGCGTATTATTAGGTCTATTATAGATATATATTATTCGTTCGCTTAATAGCGAAATAGAATATAGTAAATTATTTAATAGTTATAATACTTATTTAACGAGAATAAATAGCCTATAGTAACTTTGCTTAGGGATTCCGTTTATTTAATTATAATAAATATTATTAGTATTATATAATAATTAACGCTAAGGATTATAAATTAAGTTAGAAAGGAATCTTATATCCCTACCGGCAAATATTAGTACGTAGGCTATATAGGTCTATTCCAATATAATCTTTACCGATTTTCTACTCTTCGTTAATACGCTAGCCTTTTTTTCTTAATTAGGGATAACCTACAAACATTAATAACCGTCGTAATATAATACGTAGTTACGTACTTTAGTAATAAACGCTTAAGTATCTTCTATAATAATTTATTAATTTGTAGTATATTAGTACTTTAATAGACTTTTCCTACTATTATATATTATATTATTTCTTCGCTATACTACCCCTACTTTAATATCCTTATTATAAAGATTTATAACGTTATTAATACCCTCTTCCCTAATAAGACGCCTAACTCTATATAATTAATTGAACTTACTTTATCCTTAATAATTTAGGGTTCCGCCTTTAATAATTCGTATATTCTAATTGTCTATTATCCTTAGTATTATTATTAAAATACTATACCCCCTCCAATCTTCTATCCGGTTGTTTTACTTTAATTACTTTTAATACTATTATACTTTATTATACTATTTTAATAATACTTCTAAATACGCTCTACGATTATTATTTATTTATAGTTTACTATTTTCTGCAATCGGTTAAGCGTAGATAATAGGGTCTAGGATATATTTCGACCGAACTTTAATTAATAATATTATTACTAACCTTAATTTATTTTATAAATAAGTTTAAAAATATACTTCTAAATATACTTTACGACTATTATTTACTTATAGCCTATTATCCTTCGCGGTTGGTTAAATATAAATAATAGGGTTTAGAATGTATTTCGACTGAGCTTTAATTAATAACGTAATTACTAACTTTGGTTCGTTTTATAGATAGGTTTATTAAAAATAAATTATATAAAGTTAAGTATTAAAGGTTATTAAAGGTCGAGGATAATTTATTATAATATTATTTATTATTAGTCCTTCTACCTAGAGTAGGGGTAGGAAAAGAAAATTACCTATAGTATAATATTTTCCCTTATCGATATTAGATTTAATTAATATATAATATTTATAAGTCCTAACTATACTTATACCTATATAGGATAACGAATTTATACTACTACTACTATTCAAAAAATATAGTATAAAAGGTAAATAAAGGGTAGAAGGGTATTTATATATTAGATAATTAACGAAATCTATATAATTATTACCGTTTAAAAAGCTTAATATAAAAGGGAAGTAAAAAGTTGAAGGGTATTTAGATATTAAATTTTTAGCGAAGCCTACCGCCGAATACCCGACGGAAGTAGGTAGTAATTTAGAGAGGGGGGGGGAAGTACGTATAATTTTATATATATAATAATTTAAATTAATGTATTTGAATATACTAGACGGATTTAGTATTGTGTAATTAACCGTTAAATATACTCCCTTTTATACTGCGGTATACAATTAAAGAGAGCGATATTATTGGAATTACTTTTTAAATTAGTTGTATATATAAGTTCGTTGAATTTAGCCGCCCGCTTAATATAGGCCCTATTTAAGATAAAGTTAAAGGTCCCTTCTAATTTACTATTATAGAATTAATTAAACTAAATTACTAATTAACCGTCCTCGCTACTACTAATATAATATATTACTACCTTCCCTAATTTTACTTTACTATATACACTTTTAATTTATTTATACTTAATGCCGATATAATTATAGACAATATTATACCGGGGATCCTAATAGTATTAAAATAATATTGGCCTACGTAAGTTATTACCTACCAATCGATACGCAATCCCGATCCTTATATATAAGTTAGAAACTTTTATATACAATTAAAATTATTATTTCGGGTTATATAGTTGGAGGTTAATTTCGAGAAGTAATTAGAGTAGTAAAATATATTTAGTAATTTCGAACACTTATTATAATAGTTTAATAATTTAAAAGAATATCTAATAATTATTTTACCCTAAAGTATATACAATTTTTAGTCTCGGACGAATTATTTATTTTACTCCCTTCTATTCTAATAATAGGACTAGATCCTAGTAAATAAAAAGGTTAACAGTCTAACTATTATTAAAGAGGTGGGTAAATTTAATTCTAAGAATTTAAAATTATTAAGTTACTTCCTAGTAGTGCGTCTACCTTAAGTAAATATAACGATAGGGAAAAGGATCTATAAGTTAGTATATTTATTAAAGGTTTAAGAAGGAAGTTAATTATATAAACAATCGCCTAGTATTTATACTTATAAAGGCCCCTACTTTAAAAATATTCATTCGAAATATATAATATAGGTTCGAAGTAATTAATTTTTAGGTTTGGGGTTTGTATAAAGCGTTATAATCGGGTATAGAATATTTTAAATATAAGTCTACCTTTATAGAATAATTTATATATAGCCTCTATTAACGGATTATTAGTATTGAAAAGGAATTATAGAAGATATTAGGGGATTTAACTAATATATTAATTAATATAGAGGATAAATTCGTCCGGATAATATAATTTAAGATATTATATATATTTTCTTCTATTTAATTATTATTAATATATTTATATAGGTAGTAGCCGATTTTAAAAGGCTATTAAAATATATGTATTTATAATTATATTATTACTATCGTAATCTATATATTTAACGCCTTCGATTAGGACCGAAAATTTAAAATAATTTTGGAATAGATCGAATAATAGTATAGTATTAGGATCTACTTTAAAGTATAGGAGGATCCGGTATACGATAGTCTAGCGAAATTTAATACTTATTATTCTATTTAATAGTAATAAGCGTACTATATAAATACTTCTTTAGGATAGCCCTAGAACTATATAGTTTCAATTAGCCGTAATATTTACTAAATTTATTAAAATAATTAATATTTTAACTATCTAAACTTATAAGAACGATCTTACTACTACAATAATTTATATAGGCGATAGTTTGCGGTATTCTCCTAATAGGATATATATATAAATTAAAAATATAGGAGGATCCTATCCAAATCTCCGCTACTTCTCTTAAGAACGCTTAAGTAATTATACGTAGTATTTTAAGGAGTTTAATACTCTGCGAAGGGTATACGATAATTTAGCGAAATTTAATATTTATTATTCTACTTAGTGGTAGAGGTGTAATTTAATTATATCGTTACTACTTTGTAGAAGACCTTTATAAAAGGTAGCTCTAAGGAAGGAGCTAATTTTAGGATATATACAATATTAAATATTAAGGAAATATACATCCTTATAATTTTCTAGTATATAATATTAGAAGGGTAAATAGAGATAGTGAAATTTAATAAAAAAGGTATAAAAAGGAATTAATATAATATATTAAATACTATAAAAGGCGTTTATAAAGTAAAATAATATATTAATAGGTTGACGAAATATATATTAGATATTATAAAAGGCGTTTGTAAAATAAAATAATATATTAATAGGTTGACGAAATATATATTAAAATTAATATAAAGTTTTAAGCTATAAAGCTAGGTTTAAATAGTATTTAAAGGTATAATAAGGATATTACTTTTATTCTTATTCGTACTTTCCTTAAAATTAGCCCTCTTAATAAATATCTAATCTACTAAGTTCTAGGTTTTGCTACTTCCTTTATACTAATTTACTACTTCCTTTATACGAAGTATAACGAGGATATTGTATCGTTCTTACTTAATAAGTTTCTAACCTTCCTTAAAACTAGCCTTCTTAGTAAATATTTAATTTACTAGGTTCTAAGTCTTATTATTTTATTTATACTAATTTACCGCTTCCTTTATATAAAGTGTAACGAAGATATCGCTTCGTTCTTACTTAATAAGTTTCTAACCTTCTTCGAGACTAGCCCTTTCAATAAATATTTAATTTACTAAGTTCTAATTTTACTACTTCGTTTATACTAATTTACTACTTCCTTTATACGAAGTATAATAAGGATATCGCTTTATTCTTACTTAGTAAATTTCTAACCTTCCTCGAAATTAGCCCTCTTAATAAATATCTAATTTATTAAATTCTAATTTTACTATTTTATTTATATTAATTTACCGCTTCCTTTATACGAAGCGCAACGAGGATATTGCTTCGTCCTTATTCGATAAGTTTCTAACCTTCCTTAAGATTAGCCCTTTTAGTAAATATCTAATCTACTACTATAGGTTCTAATTTTACTACTTCGTTTATATTAATTTACCGCTTCCTTTATACGAAATATAACGAGGATATTACTTCGTCCTTATTTAATAGGCTTTTAATTTTCCTTAAAATTAGCCCTCTTAATAAATATCCAATTTACTATTATAGGTTTTAGTCTTACTACTTCGTTTATATTAATTTACCGCTTCCTTTATACGAGGCGCAACGAGGATATCGCTTCGTCCTTATTCAATAGGTTTCTAACTTTCCTCGAAATTAGCCCTCTTAATAAATATCCAATTTACTATTATAAGTTTTAGTTTTACTACTTCGTTTATACTAATTTACCGCTTCCTTTATACGAAGCGTAATAAGGATATCACTTTATCTTTATTCAATAGGTTTCTAACCTTCTTAATTAACCTTCTTAATAAATATCTAATCTATTAAGTTCGAAATACTATATAGCGTAGGGTTTTTAGCCTTTTTAAAATATACCCGGCTAAAAGGATAAGGAATAATCCACCGCTACTATTACTACTACTACCCTAAAGAAGATTAGCGAATAAAAGATATATAGATTTAAATAGTCTACTCCTTTCAATAGGTACTATAAGCTCCGGTTATAAATAAAGATACTATAACTACTATATTAGTATAGGACGGTAAAATTATTTTTCCCTTACTTATACTCCCCTTCGAGGTTCGTAAAAAGATTCTAAAATATATACTAATATCCGATAAACCCGTCTATATAAAGCGCCTTCGAATTTAAACCGAATAGATCTAGTAAATAATATAGAGAATTTATAAAGTAAATACTCAATATCTTAATTAATTCCAATAGAAAGGCCAAATACTTATTTACTAATTAAATAATAAATAGGAAGACCCTAAGAATCTTCCTCTAGGGATAAGGGTATAATAATTTCTATTATATAATATCTAATAATAATCTCTAATAGACCTACTAAATAAGTAGGTTATTAAAAACCGAAACTAAAGCTATATAGTATTACTAATATTAATTAATATACAGTAATTAATAAGGGTTTTTCTTTATTTATAATTATAGTAAAGTCCGTTAAGTCCGATTAACTGCCTTTGTAAAAGGAAGTTCCGGAAGCCGATATTTTAAATATTACGCATTCTAGTAATAATATTACTATATACAATATACCCGATTATAGCAATATACAACGATATTACTAATTCGATTAATATAGCGGTTACCCTAGAGGGACCGCTATATAATAATAGTAATAAACTTTCTAGTTTTAAAGAAGTTAGCGACGACGAATACCCCTAATTACCAATTTACTCTATATTTTTTACTACCTCTTTTATCGGGGAGGAGGAATTATTAAGGCTACTTATTATTAGTATTATATCTTCGAATCCTATATTTAATAATACTAATTAATCGTTAATTACAATATTAATTCCAATCGAAGGGACGGGTCGGAGTAAGCGGGTAATATCCCTACTAAACAACTAACCTATTACTAAAAAGAAGAAGATTATTTTTTCGAACTTATATAACGAAATATTTGCTAATACAAAGCGTAGGGCGTACGTACTAAACTACGTAAAACCGTCCAATACTTAAAAGAATTAAATTAACCTAATGCCTATTGGCGGTAATAATTAGTACTTTAAAATCTCTAATAATAGTAAGAGGTATATTAAGGGGGATAATAGAAATAATAACAAACCTATATTACCTACTATAATAATATAGGTAACCCTAATAGTATAGTATTATATAGTAATAGACCCCGATTTAATTCCCGGTATTACCTCTATACCTTTTAGTAGTACCCCCTCAATTCCGCTATTTAATAAATAAAAAATAAAAATAGCCGAAATCTTTAGGTAATATATAATTACTATTACTATATTGCTAGCGAAAATCCCTAGCGTAAGTAATTTATCGGCGGCCGTTATAGACTTCTAAAAAATATTTAAGGAATAATTGGAAAAGGGTAATATAATAAAGTATATTAAGAAGTTAGTAAAGGAGCTACTAGTTACTAGTATATAGATAAATCTCGGCGAGGAAATTAAAGAAATATATATAGAGGAGTAGATTAGCGATTCGGACGCCTATAATTTACGGAGGTTGTAATATATATTAATTTCTTTATATATTAATTATATATAAGTACTCTCCTTATTAATCTTAGGTTATTCGTATAAAGACCCTATTAAAAGGACGTACATTTTATATTTTTATAAATAAACGTATTATTAGAACCCTCCTATATTAACTATTTTTACTCTTATTAGAATTAAGGTTAAAGGACTTCGGTATTTTTACTCTTATTAAAATAAAAGGACCTTAGTATCTTTACTCTTATTAAAATAAAGGGACTTTAGTATTTTTATTCTTATTAAAATAAAGGAACCTTATTACTTCTACTCCTATTAAAATAAAGAAACTTTACTACCTCTACTCTTATTAAAGTAAAGAAACTTTACTTCCTCTATTTCTATTATAGTAAAGAGGGGATAGTATCGGAATAATAGGAGTAAAGTAATAATAAATAACTCCCATCTACGCTTATATTTATAAATATTAGAATTCGATTCTAATTAAAGGAAAGATAACCTAATTTAAACTTAATACTTATTATACTTCAATTATTAATCCCCGTACGTAGGACGCTAGGTAGAGTATAATAGTATAATAGGGGCTAAAGTTATAATAATATATAAGGCCGGCCCCGAAGGATCTACGACCGGAGTAGGTAAAATACTATTATTTCTACTATATATTATACTATTAGTATAAATATTTTTACATTTACTATTTAGAATAATATTAGTAATCGAAAATAGCCTAATACACTTAGCGACGAAATTAGGACTATATTAATTTAAATACTCCTAATTTTGTAGGAGGGGTATATTTTCGATTATATTCGCTATAGTACGTACGGATACGCTTTTACCGACTATTAAGTATATAATTTACTAAAATATTTTAGGTAGGATAAGAATAGAGTACGGTAATTAGAAATTAATATTTAATATTACAAATATAAATATAATACACTCTATAAAAAAGTCTTCGAAGCGAAATAAAAATAAACCTACTTTATTTATAAGTATAGAAATACTAAACTTCTTTAATTTTAGGGGTATTTACTCAATTCGACTAAAATAATAATTATATTTATTATAATAAATATTCCGTAAATAATTTTAACGGTCGATATAACCCTAGAGTACTTTAAGTAGAGCTTCGTAGAAATATATTATATTAGTAATAATATATATATTAGAATAGTTATTAATTAGGTTAGTTTATTATTTTTCGTCCTACTTCATCTATTTCTTCGGTTAGAGGTTCTAGAACGGGAATATACTATAGACAGAGTCTTCTACGGACTATATATTCGTAGTCTAATTAAATAATTAAGATTATATAATTTTAAATAGAGTATCTATTATAAAGGATAAATTAGATTTATATATACGTAAGGGGTCGGTAAGTTATATTACTAGTATAAACAATTTAACGAATTCGAACCTAAGCCGATTAAAGTACTAATAGGGCGTAAAGAAATAGGCAATACTATATCTACTACTATAGACAATATAGTTAAAACGCTACTATAAATTTAAAATATCCTTAAATTTAACCTAGCCGTATTGTACAATACGTATTATATTAGGGATATTTATCCCTATTCCTAACGTTACTATAAATATAATAATACAATATTAGGATTTAGGGGTAATAAATTAATAGTAAAGGCGATTTTAATCTATAGAACAAATATATAAATAGTATACTTAAATAGTTAAATACGTATTAAATTAATTATAGAGACTATATTTAACTAAGGAGCGGATAAAATACTTCTTCGCTTTATTAATTAAATTTTTATTATCGATATAAATAATTATTTTCGGGATAGTACTATTAGAAGTAGGGCCGAGAAGGAATTTAAGACGTTTAAAGTTTTATATTTTAAATTTAGGGATAAAATTAAAAACGATATTAATATTAGGCCGATCGATAGAAGTACGGATAATTTAAAGTAAATTTACTAATTATTTAAATAAATAAAAGCCGGTGTATTTATATATATATATTTCTAATTCCTTAATTAATATAACTATATATCCGAACTATAGGATCGAAAGGGGTAGAGTCCGACGGAATTAGTAAAAATCAAAGAAATAGGTACAAAAGTCGTACTACTAATAAATAGTATAAAGTTTATTAATAACAATAAACGCTATCCGGGCAGCGAATTTTAGAGTACGAAAGAGTTTAAAAAATCGGTAATAGAAAATTTATTCGGGTTTAAAGAGAATATATATAAAATATTCCGAATATATATAATCCTACAATATATTAATTTAAATATATTAATTACCTATTAAAAAGGATAGGGTAAATTTATATACCTTATAGAAGTCTTAATTAATTAATAGGGGTTTAGCGCTAGGATATAATATAATAACGTTCCTTTATTCTTAACCGAAACAAGTAAAAGGTACAATTTATATTATAATTTATATAGGAAGAATAATTAATACTACCTAAAGTATAATACTTTTACTAAAACTAGTTATAGTAATAAGAATTGTATTATTATACTAATAAATAATATAACGGATATATTTAACCTATTTAGAGTAAAATTAACGTAGGGTTTAACCGGACGCTAATCGAACAATCGGGTTAAATAAAAGTTAAATAATAGTATATATAAACCGAATTTAAAATTATTTATATTCGTCTAAATTCGTATATTCGATAATTATAGCAATATATTACGACGTAATTATATTTAATATAAATAAAATAGTAAAATCGGAATAGGTTTTAAAGTATTGGATAAAAATAAAAATTTCATCGAAGGTATAATCTAATTAGACTATTATTTTAGCCAAATTTTAGACAATTTGAATTAAAATTAGTAGAAATACAATACTTATTTCTTAAATAAGGATTATTATAACCGACGAAAGTAACCCCCTAATAGATAATTAATAGTAAATATAAGTAATAATAGAAAAAAAAAAAAAGGTTTATAAAAGTTCATACTTATACTATATCCAACAAATAAACCGCTTCTAAATACAATTTATTATTATTAAAATATTTAAAAGTATTTATAGATTTCTTATCTTTATTGAGGCCAATTTATATATATACAACTGCAACCGACGGTGTTTTTACGCAAAACCGTAACAGACCTCCTCTCACAAAAGTTCGAGGAGGGGAGACCCACATAATTGTGGGGCGGGTCCGCTGAAGGTTGTCGTCGGAGGTCGTGTGATAGAGACTAGTGCTGCCTCCGATTGGAATCTCACTCATCATCAAATGTTCTGTCCCGCTCCCCGTTCGTTCAGGTCGCTCGCTCACCTCACTAGGCGGGGAGTGTCAAGTTTCGGAAGTTCCAAACGCAGGTCCCGTCCCGTGTTGGTAGGGCCCACACTCCCTGTTCCCTGCAGGTCCATGTTCCGTGTTATGTTCTCCAAAGGAAGATGGGCGAGTCCAGCTCGTGCCGACCTACTTGTTGGATGACAGAAGGAAAAAGGGGGGCCACGGGGCCCAGAATTGATTGCTTGGAGAGGTAGGTAGGTAAGGAGAAGGCGACCACTCAGCGTCCGTAACAGAGCGCAAAGAACACACCGTAGTATGTATGCGACCATGTAGGTAATCCGCATTCTTCTTCGGTGATGGAAAGAAAAAAAAAAAAAAAGCACCGGAGCGGCGCAGGCGCAGCCATAGCTTCAACACGAGCCGTTGCCTGGTTCAGTCATGGTTGAAACCGCAAAGGGGCTTGCAACTTGATGCGATGCGCTTTCTGGGGGAAAAATGAGTGTCTCGATTGGAGAGAAGCCAGACGAGGGCAAGAGACGGACGGGCGGAGACCGGTGACAACAGTGTCGGAACAAAACAGGAGTCGCGCCAGCTCCGGTTGGGCACCAAACACGCAAATGTCCTAAAAATGGACTGGAAATTAAGCACCACCGTGAGAACGGACGAGCCGGAGTGAGTGAGGGGAAGAAGGGGGTATTGGGGATTGGAGGGAGTGGAAGGGAAGGGGGACGGACGGCGGGATCAGTGCGCGTGTCTGACCAGTCCTCCCGAATGCAACGCCGGAAGCCAAGAGAAAAGGGGCCGGGGTGGGTTCTCTTCTCTTTACAGTACACACCTTGATCGAGATTCCAGTCGTGTCATTCCATCCATTCATCCATCCATCCATCCAGCTTTCAAGCTCGGGCAAGTCTCTAGTAGGCAGATTGCCCGGGGCGTCAGTCACAGGCTCACAGACGGCATCCTGCTCTGCCTGGCGCCGTGTTCTAGCTTGCATCATCAGGCTGTGGCTGTTTCGTCGAACGCACCAAGGCGAAGATCTCAGTCATCATTTGGCGACGACGAGGTACCGTAAAGGCGTAAAAAGACATGGCAATTTCACAGGAATGCGATGACAAGCCACACAAGTTCGTTGTGTAATCCAGGGCACTTTCACTTTGGACCTCTCGATCACCAGGCCCCCTGAAATCCCGTTGCGTCCGGTGTGTGTGTGTGTGTGTGTTTTGTACTTCCACGCGACCGGTAAATGTAACCGACCTCCGACGGAGAAGGGAGAGGACTGAAGCGCCGGCTGATGAGCTGACTGTGGGCTGGCTGGGCTGGCCGGGCTGACACTGAGAGCTGTGCCATGTTTTTATTGACTTCGTTGCGTGTGAAGACGCTGTTTTTGATACACTACAAAACTTGCAGCTCCATCATTCCAATCCTTCTTTTGCATTTGCTCTCCAGATCTTCTCCAAAAAGAAGCAATGGACGTCATGGTTCGGAATGATTAAGTGGAGCGTGCCCGAGATTGGAAGCCGGGTTCTTGACCGTCGACCCCCTTGTCCAAACAAATGACAGAGTGGAAGCCCGGGCGGGCTGTGGGCAAGGGAAGCGGCCGACGACCGCAGCTAAATTGCAAGTGCACCACCACCACCACCGTCAACATTTCAGTCACAAGCTGTTCGGAGAGTGGAATTGGAAGGATGATGATGTCTCGGTCGCGGGGCCGGGTGCATCAGGTCAGTCAGACTGGGGGAACCTGTCCATCCGACCTCACCATGCCCATCTCCTGTAGCAATCACCACCATTTATTTGTTCAGTAGGTGAATTCAGCTCCATTCACGCGGCGGGATTCAGCCCCAAGAAGCTGCACTCGTTAGTGGCTGCCACCACCATAATGAATCCCGTGTCTCCCGGAACCTGCCCACCGTGTTGAATGTCCGCGCGGCTTATGCACCCTTCTTGATTGCCAGTTTCTTTTCACGTCGTATCTGGATGTCCTTCATGGATAACATTCAACTCTGTTCATAGTATGTAACAACGAAGTCTCTTTGGTGATCAGGGCAGTAAGCTACCTAGTACCCAAAGAGGAGGCCTACCTACCTACCTAGTGCGAGATCAAATGCTAGGTGCCTCCCGGCCCGGACCCCAATTGTCTCCGGCCGCTGCGCGACAGGCAAGAAGCCCGCCCAGCACCAAAGCGGCTGGCTTTTGGTCCCAGGGCAGTCCAGCAGCGATGTGACAATGAGGCGACTGGAGCAGACCTCGAACGCATACCAAGGTCACGGTGACGCCGGTCGGGACCTCAGCTTGGCTGGCCCACAAACTCAAGTCACTTTTCCCCCCAAACCGGCTGGCGGGTGACTTCCGAAAGCGAAGGGGTCAAGGCCCCGCTTTAATTGACGAGCCCCGGCACCAGCAGCCGATCCGTCCGTTCCCATTGTGGCTCGCAGGCGGCAGACGGGTCGCCAGACGGTGCCCGCTTGGAGACAGAGCTGCCGCCGAAAAGGCTCGACTGCTCCCTTTTCACCCCCCTCCACCCCCCCGTGCTTCCTGCCGCGCGCCCGCCCACAAAGAGGCACCATCCCTCTCTCTCTTCCATTCTCCCGTCTTCTCTCTCCGTCCCCTTCCCTCCCTTTTCCTGTCCCGTGTTTCTCGCCTCCCGATCTCTCTCTCTCTCTCTCTCTCTCTCTCTGTCTATCCGGAACACTTTTGTCCACCGCGTCAACCAGCCCGGCGCCGTGATCCATCCATCCATCCATCCATCCATCGTCAATCAGTCCAGCGTCTCTCTCCGACTGCTCTGCTCCCGTCTTTTTCTCGACCTGCAAAATCCATTCGTCGCTGGATTTCCAGCACGACTTTGTCCTCGGCGCGACCTCCGGCCTTTTTCGCTTCCAGCTCCGGTTGAGTCGGCCATTATTCGGCACCCCGTCCTTCGCGCCTTCACTTTTCATCTTCTTCAACTTCTCCTTTTTTTCCACGAAGCACCACCAGCGACACCAACAAACAGCCTCATTCTCATCGTCGTCGCATTTTCAACACCATACATAACATACAATTATTATTGTCGTCATTGTGCGCATCGTGGTCCAAGTCGATTTCCCACCAGCCAAACATTAATAACAGCAACACCCACCATCCGACCTATCCCGAGCAAACACCCTCTTTTACTACGTACAGCCCCGTCTGACCACCCAAGGAAATGTCGTCGGTCGTGAGGTCCACGGCCCTCCGCGCTGGAGGAGCCTGTGTTCGGTGTCGCAAGGGCAAGACCAAGTGTGTGTACGAGAACGGCCGAGCACCCTGCAAGAACTGCGCCAAGGGGATGCACGAATGCTATCTTCCCTCGGAGAGCATGGCTCACGCCCACGGAGGAGTCGCACCGAGCAATCGCCAACAACGACCACGGGAAAGTCTCCCCAATGAACGCATCGTGCCCACGTCTGCTGGCGACCGCGGAGGGCCGCCGTCCGTCGGTGCGTCGCGTCACGTCTCTACTACCAACGAAAAGTACGTGCTTTCCTAGTCCTTTTCCCTTGTTGTCGTCGTCGTTGCTTTTCGGTTATTCTGTTTTACATGCCTACTACACTAAGTACTTACCTACACCCATCAAAGTCATGATGGCAATCCAAGTGGTATTGTCTACTGTCAGTCTTATCCAACTTCCCATTGCGCGCTTTTCCACTTGGTTTGGTTTCCCCAATTCATCATCGTTGCCCGGTCTTTTTTTTTTTCTTCTGTTCCCACTGTTTGCCAGTCAAGGGAGGTGCTGGACACCTAACCTACCTCTCCCCTCCGGCTCGGCTTCCCCTTTGGTGGCCCCGACAAGTCCCCGTCAGTGGACGCAAGCGCCGGAATCAGCGATGCGCGCATCCCGCTATCCGCCCGCCTCCTTCTCGCCAACTGCCCACTTCCAGGCAGTCAATGACTGGGCGCACGGCCACCGCCGAGGTGGGCACATGCTGCTGCTGCTGCTGCTGCTCCACGGCGGGGTGGTTGCCTTGGACGCTCCTGCCCGCCTGCCCGCCCGTCCACACCGGAGGCAGAGTGCATTTTCTAGCGCTGCCTCTTCGGAGCAACAAGGATGCACCGTCCCCCGACCCCCCATTTTTTTTTCCCCTCCGCCGCCCGGCTTCCCATTCTCGAACCGTCTTTGTACCCCATTCCTTCCCATTGCTCGCCTTGCTCCGTGCGCACCTCTCGGTCTCCATTCCGATTTCCTGCCCTTTTCCTACCCTTTTCCTACCCCCCCCCCCCCCCCCCCCCCCCGTCATTCCCCGGCAGCCCCGTGCACCCCCCTCTTTCGACACCCCTCTTGCACACGGAGCCAACGGAGGCTTTTTTGGTGAGAGGCTTGGTCACCATTACACATTTCGCCCGACTTAGCACCCCCGCCCCCCCGCCGCCGCGTCAGTGCGCGCAGAGGGGCTGCTCTCGGGTTGCCGGCCCGTCCACTTTTCCGGCACCGGCATCATTGCCCATTGCCTTGCTCCACATTTGCCCGCCCCGAGGCTCCGATGCGATAAGATAAGCATCCATCATCAACACAGTCAACTCCAACGGGAAACATCGTGGGCTGTTCCTTCCTTGGTGTCTACAGCACCTACCGCACTGTCGTTTGCCCTACAGGCCACAAACTTTTTGTTCTGCATCGGCTTCTTGGGTCTGACCACCACCACCACACCTTTGTTCATTGACATGGCAAAACTACACGTCTGACAAGCATCTCCATCTGCCACTCATCTATGTCATCTTTCGCATTACTATATCTCCCGCTGGCCATTTCATATCACACTTTACCGAAACATGACTAACAAACGTACCTTTTCCAGACTCACTCCCGAACTCCTCCAAGAATGCGAGCGCGTCATCAATAAGACCCTCCCAGCATGCGTCGCCTTCCACAAGCCCTCCTGCCTACAGCAACTCAAGAATGCCTCGATGGAATGGACCTTGGTTAATGCCCTCCTCACCACAGCTGCTCGCCACTCCCCGGCCATGATTCGACGATATGGAGGACAACTCGGCGGCGCAGGCGCTGCTGAGCACTTTGCCCAGAAGGCCGGTCAACTAGTCATGCAGTCCTTGGCCTCCCCCAGTCTCGCCGATATCCAGGCCCTCTGCCTTCTCGTCATCCACGAATGGGGTTGCAGAGAGGCTGTTCGTGCCTACATCTATCTCGGCCAGGCTGCTCGTATGATCCAGATGTATAGGATTGTCTCCGCCCAGCAGCGTAACTCCGACCCCGACCAGTTTTTACAGGACGAAAGCTTCCGCCGTACTCTATGGCTCATCTACATTCTCGACTGCTTCCTTACCAGTAGCCCCGGCCGTCGCCCCGCCCTTTCGACCCACGATGTCGTTGATGTTGCTTTGCCATGCGCGGATATGAACTTTAACTTTGGCAGCCCTGTTGTTGTTAGAACCATCAGCGGCGCCGCGCCGTCCCACGCGGAGCCCGGTGCTGCTCTCTCGGAGGTTGGCGAGTTTGGTCACATTGTTCTGGCCACTAGAGCTTGGCGAAACGTTGTCGAGATGATGACGACCACCACTCTCGAAACGTTCTCCGACACAGAGTGCCTTGGATTGGAGGCCGACATCGATACCCTCCGCCAGTCGCTTCCTCCCCACTTTGCCGATAAGCCTGGCCAGATCAACCTTCACATTACCATGGGCAGTGGCTATACTTACGCCATGATTCACTGTCTCCTCAACTGCGGCACCATCTTTGTCAACCGACGCCGCATCCTACAGGAGGTAACAGACGAGAACTTTACAATCGACGCCTGGCGCATGGCTTCTCACACGCACATGCAAACCGTTGACCGCATCTTTGCCGCTTCCCACAGCATCATCCACTCCCTTCTCGCCCTTGAGCACGGAGCCGACAAGGACATAATGGTGTGCTTCCCGATTTTCATGCTCTTTTCAGCCTTTACCGCCGGCTCAACCGTAGCATACCTCACCCTGAAGGGCCTCGCTCCGTCTACCGTGACCGAATCCGCTAGCAGCATCGTTAGAGACAGCTTGCGCCTCTGCCAGGATGGATCCGAGTCGTGGCCCCTGGTCACGCCCTGGGCTCGTCATCTTACGGTTATGTCCAAGGTTTTGCGCGATATGAAGGTACTGGGCCGTGACCGTGAAGCGCGCGAAGACAGCCGCGCTACGATGCACGCTACTTCCCCTCACATTAAGGATGACATCGCCACGCCTCCCGACAACACCAACCCTGAAGCTATGGAGTTCGATACCGTCCAGCCCAATAGCACCGCTCCTGGGTCGCAGCCACCCAATGCTGCTTCACCCGGGCTTCCCACTCCGACCATCGAGGGAGCAGGTGGTAGCGAAGTTGGCGAAACCCCGCTCGTGCGACGTCCCGGCATCACCACTATTAACGGTGGATCGGTCGGCGCGGTGGACACCAGGGTTGCAACGACTAGCCCGCCGCCGCACGCGACACCGGTGCTGCAGCATCAGCAGATGAAGGTGGACTCGCCTAGCGCGCAATCATCGGTGTCGAACCAGGGAGTGGCCAACGCCCAGGGAGCGAGTGTTCCTCCTGGGGGCGCGGATGCTGTGGACATGACGGCTAATGAACTATGCCAAGCATTCGAGAGGCAGTTGTTGGAGTTGGATGATTTGGCTGCGTTTATGGGTGGTGGTGTTTGAAGTCGTTACTCGAGGTTGATCTTTGCGGGATTTGTATGATACGATGAGGTGATGGACTTGCCTGTGTCATTATGAGGATGATTTGAGTGGTGGATGTCGATGACATTCTCTGAGTACTTGGCTTCTCTGCCTCTGTTTCTTTTGTCTTTCTTCTTCTACCTGTTCAGGATCAGAACTGTTGTAGGGCGGATTGGCGGCATTGTCTGCAACGGACGGAACGATTGCGTTGTGTGGTTTCGGTCAGTCAGTGACATGACCCCGTAAATTCGGGTGGTATTGGCTCGGTTTGGTTTGGTTTGGTTTGGTTTGGTATGGTTGGTTGGTTGGTGTTACCGGAGTTTTGATGACGCTTTTGCCGTCACTGTTGATCATTACGGGAGAATGCTCTTTTGGCCTTTGGGTTTGTTTTGTTCGCTTGTCGTTCGAAGTTTGTATCTGATTCTGCTTAGTTATTATTTTTGCGAAGATAGGACTTGTATGTCCACTTGTTTCGTTTATTAGCGCTTGCCATATTCATGAAAGGATAAAGAAGACTGTTTACGCTCCATGGTGTTTTGGTTCTCTCTCTCTGCCATCGCTGCATGGTCGATTGATCCGATGCCGTCGTGTTTGGAAAACGTTGTCCACAGTCAGAAATGTATGAACAACGCTCGCCGTGACCGGATATATTGAGCCGATCGATACCTTGCATGCACTGAAGTCATGCTCTCGGACAAGTACCGGATATAATGGCTTGCCATTGCTGCGAGAACGGACGAACGATCAGCGGGTTTTGGCGCCGGGTACCTTTCTCCATGAGCTGCAAAACTCCACGTGCAGATAAGACAAAGACAGACAATGGGCACGATGCTACACGTGTACACGCACGCACCCCGTACGCCGGCATCCGAATTGCCGGGTCCACTCACATTTTGTGACCAGATTTATTACACTAGTGTAGTGTAGTGTACACTACTACAACAACTCGGCTGCTGGGGATAGAACTTGAGCAATGCCCTGGTTGTTTGTTTCCGGGTGGCAAAGAAACCTTTATTTTGACATTGTACAAACTTGACAAGAAATGGCTGGTGTTTTTTTTTTTTGGTAGCCTGTGTCTTGGGTGTGTATGTAGAGCTACTCGTGATTTTCTTTTTCTGTCTGCGCTGTAACATGATGATAGTGGTGATGGTGGTGACGGTGGTGGTGACGGTGACGGTGTGGTGGTTGGTGGCTTACTAACCTCATCCATCCCCCATGGCGCTCACTCAACATTGGATCCTACCTATTTATCTACCTACATATGGTTGTTTATACTGCGATACACTCATGGTACGGTACCGAATGGCGTGCAAAATTGAGGTGATGAGATATGAGATGAGTAAGTCTATTTCTTGGTATGAGAGGTATCTTTCTTTTCCTTTTTTTTTTCTTTTTTTCATTGTGCTGCAGATGACACACAAAAAAGAACATCGGCTTGTGTCGGTCAAACCTCGAGCAACGAGACTTGGCCTCAACAAAAAAAAAAAAAAAAAAAAAAAAAAACATTCCAATCGTTGCATTTCTCTTTGAGTTTATAAACAGTAACAAGGTACGTCCATACAAGTGTGTGCGAGTCAAACACTAAATTGTGGAAATTCCCCCACACGCCGGCGCCGGGCTGGATCTGATCTCCGAGAGTGTAGTGTAAAAAAATTCATAAGAAAAATCCAGGTTCTCCGCCCGCCGCCACCACCACCTCGGTCTCGGCCCGGCCTCGCTTATACCTTATCTACACCTCTGCCGGGGATAAAAGAGAGTTAGCGTGATACTTCCACCCTACAGAAAACTGGAATCCTTTGCCGGTATAACCGGCCACCCTTTTGTAGTAGCCTGTCGTTTTGTCACTGGTCGCACTAACGGTTAACTGACAGCATTTAACCTTTTTTTCTCCTCTCCCCGGCAGAAGCTTACGTAGGTACGTACGTATCCAGCGCGGGGCCCGCCCAGCCTTCGTGATTTCCTCCTCAGCTTCTTGCCACACACACAAACAAAACAACACAAAATAAACATCTGGGGTTGGGCCCCACCAATTACACTAAAACTAGGCTATGCACTAGGTATACCGCTACAAGTACCGAAAGCCGAGATCCCGGCGGGGTCTTGTTCTACATACCGTGGGTTTTACCTACCATGCCTCGGATGTCGGTGTCATCTTACACTACATACCTATGTACATACATATGACTGAACGGGGATTCGATCCTTATCTTGTGCCGCCCGTGTGTGTTGACGATTCATTCTCATGATTCATGCAAAAAACAAAAACTGGAGCTTCCAAGAAAATAAAATTGGTCGCGGAGTGTCGACTGCTGTATCGAGTGTCACTGTCGTGAGTGTGACATTTCAGTTGAGAAGTTGGAACAGCTTGCTGAAGACTTCCATTTGGAGAAGTTGAGAACGTGACGGTGACATCAGAGCCATTTGCAGGCGCTTCGCTGCGTGGCTGGCACCTGGAGCGGTGCTCACAGTTACACTACACCACCGACAAGATTTGTAATTCGACTCCCAAGACGCCTTTGGGTGATAATTTATCCAGAGGACAGGGCAGCCCCCTTGGTTTGTTCCATCGCCTACTTATCCCAAAGAGGGCAGGCGTGCAGATTCGTGCGTGGACGTTCGTGTAGTGTAAGATGGAATGGAACGAGAGATCTCAACCAGCCGCGCTAACAAATTACAAAAAGGCCAAAAAGCAAAGCCGATGACACGGCGGCTGACCGGCACCGGCGCCCCCCCATACCCCTCTCTGGCCTCTTTGGCCTCTGCAGGTCTCAACGGGAAAAAGGAATCTCGAAGTCCCGTCCTGAACCATTCATTCGGCATGATCGACTGGCCGTGAGTGGTCAGAATGAGTCTTTTGGCTAGCCGCTTGTCATCGGCACTAATGCCGATGCCGGTGCTCGGCTTATGTGTAAGTGAACAGGAGTCACTAACAAACGTTACATGGAGGGATGTGGGGAATGTGGGACACCACCACCACCATCACCGCCGGGCCTGCAGTGAGTGAGTGAGAGAGGGAGTCGTCTACGCTAAGCTTTCCTACCTGACAGGGTTCCGTGGAAAGTGCAAGTCAGATTGCACTTGACTCAAGTGGTGCTGCAGGTTACACTACATGACTCTACCAAATTGAAGCTAGTGGGGAGTCAGTGAGGAGAAGGAAAGAAAGGAAGGAAGGAAAAGGTGCCCTGTCGGTCGTCGATCGCTTGCCTTTTCTGGGCTCTGAGATTACGATGGAACTGAGGAAGAAAAGGCAAGACAGACGGGAATGACAATGGTCACTGGCCGAGATAGGCAAACAGCGAGTACACTCGGCTGGGAGAAGAGATTTCTAACAAGATAACGGGGGAGTATTGCATCTGTTGAGTTCAGTTCATGGCAGGTGGTAGTGTAGTGTATGTAGAGGCAGATATCTCGGGTAAGTATATGGATGTGGTCGTCCCCCCTCATCCATCGGTTCATCCCATCCTCCTTCTTCTTTCCCTCTGTCTTTTGTCTTTCTTTCGTCTGAACGCCTGACGAACTCCAGTTCCTACCTATACATTGACCTGGACGTTGGGACCCGTTCATCTTGTATTCACCGATCCTCACCTTGCGACTACCTAGAATATACCACACCGACAATTACCCACAGCGACCTACACTCCATATGTTTTAAGACACCTGCCCGATTACCGTGACCGCCGCGACAAGGCGTCTACTTACACACCGATACTTAGCCTCCATTGCGACACCAACCTACAAACACCGATACCGATTCCAGATTCCATAATGGCGTCCCCCGACCCCGAAAAGGCGGGCTCACCCGGACAGGGCTTGGGTGGAATGGACCACTCGCACCAATACACCGAAAACAACGGGATGAATACCATCATTGACGAAAATGGCCACGAACAAGCACCGCACCATGGCATGTCAATTGGACAGTATGTCAAGACGCGATTCACGACACTCAAGCCGGCGATGCGACCGGCGCCCAACCCGATCCGGTTATTGAGCATGATTACGGGGCGGCAATGGGCTTTCTTTGGGGTTGCTTTCTTTGCTTGGGTGAGTTTTTGTTGTTATCATTTTCATCACCGCTTTGTCCATCATCATCACCATCTTTTTACATACCCCACATTGATTTCAGCCCCCATCCATTTCATGCCAACACTTCCATTTCCATGTTATTAACTTACAACCCTCATCCACACTTACTATATCAAATTACCACTTACACCAAACCTTGCTCAATGCAGACATGGGACGCCTTTGACTTCTTCACCGTCTCCCTCACCGTCGAAGAGCTCGCCAAGGACTTTGGCAAGACCAACACGGACATTACCTGGGGCATCACGCTGGTGCTCATGCTGCGCTCCATTGGCGCCATTTCATTTGGTATTGCGGCCGATCGGTACGGAAGAAAGTGGCCATTTGTGGTTAACAATTTGCTTTTTATTGTTTTGGAGCTGGTAAGTTTTCTCCTCTTTTTTTTTTATTTTCTTTATTACTTCTTAGGTATCGATCTTTTTTACACATTGCCCCCCTTTGGTGGAACCGAATTGTCATGATGACGATGACGATGAGGGGTCTGATATGCGAAGGGTCCAAACAAACGGAAGAAGCGGAAGTGATGTCATGGCGCCATGACATGAGGTGTTGTTCCTGGATGATCCCCCGCAATTCCGTCTCGGGAGCAACCGAATGTCATGACTTGGCTTCACTTGGCAATCAATGCAATGCCTGTGGCGTGTCTGGTTGGGGAACTAGGGAACGACGCAGCCAAGACTGCGCCCAGAAAACCCCCTCCCCCATGGACATCGCTTGGCTTCGTGGCTTTCTCTTGCATCTAAGCGAAGAAGCATCCTTTTTTTCCTTGTAGAAGAAAAGCTTCTTTGGTTGTCTGTTTGTCTTTTTCGGTCTGTTGAAGGGGAGATGTGATGTGATGGGGTCTTGGTTTTGTCAATCTCTCATTTCACCGTCATCGATACCACCATCACCACTATCATCATCATCCTAGCAATGGCTTGACGCACATCCACTAACATGACCACTACCATTAGGGCACCGCCTTCTCGCAAACCTACTCCCAATTCCTCGCTTGCCGCGCCCTCTTCGGCATCGCCATGGGTGGTCTCTACGGCAACGCCGCCGCCACCGCCCTCGAAGACCTACCCCCCGCCGCCCGTGGCTTGATGTCAGGCCTCCTGCAACAAGGTTACGCCTTTGGCTATCTTTTGGCAACCGCCTTTGCCCGCGGGCTGGTCAACACCACCTCGCACGGCTGGCGTCCGCTCTTCTGGTTCGGCGCTTGCCCGCCCGTCTTGATTATTGCCTTGAGACTGCTGCTTCCCGAGACGGAGATTTACGAGCAACATGCTTCTGTGCGACGCACCGCGCGCGCTAACGGTCACAACAAGGGAGGCGTCAGCGCAACTTTCCTGCGAGAGGGCAAGGTGGCCATCAAGAAGCACTGGCTCATCCTGATCTACCTTGTCTTGCTCATGGCCGGATTCAACTTCATGTCCCACGGCTCCCAAGACTTGTACCCCACCATGCTCCGCTCGCAATACTCGTTCAGCGCCAACGCCGTGACAGTAACCCAGGTCGTCGCCAACCTCGGCGCCATGTCGGGCGGTATCATTGTCGGATTTGCCTCGCAGATCTTTGGTCGCCGCATTTCCATCATTGTCATGTGCATCATCGGCGGCGCCTTGCTGTACCCGTACACCTTCATTTCGTCCAAGTCCCTCATCGCCGCCGCCTTCTTTGAACAATTCGCTGTTCAGGGAGCGTGGGGTGTTATCCCAATTCATTTGATGGAACTGTCCCCGGGAGCGTTCCGCACGTTTGTGGTGGGTACTTCGTACCAGCTCGGAAACCTGGTGTCGAGCGCTAGTTCGACCATTGAAAGTACCATTGGCGAACGGTTCCCTCTCAAAAATGGCGACGGAAAAGTGGGATACGAGTATGGCAAAGTCATCTGTATCTTTATGGGGTGTGTGTATGTCTACACGATTCTCCTGACGTTCGTGGGGCCCGAGTACCTCGGACGCAGCTTTGACGTGAGCGAGGACGAGGATGTGAGGGAGGTGGCAGGCGAGGAAGTGGTGAGGGGGGCTGTTATTGCGAGTCACATGCATGGACATGGACACGGAGGGGATGCAGAGGGGAGCGGAAGTGGAAGTGAGGGTGGGGAAGGGGTTGGTGGGAAGGCGCAGGGAAAGGAGGTGGAGGTGGCTTAGGATGCTTATCTTTGGGTTTTTCCTTTTTGAGCTGAGGTGTTGAGGAAGAAAAAAGGTTCTTGGGTATGGGAATGATGGCACGTCTCATGAAGGAAGCGAGCGCTTTGACGATGTGGATTTATGATAGTTTGGATATACCTTATGAATTTATGATTGATGTCAAAAATTGGTATGGATTTTGGATAACAAACCGCCTACTGTTCTTGCCATTGATATGATTGACTTATTGCGTGGTTCTGTATGAGATTTCGTTCGTTGAGGAATTGCCAAATCTTTCAAGGTTTCGTTTCGTTGGGGGAATGGACTTGCTCACCCCTGAAGCAGAACCCTGTGGCTGTGGATATGTTTCGTAGTGTGAAGCAAGGACAAAAGGTAAAAGCATTCATAATACATTTCAGTTCGCCAACCAGAGTCGAGGTATTCGCCTGCAACGTTTCTTTTGGTAGGTGGCATTGTTCACTTCCTTACGTTAAACCGTACTATGGGATTGGACTGACGGAGTGCTCCAGAAAAGAAATTCCCATCCTCCTTCCTCAGCTCCATTTAACGAGGACACACGGAGTACATATCACACATTTACATTCGAAACCTACCTACGTACCTACCTACCTTTACGTTATGAGCTGGTAACAAATGGCTGCCGGTCATAGTATTTCACTTGTCAGGCCGTGAGATCACTTGGATCTCCGTAACTCTATCGACTCGAGGCATGAGTGGTGAGCTGGTTCGCATGTCAGACATACAACCCGCAACGATAAGTCGGGTTATTATCGGTTCCATGGCCATCTCAGCAGATGATAGTCGATCATGGCATAACAAACAATCACTGAAAGACGGCCTATGAACCCACAACAACAACAACCATGTAATGCAGGATTCCACGATCTTTATTTTACTCCTTCCCGTCCACCTTTTCTTTTCTTCTCCAAAAAGCAATCGCAATCTCACGCCTTAACCAAGCCCTTCTCCAGCGTCTGCACCATAACCGACCCATCCTCCATCCCAAAGTACGCCGCCACCGGCTTCTGCGCACCCCCGCTCTCCACCTCCAACCCGCTCTTTCCATAAAACAATCCATGCTCCGCCACGCCCGGAATCTCAATCAACCGTCTCGCCAGCCCATCCACCGTCCACACGCCCTCCTCCCCCTCTTGCTTGCCCTCTGGCAGTTCCGTCAACAGCGGCTTAAACACCGCATCCACGATCCTCAATCCATTATCCGTCACGCACGCGCCCGCCTTGCCCGGTAGACCCGACCTCACCTGCGCGCTGATACTCCCCAATCGTTCCAACTCGCCCAACACCTGCGGCACCGCCATGGGGAACACCTCGATAGGGATGCCCTTCTTCCACGCCGTGCCGAGGTGCTTGCTAATCTTGCGCGAGTCGGCAACGCAGACGAACTTGCGCGCGGCGGTCGCGACGAGCTTTTCCTGTAGGAGACAGGCGCCGCCGCCCTTGATGAGGTTCAGAGCAGGGTCGACTTCGTCGGCGCCGTCGAAGCACACGTCGAGCGACGCGTGGCCTGGGGAGAGATCTGCGATGTACCCCAGGCGAAAACCGGCGGCTTGGATTAGGTCGCGGGATTGGTCGCCCGTCGGGTAAAAGGTCATGGGTCCGGTGATGGCGGGGCCGAGCTTGGAGATGACGTCGACGACGTGGATGACGGTGGAGCCGGAGCCGATGCCGATGTGGCGGTAGGTGGGGGAGAGGTGCTCGGTTACGGCGCGGTTGGCGGCGAGGAGTTTGGACTTTTCGATGAGCTGCGCGGCGGATGCGGATGCATCGGGGGTGGTGGACATTTTGGTGGTGGTTGTGTGGCTGGGAAAGGGTGTTAGTGAGAGTGAGGAAGAGAGTGAAGGGATACTAACAGATATGAGCGTGGCTGGGTGGTAAAAGTGTTAGGGAGGGCTGTTTGTTTATCTTTGTCAGTGATATGTTGTGGTTGATATGTGAGATGTGAGATTGTGAGAGACTTGAGAAGAAAGGTGGGGATGACTCGTGATGGGGCAATGAGTATGACTCAGTGGGTTTTATGAGTTGATCAACTTACCGGCTTGGTGGTGGACAATGGTAGTCCGAACAGGAGGCGCTGGTGTTGAAGGGTTGGATTTGAAGTTGGCGGTGGCGGCGGCGGCTGAGTGGAAGGCGGGACCTGGTTGGTGAACACAACGAGCAGCAGCAGACCAGGAACGACGAGCTGTAAAGGACGTGACTCGATGAGGGTTCATGGACATGGTGTTGTTGATCTTGAAATCCAAAACTGGCGGAACAAGGAGAGCCAAATAAATGCACCCCTAACCCTGATCGGCGAAAATATTTGAAGCAGTTCGGCGGGTTTTCAAGACAATGTCGTTGAAATTTACAGAGGTCCCTGATTGGCCGAGTGATGTCACACGAACCGGACAGGCGGATGAGGCGGGGTTGCGACGCCGAACCGGAGGGGTTTGTGGGCTTATCGATAAGAAGCAGGGCAATGCACTAACAATTTCACAGCGACTTGCTTTCATTTTATTTCATTTTACTTTCTCTTATTTCATTTTATTCTCTTCCATTTCTCTGGCACCCACGATTTCCCTTCATCGACATCAATATCAACCGTCAACCCTCCAAAACAACCATCAATGCTGGAACCGGAAATCCAACCTCTTGTTCCCCTTGTCGGTCGTGGTCGCCAAATACGCGAGTCTCTCCTCCGTCGTCATGGCCTCCCACTTGCGCGCCTTCTGCTTGTTGCGGAACAGGTAATACGCCTTGACGAGGACATACAGGGCAATGTTCATGCAGCAGATAGCCAGCAGTTGCTTGTTGGCACGCCTGTACAGCGGCGCATCATCTGTGTTACTTTTAGTATTATGTTCTCACCGAAGGAACCAAGGAAACGAGACAACTCACCCTTGCGATATATATTCGAACTCACAATCCCCCCCGCCTGCACAAACATGTTATAACAAGCCGCCGACACCGTCCTGGACCGAACCGTATTCGAGTTCCGACTATTCCACCCGACCTGAATGGGATGGGCATTCGGATACCCAAGCAACAGCGTCGTTACCGCATAAATCACCCACCGATTCACGCCTGCCGTGTCGACGCTGTTAAGGTAGATGAGGAAAGGCAAAGCCCAGACCTGCCCCGATGCCGCGATCAGCGTCAGTTCGTTGAAGATCTCTCCGAGATAAGTGATGCCGAGCATGGTGATCATGTGTATGACGGTGTACGGGATGGTGAGCAAGTTGGCTTGGAAGGTGTCAAAGTGCAGCCCCCTGAGAGTGAGGGTTAGGTATTGGCCTATGGGCGCCATGGGCATCTGGAAGACGAGGCCCAAGATGTAGAGGGGCCTTTTTCTCTTGTCAGCATCATTCATTCCAAGTGGAAGGATGGATGACTAGAGGTACAGGAAGGGAGGGAAGGGGCATACCAGAGATCAAAGTCCTTGAGACTCTGCCAGAGAAGTCTCGGCGTAATGGGTTCACGGTTATGCATATCGCTCTTGCTCGGGTCTTCGCGGATGACCCGGTTGACAATGATCTTCTCTTCCTTCTCGGTGAACCACCCGTTTTTGCCGCGGAACCAGCTGGCGGTGTGGCAGGGACCGGCGGGCATGAGGACAAAGGCGAAGATGCCAATGACGAGTGTCATAAGACCCTGTCAACATATCAGTCAGTGGTCATCACCACCTAGAGGCACTCACACCCCATCCACCAAGCAGGTAATAACTCACCTCAATCAAAAACAACCACCTCCACCCCGCATGTTCCTGTACACCCCTCATATGCAACAACCCATACGCCAACAGCGCGCTCGCAATATCCGCAATGCTCATGGCTGTCCAGAAGAACCCCAGTCTCAGACTCAGCTCGTGGTGCTTGTAAAAGTAGCTGAGGTACAAGATCACATCCGGAATGAAACCGCCCTGGAGGATACCGAGCAAGGCACGGCAGGCAAGGAACGAGGTTCGCCCCTGAAGCCAGAACTGAGCGGTGGCGACGATGGACCACAGAACCATTTGCGAGGGAATCCACCGGTCGGGACCCATCCACTTGGAGACGAGTTGCGAGGGAAGTTCGGCACAGAGGAAGGCCAGTTTGAAGATGGAGTTGCCTAGGTTGTAGTCTGTACCATGGGTTAGCAGCCGTTCTGGTCTGGGTGGGTGATGATGGGTCACGGGTCCAAGAAAAAGACAAACACACCATTCGTCGTCATATGCAAATCCCCCAAGAAATTATCCGTCAAGGCCTGCCCGATATTCGCCCGATCCAGCTCCAGCGCCATGAACATGATGCACGCCCATATCATGATGCGCCAGTCGATCTTGCGGATGAGCCGGTGCTCCTCGCCCCATGTCCAGCGCTCGAGGGGATCAAACCGGTGGATGTTTTCCCTTTACATCCGAGTCGTTGTCAGTAATCGACCATCCAGCAGAAGCAAGACAGAGACAAAGGAGTAAACTCACCAGTCCGGCCGCGGTTGGTACTTCTCCGCCGTATCTGGGTCGTCAAACACGGAAACCTGCGTGGCAATGGCAGTGGGATCGTATGACTTGGCTCGTTGGAACCAGAAACGGCGCTCGGCAACTGCTACACCTAAAGGAGGAATGGAAGAGAGGGTTTCGAAGGAGACGTTGATGTTGGAGCCTTTGGACTCGGTTGGAGAGTTGGTCTCGTCTGCCCCTGCTGGGGGAGATGTGGTTTTGGGCGGCGGGGAAACGTCGCCCTTTGTGAGGATTGTCGCCATGGTTGTTGTTCACTGGCCTGGTTAGGTGTCTGATGAGCAGCGGACTTGGTCCCTGTATCAAGGAGAGAGATGAAATGGGATTTTAATACGAGATCTCACGGTGGTAGCACATTAAAGAAGAGATTTGGGGACCTAATCTGCGCGGGAACATGGAAGTCTATATGAGCTCAGACATCTGAGCAGCATCAGGGCAGCGATTTTGACATGGCGAGAGAGCTGCACATCATCAGGAGGGATGCATACAATGCAGTACCAAGCACGACGTCGTAGCCAGCAACATCGCATAGGGTGCCAGATCCCGCAATGCGTCCAATTCTCGTGGGCGGCTGCCACTGGGCACGCCCAACCGTCGACCAAAGGGCTCGTACAGGCTCATACACGGTACTTCAACACGTCCAAGATGAGCTTTGATGCATCGTTCGCCACATTACAACACCGTCTCAAGCTCTCGGCGCCATGGTGTCAAGCATCTAAAGAAGCCTAAGAGGCATCTGAACAACGACGCAACAAGTAGTGTGGAGGTCTGGCCCAGCGCCACGGGTTGATAGACCGTGTAGACGTGATCCTTGGCTGGAATGAGGTGGGCAACTTGGCATGGGAAGCGATAAGGGTCTACAACTCTGCAATGACATCTACTGAATGGGAGATAAGTTCGAATTCTGGACCAAGCGACGAACAATATTCCACTGCTCCAGCCAAAGGGTTCGTGTGGTGGTAGGTTTGGGCCTCACGGACGAAGTGCGTGGAAGGTTTCAACCACACGCAGGAGCATGCTCTACACGCTCTGAACCCCGGAATGTATCGCCTTTACCACAGAATTCAACATCACCATTAGCAGTGGGAAGACGAACTACAGATGTTGATAAGGGTCCAGAGTCAGTTTGTTTCAATGCCAATCACATTGTCCTTCACTTCAAAGCTAGTGTCTCAACACCACATCTTTGACACTCAAACGCCATTGCATTCTTGAGAAAGAAAAAGACGATTTGCGCAAGTCTAAAACCCCTCAAAGCAGTTGATGATAACGGAGGCAATTGAAGGTCAATATCGCGGGGTTCCTTCATCGTCGCGTGGGGGAGACGGGTAGTTATTGACGATTTGCCAGGTGGTGATGGCGTGCTGGTGTTGACGTGCTCGACCCTGACTTTGACGCGAATGACAAAGGCGACGCAGTCATTGGTCAATTCGAATATCACGACAGCAAACTATATGGTACGGGATGTCGGCACCCCTCATTAAGATCTAGGCATCAAAGTATAGAGGCACTGATAGTTGTCCAAAACGAGTGCGTCTTTGGCAGTCGTACCCGCATCCCCGCCTTCTGGCCGGCACGAGGATGCCAGAACAACCGACCCAACCAAGCTTTCTCCTCAACTCCGGTGCGGGATAGACCCAATTTGGTTGTTACACCACAACCGCTGCGAATAGACGCCAAGATTCACGACATTGTCGGTCTGATGTTGAAATTAACCACACCCTCATTCGGCATTTCCCCGCACATATGGCACCGATATGGCTAGCGGATACCGATCGCGGCATCACAAAAGGTGCTATCCACGAACATTTGAAGCGCCGAAGGCATGTCGACACCAACTCGCCATATCTCGTCATGCATTTGATCGATGTGATTGGCGTCAGAAAGCTGTTAGATAATAATCTCACTACGAATAACAGAGATAATCCTCTCTTTGAAACGCAGATATCACGAACAATGCATGCACAACATAGCATGTGGTCTACCGAGCCCCGAAAACATACTTGAACCTGATGATCATCTATATAAGAGGTTGACTGATAGGCCATCCATATGATTTTTTGTTCTTCACTCAGGCCAGTTACATCCCACACCTACTTCCCTTTGATACATCAACACTTGCAACCAAAACACCACCATGGCTCCTTCCGCTGTCGAGGCCGTCCAAACCACCATCAACGTCAAGAACCAAACTACCCAGCAGTCTGCTCCTACCCAGCACGCCCAACACGTCGAGCCCCTAAAGCTCTCCGGCGTTCTTGACCAGTATGAGCACTTTGACGTGACTCCCATCATCGGCCGCGAGTTCCCCAAGGCCGACCTGGTCGAGTGGCTCAATGCTCCCAACTCTGATGAGCTCCTTCGTGATCTTGCCATTACCAGTTTGTTTCTCCCATTTCCCCTTTATCACTTCCCCCCACCTTCATTCCCTTTCCTTTGTCAGTTGTCTGCCCACTAACCCCCATACCCCTTGCAGTCTCCCGCCGCGGCGTCGTCTTCTTCCGCGCCCAGCACTCCCTAACCAACGACCTCCAAAAACAACTCATCCTCCGCCTCGGCGCCCTCACCGGCCGCCCGCCCACGTCCGGCCTCCACATCCACCCCATCCTCAACTCGGAGCGCGAACTCGGCGGCAACGACCCGGAAATCTCCACCATCAGCTCCATCCAACATCGGAAATTCTACAACCACTCTTCCGAAGACGACGACCAACTGTCTCCCAAAAAGCAGTACACGGCCCAATGGCACTCCGACATTGCCTTTGAGCCCGTTCCCGCCGACTACACCAGTCTGCGCCTGGTGCAGCTTCCGAAAACAGGCGGCGACACCCTCTGGGCCTCAGGGTACGAGATCTACGATCGCATCTCGGAGCCGTACCAGAAGTTTCTGGAGGGGTTGACCGTTACGTTTCAGCAGCCGGGGTTTAACAGGGCGGCGGAGAGGAATGGGTTCAAGATTTACGAGAAGCCGAGAGGCGCACCGGAGAATGTGGGGAGTGAGCTGAAGGCGGTGCATCCTGTCGTTAGGACGAATCCCGTTACCGGGTGGAAGAGCGTGTTCCCCGTGGGGGGGCATGTGAAGCATGTGAATGGGGTGACGAAGGAGGAGAGTGAGAGGCTGTTGGAGTGGTTTTTGGAGCTGTTGCAGAAGAATCACGATTTGCAGGTGCGGTTTAGGTGGACGGGGGAGAATGATATTGGTGAGTCTCTTTCCAATAAAATCCAGGCTGTACTACCTGAGATGTGGGAAAGAAAGAATGAAAAAGGAACTAACAGTGAATGAAACAGCCATCTGGGATAATAGGAGTGTCTTCCACACTGCTACTTTCGACTATGACGGCTATGGCGAGCGGTTCGGTAACCGCACGGTGGGATTGGGCGAGAGGCCGTACCTTGATCCGCAGAGTACCAGTAGACGGGAGGGATTGGCGGCGGCGGGTGAGCTGGCTTAAGTTTGACCGAGCGAGGAATTTCAAATTTCCAAACATTCTTGTACTTTGTGTCAAATTCCCGATAACAGATCTTGCCGTTCAACCCCAACATACTTGACGCAACCACTCTTTGGTTCTTTCAGATACCCACCCGATGAGACTATAACAAGGTAGATATTTGTCCGTCCAGCCCCGGCTGGGCTGGGTCATGCACCTCAGACAACCAACATGAACTGCTTTTGCCTTGTCCAGAGCTTTGTCCTTTTCAACTACATATCGTTATAATCAAACAATGAACAACCTAATCGACATACAATCGGGAACAGCTGAGCCATCAAGATGACCCCGACCTCTTGGGATCTCGTCGACGATGAGATTGTAAGAACTACCTCTACCTATTGAAGAATTATAGGTAGTCTGTAGATATATCGGGACGGTGCTCGATGAGTTGGCTCTCCTCGTTGTTACAACCGTCGGTGATGACCAAACCTTACAAGCCAGTGAACCCACACAAACACGTCGTCGACGAATGTCATACTCCTCAAATGACAAAGCAAAACTGCTGGCGCTGAGCTCGTGTCCATTCCTCTTCTAAGGTACTCTCAACATACTTTCTGAAAACTGTTTTCGTTCGAATAGCGAGGTCCTCGATGGCTAAGACATCGTCTGCTGCACTTTTGAAGCTATGCTCAACAAACATGGGGCCGAAAATGGGGAACCATCTCATAAGTTGAGCATAGAAGGGATCGTCTTCAAAGCCCACAGGGTCTCTGGAGTACGCTTGTGCAATGGATGAATACACGTTACCAATGCGCGTGGCTTGGATAGTGTAGTATTCATTCACACTCTGCGGAGGGTTGGCGACCCACGAGTACCTACCTATTGAACTCGTGTGACATGGCGACCTTTGCGGCCTCATACGCAAGGATCGTCCGTAGATGTGGGTTGCGGACGTGTGCAATCTCAGAGGTAATCTCTGACTGCATGTTATGTCAACGTCCCCACGCGCAAAAAGACAGGACTGTACAGTATTACCCACGCCCACAATGGACGCTGGAGATCACCGAGAGGACAAACACGGCGCAATGATCACCCAACTCATCGTCGCTCAGCGGCAGACGGGAGCGCTTTGGATCAGAGAGCCATCAAAAAAGCGGACCGGTAGGCTGAAGGTGGTGAATTGCCGCTGCCGATGACTGGAAAGACCTTTCCAGTGTCCAGAACATGACTGCGGCAGGGGCCTTGAAAGAAAGGACAACTTCATCAGGCAGGTCAAGAGGACTGGACCAGCGTTCCGTTGAAGCAGCCCCTCTCCCCCCCCCCCCCCCCCCCCCCCCCCCCAACCTCTTATGAGAATTCCTTTCTCTTCAACATTTGTTAGTAAATGTTATATCCCGTCCCCAGCCCCAGCCATATTAGCCTCACAATACGGCTTCCGCGTGTATAAACGCCCTCTTGATTGCTGTCCTCCCCAAACTACTCTCTGTTGGCGTATGCCTTCTCGATATTGATCATTCGCTTAATTGCCCGCTTTGGCGGCGGCACTCTAACTCAAAATCACATCAGTGATTTTTGTCTGATCGTGGATAGAAACAAGTTGAAACAGGGACCGTTCAGTCGATAACTGCTAATATGATTTCCCCAGCTTTCATACATTTCCAACGCATCGTGAGGAAACCCTTTGGGAGTTCCGGGTCAACAGTACCACGACCTCAACCACCCTAGACTACCTATAGGGTTGTCCACTCGCCAAATCTCTAGCCATCTTTGCGGGTGCACATGGCTGATCTTTGAGAAGGTTGTGTTTCAGGGACCCTGGGTCATAGGACGCAGTGAGTGAAAAGTTGTACGGTTGATGGTCGAGAGCCCATGTCAGCGTGTAGATTCGGATTCTGACTTCGGCTGGGACATACCTCTAGGCTCAAGAGGGAGATCTTGCTTTGAGTTGCCATTGTGGAATCCACGTGTGCATCACGGTGTTGATGGCAGCAGGGGCTGGTAGGTATTGCAGAAAGGGCAGCCGACCAAGTGGCTTCAATCCCATCATCTCATGTTTGTCGAGCGACATATTTTTGTCGGATAGGATATACCACCAAGAGGGGCCATCCGTATTACCGGTTTTTGTTCGCTGGTGAAGAACAGCTCACAAAGCTTGGAGGTATGCTCTAGGCCGACTTGAACATTCGAGGCAGGCTCAGCAAACGCATACGACGCGTTTAAAGTCGCCTTTGCGTGGAAGAAGTCAGAGATCGGACAATACATCCCAACCAAGCTGTCACTATGGGAAACAGTGGAAGCTACGGGGTTAAAGTTCTCCAATGGACTTTCCGTCAGGACGAACCTGCTTTGTCCCTGTACCTCTTGATCGTCCAAAAAGTAAACGCTACGCCCTTCGTTCATGTAGCTGCAGGCGAGTCGAGGGGGGCACTCTCCGCGGGTCGCTTGCTGGTTAGCCGTGGGTTGCATGGAGTGATCACGTTCTGGTAAGCCTGCCGTTGAAGTTTGTCGTCTACATGTAGGCCAAGGATCTCTCCCAATTCTTTCTCGGATTTGATCTTGACGCTTCCCTAGCCGATCTCGTCCGCAATCTTGATTTGCGTAGCCACTCTTTTGCGCTGCTCGTCCTTGGAAGACCCAATATGTGCGCTAGCCAGGTCCGTCATAAAACGACGTCGCTCCTCCTCCTGCCATTCATGCTTGATGATAGCGTCTATGTCGGACAGTTTGGTGGCGCCCCCGGATGCTCTATCTAGCTCCTCTACCGTAAGGATAGTGTCGTTAATAACACCATCAAAAACGTACCTAGTAATCCACAAACATCGGCCCATATATGGGCAAATGTTTGAGAATCGCCTGGCCTTCTTCGCTGTTTTTGAAGCCATCTTGGTGTAGAGGTATAGAATGATATCGAATAAGGGAGTACGCGTGACCGAAACGAGCTGTGCGCACTGTATAATAGTCGTCGACACTCTGAGGCGGGGATGCCATGGAAGCAAAGTCGAAGAAGCGAAAAAGGAGGGCCACCACCTCATCACCTACCTATACCAACAACATGTTTTTGAGCCTTCATTTTCGGCTGCGTTGGTCAATAGGTATATGGGCCCTGGTGATTAGCGTCGAGGCAAACAACTTGGGGTTTTGAAGAACACTGACTGCCCGTACATGGCGAGAAGCTTTGTCCAATATTGGCCCAAAGACCATTCCCTGTGATAGAGCGTCGGTGTAGCAATAGAATCATTGATACTGCGAATTTCTTTTTGTATATTTGAGTCCGGCCACAGTGATGCACAGCACCAAAATCATCATCAACATCTGGTGTTTGCGGGTTGACATTTCCACACTTCTCGTTCTACGTAGGTAGGTACCTCTAGGACCGACCTTCTCATAACTCATCACATCACTTTGGTTTTCCCTGCTTGTTCTACATATAACTCCAAAGTACATATATCTCCCCTCCATGCTTACCTAACCTACCTATTGTGTTTCATATGATAACCATTGCTTAAATAGGTAGACTTTACAATGGATTCCCCATTCTCCATACAGTCAAAGCCCAAGCCAAAGCCAAAGCCCAAGCCAAAGCCCAAGCCCACGGAGCCCACACCTGTCCATCCTGGTGTCCACTCCGGGTCGTCGAAGAGATGTAGACAACTACGAGTTCGAAAGATGAAAAGTGCCCCTGATGATTCCACTCGCAAGACCAGTAACAGTTGCGATCTGGAACCAAGTCAGTTCCTAGGTAGGGTACCTAGTGCTCCTGAACCTTCTGCACCTCATAAGCACCTAGGCACTTGTCCTGGTTGACACTGGCTGAAAAAAAATCCGAAATTGCTACCTATGAAAAGAGGTGATCATTGTTGAGAACCATTCCAAGATTCTTACATGGTTGTCGAAAACACTCGGAAAAAGATACTTACACGGTTGAATTGAAGACTGTGAGACTAGGTGGCGTACCTACGGTACCCAGAGTTATTGAACTTTGAAGTTAGAGCAGGTCATAGAACGGATGGTTGGCAGCAATCAAAACTGTAAAATGAAACCTCAGACACTCACAGCTACACCATCGTTTCATCGTTCATCGGTAGAGGTATGAAAAGTGGAATGAATTCATGATTAGGTAGACGTCTGGCCGTGAAGCATCACTCACGCACCTGTGCCGGGTTAACTCTCACACTCACTGTTCTATAAGTCTATGAATCTACATGTCTGACCTACATCAGTTTGGGATTTGACGTTGACAGCGAGCTGTCTCCTCGATCAGTCTACCTACCTACCTTGACTGTCTGACCTCTCTCTAGTACGATTATTCACGTCAACCACTCCCCAATCTTTCGGTAGCTAGGTAGGTAGGTTCTGAGAACCTTGGAGCGATCTCGCACCCCACGGGAGGACCTACCCACAATGCAACATGCATACTTGGTGTTGCTCCCTTCCCAAACTCAAATCTGAGTTTATCACTCGAACCAAAGTTCCAAGATAGCATCTCCTGATACCTACTCTCGCGAGCGTACTCTCCCACTTCAATAGCACCCTCTAACTCCCCTGTAACTTCCAATTTCTACTTCCAATTTTTACTTCAGCATCCATCCCGTTACTTCCTCCCCCATTCCTTGAAGCTCCATCTCCATATTGCAAGTCAAGTCCACTTACACCAGTGATTCTCTTCACATGCCATTGTGCAGCTTCCAGTACGCCCAGCAGCAGTTTGCCCATCAGCAACGTTGCCCAACAATCCCCCTGCCAATCCCAACAAGCAGTCAAGATACTACCTCTACATTACTTGGAGGACAGCCGAGGGAGCCAATCACCATCCAAGACTTCACTTCATTTTACCGAGTTCTGTCCTTCTATCCTCATCACCATCCCCCCCACAAAAACACCAACCAAACGTCCAAAATGGGATGCCCAGTTACCTACCATAGGCGATTTAAGCGAGCAAGCCTATCATAGTACTGTATGTACCATACCTACCATACCAAATTGAAGCTTTGGCCTGCCCACCTAACCAAGTTGTAAATCTGGCACCCCCATCCCTTGCATCCCTTCGTTGAGGCCCGTTCGTTGAGGCCCCTGACCCACATTCGATAGGTATCTTCGATCCAAAAGGTAACCATAACAAGCTTCAAGCTTCAAGCTTCAAACCAAAGGTAACCAGCCAAGCCAGCTACGGAGCCAACGGTTCCGGAACAAACCAAAACAAAAAAGGAACAAAAAAAGTTTAACTAAAACAAAGACTAAAAAATCAAACTCCGAGTCCGAACTAGTCCTTTCGGGGCATATTTCCGGCTTGGTAAAACTAGGGCCGTATCGTGTACACTACCCCCTACTGGACAACTGGTTGGTGGTTGACAACTGGAACATCGTGGACATCCGGTGCGGTGCGGTGCCGTGCTGTGCTGTTGTGCTGTGCGGCGCTGTGCTGTACGGCCGGTGCTGTGCTGTGCTGTGCTGTGCTGGAAGGAGGCGAAGGGAGCGAGCTGGAGCGAGCCAGCTGGAGTGACGGAGCCAAGCTAAGCTAAGAAGAGAGCTAAAGAAAAAACCGGTGAAGAACAAAAAGATTTGCGGTTAGTGTCAAAAAATCCATCGGAGCTTTTGTCCTGAAGGTTTTCCCTTCCAAACTCCACTTTTCAGGTACGCCGCGAATGAACGGTCGCGACTTGTCCGAAGCCAGCTCACTTGAACCTGATTGACTAACTGACCTTGGAAGCTAACGAAGCTTTTGGAGAGAACGGTCAAGATCGATCTTCGTCGTCCACAACTGACCGGGGACCAACCACCTGGGGAGAAAGTTAGCCTACCTAGAACAACGCTGGAATGCAAGTATAGGGCCCGCTACGCCTTGTGCTGTGTTGTTGTTTTTGTAGACCCCCCCGGATGGATCCTCACCCACTTCCACTCCATGGCGTGTGCTTCACCGACTAGGTGGGTCATGATACTACCGTCCACTCCATGGTGTGCGCACTACCGTGATGAGCCCCATTTCAATGGCGGAGTGAACTTCCCACTCACCTTCCCCGGGATTTGGGCCGCCGCATGGCACCCACGGTAGTACCACGGGGCCGCCAAACCACAACGGAGATGCTAGAATCGACGCGAGTTGGGCAACAGAGAGAAATGGGCACCGCTTAGAATGAATGAATGGGCTGATGCGGCTTTAGCCTGCATTTTCTCAGCTACTGCTCACTTGCGTGATTTTTTGTCGGGACTTGCATTACTGTGCTTGATTTCTGCGCGATGAGGAGCATGCGCGATGCGATGGGGTGGAGATGTGTGTATGCACATCAGCTGAATCACTGGATCAGTGGTTTGTTAGCAAAGTGAACGTTACTACCCCCATTGCCCTGTCATCTGTCGGCAAGATATATCATCGGGACGCGCGCGCAACGTCTGTACATAACCCAGATCCGTCCTGGACAATGGTGGACTCCTATTCGCTCCTTTTCCGATGCGATGCCAGTCTGTCCGCCATGTCAGTGGGACGCATACATCGACGATCGCGTGCATGGCATTTACTGCAGCGAGATCCCAAAAAGGCGGTACTTACAGTAGCGCAAAACAGCTTTTCCCATGTGGTGATTTCCATGGTTTCGGATGCGTTTCAGATGCATGCTGGAAAAGTTGTTGCACGTCCTTGAAGATGACTTCATCGCTCGGCAACATGTTCATCCGGAGACTAACGGCCGGAATGAAGATTGATGAAGCACGGAGCATCGTTCCCATCCACGCCGCGTCTTGTCTTGTGAGGCTTGTGACTTCCACGTGCCAGCTCCAGCCTCCAGATCCCAAGGCGTTCAGGAGTTTTCGGTCAGTCGGGACCTGATCACAGCTTGGCCAACTGGTTGCCGCGGTTCGCGCGCGCCCAGATATCATCCGGCAATCCCAAATCAGGGTCATATCCAAGAGCGGTCAATCTGTAAGTCATCGAGATCTGAACTTAGTCGCTGCCACGACAAGAGTTACGTTAGCAGGGAGGAGAAGTAAGGCAGATTGCAATCATGGCAAATAGGGCAGCCGGAATTGTCTTCCATGGAAGCTTGGCTCGTGCCACCGAGCCCAATCCCACCTTTACTCACCTCGCTTTCCGGTTTTGACTTCTCGACAAGCCCAACAATTCCATCCTAACCAGCATGCGAATTCTGCCCAACATGGATGGGATCATGGCAATCAGCCAACTCGCTCTGTCTGCGTATCGTTTGACATTTCGCATCGATAGGATAGGCCCATTGGACCACTGTAATTCCATGGTTTGGTCAAGTTCTTGAGAGTCGAAGAGTACCATCGGATGCATCAAGAAAACCCCTACCCAGCTCACCGAAACTGAGACCCGGTACCTGAATCGGCATTCAACTTCAACTCCAGCGCCACTCGAGACCGTCTGACATCCGACATCCGTCCGTGATCCGTCACTGGACGGCAGGACCGTGATAGTTACCAAAGGTCTGGTATCCAATGCTTCGGATCCCAGGCTCAGATCCTCTCGTTGCAGCATTGTTTGTCCTGCCTATTAAGGCGGCACATTCCGCCGCCTGTGTCTCCGCCCATGCCCATTTTGTCTTACCCCTTCCGCTGGGACTGACCGTGAGACAGTGGACAGTAGGATCTTCTCCCCCTCCACACCCACCCAGGAGGAGTTGCGGACGGTTGACCCACTTGTTCCCGCATTTTCCCCTGGCTCTCGATGTGGTTCCTCACCGGTCGGTCCACTTGGGCCACATTTCATCGGGAACCACTTCCCATGTCACTCTCCCTTGCCGGAGAATTTCCCACACACCCCCGACAACGTTGCAAGAGGGTCCAATCCGAGCAACTGGATCCTCCATCTGTCCACTGAGAGTGCGCCCAGCAACCCTGTACACGTAGCGTAGCGTACATCTCTAACCGGGACGTAAAAGGTTAGCGCAGTACTTCCACCATACAGTATTGAGGGGTTGAATAGTAAGGAAAATCTTCATCTTTTGTACACAGAGCCTGGTTATGGACCCCGCTTTGTCAATTTACCGCGCTAACCTTTGTCACCCCGATACCTCAGTTGACTGCGAGGGAGAAAGGCCAAGGTTCACTAGCTAGATCAAGCTAGCGCCATCGACCGTGACCCGCAGCTCTCCAAGGGGGTCCAATTGCCATGCACCATGCTTTGGCCTGGATAATCCTCATCTGTACCATCCCCATAACCGACATCGAGAGATTAGATAGAACATGGAAATGGAGGTGGCAAAAGTACTAAAATGGGAAATGTGGATGGAAATGTGACCGACGAGAGTGACGAGAGTGACCAACACTCTTGCACATCCTTTTAAGGAGAGACATGGCTAGGTCAGGGAAGGTTCCTCGTACCTGTAATCCATCCCCTGTCAGGCTGGTCGGTGGTCTTGATCCATTCTGGCGGGTTGACAGCAACCTTCCCACCATCCCACCGCTCACCAGGGAGACAGGAGAAGAAAATAGCAAAGTTCGAATCCTTCGGTAAGGAATTGCATGCAAGACAACGACCATGTCGTCTCTCTGCTTCTGGTCTCGTTAGCGGCAGGCAAGCATCGAAACGTATATCCAAAGGTATTGTCATCGTCATCAGAACTCGTTATTTCTCGTTGGGCTTAGGCCTTCTCTTCCCAAGCGGACACGGAAAATGGATTGATAGGGATGGACAATGTTCCAACCAATGCCATCTCAGTCGTGAGCATCACAACTCCATCTCACCTCCCCAAGCAAGCAGTATTGGCAGCCGACTCTCGATCTATGCGATCCCCCAAGATATGGGTGGTGTAATATCGTGTGATTGGGTTAAAAACCCCGAAAGAGTTATGGCTACTATCCCTGACCCAGGTCGAGGAGGCTGCCAGGACAGGGCAAGGGGACCCCATTGCCAAGCGAGATCTACAAGTGTGATCTGTCCTAGTGGTATCCAACTGTCAACAGTGAGCCATCATCTTGGCCGCGACGTGACACACGCAAGGCGAAGCCCTAACCCTTTTTTTGTTTTCTTTTTTGTTTTTCTCTTTGGGAATGTTTGCATGAGGATTGGACAGAGTCTGCCAGAATCCCCGACATAACACGAGAGAGCGTGTGCAAATGCGCCTCAAATTTTTGGAGGCTTGGCGGTGGGTGTGGTTATTGAAGGCCTGGGCGGCAAAAGCAACTCTGAATACCCGGACTGGCCAGGGTGTTGGTGACCGGGGAGCTATTGCCCGCATATTGCAGAGGGTTCGTTGATTTCAAGATGCAGTTGATGCATTTGTTGATGACCGGGGGTTGCTTGTAATATCGGGCCTCCTGGCGGCGATGGCCATCGAATACCTCAGGTACGTGGAGAGATTTACAGAAGTTGGGTTAAGGTTTGGCGTTCTCGTTTCTGACGCATTTGGCGACATCGCCATCTCAAACATGTTCACATCTGCCCCCGTGGGGAACCAGCCAGACGAGGTGAGGTGTGCATCATCACGGTGTTGTTGACATTGCGCGGTTTATGGCGGTCTGTTTCGATTCAGCGGTTTTGGCGTGCAATGAAGAAACCGATCGCACGGCAAAGTGACAGATTCAGAGCCGGTCCCCATGGCCACGTTATCGCCTGGCTAGTGACTAGTAGGCCGCGGGATGCTGATGCTCCATTGTGATGGTCGACGACTTGACCGCACAGCGGTGACGACAGCTGCGCCGTCTTGTTGATTGACGTCGCCTTGGTCCAGGGTGCCCATGCGCCAAGCCCCGCCAAAGAGATCACCAGTGCTGGCGCCGGGGACCAAAGGAGACACTAGCGTAGAGGCTTCACATGTCCCCGAACTGAAAGCGCTCGGGCACCATGGTTCGCGAGGGGCTGCCCCCCAGTGGACAGCCAGTCCGAGCGAGCCAGCGCGAGCCAGCAGCGAGCCAGCTCTTGGGTAAATGGGCGCACGCTAGGATCGGAAAGCCCAGCAATCGTACTGCTCGATATGGTTTGGGCCATCATAATAACCAGGGCACCTCGTTCCTGGTCGGCGATCAATGCATCCCAATGCATCCAACCCCAGCCAGATCCGAGCGTGCTGGGCCATTTTCTGTTTCTATCAGCTTCACACCCCCCGGGGTGAGCAAAGGACCACCACACAAAAAAAGGGGGCTCCGAATGAACACCTACCCTTGAGCAGAAAAAAGCAACGAATGCCTTAGCACCAAGCCCAGAGATTACCACGACCACCCTTCTGTGAAGTCTGTCAGCGCTGAACCTCCCTCACCTCCTTTGTCAATTTCTCGTCGGTATCCGTAGAGGCAGGTGCTTAACCGCAAAGGAAAGGAAACACAAACACAGATCAACCATCGGTGGCAGGGATACCCCATCAAATCCTTCCGCGCTCTCGCACGCACGAGACGAGAATGGAGAGGGAGAGAAGAGCCGGGCGACCTCCGGAGGCGGCTGCAGCAAACAGGGCACCTTTACACCAGAAAGGCAGTCCCAAAGGGCGACACGGCCCAACAGCGACAAAACCATGGGCCCAAAGCGCTCTTGTAACATGATGCAAAGAGCTTGTTTGGGATGCTCAGGAAAATCCCAGAAGGACTCACCGGTGTTCTGAGAGAAAAGGCCATCAAAATAGATTCCCTGTGCAAGCCAAGCCACCGAGCGATAGATGGCGGGTGAGGGCCCAGCTGGGCCGAAGGGCCGCAGAGGGAGTATGCTTTGCGGCAGGCAGTCTCTATTGTGAGAGACATTATCTTCCTTCAGCTTGCCATGCCGCTTATTCATGAAAAAGTGCAGCTCCAGCCGGGCAAATGTTGCCAATCGCAGAGCACCTTCGGCACCGAACTGCTTGTGTGCACCAAATACCTATGCACAAAAGGGGATGTGAATGGCCACACTCATCAAGGTGCACAAAAAAAAAACAGGAGGCGGTCTCGGGCCCGTGTTTGGGGTGGGAAAAGTCGATGGAGTTGCACTCATCTCCCAGTCATGCCCGATTTGGGACTGTGCGAACGTCGGACTGGGAATCCACGTGTTAACGTCCGCTCACCCTCCTCAGTTCTGACCGCTTGAGCCAGTGGGCTTAGTGTACACTAGAAGCCGCAAGCACCATGCCGTTTCGATCTGTGGAGTTAGCAGCCTGTCCTGCCCCCCCTGAGAGCTGCCGCATGCCTTCCGTCTGGATGAGATCTACAACGAGACCCCACGCATTTGCCCCTGTCAACGATCCGGTGTCCATCCACACTCGTCGGAAACAGTTCGTGGCCGTGACTGCTCAGTCTTCAGAGCGTAACTTTCTGTTTACCCATCATCCCAGCTATCAAAACGAGCATGAGATCCATGATATCCCGGTCGTCGAGGGAGAAAGCAACACTACGCGATCGTTATAGCTCCCATACTGGGCCCGTAAAACGTTACAGCGGTTGCCCGCTGCTATCGGCTGATTTAACTCCGCACTTGCTATTCACTTCTTTCCCGACAAGGCCTCATGGAGATCACCTAACTGATGGCGGTCCTCCCTGCCGTATAGTATGTACCGATACTGCGAGTCATAGGGGGGGGGGGGGGGGGGGGGGGCGCACCTCCCGATAGAGCGCGTTTGCATCATGTCATGTATCTCGCCGGCTGGCCAAAACGTTTGCTTGGTCCGGGAAGATTCAACCCGGATATCTGCGTCTGAACGAAGAGACACGCGGGGACGAGCATGATCATGCTTCAAATCTGTGGAGTCTCCCGGTGCTTTGGTTATGGTTGAGTCGTAGAGTTTTGGCTAGGGGTTCATCTCGGCGGTTGGCAGTGCCCTGGCCGTTTCGTCTTCCGTTTTTCATTTTCTTTTTTCAGAAACCGGTTGTAGTCGAGCCGCTGGATCCTGATCATCAGCGGAACCAAGAAATGCATGCTGAGACACACTGCCGGTCGAAACAGCGCGGATCGGACGGCCAATCAAATTGGCAACGTAGCAATACCGTTTCCGACGTCCTGCTGCTCTTTTACCGCTCCGTTTGAGCGCGATGCGCCCTCCCGCTACTACCCACCCCACCCCACCGTATCTGTTGATCTGGAACGGTCCTTGACTCAGACGAACAAAACCACACCAGCAGGCTGTGGCCCTCCAGCAGAAACGTGATCGAGCCGATAGTTCCTTGTAATGAGACCATGCAGGCACAAGGAATAAGATCCGGTATCGCTCACACAACGGAATAATGTCTGAGATTTAGCATTCGAGGCACCCGTCGTGGCATGGTGAAGGGTGTTGGAAAGCGACATAAGGTTTTGGCCTTGTATTTGGCGAGCAGCACGTTGAAGAAACCGATCACGATGCCACCGTCCAGTCCCGTGGTAGCGCTGATACGAGTGTTCGGAGTATTTGTCGTCGAGAAGCCTGACGAGGCCTTCCGTGTTGGTGGCGTGTATCGGCTGACGATCGGGGCGAAGGTCCGCTTCCTGGGTTCTATCAAACTTGCCCGAGTGATGTTGAGAGAAACAGATAAGCGGCACTGTCTTTGGGGGGAAGAGAGCAGGGCAAGACTTTGTTTCCCCAATTTGACACTGGAACATGGTGACACCGAGGCGCTGCGGTTCCCGCTGAGCTGTGTCATACGGACGTAAGAGCTCGTAATCGGCAGCGCATACACAATATATAGTGCTCGCATTACTGCAGGATCGAGGGGGGAGAGGAGATGAAGTGGGCTTGCGGCTACGTGCAGGTTGAGATGACAGTAGTTAGCGCATTGTCGAGGTACGGCAGGTGCTGCGATGAAGTCGGAGCAGTGTTTACGCATGTTCCCACACCCGGCACTGAAAGCGTGTTGCGCAGCTCGACAGAGCGTACCTGGTTTCGTTGCAGGAATACCGAAATGAAGTCAGAGGGCATGCATGGTCTGAAGGCTCCATTAATCATCATAAGCAGACTCAATGACGAGAACCACAATAACACAACGGCCTGATCGGCACACTGGCCAGCAACTTGCCGGACACACGAAAGCCGCGTGTTAAAAAGGAAAAGCGAGAGAAAAGCTTGGTAGCTGACCCGAGGAATACAAGATGGTATTTCAGGAGCCGATGAGGCGCACCACACGCAGATGGACGCTCTATCGGAAATCGACATGTGTGTACTAAGAAGAGGGCGCCTGCGCCTGCGTACGCGTCTGCATTGGTGGTGAAACTTGACATTGCGAGGTACTCGAAAAGTCCGGGATTGGAGGTTGGGTACGGCCGTTGATGTGTTTCAAGCCTGGTCTCCACGATTGACTGCCTATATAGGGCGGCAGACAAGGTCGATCCAGTCGGCATGCGAACCCTGACAGCCAACGCCAGGTCGACCCTGTTGTGGTGAAGCTGTGGCGGAAGCCCTAATCGTCATAACATGCCTTTGGCTGACTCGAGGATCGGCAACCGGTTAGCGGGGCGCGTTCCCGCCGTTCTGATGTGTCCCGTTGATGGGTTGAAAGGCGTGTCGATTTGCCGTACGCACATGGCATTCAGCAACTTGCAGATCGCCAGAGAGTTGCCACGCTGGATTAAGCCCAAACTGGCCTGAAAGACTCGGCACAGGGTTGCAATTCCAGTGTGTGTGTATGTGTGTGTCGGTGGCGGCTCGCAATGCGGAGGCGCATCTGACAACGGACTCGGCCGACCATGCCGGACGGCGACAAGGCTGTGCCTGGCAGCCAACCAATTCAGCGATAGAAATCCCGGTAATTGCCTGTAGTGTAGAACTCGTGGATGGCCGGTTTATCCAAACGGGCGGAATAGGCCACGTTCCTGGGTGGTCAAGCAGTAAACCCTTTTCTTAGAAGAGGATTTCACATCAGCGAACACTCTCCTGGAAGAACCGGTTAGCATCCTGGTTTGAGGACGAATCAAGCGAAGAAAGAGCGCGTGGGAGCGGCGCATTCGGTACGTACCTGTACTGTGGTGGGTGCAGGACATGGGACAGACAGCAGAGTTGCGAAATCTGCGACATGATGCCCTGGTGGTTGCACCGGATCACTACCGAACGAGATCTGCGCTAGTGAATTCTTGGTATGTATGGTAGTTAGGTTGTCGCGGCATGTCAGCCACTAGAACTGCTTTAGGTTGTAAGTCGACCTAGACCTCTAGCCTGGAAATCAGTCAGGTGAAAAGGTTAACGACAGTGTACTTTCAGGATCTTTACCCAGGGGCAAGTCCAATTACTACACCAAGGCAAGGACGGGAATCATGTCGAGAATCCAGCGATATGGTTCAAGCGGGCCTAAGAACCTGTCGAGGTACTGTACAGTTGCAGTGCACAAGGTGGACGGCGGTGCGACCCAAGGGTCCTGTGTATGTACACTACTGACCGGTATTGTACAGCACCAGTCGATTGCCTCTTCAGCGACAGGGGCAGTGACCTGGGGTAGCAGCATGTATAGGCTAAAAATTGCTTCTTCACCCTGCCATTCCAAGAGCCCTACTGACGGGATGATACATGCCTTCAGATTGAATCGAGCACCTTGCCGCAATAAGGCTGCTAGCCTTGGGTCCTCGCATACCCAGTGGTCGGATCGTGGTGGAGATCTTGCTGGGACGGCAAGGTGCAAAGATAGCGCAGACAGAGAGAGCATCAAGCACTACGCATGTCGGGAACGTGTGGGATCTGGGCTGCACGCTTTCTCCTGAGTACGGCCGTAGAATCGTGGCGAGAGAGCAGCGAGAGAGCGAGACTCGAGAGACTACCAAAATGGACATGGAGCTTTGAGTGCCTGCAGCAGTCTGTCTGCTGGTCTGGGATACTGCCTGCATGACTGTCTGGAGTCTTGAACCTCCCTCTATCTTCAGCAACGACCGACTGATCCCGACATCTTGGGTGTCCCTGGTCGCCATTACCCGTCCCTGGGCAGTCCCCTGGTGCCGTGGTGGTGCAAAGGCTGCAACTTGATTTCAGCCATGAATAGCTCGACGATTGAGTGGACAGGAGCACTTTGTTGGCATTTGACGTTTTTGCCCTTTTTGTGCAATGGCGATGCCGTCCGTCTGTCATTCCCTGGCTAGCGTCGTGTTCGTGATCAGGCTTGTTGACGTCGCCGTCCAGTGGAAATCGGTGCCGAGCACTAGAGGTACCTCTTCTGTTCGTGTTGCATTCCCGACATCGTTTCTCGTCTTACGACCCGGGAGATGAAGGCGAGGGTGATGGCTTGGCACGTCTGCGTAACATGTCGCGCTTGTCCGTCTCGAAATAGGGTCTCTGATCGTGTCTTGATCAATTGCGAGGAGACAAGAAAGGTAAGGACACAAAATCAAAGAAAAAAAAGAAAAGAAAAAAGAAAAAGAAAAGAAAAAGGGTCAAAAACAGAAAATGTGGTGGGGATTTGAGCAATGGCGAACGGTCAGTGGCCAAGGGAATGTCGAGAATGGAATTGTCCACTGAAAGATTTGGACGACGTCCGACGAGACAACTGAAGCGGGAAGGAAGAACTGAATGCAGTCAGGGTCTGGTTTGGCTCATCCCGTCCGCCTGGCGATCAGATGAACTGCCAAGTGGAAGTGGGGTCGATTGGGAGTTGGCGGCTGACAAAGGACCGCCACGAGCCGTCGGTGCCTGATTTCATCTCAGTTTGATTGGACACAAGGACAGTTTCAAGTGGGTCCTTCTTTTTAGGTAGGTACTCGACGGAAGCCAGGCTCCAGCTCAAGCAGCTTGCCGGAAGAACCACTGCATGAGCGCGCCTTCCTCACCATGAGCTTCAAAGTCTGCGTGATCAATGCTTGATGTGAACGAACCACGAAGATGAGTGGCGGGGAAGGAGCTCAGTCAGAGTTTTCACGAGATGAGTGACGAATGCCGCTTCATCGAATGACTGATGACTGAATGGCAGGTGCGACAATGACCACCACCCGCACTGCAGTTCAGTTGGCAAAAGGGAGAGAGAGAGGAGAGTCCATCCGTCTGCGGCAGACCGCCGGCCCATCTCTGTGACTGACGGACGGCAGCTGAGGTGGTGAGTGCAGTGGTCCATTGGTTGTTCAATGCGCCTTTGTTCGGCAGCATCACCACTTGAATGTCAATGTCACTCTCTCCCCGTCATGACCGAGATTTGGACGTTACCTGCCACCACCCAACTGCCAGTGCCAGCGCCGACAACACCCACTGCTACACCAGCATCCCGAACTACCGAAATGACTTGTCTTCTCGGCAACCACACAGCGCAGGCGGGAGGCTGGAGGCGGCACTCCCGGCGACGGCAGCAACCTTGATGACAACCACGAGCACCACCACCGCCACCGGGACCGTTGTAGGCAGGAAAGAGCAGAGAAAGAAGAGGAGGAGAGGAGGGAGGACTTGACAGATCCAGAGACGGGATGCTGGAATGGTACCCGACGAGACGACTGCCAGTTCCAGTCCCAGGACCAGGACCAGTACCAGTGCTACGGATGGGCAACGGCCCCTTGCGGCTCGGTCACCTTTCGCGATACACAAGCCCGACAGGCAATGGACTATTCCCACCAGGCCCCCCGGCACCGATTGCTTGTCGGGCATCCTGGCAACCCTTTGGCCTCCGAGCAGCATTACTACCTGGTGGTGGTCTACCAGCAGCATCTCTCCCATCGGCCAGCTGCGGGTTCACGCTGCCCTGCTGCCGCTGTTGTTGTTGTTGTTGTTGTACTTGATCAGCTGCTGCGAGTGTTGCCTCCATTTGCGTCTCTGTCTCCGTCTCTGTGGTCCGCCCATCCACAGCACCCGGCACCCAGCACCCAGCACCCAGCACACATACCATCCATACACACACAAGGCCTGGTAGGTGTCCATGGCGGGGAACTCCATGGCAGATGGATGCTGGACAAGGAAAACAATCCAAGCTGTACCCTCGAGAGGATATGGAAATGGTATACATCAAGAGAGACCAGAAATTCACCAACGTACGTCCGTATCAGCCACAGTCCAATACTGCTTGTTCAACCACACCTGTGGTCTGCATTTCGTCAGTTCCCCCATCTCGCCCCAAGCCTGACCCCTGGAGAGAGACCTCAAGAGACATACAGCCAAGACGGAACCCTCCAGTGCAGTTGCAGTTGCAGTTGATCCAGACGCAAATGGACGTCGGGCATGTAGTAGTGTAGTGGGTGATGTGGTGCTAACGTTGGGAAAATGTCAACCCTAGCCAGACCCAAGCCGTCCACCACAGGTCTAGTACAGCTACATACAGAACATGCAGCGACAAGAGCGCCTCCCACCTTATTTGCGACGACGGCTTGCTGCTCCAGCCGGCCCCCAGAGCAGAAACCGCCGTCTTGAAGCCTCATCCATACCGTCATGGTCAGGTTGGGGTGGCCAAGAGCAACCCCCATTCACATAGTTGCCGATATACTTGCTGAGGATGACGGGGTTGAGGATGTGATGCGCTGCGTCTTGATCACTCCAGAGCTGGCTCTCCCCGTCTTACTCCTTCCTTGTCGAGTCACTAACTGCGTGCCGGGATGCCTTTCCCAGGAGCTACCGTACTCGAGTACCTCATCTCCCCCTCGGGTACTGTTCCATACCCAGTCGGTGTACTCACTGCAACAGATCTCCCACTTTGACACCATCATCGGTTCCTTATATCTTGTGATCCGGCCCTCTCCTTCCTCCCATATCTCATCATTCCACCTGGCTAAATATCCTCCTCTGTCTTGTCTCGGCTATTGTGTCTGGAAATCACACCAACACCATCCTCTGCCAGACTGCCACCACGCTCTTTGGCCCAGCTGCCCGACAGACATCTGCCACATACACCCTCTCGCCCAAACGTCTTCGCGTGCTGAGAGCCGGCGAAGAGACGACAGTACCCCCGCTCTTCAGGTGAATCTCAACTCCGCAAGGGCAGCCACCTGTGGATTTCGATTCGTCCTGTACCCCCCGTACAAACAAGTCCTGCGCAGACAATGTGTGTCGCCTGCCAGTAACTAAGCACCGAAAAGACATAGAGCTACTGCTAGGTGGCAAGGATATCGTCTTTTGCAAACTTGAGGGCGAAAAAAACTTGGCAACAACATCGACAATCCAAAGCCAGCCGGTACGTTTCTTTCCCAGTCATGCCCCATTCCACACCCACACACACTATTGCCCATCCGCTGCGCAGTTGCGTCGCTGCATCCCAACACCACGGGCCAGACGCCGTGGGATTTTGGCACATATTTGCATGGGCTTTTGGCGCGATCCTTTAGCGGCCAAGTCCATGCGCTAGGAATTACACGCGCGCTTGTATGCTTTCGAGATGACAGCAGCAGCAGCAGCAGCAGCAGCAGCAGATGGGGCTCGGATAGGACCCAAATTCCAGTATCCCGAGTCACGGAACAGAAGCTACTGCGTAATGATATTTTTGTTTTTTTTTGGCAGACAGACGGGGGGGAGGCGGGTCAAGTACCGGCAAATCTGTCTCTGGATGGAAGCAACCACCGTTTCTGCCATGAGATGATGGCATGAACCCTAGCATGTAACCCCCCTTTGCAGCATGCACGGGGGAGGCATGATCTTTGTGCCTCCCACGGCGCAGTTGCAGCTCCGTGGGATTCCCGATGATCCCCTTCTGTCGACCTTCTAGCACACCCAATCGCTTTGGACGGATGGTAGTGGAATGCTCGCTGACCAATCAGGCCTACAGGCTGCCTCAAGCTGCCCTCTTCTTCTCGCAAAGTCGTCGTCGCGCACCCTTCCCAGCTGGACAGCAGACGGAGCACATCCTTCTTGGCGGCGCTCATCAGATCGTGTACAGTCTACTCGCTCGCTCGGAGCGCTCAAGGCCGTATTGGTCGGTGGTGCGAAGCGGCGGGTCCCGGAAAAAAGCACCAGAATTTGGCAGAGAATCATTTGCGCATCTCCCTTGGACGGCGCATCACCATCATCGAGCGAGATCTCGGTCCTATCTTGGTAGCGAGGCGGCAGATTGCAAGTACACAAGACCTGGGATCACAGGGTTGAAATCACCGCTGCAGCAGCATCAGCAGCTGATCTGGGATTGGGCCTACGCAGATCGACACCTACCAGAGCTCCCCGGTTCGTTCCCCATCAGCAGCAACGTCCAATGATGGCTCTGGCTAATACGCCTCGCAGACCCATCTAACCCATCCCTGCGCGCCCAAGCCCAGCCCTTCCGCTCCGCTTACACAGAACCCATCCATCCATCCCTCCATCCCTGTTCAGCGACCCCCTGCTGCTGGCCCGTCTTTCGAGACCCCCCCTGCCCCTAGTTCGTGGCTACATTCACCCCCTCGCCTTGGGTGTTCACGTCCACTTACACGGCGCTAGTCTTCCTCATCCAGGTCAGCTTCCCCATTCCAGTCTTGTCCCCTGGCTTTTGCGCTTGGAGGGATCCTTGCCCTCACATTTGCCCACTCTGTTACATTTTTGCTTTTGATTTTTTTTTTTTTTTGCAGTGCTTCTTTTGCATGCCTTTTTTATTGTCATTTTTTATCATATTTTTTTATTGAATTTATGGTCGTGCTGCGGTTTTTTTTTTTTTTTTTTTTTTTTTTTTTTCTCTCCCAACCGACTAGGTATATGAACGAGCCTTTTGTCCGTAACCCCTAGCATTTGCATATTTCCGGGCTAGTTGAGCCAACCTCGTTTTCCCCCGTCACCAGTCACACTTGTCACTGAACTGGACCAGAAGAGCGAGGTCACTGGGTACGTTGACCTTACACCCCGCCCAGAGTGAGGTGATCTCCCCGATGTCCAATTACCCTTGCATGATTGGCATGTCCCCCTCCAAAGACAACAACATAACAACAATCTTGAATTAAACGGCCGGACCAGTTTGAGTTCCGGCGAGCCCCCCCCTGTCTACCCGCTTTTCCACTCCCTCTCCACTCTGATCTACCTGGCCTTCCGACGTCGTCATCTGCCGGCTTGACAAGGTGAAAGCACAGCTGCTGCACCCAGGCCGGAGATAGCACGCATCCAACATCGAGATACATACCCACTTGTATCTACAGACAGGGACAAGGTAGCCTCCCCATACGGAGTGGAGACGAGCCGGACGGGTGATGTGCGACTTGCCGTCATATTCCCCTTCTTAGATCTCAGACATCCTCCATTCCTGGCCCTGACTCTTCATTCCTATATACTTGCCCAGCAATGAAAGATTTTGATGGTCCGTTCCCCCAATCCCTTTTCTACACATAACACCTCCCCCAAAGACACGCAAAGCTTCTTAAACTCAGGAGAAACCAAGTGTCTCGTCGCTGTCTTGAACACCATTCATTATCCGCACGCTCCCTCGTTTGCTTCTCTTGCTCTCCCTCTTTCTCGCCGCTCTGACACGCCAGTTATGCGAACAGGTTCGGGATAGCTGCATCAAATCAAATCTCACCCCAAGCTTCAACAATTCAACGTACCAAGGTAGCGCTTCCGACGGCAACGGCTCATCATCCGCCAGTCCAACAGCCAGCAAATAAAGTGCTAGAGACTTTCGTGTACGTTCTCGCCATCTCGGTCTCCCTTTTATCAGTGTCATTCCATTCCTCCTTCTCCTCTTCTTGGATCCTAACACCAGTGCTGATTGCCTCTCCACCGCTAGCATCTATCGCAAACTCATCACATCTCTGCGCGGCTCCGCGAACAAAATACCCATCATAATCTACAGTCATCTCAAATCAGTTTGAATGTCGTCCCTCAAGTTCCAACAGCCTGTATACAAGGTGTACGAGGTAAGTCAGCCCAGAGTCAATACGTGACCGACAGCGCCGCCACCCGCACCTCAGCCTGAGACTCGAGGCTAACACATGTTCTCACTTTGACACAGCCCGGCTATCATCCGCAACGGACCATAATAGTCGACGAGCAAATCGACTCTCCGGAGACACTGACGATTCGGCTAGAGGAAGAAGCAGCAGCACGTAACGGTGGGGACCTCGACGGGAACTCCCCGAATGGTCTTCTGCCCATGGCTGCCTACAAGACTCACCTGCAAGGTGCGTGCCTATTATCTATACTACTGCCCATATCCTGTACAAGTGCTAATCCGGCCATGTTTGCCTGTAGGGTATGCAGAGTCCACATACCCGCCGTACGCGTCACAGCCATTTGCTTCACAACAGACCGAAAATGCCGCCTCCATTAACCAGCTTGCCTTTGCGGCCAATAACGCCGTAACAGGTCAATACCTACCTCAGACGAGCTCCAACATCACAGTCCTCTCTTGCCATCCCGGCACTGGAACGTACGGCACAAAGGTCGCTCTCAGAGTCTCCAGTCAATACGATATCCTTTCCGGGACCATGGCAGCATCAACACCCTACGTCTCCATCAGCTTTGGCTCTCAAAGATGCCCAGCGCATGTCCAGCGAGGATCTCCAGATGCGAACGGCTCTTGCATCTACGTTGTCACGGCCGATGCGCCTGAATTTCTTTCAACAGGATGCCCATCGCTCAGCAACGTGCCCCTATCTTTGCTTGTTGAGACCGCCAACGGCAGCGAAATTGCGCGGGTACCAAACGCCGGCATGTTTTCCTATAGCGATGGTCAGGGCGGAGTTGGTAGTATTGGAGGTTCCGGTGCCGGGAGCCCGCCTGACCTGGGTAGCCCGAAAGATCGGTCACCCTCCCACCGAGCAAGCCCACCAACACACCATGGGCTTGAGGGGGATTCGGCTACAACAACGTATGGTTTCCCTCCTGGCGTTTCGCCGACACAAGCACAGACCTACAGCCACAGCACCAACAGCATGCTTGGGGCTTACCGAAGCGGGTCCTTTTCTGAGCAGTACTCCCGGACAGGGCCAGTTCTGCGCTCACCGCACGGTTCAGGATGGGGATTTGGAGGACATATGGAGTCGATCCGAAGCCCGGCAACCACCATTCCTCACACTTCCCACACAGGTTTGACTCGCACGAGTTTGTCGAGCATCAGCTCGTCATCTAGCGCACCGACCCTCACAAGAACAAGCACGATTCCTCAGCAAGGGGGCTCTGGTGGACCTGGCGGCAATGGATACGGATACCCCTTGTATCAGAACAAGGCTACGCTCAACATTGTCGGTGACCTTGGGTCGATGGCAGAGAACTGGACCCAGGAAGAGTTTGAGAACAAGCGGAGGATCGTCATGTTCGACAAGTCACAACACGGTGCCGTTCTCACCACCAGATTTAAGCCCGTCAACGTGACGGAGAGGCCTTCAGGCGCCATTTGCATTAGCTGCATCTGGTGGGCTGAGAAGCAGGAGTGCTATGTCACATCGGTGGATACCATCCATTTGCTTGAGCAACTAGTTGCGGCGCCAAACCGATTCTCGGTCGAGGAGAGGAACCGAATCCGAAGGAACCTCGAAGGATTCCGCCCCTTGACGGTCAGCAAACAAAAGCCCGACAGCGAGGAGTTCTTCAAGGTCATCATGCAGTTCGGTAACCCCAAGCCGAGAAACATTGAGAAGGATATCAAGGTGTTTGCGTGGAAGATCTTGGATCAGGCGTTGAAGAAGATCATCTCCAAGTACAGCACTTCCCCATCGGCCCTCAGCATTCCCGCCGCACCATCTGCAACTGGTCCCCTGTACGGCCTGCCACCCACACCGAGCACCGTCTCGTCTACCGATCAGTCTTCAACGGGCTACATGTCCAGTCACCATCTCGCCGATTCACTGGCAAGTCCACGGCCTCTTGGCGGTGCCTCCTCATGGACGCCGTACGGGACTTCGGGCAGGCCCATGTCGCCATCGCGACAAACCAGCTCCCCCATGTCGGTACCCGGCCTCCGCATCTCGACCCTTTCGGGCGTGTATGACAACAGGGGATCCACACAAAGCCTTTCATCGCCGTATGGTATGACGAGTTCAACGCAGCATAGCCCCCATTCGCATCATGCCCACGGCAATTACGTACAGTCCGGGGTGTCGGTATCACAGGGGCCGCGCGCATGGGATTCCAGCTATGGTGTGACGGATAGCTATGGCGCCGCGCAAACCAGCCATACCCATAGCCAGGTTTATGGTGGCGGAGCCTATGCGGATGTACACCGCGCCTAAAGCGGTAACCCGACATGATGGCCTTTTTCTGCCTAGCGATCAAGAAGCCAAGTGCAACAGGCATCTTTGGGCATTTTGTCGGCGAGCGGAAGCTAGCGGTCGCCCCCTCGTGAGTCATTTGCACAGCGGCCTTGCAGTGGGGTTGCAGCGGGCAATGATAATACGAAGCAACCTCCATCGCAAGCTTTGCTTCAAACGACGTATAAATCTTGATATCAAATACCCGGTCTACAACCCACCGGAGGCGATCTTAAGGGTCTGGTAATCGCATCTTGCCATGTTCAGTCGCACGATTGTTGGCTGCCTCAAGTAACAGTCCCACGCGGAGTGTTTCCTTCCTCTGATACGGCATTCTGGGAGTGGAGTGGGAAATGATCAGCTGGCTGGTGGCACCCACCAATCAGGGTGCGACTCGACTCACCCTTTTCGGAGGCCAAGACCTCTCGGGGTCATCCCGAGGCCATTGTGCATCCTACATTGCCGATCACCCTCGCCTTCGCATTGCTATCAAGAAGAAGGAATGCAAATGATGGGACTGACGGGGTCGAAGCAGACGCTTCTACCATTATCATGGTGGCACCGAATCCAAGCCAGCAACATGTCGCTTATCTATCCGAATACCGAGTTGCACTATCGGTCATGGATTTCGGCATTCCCTCTACGGTTTCGAAGTGGTCTGCGATGCATGTCCCCCCCGTGGGTTGGGTGTGTGACATGCATGGCATGCGCTTGGTGCCGTCGCAAGCAATCTGCCTTCTGCACTGCATAGCGACAGACTACTGCATGTCCCAAGGCGTAAGGCGCATAACGGGAAGCAAGCAAGCAATCAAGCAAGGCAAGCAGATTACAATGGGCGCTTTTTTTTCTACCTTTCTGTTGTACTACTGCTACTGGGCTTTTCTTCTTCATTATCTTTTTTGTCATTACATGCTTACGCGCGGCGGGTGTTGGGGCGATGAAGGGGAGGCGGTGATATACCCTGCTTTTGCATCTTACTCATGAAGATTTTTGTCAACGATTTCTTTCACTTTTTGTCACTGTTAGTTTTCTCGGATATGACGACGAGTTGGATGGTTGGTTGGTTGGTTGGTTGGTTGGTGGGATCTACTTTGGTGTTTTTGGACTCGGTGTGGCTTTTTCGTTTCTTTTTCTTTTTTTCTCTGAATGATTTGGGATTGAAGGTTGTAATTGAGGCGAATCCACCTACCTACCTACCTGACTACCAGGTTTTCATATGATGTATGTTTGTACTCTAGTTCTACCGATCGATTTTAGCTACTGATACTAAGGCAAGCGGGTTTTGGGATGTATGGAATCTAATTCATGAGATATCTTCAACTGTTGACCTTTGCACTTGATTCTGATTGTGAAACGTGAAATCATCGCATGCGCTGGTCATCGCTTTTTTTCTTTTCCCCTTCACCTCTCTTTTCTTCTGTCTCTCATTTTTCTCACTCTCTCTCTTTCTGTTGTTTCTCTCTCTTTTTTCTCCTCTTTTTTCCCCTTTTCTGCTGGTATCTCAGCCAGAACTCTTGGCAGTGTCCTCCGGAAGCCAACCCGCCCGATCCGTCCGCACTCCGTGGCGGTGGCATCTCCATCCAGATCGGATCGGATCGGGCCCGGCCCGTCCGTACTTACTTGGCGGAAGCTGAATTCGAAATATTCGAAATAAATCCCCGGCCGGGCCGCCCGGGCCGCCAATAGTTAATGTCCGGATCTTTTGCTTTCGCATCATTCGTTTATTGACACTATTGACACTGTCGACACTATTGACACTACTTACGTCGAGCCGGCCGGCAGCAAGCTTATCGCAACAGCCAAAGTGCTTGGGTACGATTAGTCAATACTGCCAGGATCTATTTATGCTGAAAGGAAACAATCAACCACGGCGAAACAAAGAAAAAAGAAAAGAAAAGAAAAAAAAGAAGGAGCATGAAGAGGAAAGAAAGAAGGAGCATGAAGAGGAAAAGATGGAAGGATAGATTCCCCAAAAAAAAGGAAAAAAAGAAAAAAGGAAAGGAAAGGAAAAACGGAAAAGAGACAAAGAAGAAGGACCAAGGAACGATTAATGTATATTCGAGTTATTGAAAAAGAAAAAGATGCTATGGGGCAAAATCCTCCAAATTGCCTGCCCCTGGCATGGCCGATACCCGGCTACATATACACAACCATGACTACGTACCTACATTGAGTAGGTACATCCGCAGTGTACCTACCTAGGTACCTTAGGTTCAAAAGTCTACCTACCTACCACAGTGGGAATATAAGGAGGGTATCAAGTCTTGAGGGGGGGTTCCAAGGCTTGACTGGTTTATCAGAGCTAATAACGAGACAAGCCTTATTGTAGGAGCAAGCACTATTGGTTGAGGGAGGCTTCTAATTGGTCGGATTTGGGTGCAAAATAGTAAAAGCTAAAGACCCCTATAATGACCTTCTGAAAGGGCCACTATAAGGGTCTTATATATTTCTTTTTTTTTTTTTTTTTTTTTTTTTTTTTTTTTTTTTTTTTTTTTTTTTTTTTTTTCTACGGTTGGGCCCCCCGGGGGGGGGGGTATTCCGGATGAGGGTATTCACACTTTCACTTCCGCGCGAGACTCCTCGCGCGACAGAAAAAAAGCTATTACTTGGAATCGAACTGGCGATTTCAAGAAAGAAATGCATCGATAAGAACCATTGAGCCACTGGCCCAATTGATTGAGAATTTGGTTCAGTTTCCTTGCCTATATAAGGAAGTAGACGGAATGACTTTGAAAAAAAAAAAAAAAAAAAATTCGAACGAAGTACTAAATTTTAAAATATTTCAGCAGTCATTTACAGCGTGCTCTCAAGCCAACCAATCAGAGGTCTCCTTTAACCAACAGTGCTTGCTTTTGCAACAAGGCTTGTCAAAATGCAAGCATTAGACCCCCCAAACAAGGCTTGGTACGCTGGTAATTTTCCCGCTATGGTACTGACTCCTATTAGAGAGCACCGGCCGGCCGGTTGTGTAGGTACCTAGGATTGGATCTCATATACTTAGGTACTAACCGACCGGCCGAGACACTGCTGCTGTGAACACCGTATTAGTGCGCAGTACATACCTAACTAACGGGATGGCGCAGCGCGGTGTAGAGCTGGTACCTACTCATATACCGCTTCTACCGATTCCTACGGGTATGGGCACACGGTAGATGATTGTATGCGGTCCGGTTCTCAGTAGGTAGGTATCTTTCAACTAGGTACCCAGGACATGGCGGGCCGTTGCCCCTCCCCCCCCGCGGCGAACATCATCATTAGTGATGCGCTCTATCACCGAGCCATGCGGGCTTTGAACCATGGTCATTATGGTGAGGAAGATGGCATTTTATCCTCCGTCAAAAAGTAGAAGAAGAAGGAGGGAGAGACATCTAATGTCCCCAATTCCCTGGTGTTCGCATATCTCCTTCTCATGCAGATAATTCGAAAATGAGGAAAATAGATATCACGGTCAGTGGGTACCTACGTCTGCTCAAGTATGTGTTGGTCATGAGAGTTTGAGGAAAACGCGAACGCAGATAGATGCGTTCTCAAAAGCATCTCCAAGTATTTGATGTGGGAAAGCTTGCGATTGGTCAAGAAAATTGTTCAACGTTATGTGCTACCATATGTTACCTGGACTGAACTATTGGAGAACTGGAAAAAAGGAGATGTCGTGGCTCGTAACTCCTGATGTGTGCATCTTGATCTGACAACGCAAGCAAGGAAGATGACAACAGAGAAAAATAAAAATGCATGAAGCGCGCTAGAGAGATAGAACAGGAAAAGGAGAGAAAAGGAAGAAGTAACCAAAAGCAAAAGGCCGTCCGCATGCGACAAAAGAAACGAAGAGTGCAAAGTCCAAAATCCAACTCATGACTTGACCCAAATGCGAACGGAATCACAGAAATACGATCAAAGAACTACTCCCCTTCACCCCATCACCAAGTCCATTCCACCAGCGAGACCCGTCCCCTAAGAACTGCTCACACTATTCCTCTTGCTCCTCCCCGACATCCCCCAAAGACTCCACGAATCGCTTCGAGTCTTGGCCTTTGGCTTTGATGGTGGTGCCTGCTGCTCCTGTCCCTTTGCCCCATCCTTCCCTCCATCCTTTCCATCTCCCTTTCCTCCTGACCAGAGTCCCTTTCCAGCAGTCGGTGTCTCAGCCGGCGACGGTTCCTGAGTCTCTCCCTGAACTTCCGCAACAGTTGCAACCGAAACATCCGTCTTCCCTTTTGACTCCCCTTTCGCCCCATTTGCATTTGCATTTCCATCGGCAGCGGAAGCAGCGGCGAACGCGGCGAGAGTGGGGTTCGTGCTGATAACGGGGAGAATGGAAACATTGGTGATCTGGGCGTCGGGATTACTCCCATCTCCAGGACTCTCGATAGGCGCGGATGGGGTCTGTACTTGTGTGTTACTACCATCAGGCTGCTGGTCAAGAAAAAACTGCTCTGCGCCTTCACCTGGAATCGTGTTGGAGGTAGTAGTGATGAATGGTCCCGAAGCTGAGACGGGTTTTGTAACGGCAGTAGAAAGAACCGCGGGCGGTTGCTCGGAGGCTGCTTCGGTAGAGGCGGGCTCGATAGGTTCGGCGGATTCGGCGGGTAGGGTGGAAGGATCGGTGACGGCGTCGCTGGTGCTAACGGCGTTGTTGACCGTGTCTTTGACGGAGCTGGTGACGGAGCTGACTGCGTTCAACGCCTTGTCCAGGGCTTCATCAGCGGCGGAAGCAATGGCGGAAGCTTCGTTGGTGATGGCTTCCTTGACGCTTTCGGTGCTGTTGTTCGCTTTGTCCTTGCCGTCGTCGTCCTTAGCTCCAACTTCGACAGCATCGTCCGCAACCGGCTTGCCTTGCTCTTCCTCACTGACATCCTTGACATCAACCTGTTCACCATCACCGTTTACCTTTTCATCGTCATCCCCAGAAGCATCACCCCCTTTCCTGGCACCATCACCATTACCATGTGCCTCCTTGCCGTCCTTTCCATCCTTCCCTCCCGCTCCTGGAAACAGCCAACTAGTGGCACTCCAGTTTCCACTACCACTACCGCTTCCCTGACTTCCCGCAATCTCTGGTCCGCCAACAGTCGACGTCACCGCTTCGGGAATGGCCTTTGGGACTGCAGCCGCAGCAGGTGCTGCTGCAGCGACTACCGGCGGGGCAGGTCCATGAGCAGCACTTGTGTTCCTCCTCTTCTTACCAAGCGGGAATCCCCATCCACCAGACTTGCCAGTGCTTGTCTGGCTCTGGCTCAGAGCTTGAATGGCAGCGTCGTTGGTGGTAGTTGACGAGGAAGTAGACGGTCGGAGTTCGGGATCGGATTTGACCGAGTTGAGAGCTCGTTGGGTCTGCTGATCCGGTTCAGCGGCGGCGGCGGTGGTGGGGGACTGAGACTCGGTGGTTGGTTCAGTAGAGGTCAACTGTGTCTTGGACTGGGCTGCGTCGGGGTTGGGCTGGACGGCGGAAGCGGAAGTGGCGTGAGGGAGCTGTTCGGGACTTAAGTCTGATGTCGCTGTGGTGAGACCCTTGATACTAGCCTTGCTGGCCTTGGATGTCAAGGTCTTCTTGGCGTCATCCTTCTTGCTCTTGTCCTTGTCGGCGGTCTTGTCCTTATCCGCAGACTTCTTCTTGTTCTTCCGCACTCCTAGCCATGATCCCCAACCACCTTCAGAGGGAGTCTGTTGTCCTGACGGCTTGTCATCTGCCTTGGCCGAAGGAAGTGGAATCTTGGATGGCTTGGACTGGGACTCGGAGTCAGGTTCAACCGGCTTGGACACCACATCATGGGCATCAGCAAGCAGTGCACCTCCTCCCGGAGTCTCAGGCTCCTCACCAACAAGTTCAACCTCATCTGCTCCTGGAGCTTTACCAACAGTCGTGGCATGGGCCTCAATCGGCCGGTCAGCAGCGAGCTCATGGACTCCTCCCACAGCACCCACATCAACCGGCAGCGGTAGCGTAGCCGTAGAGTTCTGATACTCCACAGCCGTAAACGCTACCGAGTTGGAAAGGGTATCTGTTACGGAGTCCGCCAGGCTTGGGTTGGCAATGTTGATAGTCGAAGCTGAGGGGGTGATGTCCTCTGGAATGGTGGGAAGGGTGTCAATGATGGCACCACTAGGGCTGATGATGTGTGTCTGGATCTCAATGGGCGGCACGAGGTCGTAGGATAGCTGGTCTTGGTCGACAACGCTTGGTTCCGGTTGGGCCTCAGATTGTTGTTCCTCAATCGTCGGTTGAACTGCGTGGTGCTCCACCACTGGTTGGACCTCGGGTTGCACCTCATTCCGTCCCGGTTGGGCGACTTGGGCCATGTCCTCGGTGTTGGTGTTGTCCTTGTCATCCTTGGGCTCGCCCTGCTGTGTAACTTCGGGCCGCGCTTGGGCAGCGGCAGTCTCTGGTGCAGCCTCACTTTCCCGCGGTTGCGGTTGGGTCTCAGGCTCTGGTTCCACGACAGGAGCGCCACCACTACTAGCAATCTTTGAGCTGCTCTTCTTCCTCTTGGTGGTCTTCTTTTTCTTGGGCGAGCTGGCGGGCTCCGTGGGCGCATCCGATTGGCCCTCAAGCGCCAATGGCTCCAGGGTCGTTTCGGGCTCAGGCTTCTTCTGCTCGGACTTCGGGGCAGGAGCGAGTGCCTGATCCAAGCTCAACGGCTCGTCCTTGGGCTGGTTTGCCTGCTTGCTGGAACCCCAGGGCCAAAAGATCTTGTAAGCCGGCTGTGGCGGGGATTGTGGTGGTGATTGCAGAGAGGAGCGGATATCCGGGCTGGAAGGGCTGGAAGTCGGGGGTGGGAGGATTTCGGTAGGCTCAGGGGAGAGTTTGGAGTCTTTGCGGTCTCTGTTCGTCTTCTTCGTTGGCTTTGCGGGACCTGGGCGTGAGAGAACTGGCTGGGTTGCCGTTTCTTGGGGTGTTTCCTGGGGTGTTTCGGCTGGCGTTTCCACCGCCTGAGTTGTAGACTCTGGCTGGTCTGGAGCTGCGGACTCTTCAGCGGGATTGACAGTCTTTTTCTTTGCCTTGCGCTTCTTCTTGGGGGACTTGGGGCTGGTGGTAAGCTCATCGATGGGAGTGTGCTCCCCTGGTGTGTGCCCCTCACTCACTGGTTGAACGGGAGTCTGCGGTCGCTCCTTCATGCTCTTGAGCACTCGCTTAGCCTGGTCGAACGCTGACGTCTGAGACTTTGGTATCTCAGAATCGTGAGGCCCCTGATGTGCCTGATCAGACTCTCGTGTAAGCTCGTCTTCAAACGCAGTGTTCTTTATCGCGGCCTCAGGCAAATCAACTCCTCCGGAAATGATCTCAACAGGTGCCGCCAGAACTCCCGTACTACCCGATTGCCCCTTATTTCCCTCTGAAGTGGAAAATGTCAATGACTTGTTCCAATCCTTGCCTTCATCATAAGACGGTGTCCAGTTCCAAATACCTTTTGCAGGTTTGTCCTTGGATGCCTCAAGCGAGAGAGGCTCGGGTGACGCGATATCTCGGGCGGGGATCTCGGAAGGGGTTACGTCCGAAGAGGCGACGGACATGACGGGCGAGAGAGTTGCCGATGCTCGCTTCTTGGCTTCGGCCAACTTGGCCTTCCTTTTGAGGTTCTTCTTGCGGCTCTTGCTGGGGCTGCTGGGGCTGGCGGTTACGGAGGCAGGGGAATCTTCGGCGAAGGACTCAGAGTTGAGACCGTTCTGGGGGGTACGAAGGCCTTCTGGTGGTGTCTGGACGCTCTCCCGTGGTTGGGGAGTCACTGGACGTTCGAGCTCCTTTTGCGCGGAGGTGTAGACGAGGCCCTCCATGGGTGTTCGCAAGGTCTCCATGGGTGTGCTGAATGCTTCCTCCTCTTTGGTTTCTGCCTCCGGCTCCTTGATCTCAGGTTCGTTATGCTCAACCTGCGACTCCAACTCTTTTTGTTCTGCTTCCTGCTCTTGTGCGATCTCGGGCTCACTGTGCTCGATGTGCTCAACATGTGGCTGTTCGTGGCGTTCCACCTCCTTTTGCCCATGTGCCACTGGCGTGCCCTGCTCATCATCAACAACCGCATCCAATGGAATCATGACTGGCTCTTCTACCTCCGGCTCCGGCTCCAGTATTGATTCCCTGTCCGGCTCGTGGTGCGAATCCCGCTCAATGGAGAAATCGGGAGAGAATTTGGGAGAGAGTTCTACAGCTCCGTCGGTAGGCAGTTCATTGTATTCAGCTGGCTGCAACCCGAGCGCGGCTTCCAACGAAGGAGAAGTGGCAGGGGACACCCACTGGTCCGCTTCGAGCTCCTTGACTTGGTCTTGTTCGTGGAACTCGTGTCGAGGAGACTCAGATCGAGGAGGAGGGGTGACTGGGCGGTAGATGGTGTGCTCGTGTTGCTGGACGGGAGCAGCAGTGGCAGGGGCAGTAGAGTTGTCGTGGAAGTCGACGTGCTTTGTCTCGGCGGCAATGGAGAATGTCTCCTTTGTGATTTCGACTTCGGCTGGCTGGGGAAGGGGTTCTTCGAGGCCGAGACTTTCGACTTGTGTTGTTGCTGCTGTCGCGAAGTCGTCTGCTGGCTCGTTGGCATCGCGTTTCTTGGTGGAGTTCATCTCTTCATAAACCTCCAACAAGCCCTTCATGAACTTCCTAGCCAAAGCCATCCCCTGTGCCGTTTCCTGTTGTCCCTGTGTTTCATCCTCCTCCTGAGCCCTCAACACCCTTCCAGGGTCTTGAAATGCCTTTCTTGCCCAGCCCTTGACAAACTCTTCCAGCCATTTGTCCTCGCCGTCGGTCGGTTGTTGTTCCAAAACCCCAATAACAGTAAAAGCATCCAATCGACCTCCCAACTCGAGCATCTCCTTCTTGGCCAGTTGCTCCAACCCGCGGAGTTCATACTTTTTCGCTGCTCCATACACCTCTACTGCCGTCTGGAAGCGGCGAACAGTCAATTGGCGTTCTGGGATGACTGGCCATCCAGTATACCGGAGGGTGTGGTATTTGTCTGGTGAGTACAGATACTGGACCAAGACATGGCCAGCCTGGGGCGAAATGTCGGCAAAGTTGATGACGTATCCCGCGGCACCTGGGGATAAAGGATTGGATGCAGAGTTGGGTTGCTGAGAGGAGAAGTAGGAAGCGGTCCTGGAGAGGGATCTGGGACCTTGGGAAGGACTCAAAGCGGGGGAGGTAATAGGGGAGGCGACGGAGTTGGTGATGCAGAGGAGAGCGAGGAGGGAATGTTGTTCAAGAAAGGCGCGGTGAACAAGGAGAGGAGCGCCCGTTGAGAACTGGAGGGCTACAAGAGAGGTTGTGAAGGGTCTGGTTGGCATGGGAGTTAGCATGATACTATGGTCTTGACGGACTGGAAAGGAGCAAAACATACGAAATCTCAAAGCCGTCCTGACTGTCCTGCGTCATGCCATTCGAAAGCTTTCCAGAAGCCTTCAAGTCATGCTGGTGACCCCGGGGACGAACTGTGCTCGCCATGGTGATGGGGAAACGGGGTATCTGATTTCCGGTGGAAGTGTTGGCCAGCAAAGTGACAGAAGAGGACTAGCTCCTCAAGATGAAGAAAAAAGATGCAGTAGGGTCTGGTACCCAGCAAAAAGGGAGCAGGCCTTGGTGATGCTGGAGGTGGGGACTGAAGAAGAAAAGAAAGCCAGACAGAAAGCGACGAGATGGGGAGCGAGGCTCGTCGAGAGTTTTATCGACCACTCCTCCATATCGTGCCCTTTCCCAGTCATCTTCCTCAATGTTTGCGCCGAAGTTGATGGCCAGCCGCATGCGCTGCGCTGTCTCCAGTCCGAATCACACCAAATGATAACCAGTCAACCCACGGGATCGGTTCTTCGGAAACATGGCATGCCATCCCTGACAGCTCTGATATGGACGGACGCACTGCGTCGATACCCAACAATCCCGCGCTTGCGTCGTCGCGCGTTTTGGTCGGTTGACGCCCTACCCAGACCGGGATCCAAGCCAAACAAGGCGTCGGAATGCCGTGATGCCTCGATATCCCCTCAGACCTGGACGGCCAGTCAGCCCCAAGTGGGATGATTCGACTGCGGGGTGCCAACACAACGTCAACAAGCAGGGTGCCGCATCCACCAATCAGACCGTGCCGACGCCCAATGCCGCACGACGCAGCTTCATTGGCGTGCAGTAGACTACGGCGAGTACGGAGACTACGTGCAGTGTTTCCCCGCGCCAACCCGTGATCGTCAGCATTGTCGTCCCCCAGCAGCCGGGCTAATGCATGCTCTTAATCGCTTGCTGCTCATGATCTCAACAATGTTTGGCGTTGTGATGTCAGGTGAGAAGCCGACGGGCCTATTTTTGTTGGATTGTCTCTCACATGGGGTCCATGAAGATCCATCTGAGCTGCATATCGAGGGTTCGGTTCGGGTGCTTGTCCCTGCTCTGCACGTTATCTTTTTGAGTTTCGCAAAGCATGATCAAGATAATCGTGGAAACCAGGGTCTCGGATGCGCCCTATGCGGCACCAGTGAATTCTCGATAGCGTGTAAACAAACCGGAGTTTGGTTATCTCTGATCTGCAAATACCGCAAACACATGATTTGGAGGGATCCATAGCTCAGCCCATGAGGAGGGATTTCTCCTCATTTTGTCAGCCATCGTCATCGGAGACTGCAACGGTCGATCCCGACAAGGGTCAGAGATCTCCCGTTGTCAACGATCTTGTCAATGGTGTTTATCCCTGTTTGAAGAGATGTTTCGATGTTGTTTTTGTGGACATGACACGATATGGGTTCGGTAAATGCTCATCGCGGCCTTCGCGGTCGAGACCTTGTTGACACCAACGTCTGGTGTATCGTTTGAGGAATTGCGCATCGTTGTCGAGAAAAGGAAGGGATGCCTGTAAGTTGGCTCCTCGTGGTTATGCTTATCTGGTTAGTGGTCTCTCGTTCTTGGTGTCTTGGAAGCACTGCGATGACTTCCGCTTTTGAGTGTCCGCTAGCGTTCGCGATGCTTCTTGGTGTCGCACTCTTCAACATCTGTAATCCCTCCTGGGAGTTACATCAGAAGTGTTCGCCGACAGAAGTAAGACGAGGAATGTGCGCCGCCGCAATCTTGATGATCTGTCCTTGTTTCTTGTTGGTGCTCCTCTTCACGATGGAGACTCTGACCGAATGAGGTGGTTGACGCTTGGACTGTGTATCGTATCCAGCTTGGCCCGAGTGGCTTCCTTCTGGTGTTTTAACGGAGGGCTTTTGAGGAGATTTGAACCGTGGAATTGATTCCTTGGTAACTTGTTCGGACTCGATGGGCTTCTGCCAATGGAAAAGAACTCGTCAACTCGGTATCGGTGGTGTTTCTCATGGTAGTCGGATGAGCCGTGGGCGTGGATCGTCGAATGTCATCGGCTGTTTTTTTCTTCTTTTCTTTTGCGTGTGATGTGCCTTCGGTTGTAGTTGGGTGTATATGGTGCGGGTTCTAGGACACATTCCCCTCCGTCTCCAACGCGAAGTCAACCTGGAAAAGTTCGAGTGGCCTGTGCAGTCGGACCCAACCCAAGTACCTTGGTCCCAGGTCGGCATGCAAAATTGGCGATACCCGCCGCTCGAAACGAACACAAAGAAGAAGAGGAGGAAAGAACGACACTCGGCACATCCACCGCATTTCCTCACCAGACTGCCTCCTTCCAGATGCTGAAAAGACAGTCATTTCTCCAAAGCTACGGAAGGCGTTTCTTCTCCCCCTTCTTTCCTCGAACGAGAAGAAGACAGTTTCTGCCCAAGTCTGGAAAGGCAAAAAGACATGGACTCGACCCAGTAACCAAAATGAGGACCTCGGCCACTAGCCGGATGAGCCCCATTTTGGGATAGAAAGGTGTTTCGACCGAATCCAGATAACTCCTCCAGTGCCATCGGATGCACAAGGCAGTGAGCGTGCCAATGGATGGCATGGTCAAGGCTCTCTTGACTGTTTGACTTGGACATTTCTTGAGTGTTAATGAGGTGATTCCTTCCTCGTGGTTGAAGTTGGGAGACGCACCCCATTCCCTTTCAGGTCGTACCTGCCTTCGGAGCGGGCCGCCTTTCGAACCATCACCTACTGCAATGCGCAAGTACGGCCGCAGCAGCACCTGAATCCGACCGCCCGCAGTTCCATCTTGCTCGCCCCGCTTGGTGTTTTTGACTTGGCGAAGGAACTTGGTACAACAACCATTGCCAGAAGCACGACTCTCAGGCCAACCCACCTCTCTCAACCTCAACATTTCTGCTCACAGGGCTTGATTGTAGGTAATGTTTCTCCTTGGAACATGTAAGTAGTCCAGGGACAACCCATCTGGCGTTCGTTTCTTGATTCGCTTCTTCAAATTGTCAACCGAGCCTCCCGAGTTCGATTCGGCAAATCCTGGGAACCGGCAACCGGGATCCTGAAGCGAAGCAAAGAAAAGTGTAGAGGTATGCGGGTTTCCTTTTCCCATCTACACCCATCTTCTCTCCCTCATGCCGATGTGTAAAACGATTGGCTCAGTTGTATTCTTCTCCTCTCCTTTGCGACCCAGCAAGTCCCGCTCCTCCATACCGAGTGGCTTGATGGTCGAATGCACCATTGCTGGTAACCTTCCGGAGAAGGTCGTGGCCCCTGCCGCCGAGGAAAGGACCGAGGTTCCTGAAGAGAAGCCCGTTCAACCCGAGGGTGAATTGAGCAAGGTACCGTACAAGGAAACGTATCAAGGTCGTCAATTCGGGAAAGCAGCGCGGTCCATACCCGTATGATATAATGGGACGCCGGAGAAAAACGACCAATCCAAAGAACGATCCAACATTTTGCATGGCTGGACCCAAATGGCATTTCTCCGTTCGTTGTACTTTTGTTAACGAGATTACAGTGCGAAGCCGGGCGGATTTAAAACTACTGATTCTAGAAGGTAAGTAGGTATGCGTATCCCAAGTGTGGAGTACGGCAGATGGGAAAGGTGATTCCATGTTGCCGTTTTCCCGACGTCACCTAACAATCAGTCCAGAAACTAGCAATGGAGTTGTCGCCCATTGTAAAAACAAATGGCATCCGAGCTAGAGCTTTGATGAGATGGACGGACTTGACATCCGGTTCCTGATCCAGCTCCTCGTTCCGTCGTATGGATCCATCGATATGTATGAAAGATTTCCTTTTCGAGAACTTGGCGAGCCGAACAGATTTCGACCAACAGGCGAAAAGCAGACAAGGGACAACCAGTGGAAGCGAATGCAAGACGACGCCAGAAACGGCTGCAGACTCCGAGTTCCTCGTGGCCTCTGTCGACTGAGAAGAGACCGGCGGGGTCACTGTTCGGATGATGCGATTCGTTGACAGCCCCCCAAGTCAAAAGTACCTGCATCGTTAGTGCCCAAGATATGCAGTTGGAAGGAGGGAAAAGAGGAAAAGAACATGATCGCCACGGTCTGGGAAAGACTTGGACTGGGGCAACTGCAACACCGTTACATTCGGCTGCGTGTTAGTGGATCCAGAGCCTCTCTGGAACCTCTCCAGAACCCCCAGAGAATCTTTCCATCCCCAGCCGCACGACCCCTGCAGCAGCAGCGAACCGAGGATACGAACAGACATCAATCATGGAATTTTGCTTTCGGCATCCGTCGGTGTCCCAAGAGTCAAAGTCAAACCTCTTTCGCCGGTTCCACTCGGCAATAACTTCCCGGCCCGTACAACCACACTTGCCTCCTTCGGCGGCACGACCCATGCCACGATAACACACACTCGCACTCTTTCGCTCTAGCTACTCGGAAAAGAACCACTCAACGGCGGCATATTGGCCCAACACCTGCTTTGGAGGGTATAGTCGAGTGGCATATACGCGGCGCGGCCGGATACCGACACTTGAACCAAGCAGCCGCACAATGTTACCCTCGTCGACACAACCTGTACATAGTGATGCGGGATGTGTTCAACCTCTGGGAACGAGGTTCCACTGCTATCATGCTGTATCACCACCAAAAGTGGCATGGAATGCGACGCTAGAGCAGAGTGGATGTGGTGCATTGCTTGGGTTAATTCATCGAGAGCTGGAGACCATCACGGCCCCGGGATGTCAAGAGCGAAACGGCAAAGGAAGAGAATCGGGAAAAAGTACTTATGGCGATAGTCTCCCAGGTTGATTAGTAGTTCCCGTGTCTTTTTCAGATCAGTCATCTCCAACATGGCTGTCCCTTCGCTCCGCCGGGCCCTGCTTCTGGCAGCTGCCGCCGCCTTGCCTTTCTCCCAGCTTGTTGCTGGCCAGACTATCCAGACTGAGGATGGTGTTGTCTTGGGTGCGTCTTCCACATCTCTGCCTTCTGGTGACTACCACTAACACAAAACAGAGGCCAACGAAAAGACCGTTGCCCCCGCCGGCAAAGTCGTCGCCGACTCAAACACCCCCGAGGCCTTTGTCTTGACCGACGATGTCATCGCCAACCTTAGCGACCACAACCTCTCCAACATCACCCTCTTTGCTTTCCCCGAGGAAGATGGCACCACCGAGGTCCAGAAGCGCACTCTTCTTGCCGGCTCCGGCTGTAAGACCGCACCGGGTGACCTTCTCTGGCCCAACCGTTCCACCTGGAAGGTCTTTGACCTCTTGACCGGCGGCGCCCTCATCGAGACCGTCCCCATTGGTGCCGTCTGCTACCCCAACTCGGGCGTCTACAACGCTGCCAAATGCCAGACCATCTTGGCTAACTGGACCTCTTCCGACCTGCACACCGCCGATCCCACGTCCATCATGTTCCCCATGTTTCAGGGCGAGACTTGTATGCCCCAGAACGGCAACTCGTCTACCTGCACGCTCGGCGGATTCCCCGTTTATGCCGTCAAGGCCACCAATGTCGCGCAAATCCAGCTCGCTATCAACTTTGCTAGAAACTTGAACTTGAGGTTGGTAGTCAAGAACACGGGCCATGATTTCCTCGGTAAGAGCACCGGTTACGGTGCCCTGTCAATCTGGACGCACAACCTCAAGAAGCTGGAGTACATCAAATCCGTCAAGACTCCTTCCTACTCCGGTCCCGCCTTTACTATCGGCGCCGGTATCGAGGTCGAGGAGCTCTACGAGGCTGCTAATGAACACGATGTCACTGCCATTGGCGGCGATTGCCACACCGTTGGTGTTGCAGGAGGTTTTACCGCCGGAGGTGGTCACTCTCCCATGACCTCCATCGCCGGGCTTGGGTCGGACCAAGTCCTCTCCATCGACGTCGTCCTGCCCAACGGCCGCTTCGTTACCGCCGACGAGACCCACCACCCCGACCTCTTCTGGGCCCTCCGCGGTGGCGGCGGTGCCACCTTTGGTGTCGTAACCGGCATGACCGTCAAGGTGTGGCCTAAGACCAACGTCTCAGGTATGACATTTACCGTCATGTCCGGCAACACCTCGGGTCTGACCAACGACGTCTTCTGGGAGGGCATGTACGCCTACTGGCGCCGCTTCCCAGAGTACGCCAAGGCCGGCACGCATGCGTACTCGCTGGTTGTCCCGTCCCCTCTGACTGACGGGTTCACCTTCATGATGAATCCCTTCTGGGCCCCCGGGATGAAGCTAGCAGACTTGAAGACGCTCGTCCAACCTTTGCTCGATGAGTGGACCAAGATCGGATTCAACGCTGGCTTCGTCGGATCCCCCAAGTTCTTCGAGTACGACAACTACTACGATGCTTGGACCGCCAACTATCCTCCCGAGGCGGTGAGTACTACCTCGGTCCGCACCGCCTCGCGCCTCTTCCCGGCCAAGAACTGGGAAGACGAGGAGACGCTCACGGGCATGATGAAGGCCGTGCGCTCGGTCGTTGAGGACGGGTCGGCTCTTGTTCAGTATAACATGCAGGCTAAAGCGCCCGCTGGGACCCCCGATTCGGCTGCCAACTCGCACTGGCGCGATACGGTATGGTACGGTATTTTTGGTACTTCTTGGAATGCCAGCCTCAATGCTGCTGGCGTGGAGGCCATCAACAGGAAGATTACCGAGGATTGGATGGGTAGACTTAGGGGGTATGGACCTGGGGGGTACTTGAATGAGGGAGATGTGATGGAGCCGGAATTCGGGGAGGCGTATTTCGGAAGCAATTATGAGAGGTTGAGGCAGATTAAGAAGGCGGTTGATCCCACGGGACTGTTTTGGGCGCCGACAGCGGTTGGGTCGGAGGAGTGGGAGGTGCAGGGCCAGAAGAAGTGGTTGACGCTGCAGACGGGGAAGTTGTGTAAGAAGGATGCTTTGTAGAACTAGATGGTCTGGGGGTCATGATGACTGATGGGAATAAGCTGTCATGTTTGTATGTGAAATAGGTAATTGAACGTATTTCTGATGGCATTTGACATGTGGCGGCGGGGTGGCCGTTTTCAGTGAGCTGCAGGAAATGTGTTGCAATAACAGGGGACATTACTGTATGTAGTTGGGTGGTGGATTTGGCTCTACACGTGTGCCATGCGTAAGTTGATAGCGGGGTTCTTGATGCAATTGGTGGAATCGACACTAACAATTTACACTACAAATCAATGCTTTCGTGAAGTACCTTATCCGTCGGGTCGTTTGATGCGAGTTCTTCCTTCCAACTAACACTGGACTCAATAATAAAGAATCAATCGATGTAAGTAATACAACCGAGCATGCCTAAGATCCCAAGAGTATTTATTAAGTGATGAGGGACCAAATGTCTGGAACTTGGGTCAACCCCGCGACCTCCACTGTTACTGTTACCGCCCATTGCTTGGCGCAAAACTCTGATAAAAGGCCGACCAACCGGCCGACCAACCGAGAACCGACCAACTGACCGACCGTGCTCCCCACCCCGTCGTCCCGAGTCCCGACGTCACTTTGGGACAAAGACGACGACGACACGCACCAAACATTGTTTGAGTTTTGACTACCTACCTACCTACCTACCTACCTACCTACCTACCTGTAACCTCTTTCAGTCTTTTTCTTATTTAATTTTCAGCCAATCTCCTACAAATAATATTCCCAAGAAAACTCATATATAGCGAGGGTGGGCTGTATCGATCGACATCTCAATAACATCGGCACGGCATCATACCACACCACTATCCAAATGCTGTTGTACCACAACATGTGACTCGATTCGACCGTCGCGAATAAGCTCAGCATCAAGCTTATCTTTGTCCAACCTCGAGGTCACGCAAAGAACATCGCCAAGGAGTTCATTCATATTCCGATTCGTCGTGTAGTGTATGCCGACCAATGATTGATGAAATTGGATTGATTCGGATCACGGGTCGATCATTTCATCATTGGACCTTTGGCTGTACGCAGTCCGACGCCGCCCCAACGGCATAGGTCGACGCTTGACGCTTGACGCTTGACGGGCAGAGGCACGGTTTGAATTACATCTGCAGGGTCCAGACGACGTCCGACGTCCCTTTTCTGTCAGATATCTCGCATTGGCATCTCCATTACGACGGCAATGCCCTTCTTCTGATAACATCACAACATCAACCGGACGCCGAACAACCGCCATTAAGCCGGAGTTACACCATCACCGTCAACCGCCCTTATATACCGGCCTACCTAGAGACACTTTAGTAACTTCTCCCCACACCGACTTACCGACCACACACACGACCGGGATGGCCAAACCACCTCCAACCGGGCATCCCATCCCCGTTTCCTCGGGATTCACCACCCGCCTCCGCTCCTACTTCCATTCCAGCACCACCTCTTCCAACCCCCTCGAGCGCCGCCTCCTCCTCAAAATCGACTTCTTCATCCTCACCTTCTGCTGCCTCTCCTACTTCCTCAACTACCTCGACCGCACCGCCCTCTCCAACGCCTACGTGTCCGGCATGAAAGAATCCCTTTCCTTCCGTGGCAACCAACTCAACCAAATCAACACGTGCTTCACCATCGGCTACGTCCTCGGGCAAATCCCCTCCAACTTATCGCTGCACTACATCCCCCCTCGCATCTTTTTTCCCGGGATGATGGTTCTCTGGGCTGGTCTGACCATGGTCACTGCCGCCGCTCGACATCCAGGCGACATAATGGCTATTCGCTTTTTCCAGGGGGTTGCCGAGTCGACGACTTTCGTAGGCACGCATTATATCCTTGGTAGCTGGTACACTGAGCAAGAACTGGGGAAGCGGTCCGGGGTGTTTACGGCGAGTGGATTGGCGGGGACGATGATTGGTGGGTTTGTGCAGAGTGGGATTCATGGGAGTATGGATGGATTGAGGGGGTTGAGTGGGTGGAGGTGGTTGTTCATTATTGATGGAATCATTACGTTGCCTGTGGCGATATATGGGTTTTGTCTGTTTCCCGATACGCCCAAGACGACGAGGGCGCCGTATTTGAGTGTGGAGGAACGGGAGTTGGCGATACGCAGGATGAATAAGAAGCAGGGTGAGCCGGGGGTGGGCAGGTCGTCGGGGGATACGCTTGTTGAGCAGTCGGATTTTACCTCAACGGTTGTCCCGTCCGCTTCCATGTTCGGACCCGGACCTGAAACATCCGGCTTGAAACCCGACACCCAACTACGTCCCGAACCAAAACCATCACCTTCTATCAATCACCATCTAACCACCCACCTCTCCACCACATCCACATCCAACAACCCCCAACCAGCACATGCAAAAACCGAATCATCCCTCACAAAAACCCACCCCTTCTCCCTCCCCTTCCTCCGCTCTTTGTTTACATCTTACCACTGCCCCTCCTTCATCTTCCTCTGGATCCTCGCAGGCGAAACTGAGTCCTTCTCCTCCAACGCCCTCTTATCTCTCTACTTGAAATCCCACCCTGCCAATCCTTCCCCTTCCCCTTCTTCCCCCTCTTCTTCCCCTTCCCCTTCTTCCCCTTCCCCCTCTTCCCCCTCTTCTTCCTCCTCCCCTGCTAACCCAGTCCCCACAACCCCAAAATACACCATATCCCAACTAAACACCTACCCAACAGGCGTTCCCGCAACCGGTATCCTCTCCACCCTCTTCTTCGCCTTCCTCACCGACCTCTACCCGAATCATCGCTCCATGGTGGGCTACTTCATCGGCATCATCGGGATCCTCACCCCCTCTTTCATTCTTGCCGCTCAGGCCGGCAAGTTCGGTCCACCCGCGGGAAACAAAGCAACGGGAGTGGTAATGGGCATGTACTACCTATCTGGATCTGTCTACGCGTGCCAAGCGACCTTTTTCGCATGGGCGAATGATGCGATGACGAGAGATGGGAAGGAGGCGGTGTTTAGAGGGGTGGTGTTGGCGGGGATGAATATGGGGAATAATGCTGTGAATGCGTGGTGGAGTATAGTGTTTTACGGGGCGTCCATGGCGCCGTGGTTTGAGAGGGGGGTGTGGGCTATGATTGGGACGAGTGTTGCGCTCGCGATATGGACGGGGTTCCTGTCGTATATGGAGAGGAGGTCGAGGAGGAGGAGGGACATAGAGCGGAAAGAGGTGAGGGAGAGGGAGAGGGAGAGGGAAGAGGTAGGGAGGATACAGGGAAGTATTGCAGATGGGCTGTCGACGAGGGACGAGAAGGGGAAGGGGGTTGATGTGTAATGAAATACTTGAGGTGGTTGTACATATGGCCATCGGAGGATACTCGAGGTTTCTTACGACATCCGCGGTACATACATCTTTCTTTCCTTTATGATTTACTTAGATACCCATTTATACCTAACATTAACGAATCGCAAATGTCACGTCTCAATAGAACTGAAACAAAGCGAAAGTGAAGACAAGATAAGTGAGTGGTGATGTTCATTTGTGTGAGATAAACTGATCCCTGTTTCAAACCCCCGCCTGCCGGATGACAAGTCATAACCGATCATCCATAGCAAGACATCTCTCGATCAACCGTTCGTGAACCGTGTGAGCGTCTTTTCTCTCCCGCCATTACCTCGTGTCTCCAACTCTCCATTCCCAAGTCGATCGCATGTTCACCCACGTCGCCTATGTCCTAGCAAAACCTCCCATCCCTCCCTCTTCCTAATCACCCAACTGTGCTCAACGGCGCCATGCTGAAATTCGGAATACGACAACACGAAGCAAGGAAGTATGCTAAGCAAGACATGCCAAACTACCTCTAGAGGTAGACATGCCTGCCGCACCAGAGCGTCTAGTGCTGCCCCGTAAAATCCAGTAATTAGTCTGTGTTCATCAACGAACCAACGGCCCCAAAACACGCAGCAGCTCTACACGATGCGTAAAACAATCTACGTAGAGGTAGGAAGGGTCCGGAAGGCGACAGAAAACCTAGTGACGAAGAAAAGCCGAAGCAAGGAAGTAAATGGTAAACTTACAGAGCATGAACTGCATCCGCAGCCGGAGCAGTTACCGGAGCAGCCGCTGCAGGAGGTGCACGAGCTGTTGAGAGGCGAGAAGTGTCAGCTGGTTGTTGCGACAAACGCGAAAAGGCAAGGCGAGAAGCCGAGGCAATGGTTCAAGATGGGAAGGAGAAAAAGGAAGGAGGAGTACCATAGTACTTACCAGGGAGACATCTTAAGGGTCGTTTCTTGGTAGATCCGGGGTTGTTGATCTTGAATCTGCGGTAGAAATCTCACTCCAAGACGGAAAAGCTTGCTTGAATGTAGGTCGTTACAGAAAAGAAGAAGGGAAAGATTATAAAGAGCAGGGGGGAGGGTGGTTCTTATAACCTTTTCCTGGAGCAGCAGAGCAGGCCGGAAAATTCTGGCAACTTGTTTATTTGACCTTTGCCCAGTCTGCAATCTGCTACCTTGGAAGGAGCACCGAGCAAGTTGCGATGATTGATCGGTGCTGGAGATTAAGGCGGTCGGGGGCGTGGCTTCCTCGTTTGGTTTCCACTTGACTGTTGACTGTTGGGATGGGGTGAAATGACGGAGAGGAGGGGCGAGGGTTCCGCGGGCTTTGCGCTGTCAACCAACGGGTAGATTTGGTCTTTTGTCACCGAGAGGCGAGAAAGGATGAAGAAAGTGGTGAACAAACGGACAAGCAAAAAGCTTCAATAGACTTCCTTAAATGCCAAATCCACGGCGCGGAAATGAATCATCCACTCTAGTTCAGCGCCTGATCAGATGAATGTCCGCAACTTCTATGCTATTGTCGACTTCCTAGATTACTTTTGGGAGTCTTGTTTGGTGGGTTCAAACCTCAAGTGATGCACGGTCAGTCAGCCGAGGTCGATAAAGATATAGCAGCTTCCTTCTACCGTCTGCGTCAACTCCGTCTCGCAATGTAACTGCTGGAGACTGGAGAGTGCCCTGGCGACTAAAGAATAAAGGGAGGGCGTTCAACGGATAACGGCGACAAACGACGACTCACTGAAACAGGAAATCCAGAGGACGAAAGACAGGTAGGTAGGTAGGTAGGTAGGTAGCATTCTACCGCATCTGTAAGGATCGAAACCCCGTCAGCGATCCAGGTTACAAACAACATGTCACCATCTTCATTCGTTGGTATTCTTGTCAACTAGCTCCATTCAAAATCAGACGTCGTGGATACTCGTAGCCGATGTTATAGATATCTAATGAGTTCACTCGTTGAATAATTGACGAGAGGGCTCCTCCAAACGTTGTGTGTGCTTTGTTCACTACCTAAAAAACAATACGTGACCTTTTTTCCCTCTCCTAAATTTTCTTTGGTTTTTTTTTTTTTTTTTTTTTTTTTTTTTTCATGGTTGGATATCCTACCGAGCAGCTCCGAGCCTACATCGCAGTAACGGCAGTTTTCAATAAGAACGTTCTCTTCACCTCCACATGCCCTCACCTCCATAGGTGCATGATTCAAGCTCAATGTCATTAACCAATCAAGGTCCGCTGGCTCAATGGCAGAGCGTCTGACTACGAATCAGGAGGTTCCAGGTTCGACCCCTGGGTGGATCGATTTTTTTCTTGGAGATTTTTCTCTTTTTGGCACACGGTCCCCAGGATCCTTGGCATCATCGGTCATGGATGTCGAACGGCTGGCCTGTTTTCCTTTTTCTTTCTCAGCACATGCACTTGAGAGGATGGTTTGATGTGCTCGGGCCTACTGTCAACCACAGGTCTTGATCGTTGCCTTACCTAAACATCATGAAGCACTGCAATCCCTTGCACGCGAGACCTTGATTTCCGTACCATCCCTCCTTCAAATGCCCAGTTATAATAGCCAGGCATCAAATTCACGAGGCGCAGTGGCACGAGAAAGTTGGGTAGTACTTATTACAATTAAGCTACCCTTGTCTATCAACCTTCACAGGACGGCCTGGTTGTCGCCCGAAGGGATTACCACTATGACTATGTACTGTGTTCCATTTTCCGTCCCTGTTCCTTCATTCATAAGGTGACCCATTCCTTCCCATTTTCCTTCCATCATGCATTGATCCATAACGCCGAACTTGCCAGCAAAATAAAGAAAGCAAAAAAAAACCAAATGCAAATGCCGAGGGGGTATCCATCCATGCAACCAAGCCAACCACAGATCCCTTGAACAAGAAATAACTCGCTTGCTCGAAAACAATCATCAGTCATGACAACATCTTCTCCCGATTGCGGTGAGCCCCTTGGTGTAGTGGCCTAGTGGCTCAAGCCCACTTGCCAAGCAACGCCATGAGGATGCAGCCAGCGAATAGACAAGCCAGCATGAAGAGAATGCGGGTCTTATCGCGAGTGCGCTCGGGGTTGAAGAGGAAATCCCTGGCGAGGAGCTCCACGAGACCGGTGTACAGGAGGATACCAGCCGAGATGGAATCCAACACACCCGAGATGATCGACGCAGTGAAGCCGGCGCTCTCATACGTGGTCGCCACCCCAAGACCAATAGCGAGGGCGATCGGAGTGGTCAAGCCATAGGCGACGCACAGAGCCCAGGGCATCCAGCTGAGGCGCTTTGGAAACGGGATCGAGGACAGACGGGCGCCGATACCCAGACCCTCAAAGGCCTGGTGGAAGACAACGACGGGGTAGAGGGTGGAAAACTCCTCGCCGACGACGCCGAGGTTGAGGCCGATGATGACCGAGTGGAAAAGGACGCCGAACTCGAGAATGAGGAAAGCTGCGATCTGCTCGCGGAAGATGCGCTCGGAAGCAGGGGACTCGCCGGTGAGGAAGGCGTGCGACTCGATGTCGATGGTGTCCTTAGTAGTGTCGTGGCCATGAGAGTCGGTGGTGGGCAAAGCAGCAGTCGGGATAGCAATGGGGGTCGGGGCATCCTGGTCGCCGGAGTGGAGGAACTGGTGACCGTGATGAGCGTCGTGGCCGGTAGTGGACGGCTTGTGAGGGGTGTTATGGCAGTCGTCGTGAGAATCGGAGCTGTGGCCCTCGTCGGTGGAGTTTGCGCCGTCGGTGGAGTGACCAGGGCAGGTGGTGATGACCTTTTCGACGCTCACGTCGGCCTGGTCGCACTCGTAGTTCTGCTCGACATACCATTCGACGCCAAAGTCCAGCAAGAAGATGAGCATGACGGCAGTCATGGCGATGGCAGGAGGCCAGGAGTAAGAGTCCCAACCCTTGCTCATACCAACACAAGAGGCGGGGCCGATCTCCTCGTAGGCGGGATCAAGGAGGTGGATGAAAGCGGTAGCAATGATGACACCGGCGCCGAAGTAACGGGCGAAGAGGTAAACATAGCGCGGGATACGCAGACGGGGAATGCGCGTGGCCAAGACCGGGAAAAGGGTGGTGAGTGACGAGGTGGCCATGATGACGAACAAGGCCGAGATACGGAGACCGATACGGCCATTGTAGTCGTTTGGAGACGAGTTGAGGTAGCAGACTACGGCCTTGGGGTCCACAGTGTCCAGGTCAACACTGTGAGGGTTGAAAGGCTCAGCTGAAGACATGTTTGTCGATAGCACTATGATACTCGTCAGATGGCGTTGACGAGGAGAGAGAGAGAGAGGATGAGGTTTTAGGTGAGAGAGTAAAAGGAGGAGGAGGAGAAGGAGGAGAGAAGGTTGAAAGAAAGTGATGATGGGTTGAGGAGATGATACCAAAACAAGCGAGGTAACGCAGAGCATCGAGCTAACTGCACAACGGGAGGGGCCGATGTGGGGAAACTTTGTGTCCGACGCGCGAGGTCGGAAGGAGGGAGGGGAGTGGGCGACGGATGAGCGACGTACCTGAGCGACGTGGCACTTGTTGTTGTGGAGCAAGTAGACTAGTTAGAGACTAGAGGTAGGTAGAGTCTGGCTTCGCTTGATCGTCGTCGCGCTGGAGCTTCCACTAAGTTGTTACTGGCAACTTGGAGCTCGCAGACCGCAGCTGTTGTTGGCGGGGAAAAGGAAGTAGTTGAGATTGCTTCTAGAAAAAAAAAGAAAGAAAAAAAAAGTGTGTGGAATTTTAAACGGAGCAGGTCTGCAAGTTGGAAGCAGTTATTTTAGAAATCCGGATTCCAGAAAGAAGGCGTCTTGTCGTCCAAACTGCAATCAGCCGCCTGCGTTGGACTGAGATGTTGTGTATTGTGGATCGATCACACAAAAATGAGATAAAGTGACGGTGACGGCGGTGGCAACCAGAACTGAGTAGGTATTTACCAGCAAAGGGAAGCAATTGAAGATAAATATCTGCGACCGAGACCGAGAATCGGAAGATGGAGTTGAGCTGAGTGAGGTAATGGCAGCAGAATTTTCCAGACCATGGCCCGCGGGGTTCTCAAGGTATTATTATTATTATTAGGGTTGAGTTGCTAGCTCGTGTCGGTTTTTGTTTGTATGGAACGCGGCGGCTGGGATGTTGTCATGCCGGTTTTTTTTGTGAGGACCTTGATGGCCAAATGGGCCCTGGCTGGGCTGGGCTGCTGATACCACCACCACTTTCCTTCCTTCTTCTTCGTTGAGGGACCTTGTTGGCTGGCCAGCTTCCTGTTGGAGACAAGGAAGGAGCACCAACAGACCGCATGAGCTGCATCCGTCTCTGGCATGGCATCATATCTTATTCCTTCTCCACCATCTTCCATCGGGCTGTCATCAGGGTATGCGGCTCCGGGGCCGTTCCCGTTGTTCAACTTGACAGTTCAAATTCGGAGATGGCCCGGGGACTTGACGTAAAGTGGATCGTCGACTATGGTCCGTCCCCGCCATCATTTGAGCCGCGAGTGCCGAGCACGTTAGTAACCTCTTGTTCAATCGGCCACAAAAACAATGAAGCATTCCATGGGGATCATCAAAAGTAGGTATATATCGCGCTGGAGTGAGGAACCAACAGTCAGGCGATATTCATTGCGACGTCGTAGCGGCGGCGCATTTGTGTCCTTTTAGTGTAAAAAGGCTCCTTTTTTCCGCGCAGATTGTCACGCATTTTTCGAATGGACCGGGGCCCACAAGCGGGATGCTGGCCGTAGAGGTTCTCAATTGTGGTCCGTGCGCCGTAAGCATGACGCACCCATGGCCTGTGTGGCGGTTGCGGGTTGCCTTCCAATCGTTGGAAACAACTGAACTGCAGGCATTTGCCAACTCAAATCATTGCAGTGGCCGCTAGGAAAGATTGGGATCGCACTGCAGTCCAGGTGGATTTTGGTGATGATCAAGCTTTCGTCAAGCTTTGCTGCCGTGCAGTGATGATGGTGATGGTGTCTCCACTGGTTCTAGTAATGATGCGGGGAACTCTTTCTCTGCTTCCGATGTCTTGTCTGGCGCGGGGTTTTGGGAGGTTGTGAACTTGTGGGACGAGGGACAAACAAGTGGAAGAGAAGGCATCCAGATGGTACTCGCGCTTCGCAACCAGTGTCGCGTCATGTTTCGAATCTATTCCTTACCTGGCGATTTTTCAATCTCGAATCTTTGTCCTATCTGCTCTGCTGTTGGATAGACTCAACCGCTCGACGTCAATTATGGAAGGGGGAAGCGTTTGCCGCGGGAAAACAACCAATTGGAGACAACAGGGTCCTGATTACTAACAAGTCAGGGCACCCTGCGAATGCGATCTGAGACATCAGGGTCTAGCCCTGAAATGTCTTGGGCGACTTGGGACGACTCCAAGATCTGCTTCTCGGCCGTCGACATCCAAGACCTTATCCTCTTTGTACCCCATCAACAACTTTCACCCTTCGCGCTGACTTTCCAACCGTGCGGATTATACCTGGGGTACACAAAACAGCATCTTTGCTAGTGGTAGCTTGCGACTAAAAAGTTTCACACAAGATGTGTCACCGTCTCAGCGCACTTACCGAGCCTCGGTGGCAGAGTTGGGATTAGTACTACTCTAGTCTAGTATTTGACCAGTACTAGTACTAGAGGTCTAGTACTAGTACTAGACCCAGTACTAATACTAATTAGTACTCTAGTATTTAGTACTACTAAAGTATTTTTAGTGTAAGGGGACAGTAGAGCGATACGCAGGTGCTGGCCTTATGTGGTATATTAAGGTTCTACGAAGAAGGAAAGGAGAAAACGCTACCCTCCGGGTCGCTCGAGTACTAGAATTTAAATAGCCGTGCGCTAGCTACCTAATAGTTTAAGGTAATTAAGGAATACTCTAAAAGGTTCGGGTACTATAGTATAGCGCCCGGGTCGTTTAAGTAATTTTAATACGGATTACTATCTTAATACTTAAATCTAGCTAATTAGGGCTAAATACCTTAACGGACGCTAATTTTATAATATTAGCCCCCCCCTTCTCCTTCTAACTATAATTATACACTACAATTAATATTTATATTACCCTTATTTTACCCCTCTATAATTCTTATTTTCCTTCTTACTCCTTTAACGAATAATTGTAATTATATTATATATATACCCTCGGCTCTACCTTAGAATACCTTTAAATAATTATTATTAACTTTTAATTATAGTGCCTATTCTAATTAAAATCCTTTTAAATTCCAGCCTACTACTTTAATTCATTATTACCTAGCTATAATTATTCTTATACCCGCGCCCGTCCTTATACCCGAACCCGCCTCCGTTCTTACATTTATACCCGTTCCTACTCTTAAACCTATATTTATTATTATTCTAATGTTTATTTTTAATCCTATTACACTAGTCTCTCTAGTACCCTAAACCCCTAATAGTAGTAGCGGTAGTAGTAGTTATTATAAATTTACTAAGGGCCCTATCGAGGGTGCTATAATTAATTAATATTCCCGGTATATAATATTAAAGGACTCTAACGCCTATATACTTAATAAAGGTAAAAATTATTATACACTTTACGTACGTTTAAAGAATTCTACTACCTACCGGCGGTAATCCTCTACTATTTAAAGATAGTACTTCTCCTAATTAAAGGAAGGCTACTTAAATAATAAGGCTCTATTTTACTAATCTTTCTAATATATAGTAATTATAACTTATAATTTTAATTAATTAGCGGCCGAAGGCTATATTACTCTATAAATATTTTTAAATTTCTTCGTTCTAATTTAATTATTAATTCGAATTCTAATAATATAGCCTACTTTATATTTAGTTACCCCGTTAGTAAAGTACCGCTAGCCTCCTTTTTTACCGCTATAGTACTTCTAACTACGGTTCTAAATACTCTTTCGTTTTCGGTTCCGACTTCGGTTAAAGTATTTGAGAAATTAGGGGCTTTAGAGGAAAATTATTAAATTCTTCGTACAGATTAGAATAATTTAACGGTTTTATAATTATTATTATTCGTTAGGCTGGAGGCTTCGGTAAATATTATTATAATATTTGTCCGGAATATTAAATATATTACTATTGTAATTGCTATTTATTTAAATACCTTTATTATTAGGATTAATACCCGGATATTTAGAATAATTTAAACCTTTTAGGAGGGAGTAACGGCCGGGGTAGTAAATATTATTTTTAATAAATTAGTTAGGGAATTAAAGAATTGGGTAAAGAGGTTAGAGGAGTAGTATAGAATAATAGAGGGGGATAGGGTATTACCGGGGGAAGAGGAATTATATATTTATTTAAATTTATTATTTAGTAAGGAGGAGGTAATAAGTATTAGGGAGCTAGAGGAGGAGGAGGTAAAATTAGGGGAGGAAGTAATAAATATTTAAGTATTAGAGGAGGATTTAGTAGGATTAATAGAAATAATATAATAGGAAAGGGATACGCTAGAGGAGAAGCGGTAGTTAAAGAGGGTAATTCGGTTTTCGGATTCGGTAGAAGAGATTACCTCTCCTTTAAAAAAGAAGAAAAGAATTTGGACTCTTTATAGTAATACAATTATAGTATTATTATTTTTAAATATTAGGGCGGCGTTAAATATTAGAAATTTTTAAATATAGCGGGCTATTAGCAGCGGCGGTTTAAATAAACAACTACACTTTTTACCTCTAAATATTAATTTTATTTACTTTTTTTATTCTACTAATACTTTCCTTAATACTTTCTCTTTTATAAATTAATCTATAAGTCTATTATTAATTCGAACGTCCTTATACTATCTTTTAAAGAGTTCGAACGTTTTAATATTTTAGAAGTTTTTAAGTAAGTACTATAAAGGTTTATAATAGCTTTTCTACTTTATTAACGCTATTCTATTATTCGGGGTTCCTTTAATATATAGAATCTCTTTTATATAATATTCCTTTTCTCTATTTATAATTACCGGCGGCGGTTATTTATCGGCGAGGATTTAGTTAAGTAAGGGGTCTCTAATAGCCTATTAGAGTAAATTAATATAGAAAATATTATAAATATTATTTAAAAGCCCCGAGAATTCTATTACCAACAGTAAAAGTACCTTCGAAATTATATATTTTATATATAATTAATTTAATTTCTTCTTAGGTTTCGGCGAAGTATAGTTCTTAAAGTTGAATTATACTTTATTTCCTATTTAAAACTTCTCTATAAACTAATAAACGTAATTAGTAAACCTCTTTTACTTTTAAACCGCTATAATTATTATAATTTAATATAAATCTATAATTTATAATAACTTTTCAACGAATTACTAGGCCCGGACGTTAGTAGGAGTTTAGGAATTTCTAATAGTTTCGGGGATTATTAGAATTACCGATTTTAAATTAAATCTCTAAACGGTAAAGAAGGGAAATATATTAATCGAAATATTAATATAACTATTAATAGCGAACTATATTAGCGGGTACTATTTATACTAATCATTTTATATTTAATTAATATATACCCTTAGGAAGGTTTATACCTTCTAATTTATTTATTTTAGACCGCCGTCGGTCTAAGGATAGTAGACAGTACTAAGAAGTTATTTAATCCCGAATAATTTATATAGTTTATTCTAAAACCGTCCGGTTTAATTGGAGCTCCTATTATTAACTATAAACTATAATTACCTATAATACTTTATAAAATAGTTTATAAACCTTTTAATATATATTTCGGCGTTTATTAATAATATTAATTCTAATATAATATTTTTATTAAGGTAATCCTTAATAATTAGCAAGTAAATATTCCCTCTAATTAACGGGAAATCTATAATAAAGTCTATTTAGATTTTTCGGAAGAATTAGTCTAGTATTAATATTAATTAAAATAACCCCTTCCTTTAAGCTTTCTAATATTTAATAGAACTATATATATAGTAGTTATATAGGAATTGCTTTACATAAATTCTAAATAGTAATTAGTAAAAGTAGCGAATAAGAATTGTAATAGTACTTTCTCTACTAGGGTGCCCGAATATTTAAAAATCGTACGTAATTTAAATAATACGGGTACGGAGGGTATTAAACTCCTAATTAGAATCGGACAATTTTATAGCTTTTACTTCGGTAATTACTAAGTACCTAGGGATTTAAAGCCTTCTTTAATATTTTAAACGTTTAAGGTTATTAATAGAATAATCGGTAATTTATACTTTAAATTTAAAAGAGGAGGGTAAATCTTTTATATCGTTCTTTATTACTTTAAAGATTTACTAATATATAGCGTCCCTTCCTACTATAGTATTTTAGAACTATTATAAATCCGGATTTTCGAAGATTTTTATACCCTTCCCCCGGGCCGCTTAAAAACCCCGAAGGCTTATTACCGAAATACGGACGTAATTATATAGAGTAAATTCGGGGATAAATTAAAAATTTTAAACTTCTCTATTATTTTTAATAAGTTGATCCTAATCCCTCTATAATAATATATTTAGGACTACTATTTTTTTACCCGGCCGGTACTAGAATTTAAAGGAGAATTTAGAGAAGTATTCGGCTTAATAGGCCTATCGCTTAAAGAAATACTACCGGATTATAAAATATTTTAAATTATAGTAGTCCGTTAGGATAATAAAATTATTACAATTATAGAATTCAGTTTACTACTCCTATAAATAATCGATAATCGTTAGTATTTCTTTATTATAAATAGGGTAATTATATTCGGCCAGCTTCAATTTTCTCGAATAGAACGCTACTATACACTACTAATTATTTACCTCCTAAGTAAAATAGCCTCCGAACGTAAAGCTACTATAATCGGTCTTAAGGAAGGTTGAACGTTCGGGGTCCTACTCAATTAATATTAGTATTTAAATAAATAGCGTTTTAAATAGTTAGAAGGCTTCTTCGTACACCATCGACTATTCGAACGGAACCCCCTTGCTAGTTAGTGTTATAAGTAGTATAATTATTATAGTAAATTTTAAAATAAATATTTAATAGTAATTTATAAATCCTAAGAAATTCTAGACTCCCTTCTATAATATTAGAACGGCCTATTCTAAAATAGCCTTAACTTTCTTAGAATTTACTTAAATACTTACGCTAATATAAATAATAAACTTTAAATATTTAATTTTCTTAATAGCAAATTTATATTTATTTAGGTTTAAATAAAATTTAATATCCTAAAGGTATTCGAATACTATATAAACCTTTTATATATAATCTTTTCGAGACCCGTCTGTAAAAATAAGTACGTTATTTATATACGCCGAATAGAAGTTATTAAAAAATTCCTATAATATTTAGTTAATATACTATTAGAAGGTAGCTAGAATGCTATATAATTTAAAAGGGACTACTAATTATTCGAATAGGCCGTAGCGGGTTTAAAACACTATTTTATACTCTTCTCCTTCCGCTATTCGGATTTTATAGAAGGCTTATACTATATCTACCTTAGAGAATTACTTTATCTTCTTAAATATTTGGAATATCTTTCGAATAAGTAGTAGAGGATATTAATTTATTTGAATAATTATATTAAAAGCCCGGTAGTTATAATAAAAGTGAAGGCCTCCGTCCAATTTCCGAATAAAAAGGATTAGTATTTTAATAATTAAATTACTAGCCTGGATAAAGCCTTTGTCTATTAAATCCCAAAGGGTCTTTTTAAATACTAAAAATTCTTTTTGAAATATATTATATAGCAGGCCGAAGGGAAGTAGGAGGTCTCTACTATCCGGCCCCTTTTTTAATTCGATTTTCAAATCGATTCCGGGCTTATATTTATTAAAATAGTCGGCTTCCTACTTCTTAAAAAAGGGAATAAAGTCCTAAAAGTCTTTAGGGATAGTTTATTGGAACTCTTTGTCGGTTTAGACTCTTTTGGGTATTAGAACCTTCTTAATATCCTTTAGCCGGATAGCGAATATAGAAGTTTCTATAATAGTCCGGCCTTCTATTTTATTTATACGGCGGATATAGCTAATAAAAGTAATAGTAAGAACGTATACCGCTCCCTAAAGTTCCTCTAGGAATAGAATTTTAAGTTTAAAATTATTAATATAATTTATTTAGGATTAGGTAATATTATACTAAAGCCGCTTTTTATAGGGAATTAAGTAAATTTAGTTAGCTATTAACTATAGCTTCCTAAAAATAACGGAATATTCGAATTCTAGTACTATATATATATAAATTAGTAAAATGCGGCTTTGAAACTCTATAAGGAAATATATAATACTTTGGATAGAAGTACCCTCTATAGTTATTATAATACTTCGGATCTACTAAATTAGGATTAGGACGATAGGGATTTAGAGATCCTAAATAATATTTTTACTAATAGTAATATAGTATTAGCAACCTTTATTAATAAAAGTATAGAATAAATTAGTAGAATTAATAATAATTAGTATTAAAATTAATCCTATTTCTATTTAGGGTTTGAATTCTTCTACTTTACTTAGTACTTTAAAAGTAGGCTCTAATACCCGACTTCGTACTAGAATTACTCTTTTCCTTAGTCCGATTTAGAATTTAAAAGTTCGGTTATTCGAAACTCTTCGTTAAGTAGCGGGGCTATTTAAATAGTTTAAATATATATTCCTTTACTTTAAAGGTTTATAGCCGGAAAGTATAGGCATTTAATAATAATATAACCGGTAGTACTATAATAAATATACCGTCTATTAGTACGGTACTTATCCCTTTCTTCTTAGGATACCTATTTAGCCCGTCCCTTTTATAGAATAGAGGAACCCTTACTTCGAATATTACGAATATTAATTATACTTATAAGGATATTACTATTAGTATTATATCGAATCCTAAAGGATAGGGCGGAGGAACTTTAGGTTTAGTACTAATAATTAAAACAACCCGAACTAGTAATAATAGGGATATATATTCTAAATTACTAGTTATTTTAATTACTATTCTATAAATAACTCTAATAAAAGGCCCGGAACTCTATAATCTTTTCGTACTTATAAACGATATTCTAGAATTATTTTACGTAAGTAAAATAGTCGTTAGAGAACTTAATAGTAAAGAGGTAATTATTAAACTTCTTATTAATAGTATAACGAAGGAATCCCAATTTAACACAGCTATCCCAATTGTAACTACTAACCTTTAAAAATTTATTATTAAAATTAGTAAAGAACTTAGAGAACGGTTCACTATCCTTTTACTTTATTTTAGTAAGGTTATTAAAGGCGTAATCTTAAATATAGTAGGTATTAAAGATTTGCCGGATCTATTCGAACAATTCGGTTAGGTCTTTATTATTAGAGAAGGTACGGACGGTTTAATAACCCTCTAACTATTATTATTTATTAATTAGTAAAGTATTAAGTATTTTAATCTATATAGCGTTAGGATCGGTATATAGACTAACTTTGAAATTTATATTATACGTTTTAATTAGTTTATTATAATAGAAAAGGAAGGTAGTAAATTTACTATCCTATTTAGAAAGTTCGAGTAGCTTCCGTCGGTATAGTTTATTAGAATTGTTATTAGACTCTTTATTATTACTATTATTAGCTTTAAACTTCCTACCGTCTTTACTACTAAAGGGTTCCTACTTAGTAAAGTACGTAAATTCGGGTTTTAAAGTAGGTTAAAAATAAATAGAAAAAGGGATAATAGATTTAACCTTCCCCTACAACTTTAGGTTAGCCTAGAACGTTCGGAGTAGGGTACCGAATAAATTAATAGTATTAGAAGAGGCTCTAGTACTTTTAATTACTAGAAAATTACAGGAAGCTTCTATATTAGTATTAGTATTATTATTATTGTTCGGTATAGAAAAAGAGACTATTCTAATACTAATATACGCCGCACTATTAATTGTAGGCAATCCTTCCTTCTAATAGTTAATTAATAAGATAGTAGAACCTAATATAAGGGGATAATAGAACGATACGTAAGTATTAGCCTTATATAGTATATTAAGGTTCTATAAAGAAGGAAAGGAGAAAATACTACCCTCCGGGTTATTCGAATACTAGAATTTAAATAATTGTACGCTAATTATTTAATAGCCTAAGGCAATTAGGGAATACTTTAAAAGGCTCGGGCGTTGTAATATAGCGCCCGGGTCGTTTAAGTAATTTTAATGTAGGTTACCGTCTTAGCACTCAAATTTGGCCAGTTAGGGCTAGATACCTTGACGGGCGCCAGTCCCATAACATTTAGTATTTTCAAAAAATAGTTTTAGTATAGAAAATATACTAGAAAACGAGCTCTTTTCAATACTAGTAACGGTTTTCCAAGAAAGTAAAAAACCAAAAAGTTATTAAGAAAAATAAAATACTAATTAGTACTAAAAATACTAATTTAATACTAAAAATACTAGAATTAGTACTAGAAATACTAGACTAGTGTAACGGGGACAGTACGGTTAATACGGGTACTAGTCGTATAGCTTAATTAAGGTTCTATAAAGGAGGGAAAAGTCTATTTAAAATATAGATCTACTAGCGCCGAGGTTTTTATTAGGGTTATACGCTTTATACTACTATAACTAACGATAGTTCTAGTTTAGAAATTAGAGTCTATAACCCGGGCGCTAACCCTATAATATTACCCCCTTCCTCCCCCCTCCCTACCCCTCTCCTATCTACCGTTATAATTAATTTCCTATACATTTATAACTTCCGTCTCAATTGTAAATTCATCTTCTATACCGCTAACCAATATAATTATACCTTCTATTTAATATTATAATTATAATATTAAACGTTAGAAAGTAGTAAGTAATAATAAATAGTAAGCAATAGTCTAAATATACGTACTTAATTTAAATATTTACACTTATTTAAATTCGTATATATAATCCCCTTCCCCTTCGTTTTTTAAATTTCTCCCTCTTCTCTTCTTTTCTCTAACGGCGGTTTAATCCTCTAAAGTAAATAGTATTATCCCCTTCTCTATCCAATACCTACCTATTACTTCCAACCCCCCTAATACTTTTAAATACCCTACTATATACTATTTCCCCCCGCCCTAGCTTCCGGCCCCTCGATATTTACCGCCCCTCCCAATTCCTCGCCTATTAGCCCTCCTTCTATTCGCTTTAATATTTCGCCCGCCAGCCCCCCTTCCTAACGTTCTTCGCCTATTAGCCCCCCCTCCTAACGTACTTCGCCCGCCGGCCCTCTTTTTTAATATTCGTCTCCTCTAACGCCCCCTCCTTAGACCCTTACGCACTCCTCCCCTCCTACTACTATTCCTACCCCCTACTATCCTACTACTATTACCCCCTCTAATTCGAAAGTTATTAAAAAGTATTAATAAAACGTAAGTTTTTTTTTTTTATATTCCGCTCTCCCCGAATTTCTATTCCACCATTATTTTATTATTAACCCTTTTATTATAATTAGACTACAAGGAGTCGGCCGTCCTTTATATTATTTATATTAATATAGAGTAGGCGTATTTTATAGTACTTGGTTGCGCTATATATATAAATTATTATAATAATAGTAAGTAATATAATTAAATATTACCCCTAACTATACGTACGTTTATTATTTAGGAGGCGGCAGCGGGCCGCTTAATTAAAATAGTAGTAAAAGACAATTTAAATCGTTATATAAATATCTAAAGGAATATTACCGAATTATATAAGAAGGCCTTTATTAATTAGTATATTACTTTTACCCCTTTCTTTCCATCTTTATTCCCTCTCTAGAATATTAGTACTAATTTTTTTTTTTTTTTTAATTGCAAATACTTTTATTATATAGAAGCAGCATCCCCCCTACCCCCCTCCCCCCTATCGGTAGCAACCTCCCTTTAAGAATTGTAGGCGTTATAGGCGAGTATAGCAGTTCTATAAGCGAGAATAGATATATTAGAGATTAGTAATAATTATAAGCAGAAGAATTAAAAAAAGTAGTAAAATTTAATATTAATATTATCCTTTTCCTTCTCCTTCGTAATTAACGCTATTATTTTTTGTATTTTATAATAAAATATTTTATTAGATTATTATTAGTAATAATTAAATTATATTTAATTTTAAAATAGTTTAATATTATAATATTAATTATTACTTATAAGGGTTCCTAAATCTATTTTATCTATCCTACTTACTTTATTAACGCTTCTCTACACCTTTTCTTTATTTAATAATATAAAATTTCCTCTACAAAATACTCTTTCTTACCGTTAATTATAATAATTAAAGGTTAGGGATTAGTAACGATTTATTTTAGTAGGGGATTATTTTAAATATATTGTAAAAGATTTATATAAAATTTATTAAAGACCCCTATAGTAAAATCGATAAATTTTACTATATATAGGCTAAATACTTTTAAAATTATATATTTAACGTATACCTAATTTAATTTCTTTTTAGAGCGTTCGGTTTAGAAATTTTTAAAGTTTAGTTAAACTTTATCCCCCTCTTTAAATATTTCGGCCGGTTATTTCTTACAATTTATAAAGCGCTCCTAATCTTATACCGAGACGGCTATTATTATTTAATAAAAATTTATAATTTATTATAATTATATAATAAAGCTTTTAATTTTCTTCTAGGGGTCTATAGGTTCGATTCCTATAAGTTGGACAGCGATTACTATAGGGGACTACAGATAATAGCTATAAGTAGCGAAAAATAAAAATATTCTAATTGCAGCGCTTATTCTACTATTAATCGTTAATTGTATAGCGGGGTACTAATAATCCTAATTATTCTATATATAATTTATAAAAATTCTTAAAAATATTTATACCTCTTAATTTATATATTCTAATCCGCCGTCGGTCTAAGGGTAAAATACTATATTTAATTACTATTCTACCCTAAGGAGGTTATAAAGGTATTTCTAAAAATTATTAGTCTAATTAGGACTTCTATTACTAATAATAAATTTAAGTTAACTATAGTAGTATATAAAGTATTATAGGAAAGCTTTAACAACCGCTCCTACTTCTATAGTAAGTATAAATTTTAAAATTACTATTTTACTAAACTGGTCTTTAATTACTAAAAGGTTTATATAGCTTCTTAAAGGTAGTAGATTAATAATGAAATCTATTTAGATATTTCTAAAGAATTAATTTAGGATTAGTAATAGTTTAAATAATCCTCTCTTTTAGTTTCGCTAATATTTTACCCTTCTATAAGTATTATAATTAACTATAAACTAACGAATATAAATACCTATTAATAATTAATAGAAGTTTTTATTAATAGTATAAATCGTACTTTCTTTCCCTAGGTAGCCGAGGGTAATTAAATTATATATCCCTTAAATAAAGCGTATTCGTAGAATATTTCTCTCTAAATCCTCTAACGATATATAGAGGGTAGTTACTTCAATAATAATTAAAGTACTAAGGATTTAAACGTAGCCTTTATAATATAACCTTCCTAGACTATTAATTAAATATTCGCCTAATTATACTTTTAAACCCTAAACTATAGTAAATAAACTTCGGTCGCTATTAATAATAATTTAGAGGACGTTCTAATAGATTATATTTTATTAAACTACTTTTTTGTAGAATTATTACAAATCTAAATTCTCAAATACCTTTACGCCCTCCCCCGCGGCTATAGAGGAGGCTACTATACGAACGTAATTTTTAAAAGTTTCCTAGGGGATTAACTATATTTCCTTTGCTTCTATATCTCCTTCGTTAGGCTTATCCTAATCCTATTAAAATAGAATATTAAATATTATAATAAATTTACTTAAGCAATACTAAATTTCAAAATTAAACTTCGAAAGTAATTTAGCCTAATGTATTTAGCGTTCAAATAGCTTCTATTTTTCTATAAAGTATTTAAAGTTCCGATAGTCGGTTATAATAATAAATTTCTTATAATTTTTAAATTCTATTAACTACTCCTTTAAATACCGGATAATTACTAGTATTTCTTTATTATAAATAGAATAATTATACTCGGCCAATGTAAATTTCTAGGAATAATATACTACTACAATCTTTTTACTATCTCTTTCTTAAGTAAGAATACTACCCAACCTATAGCCGCTATAGTCTATTTCTAAAAATATAAATAAATTAAGATCCTACTACGTAAGAATAAGGGCTTCGGTAAATAACTTCTTTAATTTTCGAAATATAATATTATACTTAATAATCTACTCAAAAGGGACCCCCTTCCTTATAAACGCTATTAACGGTCCTACTACTATAGAGAAGTTTTTAATAAATATATAATAATAATTCGCAAAATTTAAAAAATTCCTTACTCCTTTCTAAAACGTTAGGGCTTCCTAATCTATAATTGCTTTAATCTTTTTAAGGTCCGCTTAAATACTTACGCCTACAATAATTATAAAGCCGAAGTATTTTATACTTTTAATAACGAATTTATATTTTTTAAGGTTTAAATAGAGTTTAATTACTATTAACCGTTCTACTACTTTACAAACTTTCTCTAAATAGTCTTTCTTTAACCCGGACGAAAAAATTAATATATTATTTATATAAACTAAAGCGAAATTATTAAAGTAATTATTAAAAATACTATTAATATACTATTAGAAGGTCGCTAAAGCTCTTAATAACTTAAAGGGTATTATAAACTATTTAAAAAGGCTGTATCGTATATAGAAGGCCATCTTCCCTTCCTCTCCCTCGGCTATACGGATTTTATAGAACGCTTATACTATATCTATTTTAGTAAATTATTTCGCTTTAACTATAATATAGAAAATCTCTTTAATTAAGGGTAGCGAATAGTAATTAATTCTTATAATAGTATTTAGAGTTTAATAATTATAATAGAATTATAATCCTTTACTAGACTTCCAAATAAAAAGGATTAGTACTACGGCCAAAGAATTACTAGTACGAATAAACCCTTTATTAAAAAGGTTTCTAAGCGTTTTCTTTAATACTAAGAATTCGTCTCTTAATATATTATAAAGTAGTCCGTAAGGCAACAGCATTTCTTTACTATATTCGTCCTTCTTTACTTCCACCCTATAGTTGATATTAGAGTAATACGGATTAACTTTATCGGCCTCCGACTATTTCTATACGTAGAGTAAATTGTATATATTAATAGGAATCTTCTTTCTTAATTCTTCGTTAATAAAGTCGACCTTAAGCTTAAAAACTTTCTTTACGTTTCGTAAACTAATAGTAAATATTACTATTTCCGCTACTTCTCTACCGTTTTCTTTTTTAATCCGGTTTAATATAGCTATAAAGGTAATAGTTAAATAATAAATAGCTTCTTTAATCTCTATTGTACAAGGGGAAGACTTTTTAAACGTATATTTTAAATATAAAATTTAATATCCAGCTACTCTATATTAGAATTTATATTTATATAGGATTGAATAGGCTTTTATCGCGGTTAACTACAGCTTTCCTAATATTATAGGGAATTTTAGCTTAGGAATTACGTAAGTATAAACAATTAATTTATAGCTATAAATATCTACCTTAAAATAAATAATATTCTTAATTTCTATACCTTCTATTTTAATAGAGGCGCCTCTAATTTATCTCTAGGGAATTAGAATTACTAGAATCTTTAATTTCTCAATTACCTTCTTACTAATAGTAGTATAATACTAATAACCTTTATTAATAAAGGTATAGAATTAATTTTTATTATTAATAGTAATAAGGATTTTAATAATATTTATTTCTATAAAACTTAGGAAGTTCGAAGCTCCCGCCTCCTTACTTAATATTCCTATCTATTCCTATATTTAATTTTATATAAGAACTATTTTTTTCCTAACCCCTCCGAGGAAGAATTTTTAATATCCTCTAGTAATAAATCGATATAAAACTTAGTAATTCTAATACTAACCCTATTAGGACGCTAAACTAGTCTATATATATAATTGCTAATTATATATCCGTTAGTACTATAATATAGGTAAAACCTAATTAAACGCCGCTTATTATATTCCTTTTAAAAGATTTATTTAGTACGCTTCGTATCTTTACTATAATTTTTATTCTTAATTTTAGTAGCGCTTATTATTATTAGTATATCGCCGTTAGTATCCTTTGAAAATAAATTTATAGTTTATTCTCGTTAGGGGAAAGACTTCTAATAATAATTAGCGGCCCCTTTATTACTTCTATTAAACTTATAGAAAGCTTAATTCGCTTCGAACCTCTAAATAATATCTTTTAAATCTTCTATATATTAATTGTAAATTTTAGGTATACGGACCGAAATTAATTAATTATATAGAATATTAAATATAGAAGTATTTAATTAAATGAATTAGGATTTATTCTCTTATATTAAACCTCCTACCTTCGTAAGGTTCTCTTTAAAAATTAGGAAAAAATCGGCGAAATTCTAATTCTCGCGTTAGTAAATAATTTGTAAGCGAATTAATATAAGTTACTTCTCGTTCTTATTACTAAAAATTAACTCTAAGTAATTAAATTAATTAATAGGACAATAAGAATCGTTAGTGTAACTATAATACTAGAAGGCCTCTATTTTAATTATTTTATCGCTAAGGAACGCATCGAATAGTATTAACTATCCTAATTTATTATTAGAGATCGTTCTAATTACCCTCTCCTCCTCGTACGTAAGGCGCAATTACGTAAGGAATAGGGAGAAGGTTAAAGTAAATCCGTCCTACTTCGGCCACCTAATATTCTTATATTTAGTACTAAGAGCGGCGATAAGGGCGGCTTTTTAAGTAGTACCAATTATAATACTAAAAGTAGTAATAATTATATAAATAATTATTTAGGGGTTATTTTATATTCTTTAAATTATAAGTAGAGTATTAACAACGGTTCTAATAGCGTTAACGAATACTATACTTGTAAAAATATTTCTAATAAAATTATCTTTCTCTCTTTATATATATTAAACTTCAACCTATCGCACTTCTTCTTCTACGTTCAATATAGCGTACTACTACCCTTATTATTACAACGGCGGTATATTTTAATCCATTAATTCTATTAGTTAATAGAACCTAATATAACGGGGATAGTACGGTTAATATAGGTACTAATTATATAATTTAATTAAGGTTCTATAAAGGAAGGAAAAGTCTATTTAAAATACGGATCCACCGGCGCCGAGGTTTTCATTGGGGCTGCGCGCTCTGCGCCACTATAGCTAACGACAGCTCTAGTCCAGAGACCAGAGTCCATAACCCGGGCGCTAGCCCCATAACAACTAGTATTAGAAATACTAGTCTAGTACTGAAAATACTAGTCTAGTACTAAAAATACTAGTCTAGTATTTCTAATACTTAATTAGATTTTTACTATTATATATAGTAAATTTAAATTTATAATACCTTATTATATCTATATAAATATTATTAATATTAATAATAGTAAATATTATATATAATAATATAATACATCTTTATAATTATATTTATATTAATATAATACTCAATTTCAATACCTTCTATTATTATAAAAATAAAAATAATTATACGTATATATATATTTATATATATAAAGATCTTCAATCTACTATACTATATAATAATATAAGAAAATAAAAAGCAAATAAATAAGAAAATCCTAATACTTATATAATAATAATAATAAGAATTCTTATTATTATTTATTAATATAAGCTTTATATTCCTTCAAAGCAAGCCTTATAAGCCTTACCCTCCTTCTTCAAATCCTACTGCTGGCGCCAGTGGTACTGCAAAGTATGTTTGTTAAGAAATCGCTTCTTACAACGGGAATTATCACAAACCCAGAAAATCTTATTATCCTATAATAATAATAATAAATAATTAGTAAATAAATAAATAAATAAATAAATAAATAAATAAATAAATAAATAAATAATATATATATATATATATATATATATTTAATTATATTTAAAATTATTAATTACTTACAATGAACTTTCTATTTCTCCAAGCTCGAACCCGCTTCGTATAAGTCCTTGGACTTTCTAATAATATAATTAGTAAATAAATAAAAAATAAAAAAATAAATATATAAATATATATTTTACTTACTTTTAAAAGCATTTCTATCCCGGGCTTCTATATTCGATTCTAGATCCTCCCCGAGTTCTATAATCCTTTTATAGTCTTCGACCTTCTTTCGTAGCCGTTGATTTTCTTCTTTCAAATTCTTATAAATATCTTCCTTTTGTTGATCTTCTTTTATTTTTCTTTCAATCTCTTCCTAGCTCTTAAGGCTATTATTCCAAGCCGTAATCGAATTCGTAAATCGGATTTTGAGGGTTTGAATTTCCTTATATATATTAGAAAGAATCGGGCTTGGGTCTTCGGTTTGTAATTCTTCGATTTCTTAGTGTTCGTCAGAATTAATATCGCCTTCCAGTTCCCAGAATTCTTCAGAATCGTCTTCAAGATTGGTAGAAGGATGGATTTTCGGAATGAGTGTAAGAGGGTGGAAGTTATTCTATAAATAAATTAATAAATATTTAATAAATAATAAAATAAATAATTATTATTTTAATATATATATATATATATATATATATATATATATATATATATATATATAAATACGTACCGTGGAATACGAATAGCAGAAGTGCGGAGTATCTGTAAAATGGCCAAAATATTCATCGTTACGAAGGTTGTACTATAGATATTATTAATATTTTAATAAAATAAAATTATATAAAGATATAAAACTTACTTCCCAAATTATATCTCTTTCTAAAGCCCAGGCTTCGTTGAAGATTTCCATAATCTTCTATTAGTTAGGTTTTTCTTCAAAGGTTATAATAGAATTCTTCAATTGTTCGAAGCGGGATTAAATAGAAGTATAACCGTAGTAGTTAACGGAGGGGAAGGCGGAGGTAGTAATAACCATTTTATAAAATTTATTAAAAAGATTTAATAAATTTTAATATAGTAGTTGTTGTATTATTATAGTAGTTGTTAAACGAGTAAAGTATTCGAATTCGTTATAGAGTAAAAAATAGGAAAGATTGAAAATGAAGGGGGGAAGGGAGATATATATAGAAATTTCTAGAATAGTATTCTTAAATAACTATTAAAATTTATTAATATTTAATTAATCTAATAGAATTAATTATTAATTATTAATTTAATTCCTTGATTAATTACAGTAATTAATAATTAATTAAATCGATTTTAAATTAATTAATGAATTAATAATTAATTATTAAATAATTATTAACTTAATTCTAATATTAATTATTAATTAATAAATTAATTTCGTTACTAATCTAATAGTTTAATTAATTATTAAATGGATTCTTTAATATATTACAATTATGAATTATAATATTTCATTAATAGTTTAATTAATAATTAATTATATTAATTAATCTCTTATGTACTATTAATAATTAATTGATTTAATAATTATACAAATAAATCAATTAATTAATTAATAATATATTTAAGTATATTAATTATAGTATTAATTAAATTGGGTTATAGATTTTCAAGGTAATATAATTAATAGATAGTTATATTTAATTAATAAATTACTTAATTAATTATTAATATATATATATTAATTATAGTAATTTACTAATAATTATATTATTTATTATAATTAATTACTTAAATACTAAAGTACTTATATTAATTAATTAATTAATTATTACGTAGATTATAATAATTAATTACTTATTAAGTCCCCTTAGATATATTATAATAATTAATAAACTATTATTAGTATAATAATATTTCGTTTATTAACGAGCCTTAAATTATTATAATACAATAATTATAAAATAAAGTAAAATAATTATTAATTAATTAATTAACTTTATATATTAAACTGCTAATTATTATACTATATAAAATAATTATTAATACTACTTAATTAAGTTTTCCTATTAACTAATTATTATATTATTATATAAATAGTAAATATATAATTATTATATTATATTATAAATATTAAATAAATTATTTAATTTATTTATTTTATATAGTAATTAATAAACAAGAGTAATTAATTAATTACTAAATTAATTCTAACTTTAAATTAGTTATTATATTCTTTGAGGCCTTTTAACGAATTATTACATTAAATGTATTAATTTATTAATAAATAAATAAATTCATTATTTAATATATTTGTAAGAAAATTGGAATAGGTAATTAATTATTGAAGATAGTAAAATAATTATATTAATTAATAATATTATAAATATAATAATTCATTTAAGTAATTAATTATAAGAGAGAGTTAATTAATTCTAATAGTTAGATAATTAGTTATTTATTAATTAAATAATTTAAATTAAATTCCTTAATATACGTTATTAATTAATTATTCACTATTTACTATTACTTTAATTATTATTTAATTAATTAATTAATAAATTATTTCATTAATTAATTAATTAATTAATTAATAAATTATTTCATTAATTATTTAATTAGTTATTTGTATAATCAAACAATTAAATATTCAATTAATTATTTCATTAACTATCTAATACACTATCTAATTAATTATTTCATCAATTATTTAATTAATTATTTAATCAATCATTTGAATAATTATCCAATTAATTATTTAATTAATTATTAAATTAATTATTGGATTAACTATTAATTAATTGTTTTATTAATTATTTAATTACTTATTCAGTTAATTATTTAATTAATTATTAATTAATTATTCGAGTAATTATCCAATTAATTATTTAATTAATTATTAATTACTTGTAAGATTAATTATTAAATTAATAATCTTATTATTTTTAGATAAACTATTAAGGTATAAAGAGTATAGCTTTCTACCTTCTTTCAACTTTATATTTCTTCCTAAACTTAACTATTAGAAATCTACAATATTCTATTTATATTAAATCTTATATATCTATATATATATTTATATTTTTCAAACTCTACTATATTTTATTATAAACTATACAATGCTTTTCGAATCTAATAATATTGAATTTACCCCCTCTACTCAAAATGAAACTACCCAAAAAGTTAATAAATTAAATATTAATACGAATATTAAAGGAAAAAATAGAGCGATTGAAAATACTTCCCCTATCCCAGCTTCGAGTAGTTTTCAAGATAATTCTAATAATATATTCGAAAATACAATAGATTTTACATTTAATTTAAAAGCTTATATTATTAAAGCTAGGTATTTTAAAGTTGAACTTTTACCAATTAATATAACTAAACCTCGTAGAATTAAACTACTTTGTAAATAGTAAGTAAAAGAAGTAAATAAACAATATAAAATTTATATATTTATAAATTATTATTATTATTATTATTATAATAATAATTATTATTATTATTACTATTTATAAGATTTTATTAATATTAACGATTTAATAATTGTAATTATAGTAAGATTGAAAATGTAAAAGGATTTCAATTATCGAATTTAGTAAAACATTTAAAGGCCAACTATAAGAATAAACCTTATAATAAAAAAATGGAAGTTCAAATACAAGCTAGTAAGTTAATAATTACTTATAATAAATATATATATATAAAATATATTATATTTATACTTTATTTTAATAATTAAATATTAAATATAAATACTAATATATTATAGAAATAACTACTCCCTTTGAACAAATGGAAAATATATCTATTAAAAGACCTCGAAATATATTAGGAATGTAGGCGAAAGGTAGGCTGAGGTGACTATAGTTGTAGTTATACGTAGGGGACGGTAAGTTAGGGGTTAATTTAAAGATATATTAATAGTTACCGACTATAATGAACTATACTTCGTTGAACCTCTTTTATACTTATATAAATTCTATTTATCCGTTAATAAACGTTATAGAGTCCCGTACTAATTTGGCGCCCCGATACGGTGCCGGATTATCCTTCCTACGAGCCCGACCCGATATAGGCGCTACTATTATTAGTCCGCCGCTTTGGCCGACGGAGCGGAGTAGCGACTGTTGGAGTATTTTGGTACGTAGGTTCTTCGCCTCCTAATACGACCCCCCTCCTTATAGGTTCCGTCTTTAGAATTTCTATAATTCGTAGTAAATCCCAGTTAGTAGCGGAGGGCATTGGTATTATATTATTATAGTATTATTAGGCTATATTATTGGCGAGGGTACAATATCTTTACTTATTGGTTCGGTGAACTATTATTTATAACGGTCGCTAATACTATATCCCGGATATTATAGCTATTTTTCCGTCTACGAACCGTTTGCTAGGATATCGGTATTATAATATTTATTCTTATAAATTCTAAATATAGATACGAAGCCGCCCGTTAAAAGGTTAGTATTGTAATATCTATTTTTATAAATTCTAAATACGGCCGTTAGAATATTAGTATTATAATATTTATTCTTATAAGTTCTAAATACGGCCGTTGAAATATCGGTATTGTAATATTTATTTTTATAAATTCTAAATACGGATACGAAACCGTCCGTTAGAAGGTCGGTATTATAATATTTATTTTTATAAGCTCTAAATACGGATATAAAACTGCTTACTAAAAAATTGGCATTATAATGTCTATCTTTATAAATTTTAATATAGCGAGCCGCCCGCCGAAATATTGGTATTATAATATTTATTTTTGCGAATTCTAATTGTAAATATAAAACCGGTATTAAATTTAAAGAATTAACCGGATTCCCGATTATTATTATAATTAGTACCCTATAAGCGTACGAAATAGTAAATATAATTTTGTCTAACGATAAATACTATACTAAATTTAAAAGTATTTATAAATATTTTAGAATACTATTGTAATTACGCCCTATAATTCCTCTTATAGTCTATTTTCTATTATTTATATTAAGCCCGTCGTTATATTTACTACTATTTTAAAAATACTAATACTATTATCTCCTAGAATTTCTTTTACCGGATGCTCTCCGTTATTCGTATCTACTATAGCCTATTATAATACCCGAATATAATCCCCCTCCTTATAAATTTTATTTTTAGGACCTTCGTTCCCTTCCTTTATTTCTTATAATTTTGAGTACTATCCTTACTATAAGTCCCCTTACTTATATTATACCTTCCTAATTACTTTTCTATTATCTTCGCCTTATCTTTTATATTATTCTTTTATTTTAATAGTATAACTTTTAACTATTATCCCTATTCTTCCTATTATAATCCAAATTGCGTACCTTCCTACTTTCGTCCTTTTCTCTTATTTTTTTGTAATTACCCTACTATTTAATTATCCTATCCTTCCCCTCTTAATTATTATTTTTATTTTATCCTCCCATTTATTCCTTCTTATTACTTACATAATTGTTTAATAATTCTTCTACTTTATATTATTTTATATTCGCCTACTTAGAATTATATTTATTTACTTTAATTTATATTCGTATAAAGACCTCCTCCCTCATTTATATAACGTCCTTTCCGCCTACCCTCTTTACTTCTCTTCTTTTTCCTCTTCCTATTTTTACTTTTATTACTATATCCGCCCCCCCTTTGCCTATATTTACCCCCCTTATAGATATACGCTTCGCTACTATATATTTACGTACTAACCCCCGCTTTTTTAAAGCGTTTAATTAGTACGTTTATTTCCCTTCTCTATTTTCTTTTTCCTATTCTATCCTCCCCTTCCTCCTACCTTATATTTATTACTAATTTTCGTTCGGCTATTCTTTCTCTCATTTTCTAATAATATTTATCCTTTTATTTATTTAGAATATAGTATTATTCTTACCCAAACGTTTGTAAACGCCCTAGCCCTAAACTTATACGAAGTTTTTAAAAAGATTGGCTAGAATATTTACTAAACTAAAGGTACGTTTCCTTCCTTTTTTTTTTTTTTTTTTTTTTTTTTTTTTTTTTCTTTTTTTTTTTTTTTTACTTTGCTAATATCTTTTTTCTTCTAAAATTCAACGAAACATCGCAATATTCGCTATCGTAGCGCCGCTATATATTTGAAGTCCCCTACGGTATTTATAATTTATAGAACGCTATATAGGACGTAATAATTAAGATTGTACGCTTTATTAATATTAATAACCCCCTATTTACCCCCCTCTTATAGTAATTATAATGTTCTGTAGTAATATTTTAGGCGGTTATATAAGTGTATTTAATTAATAATAGTCTCCTTATAATGTTATTTAGGATATTTCGTATTTCTAACTTTATTTGTAAGGGCTATTTAAAATTAGGCTACTATAGTATTAGTAATACTAACGCTAATACTAATCCGGTAGCCCCTATTAGCTCTCCTATATATATTTCTATACCGAATATTCCTATTTATATCCCCCCTTCCCCCGGTTGTAATTATAGCCCCTAACGTTAATTAGTAAATAGGAAATTAGTATTATTAAATAGAAAATTAAACGAATTATTAGAATTTATATAGGAAGATTATAAATAAATAATATAAGGTAGTATTTACAAATATTATTGATAGGCGCGGTAGTACGTAGGAGTATTTCTTTTAAAATTATAGGTTCTAATCTTATATCGATAATAATAAACGCTACCGGAGATTTTTCGTCCAGGATAATAATAGATAATATAAATTATATTCTTCCTAACGCTTTATTAATTTTCTATGAAGAATCTAAACTACCTCCCCTTCCTATTTTTCGTCCTATTTAATATTTCTATTTTATATTTTATATTTATATTTTATATTTACGTTTTACATTTTTATATTACTTCCTATATCGGCGTTTTACATTTTTACCTTATATTTCTATTTTATATTTCTACTTTAGTATCTTTGCTTTATATCCTTTCTTTATATCTCTACTTTATATTTCTATTTTATATTTCTACTTTGTATCTTACGTTTATATCTTACGTTTGCATTTTGTATTTACGTTTTATATTTGTATTTTGCGTTTATATTTCTCGTTTACGTTTTACGTCTACGTTTTACGTTTTATATCTACGTCTTATATTTATATTTTGCGTTTTACGTCTATATTTTATATTTACATCTTGCGTTTTACGTTTGCGTCTTGTATTTCTACTTTATATTTCTTAGTAATTACTATTCTCCTACTTCTATTTAATTAATTTTTATTAATTTAGTAATTAGTTTACCGCTAGTACGCTACTACTATATTTCCTTAACTTTGTATTTTTTGAGAAGGTTTAAGCAATTTATATCCTCTTATAATACCTACGAATTCTCGTTGTTCGGATACCCCTTCTATTTAATTTAGAATTAATATTGGCGGCCGGATTTATAATATTTTATAATTACTTCGACTTTATATTAAATATTATCCTCCTTAATATCTATAATTTCCCCCTATAGCGCCGCCGTAGCGGGATCCTTATAGTACGGTTCTAGTAGAATAATAAGGAATATTAAGTAGATTCGGTAATACGTAGGGAGTGTGAATTAGTATACTATCTTCTTTTCTCTAACGACTTCAGTAATTTAGAAGGGTCCTAAAAATTTATTTACTAATTTAGCGCTTAGGCGGCGTTATTTAATATATTTTATATTAAATAGAACTTAATTTCTAACGTTGAACTCCTTTAATTTCCGAACTTTATTATACTATTTTATATACCCCTAATTAATAATTTCTAAGGTTATTATAATTTCTAATTACCTACGAAGTAATTCGTTAATCTGTTCGGTAATTATTATAGGAAGGATTATTTTTCGCTTTCGTTCCGGATTTATTAGTCCCTAAGGATAATATCCGAAGAGTAGTTCCGAAAGGGACTTTTTAATAGTAGTATAAAAATAGTTATTATACGTTTACTATGCGAGTATAATTTTTTCGGCCTAATCGACCTACTCTATATTATAAAAGATCCGAAGGTATAATTCTAAATTCTAATTCTACCTCTTTATTTATCCGTCCGTCTAAGGGTATTAAATTATATTAAAACGTTTATAAATATTTAAAAGTTCGTAATAAATCTTCTAAAATTAATTTATAAAAAGGCTGCCTCTATCCAATATAATAAAATCCGGGAGGTTAAATTATTAAAAAACGTTTCGTTAAAAAAAGAATATAAATTATTAGGTATTAATCGTCTTTTACATAGGGATATATAAGGCATACTTAATAAAACGGTTAATAATAATAAAAATTGTATTATAGGTCCGATTAAATATAGGGTCGAATAATTTTAGTAGTCTAGTAATAAAATCGTATAAAATATTTTATTAAGAGATAGTAGGGATAAATAGCAATTTTAATAGCCCGTATAATTAATAATTATAAGGTTTAACCTTCTAATACGTTAGATATTTATAAATATATAATTCGACGTTAATTATAATAGTAGGTTAGTAATAGAATTAATTAATATACTTCAATATTTTCTTTTAACCTAGGTACCCGGTTATTGCTATATTATAGTAGGCGTAGAATAATTCGGCCCGTATACGTTTTAGAATATAGACTTAATATTAATACTATAGAATTCCGTCTTCCCCTATTTTCTAATTCTTTATTCGTTTCCTCCCTTCGCTATTCTTTTATACTTCCTTAATAATAAATAGATCCTCCTTCTACGCTTCTAATAATTATTATCCTAATAATAGTAATTATTCTTCGTCCTTCTATACCCTTATTACTACTATATATTTACTTATATTCTTTATTATAATACCTTCGTTCTCCTTCCTTAATTTAATAGTAGCTTCGTCCGCGAACTTTACCTTTTTTTTCACTATTCTATCCTTTCTACTATCGCCTTCGACCTTTTTTTACTTTTTCCCCTCCCTATTTATTTTACCCTCCTCCTTCGAATCCTACTTTTCTTCCCGCAATTCAATTCTTTCGTCCTCCAACGTTTAACCTTCTTCTATTTCGCTTATATCCTATCGCTATTCCCTCTCCTCTACTATTATTTTTTAAACTTCTTTTCCGATTAAAATTACCCGTCTTACTAATATTTTTAATACCCAATTTTCTTTTATTATTCGGCCCTTTTCTTTATTCCCTTTAATAATTTTTATTAATAGGTAGTTACCCCCTATTTCCGGTTCTTCTCTTTATAATTACAGTTTTTTCAATAACCTATCCGCCGGATTTAATTTTCCCGGCCGATATTTAATCCTAAAATTATATACCGCTAATTTTAATACTTACCGATTCTACTTCGTACTAGTCCGCTCCTTATTTCGAAAATATTATAGGTTTAAATAATCTATAATTATTAAGAACGGTTTATTTATATATAATAAATATTACTTCTATACCTTTAATATTCCTACGATTATTAATAGTTTTCTATCCCCGACCTTATACCTTATTTCTTCCGGCGACTTTTTCCTTAAAAAGAAAATTACTAGGTACTACTTATTATTATACAATTATATAAAAACCGTCCCGATCGTAAAGTCCGACGTATTTATTTCTATTTAGATTTATAACGTCGGGTTAAAATAATATAATATAGGAGCTTCCTAAAATAGTTTTTTAAATTCCGCGAACGCCTCCCCTACTTCTTTTATAAATTTGAACGGCCTCTATTTATCGCCTTTTAATAATTCTATTAGGAGCGCTATTACTTTAGAATATAATATTATAAAACGCTAATAGAATTTTATAAACCTTAGGAAGATTTAAATATTGTAAACGTTCGCCGGAGCCTCCTATTCCGCAATTACTACGACCCTCTCTAAGTCTATCGATACGCCCTTTAGAAAAACGATATATTTTAGAAATAATACCCGTTTTGTATAAAATTTATACTTACCCAAATTTACGTAGAGATTCCGATCTTATAGCCGTTAAAGGACTTCCTTAATATAATCAATATAGTCTTCTTCGTTCTTACTATAAATTAGAATATTATTAAAATAAGTAATATATATAGTATTTATTAGCCCCGCTAATATATTATTAATATACGTTTAAAATATTACCGGCGCGTTCGCTAACCCTATCGGTATAATTAAGAATTTATAGTACTTGTACTTTATATAAAACGCTGTTTTCTCTTCGTTTCCCTCTCGGATCCGAATCTTATAGTATATATCCTTTAAATCTAATTTAGTAAAGACTTTAACCGACGACAATCGATCTAGAATTTTTTAAATAAAGGGTAACGCCGTCTAATTCTTCTTTGTAACTTTATTTAATATTTTAAAATTAATATAGAATTTTAATTTTCTACCTTTCTTTAAAATAAAAATAATAGGGGCGCCCACTAAATTAATAGAGGGACGAATTTATCCCTTCTAAAGTACTTCTACTAATTATTTATATAATATTTCTAATTCTTTAATATTTAATATATAAATTAGTCCCTAAGGCGCCGATTCTCTTTTAATTAAATTAATATAATATTCTAACCGGTCGTATTAGGGTTGGGGTATAATCGAAGTTTCGAATACCGATCGGAATTCTTTATATTCCGGCGGAATAATTAGTTTAGGGACGGTAGGTTTACTTTCTATTTCCTTTAATAATTCTAAGGGTTATAGTAGTATTAATTCTATAGGGGGTATTAAGGTAGGGTAGATATTATTAAATACTACCCGAAAGACCTTTATTAGGGAAGTAGGGATTAAAAATATTTCGGTTAATTTTAATATAATAGGTAGGGTTATAAATTCTAACGCTAAAGAAGAGAGGATTTTGAATAGGATATTCGTATACGTAGGAGGGCGGAAACCTTCTTCTACCTTTACTATTTCCTAAGGATCTAATAATAAAATTAAATTCTACTATAGCCCTATTAGGATAATTACAACGTTATATATTTCCTTTACTAGTACTATATTTAATATAAGATTATTAATTTTAATACAAAAACGAAACGATTATCGCCGCTAATTAATATTAGGGTTCTATTTATAAAGTTAGAAGTAATTAAAGATAATTTTTATAGCCGGAGATTTAATTATAGTAAAAGTAATTCGCTTTATTTATTTAGTACTATAGGAGTTATATATTTTAATAAAATGGGTAGTTGTATTATATATAGGAATAGGTTGAAGAGAGAAATTAATAAGACAATAAGGTACTAAATTAATTTTTATATTCGATAGGAGTAAATATTTACTAATTAAATTTAATTCCGTGCCCGAATTTATTAACCTTTATATACTCCGCTAATTTCTATAAATCTTTACTAATAACCTTATTTTTAAATATAATTATAATTTACTTATATTATCCTAAATAATTACGGCTACCGTTCTAATTACAATCGATTTAGCGTTCGTTCTATATAAAGGGGTATTTGCAAGGATAATATAATTCCATACTAAATAGCCAACCTAACTACAATTGTAATACGTTTAATTTTAGTACGTTACTATAAAATAACCCGTTATATTATATTTATAGTAGGTATTCGGTAACTTCGATTAGGTATAACGGTTATATATATAATTTTTCTAGTAATAAAGGGAATAAATAAAATTAAGATTTATTTAAAAAATAGTAGGGAGGCGATAGGGAAAATCGGAGGGGTTAATACTATAGGACAATTAAAAAAGAATATTCGAAAAGGAAGTAAGAGGGTATAAAGACAAAAAAGACAATAGAATATACTTTAAAGATATTTAATTTTAATAATATAATACGGACGGTTTAATATTCTTTAAGCTTTCTAATTATTCTATATACGTTATTGTTTCGTTTATTATATTAATACTAGCCGTCGAAAGGACGCTTTATTTAAAAAGGGGGTATAACCGGTTAACTTAAGTAACGACCCGAATATATTCCGGTTAATTATATAATAAATTAAATTCTTTAATATAATAATAGTTATAAAAATTATAAACGGTTTCCGAAGCGCTTTACTATATACATTCAAATTTATTAAAAGCGGATCGTTCAATAATTTAAATATTACTATTATATTTAATTTCTAAGAAAGTACGGAGGTTGCTCTACGTAAACGTATTATAAATAATATTATACCCGGGTTTACTATAGAGAGCTAATATATATTTAATTTATATATTCTTAGGATTACCTTTAATATAATTAATAACGAACGAGAGGGAAGTACGGGGGTATTTTTAAAAGTACGTATCGATATTATAGAAGTAATTCTATAATTATAAAAAACTTTCGCCGGTAAATTTAATAATATTATATTTAGAATAGTATTTAATATAAGTTAGTATAGCTATAATTAGTAAAGGGGTAGTTATAGCAACGGCCGCCGACGAGGGGGTAGTAAGGGGAAGTATAGTAAAAATACAAGTCTAATTATAGAAGAGGTAATTTTAATAATAGAACTTAGTAGGGATAGGGGGGTAATTTCCTATTAAATTTTATTCGGCGAAGTTTACGAAAGCGAATTAATCCTATTAAAATATATACGAAGGGAGATAATTAAAGAGAAATTTAATTGTAATAAATTAAAATTCAAATAATTATTACTTATATACAAATTCGTCGGTTTCCGAAATTTAGGGATATAAACGGAAAGTTTAAGGTAATATAGGGGGGTAATCTTTATTATTATCTTCTTCGACGGATTTTACGGTAGGTTAGCGCTATTACAAGGAAGGCAGAGGAAATTGAATTATTTTAACCGTAGTAACTACGGAAGTAGTAGTACGAGAGGGACGAAGAGTAGCCTCGGTAGTATAAGAAATAGACTGGCTGCTACGTATATATATTTTAATAGTATCGGTTCAATTCCCGGAAGAAGAATTATTAATTTATTAGGAATATAGGCGAAAAGTAGGCTAAAGTGACTACAGTCGTAGCTATACGTAAGGGACGGTAAGTTAGGGGTTAATTTAAAAATATATTAATAATTACCGATTATAATAAACTATATTTTATTGAACCTCTTTTATACCTATATAAACTTTATTTATTTGTTAATAAGCGTTATAGAGTCCTATACTAGTCTAACGCCCCGATACAGTGCCGGATTATCCTTTCCGCGAGCCCGACCCGATATAGGCGTTGCCGTTATTAGTCCGCCGCTTCGGCCGACGGAACGGAGCAGCGACCGTTGGAGTACTTCGGTACGCAGGCTCTTCGCCTCCTAATAAAATATTATATATTTAGATTTTAATAAAGATATTACTTATTCTAAAATTCTTGATTTTTTTATTGATAATAATATTGCTTTTAACGTTATTGAATTAATTAATATTCTTATTCCTAGACTATAAACTATAGTGCCCTATTGGTATAGGGTCCTTCTCTAGTTCTCTAGAGGGGAAAATTGTAAGGCGTTAAGTGCCCCCGGATGAAAACCTCCAGCTCTATTTCGGCTGTAATTTACTACGCCGCTCCTATTTTGCTTACAACTATAACGGTTCTTACCTACTGCTATAGCGAATATAATTTCGTTTCTTCTACTACTGTATCGTCCTAATATTAGAATAATAGGAATAATAGGAATAGGACTAAACCCGGTATATTACTTCCTTCGCCGCCTTTCTACCTTATTCCCTACTATTCCCTCCTCCGCTTTTTCCCTACTTCCCTATTTTATTTTCCTATCTCCTACCCTACTTTTTTACTTCCTTCCTCTATTTACAAATACTTCCGCCCTATTATTTACTCTCCTACCTTATAGTTCTACCCCTACTTATATTAATATAAAAACCCTATCCCTTATTTATATAATCCCCCTTATAGCGCCCCTCCTAGTCCTTCTCCTCCTTCTTCCTTATTGTAATTTCTATTAAAATAGCTTCCTCCGGCCGCTATTGTTCTAGCCCTATCGATTTAATTTCCAATGTGGAGGGTTCCTCCCTTATTGCGTCCCTAGGCCCTACGTCCCCCGCAATCCCTTTAATCGTACCTTTAGAATCCGTATTCCTTGTTTGTATTCTTTATAATTTTATTAGTAATTATCCCCCTTAGAATTGGTATAGTTTCCTCCTCTTCTTCTCTAATCCTTATACTAATTTAATTAGTATTATTCGTAAAATCCCCTACCTTTACTATATTTTAAATTTTGCTTCCGTCCTATACTCTAATAATAATAAGCTTAGCTCCTCCGGTACTTTCTAGAAGGTTATTGCTAATAAGGTTTACTTTATTTCGTTTATTAGTAGGTTATTTATTTTCTATATTTCCTTTCTATTATTTAATTTCGCTTTTAATTAATAGTATTTAGAATACTATTTACAATTATACCTCCGGTAAATATATATTAGATATTCCTACTAATTTTTACAATTCTTGTAATGCTATTTAGGCGGTAGCTATTATTATAATAGTAGGTAATTAAAATAGGTTTAACCTTAATTTAAATATCTTTATCCGTATTATTAATAATTTTACTAATTATATATATACCTATTTAAAGTAGGACGGCCTTCCTACCGACTATAAATATTTTCCTTACACTTTAAATTATAGTATTATTAAATAGTAATAGAAAGGTTATTATAAACTAATTACAAAGGACGTTCGTTATAGTTATATTCCTTCCCTACCTAGCGGTAGTACTATAAATCCGGTTCGGATCGTATCCGGTTCTAGTAGTAGTACTATTACTCCTATACGTATTGTATCCAACGGTAATAGTTATACTATTCCTATTTGTATAGTTTTTAATTCTAATAATAATAGTAGTTTTACTCCTAATAACCCTATAGCTGTTAATACTCCCGGTCGTACCCTTATAAATAATAATTAGGTCTAATAGTATTATAAGGTTACTATAAATTAGATTCGTATAATAGAACTATTCGAATAATTTTTCAAACGCAATTAAACGTTCGTTAAATAATACTTTTTAATTCTTACTATAATTATAGTTTAAATAATTCCTATAGTTAGTACAAATATTTCCTCCTTGTTCCTATTCTATTATTCTAATATTATTAATATTCCGTTTTCCTCCTAAAAGTACCTTATAATTTCTTTATATTATTCTTCCTCTAATTTGATTATTAAATAGTACTCTCTTAATTTCCCTAACCTTAATGCTTATAATAGAATCTTCTCGGCTTTAATTCTATTGTCTAAGTATTCCTAAAGTTCTTCCTTTGTTAATAATTAGGCTTTTAAGTTCGATTAGAAGATAATATCCGTATTAAAGCAATTTAGGACAATATAGGCGAATATTTCCTTTTTAAATCCGTAGGCGTAGATAGGAGTTAAAACGCCCGGTATTTTCCTCCGGTAGAAGAAGGCCCGGAGGCCGATGACTTCTATTCTAGTTTAAATAAGAAGGGAATTTTTTACTTTAATTAATAAGTATAGCTCCTCTTCAATCTCTTCTAATTATTAGCGTTTTCCTTTCTTCTTCTTTATACCGACTATATACTATTGGATAGCCTTTCTACTAAATTTAGGAGTAAAGTTAGTAATAGTAAATTTGTACCGTCGCCCTAATTTTATTATTACCGCCGCTAAATAATAGTTGTAGTACAATACTTATTCCCGGTTTATTGTATCCTCTAGTTACTCTTCTCTATTAGCGGCTATTAGTTTTAGAATTTATAATAGTAGTAATAATTAAATCCCTAACTTTGAGGGGGGGTTAATTACTATTATTAGTAGTTTTTCTGTTAATACCTATATTTTAGCCTACCGAACTTTAATTATACTGCTCTCTAGTTTGTCGGCGGGTAGTTAACTTTTAATTTATTATATTTAAATACAATTAGAGATTCAAATTGTAGTCCCCTAGACGAATTGGGCTTAGTCTGTCCGGGCGAGCCTTTCTTTAAAGGCCTGGACCCTTTTATTAAGGTAAAGGTCGAACGGTAGATAAAAGGTTTTTGTTTCTAAATTTTATATTAATATAATTTTATATACCCCGGTAATAATTTTTAAATATTTAGTTTAATATTTTGCTAACCTAACTATTATCCCCCGAAATTTACTATAAATTTTAATCGGTTAATAGAATATTGAAGTTCTATATATAATAATATTATAAATATATTTAATATATATTTCCCGTACTTAAATAAAAGAGTAACCCTATATTTTCGCTACTAATTTTATAAATATATTTATTTGTATCGTTATTTTCTTTTTTACTACTTCTATATAAGCCCTATAATTAAATTTACAATTTAGCTAGACTCTTAAGAATTGTATTAATTCCGTCGGTTGAAATACTATTTCCCTGAATTAGAGAGTTTCTATCCTTGGTACCCTCGTCTGTATAAAGTATATTAATTCTATTTTAATTACTTCGAATTCTATACCTTTCGCCCCTACTTATTCCGAATATACCTCCTATACTATTTATAACGTCCGGCAATTTTCTTCGGTAGTACGGACTACCGCTATAATATTAATATTATTAGTAAAACCGACTATAATTATATTCGGGATTATTACTAATTTCTAATATAATAAAATAATAAAGAGAATAAATAAAATAGGGGAGAGGGGGGAGCCTTATAGTACTCTAATAGTAATTGTATAAGGGCGGGAGGTTTCGTTGTTGAAAAAAAGAGAGCCTCTTTTTCTAGCGATAAAGTTCGCTACCTACTGAATAATCTATATTAGGAATTATATTTCCTATAAGGTATATAAAAATTATTTATAATTAATTCTATTAAATACTCTTTTTAAATTTAAAAGTATAAGGAACGTTATAGCCCCGAATTTCTAGGCTGTATATACTACGTCGGTAACTACCCGGACCGCAAATTCTATTGAACGGCCTGCCCGATTGCTTATTTAATTTTTTAATAGGAAGTTAAACTCTTTAGTTATTTATATAAACCTTTTAATTATAAATGTTTTAAAGATTTTTCCTACGTTATTAAATAATAATATTAGCCTCTATACGCCCGCTAGCTTCTATTAGGTAGCGCTCTTCCTAGGTTTTTTAAGGATAATTACTTTTGTATTCTTAAATTACTATAGGAAATATCCGAATTAGAGGCTAGTAGATATTAAGTATATTATAGCCTACTAGAACGGTTACTTATATATTTTTAGAAACTTATTTGAGTACTAATCGATCCCGGGGGCTTTATTAAGCGCTATTTAGGAGAATACGTCCTAAATGTCCTCCTCGTCGATTAGTTCGCTAATAATTATCGGTTTAGTACTATTTAATAATTTAGTCCAATCCGGTAAGTAATTTATTAGGACTTCTACCTTCGGGAAGAAATAATTAGTAAGGATTTCGGCCTTACTATTATAATTTCCGACTTCTATTACCCCTTCGTAAGTTTAAAGGGTTAATAATTTGGGCGGGTCTATTAATTTATAATTTCAAATATAAGCCTATCGTTCTAAGGGCTAAAATCGATTTAGGTTCTTCGAAACTTCGGTAATACTATTATACTATATAGCCTACTAAGCTTTCGTAATTATCCTCTTTTTTTTTATTATAGTTTTAATAAAATCCTTTTAGTTTAATACTATTTAGTATTTAAACTACTCTTAATATATCTTCTATATTTCTTTTATTATTATTTTATATCCTAATATCTATTAATTTACTTTCTTCCCTCGACCTTTCTTTTAATATAGGACGAATTCTTCTATAATACTTGTAAATTCTCTATCGAACCTACAAAAGGCGAATTTAAAATCCTCTATTATATTAATCCTTTTTAAGATTAATATTCGCTTCTCCGATATTTCCCTTACTTTTACTGTATTTATAAGACTTTAACTATATTTTCCTTCCTTTTCCGTTTTTTTATTCTTTCTTCCTACTTAGATCTAAATTTCCTAAGGGTAATAGTCCGAACCGGTCTATTCGTACTTCTATACTCCCTAATATTCGGCCTTAACCCCGGGTAATAGTTATATATAATTAATTATTTTATTCCTCTCTCCTTATATTATATTTCCGAACCTTATTAATTTACTACGGGGGGTAAATAAATTAAATCTCTAACGTTGTACTTATATAAGGAGGCGAACGGCCTTTAGGCTAGTCCTATTCTCTAAATCCTAATTGGAATAGTAGAGATTATAATCCCTAATTATAATTAAGTTTCCTACTAAGGGCCCGACCTCGAAAAATTTAAGGAGTAGCAATCCTTATTAATATTCTAATATTCCCTATATAAAGATAAGAGAATAAATAGAAAAGACGGTCGTTAATTCCCTTAGGCTCTTAAACGTTACTATAGCCCAATCTTTTCCGGCTTAAAAATTTAAATCCTTTAAATTCTATCTCTTATTTATATATATTACCGCCCTTCCCTTCTCTATATAATCGACTCCGAAATACCTTCCGCCTTTAGGACGGTAAATATCCTTATTTAAATTTCTACCCGGCTCCTAAATCGTTATAATATTGTAAATCTCCTTTTATTCGAATAGAAGCTTCCCTCTTTTATATAACTTCCCTACGTTCTAATAGAGTATTTTTAATTAGATTATTAATTACCCTAAAATAAGGTTCCTTCTAATCCTTCTACGGAGGATAAGGGTATTACTTCCCTAGGGGGGGCTATAATTGTATAAATATTATTACTGCTATATAACCGATTCCCTCCTATACTTTAGGAATGTATATAAATATTTATCGGACTTTAAGGGTTTAACGGCTTCGGTCGGGAGGATAGGCCGATAATTTTCTTTAGCCGTCCTTTTTTCGCAATTCTTCTAATATATCTCTTTAGGGTAATAATAATATAAGAATTAGGGAGGGTATTTAGGAGGACGCCCTCGTTTATAATTTCTATTATTAATTCTAATACCTTCCTAACTAGGTTCTTACGAAGGGCGAACGTCCGTAACCTTTCGGTATATATAATAAATACTTTTATAATTGTCTTCCGGAGAATAAAATACTCCTTATAATTATATATACAATAGCCCTTCTTCTTATACGGCTTATAATAGACAAATAACTTATTATTATTAAACGGACAATTTACTTCGCTAAAATAATCTCTTTCGTATTTAGTTTTACTATAACGGGTGTAAATATTTTTTTAATAGTAGAATTTCGCTATATATTTAATTCTTTAATATTTAAAGTATTATTAAACGTTATTCGAAATTTAGAATGGTTTATATAAGTATACGCCGCCGTCCTAAAGGAAGAGGTTATCTTAGAGGAAGTATACCGCCGATATAATAGTAACCTTTATTAGGAGTAAGTTTCTATTCTCTCCGTCCCTTCTTTTCTATAGCCGAATTCTAATAATAAATACCTCCGGGTTCTTCTCCTTTACTACGTTTAATATAGCTTCCGCCGTAGTATAATTATTAATACTATTTTAAAGTACGCCCCGGACTAGTACGCCTACAATACTTATAATAATGAAAATATTAGAACTAAAAACTTTTTTAGCCTATATTTAGTTACACTAATATTAATTATATATAAACTCGTTAAATATAATTACGTAATTTCCGGTTATTAGTATTTTAATAGCCGCTCGGATTACTAGGCTAGTATTCTTCTTACCTAAATACGTAGCTAAAGTTATTTTCGTATCTTTATTCGAACGGTTTACGAATTTAGTAGTAATCGTTGCTCCTTTAATAGTAAACTATTACTCGAAATTGGAAGGGATAAACTTTTTAATAATAGTAGGTAATTATTAAAAGGTAGTACTAATTTTACTTAGGTTAATTTTCGCTACAATATTGGCCTAACGTTTCAATACTTCTTAAGCGCTTTTCTTAATCTCTTTTAGAATATCCTTCTTTAAATTATTAAAATCCTTCTTAGTAATAAACTAGTCGGTTCTAACCTTACCAACCTCGGGTCGTATAGACCTACTTTTTCCGACGCGTGCTTTCGCGAATTCGAAAAGTAATTTTCGAGCCTAATAACAGTCCTCGGTCGAAATAGTATTATAGTCCGCAAACTTATTCGCTCTAATAATAAACTTCTTTAATATTTTATTGTCTTCCTCTATTTTATTTAAGGTCTTTGCAATAAATATAACTTTAGGATTATTATATACTGAAATTTCTGCGAGCGGGTTGTAGATGCTGTTTTCGAGTTTACGGGTACCGCCGTCGATGGCCATCGGCAACGACAATATAACGCCGTCGCTACACTCGTCGCAGGACATCGTGAGGGACGTAAATAACCTTCCTAAATCGATTACCGTTATTAGTTTTCGTTTTGGAGCACTCCTCGACCAGAAATCGGCGTTTCCGGTTTCAAAGCAGTTTAACGTTATTGAATCGGATTCCTTTAAAGAACTTTTAAATTATTATAATAGGTATTTAATTAATTATTTTATATATATATAAATAATTTACTAATATAATATTATAGAAATACTATGGCTTTAAATCGAAAGAAGCTTCGTAATAAAGTTTCTACACTATATGATAATTATTTCAAAGCCTTTAATTTAGAATTAATTAAATATATTAATTTAGGTGGAAAAATCTCTATTATTTTAGATTCCTGGAAATCTAGAAGTGGTGATTCGTATTTTGGGGTAAAAATCTGTTATATAAACGAAAACTTCGAATATAAGTATAAATTAATAGGTAAGTTATAATAATATAATAAAGTTTAATATAATATTAATTATATATTTAATTAGGATTTGAACCCTTACCTTCAAAATATTCAATTACGGGTTATTTTTATCTTAAAGCTTTTTTAAAGATTATTAAAGAGTATAAACCTTTAAATGGAAATTCAGTTATTATAAGGTAAGTAATTATATTTATATATATATATATCTTTCTTTATATATATATATATATATATATATATATTTCTTTATATTATATTATTATATATATATATTCATTACTTTTTGGAATTATAATATAAATAACTAATTATTATTTTTTTAGCTTTACTCGTGATAATGCTAGTTCAAATACTAAATTTCTTTAAGAATATTTTAAAAGACATTATATTGAATTTACTAAAAATAATCTATTTAATATTAGATGTACATCTCATATTATAAATTTAATAGTTAGAGATATTCTAGATTTATTTATAAGTCGACGGGATATTATAATAGAAGAAAGAGGAAGCCAAAGTCCTCGATCATCTATTTATATAACTATGGATGAAGAAGAAAATATTAATGAATATTTAAATATTGAAGATATTGAAGAAGATCCTTATCTACCTAGTGAAGAAAGTAGTTTAAAAGGTAAAAAATATTATATAAAGTATTAATTTATATAAATAATATTATATACTAATTTTATTAGATTTTGTTAATAAAATTCGACTTTTATCGAATTATATTAAAAATACCCAAGATGGTAGAGATATTTAGAAATACGGAATCGATTATACAAAACGGCAAGGTAGTATAAACCCTAAATGGAAGGGTTATACTATCCCTATCGGTAAGTTTTATTTATTTTAATTTATTATAATATAAAATATATATTATATATATATATATATATATATATATATATAGTTATATTATATATCTATATATATATAGATTATAATAAGATTATATTTTATATAATAAAATTATATTTTATATAATAAAATTATTTTTAATATATATTAATTAATATTATACTTTAGATAATGCTACGAGGTGGAATTCTACTTATAGAATGCTAGACCGGTTTTTATATTGTAAAGACGCAGTTATTTACACTTATAAAAATACTAATAATAATATTATTTTAACGAACCAAATTTCTGAAAAGGATTTTAAATATTTAGAAATTTTAAAAAGCCTATTTGAAATCTTTATAGAGCCCTCTATTGAATTACAAGGCCAGGTTTATACTACTATTAATCTAGCATTTCTATATATTTACAATATATTTGCTACCCTTAAGAAGATTATTAACGAAATTGAAAGAAACCAAAATCAAATAGGCGAAGTAAGTATTAATAATATTATTAATAATAATAATAACAATAATAATAATAATATATATATATATATATATATAGTATTTATTTTTTAAGGAATTTATACTAACTAATAATAGGAAGGAATATTAAAGAATATAATTCAAGCGATTAGGGTTAGTATTACTAAATTAGAAAAATACTTTCCTAAGAAATTAAAGAAGAAAGATTTGGAAAAGTATAAACCTTATATTCTAACTTTATTTCTAGATCCACAATATAAACTATCCCATTTCGAAAATGGCTCGGAAGGCCAAGAACCAGGCCTACTATATCATTACCCAACTATTTTAATAGATGTATTAAATATAATTAAAAAGGAATATAAATCGTAAGTGTAATAAAACCTTATATTAATAATAATAATAATTATAATAATAATTATAATAATATTATTATTAATAATAATAGTATATTATTAATACTATTACTATTAATACCATTATTATTAATAGTATCATTATTATTTTAATTATTTCTTTTATTAAAGATATTTATAATTAACAATATTCTTAGTACTACACTCCCTACGACCCGGCTTCGAAATGAAGAAATTACAACTATAGAAGACAATATTCGAAAGATTAAAGTTAAAAAGAATAAATTCTTTATTAAAAGTAAAAGCCAGAATACAATAAATGAAATTGACCAATATTTACAAGAAGGCCGGCCAGAATCTCTGGAGGTAAGTTAATAAATATATGTAATATTATATATTATAATAATTATTTCAATAATATAATATATTTAATAAAATAATACTAAATATATAATATAATAAATAATACTATTATATAATAATACTCTATTAATATTACTTACTTACTAATAAATTTTTAATAGAATATAAATCCTTTAGATTATTGGAAGACTGTAGCTTTGAAATAGCCTACTCTAGCTATAATAGCTAGAAAGTATTTAGGAATTCCAGTTATTAGTGCTAGTATTGAACGTGAATTTAGTTATAATCAATTAATTATAACTAAAAGCCGTACTAAAATCGATCCAAAATTAATAAAGCAAATAATACTTCTAAAAAGTTGGAGAATTACTAGTATTAAAGAAATTAATTAATATTTATATAATAATATTAGTAATTTCTTTGAAGATAATAAAGAAAAGAAGGAAAGAAAAGGCAAAGAAAATAATTCTAATAGTAGTAGTAGTAGTAATAGTAGTAATAGTAGTAATAATAATAATAATAATAAAAGTAATAAAAATAGATTTATTACTTTGAAGGAAAAAAGGGATTTAGAAAAAAGAAGAAAGAATAAAAGAAACCCTATTACTATTTCTAGTAAAAGTAAAGAGGAGGAAGAAGAAGGGGATAAGGAATTTAATAAAAATAATAGTAGTAGTATTACTAATATTCGAGAAAGGTTAAGAAGTAGTAATACTATTATTTATAAGGGGGATAGTTATAATAATAAGGATATTAATTTGGAAGATTTGAATGAAGAGGAATTAGAAGAATATAGAAGAGAAGGTATTATTTCTTAATTATTATAATATTACTATATATTTTAAGTATTAGGAATTAAATTATATAATAATAAATTATATAAAAATACTTTTTCTTATAAATTGGAATTTAAAAAAACTATTAATATCTATATAAACTATTAATATAAATCTTATAATAAATATTATATATTAAATATAATAGTATAATATACTCAATTAATAGATTATATTATTAAATCTTTCTTATACTCTTTAAGATATATTTCGTTTATTATTATATAAATATTAAATTTCTAATTATATTAATATTAAAGTTTCAAATATTTATAATATAAAATATTCTATTTATATTATTACTAATTTTAAATAAATTATTCCTAGTATTATAGTATAAATCTTAGTATTTTAGTACCAATTCTAGTATTTCTAGTACTAACTCTAGTATTTCTAGTACTAACTCTAGTATTTCTAGTACTAACTCTAGTATTTCTAGTACTAACTCTAGTATTTCTAGTACTAACTCTAGTATTTCTAGTACTAACTCTAGTATTTCTAGTACTAATTCTAGTATTTCTAGTACTAATTCTAGTATTTCTAGTACTAATTCTAGTATTTTTAGTACTAATTCTAGTATTTCTAGTACTAATTCTAGTATTTTTAAATAATAATCATATAATTTCAATTAGGAAGTGTAATATTCGTTATAGGTATTAAATTTAATAAGTGTATAGAGTAATTAAAATAAATTATAGTAGAACTACTATAATAATAATAATAATAATAATAATAATAATAATAATAATAATAATAATAATAATAATAATAATAATAATAATAATAATAATAATAATAATAATAATAATAATAATAATAATAATAATAATAATAATAATAATAATAATAATAATAATAATAATAATAATAAGGAAAAGAAAACGAAGAAGAATAATATCTTTTGTAAGATAAATAATTCAATTTTAAATAACGTTTATAAATTAATAATATTAAAGTCTTTCAAATATGATATTATTTCTATTTAAATAAATTTATTTAACATTTCCTTAATTATATATACTTTTACTTATAATAATATCAAAAAGCCTTTTATATAGATTTATTTATAAAATAGCAACTACTTTTATTTTACTACTATAAGACGAAGAAAAAGAAAAAAAGGAAAAAAGGAAAAAAGGAAAAAAGGAAAAAAGAAAAAAAGGAAAAAAGAAAAAAAGAAAAAAAGAAAAAAAGAAAAAAAGAAAAAAAGATAAAAAGGAAAAAAGGAAAAAAGGAAAAAAGGAAAAAAAAGTAAAAAAGAAAAAAAGGAAGAAAAAAGAAGAAAAAAAAGGAAGAAATCCTAGAAAATTATCTACGGCTTTTACGAGTCTTTATAACCCCCCCCCTAGTTTTCTTAGTTTTAGAATTAAAAGGCCTACCCCTTTTTTTAGGAAGAATAGAAGGATAGAAAGAAGAAGGAAGGTTAATCGAAAGAGGATCTAGAGAAAGTAAATAAGGAGGGGTAAAATATTTAGTAGAAGAAGAAGGAGAAGGAGAAGGAGAAGGAGAAGGATTTTTCTTTAAAGAAGAAGCCTAAAAAGAATTAGTATAATAGATAGAAAAATAAATAAATAAATAATAATTAACCTTAGAAGGAAGAATAGAAATAAAACTATTTCCGGTTACTATAATACTATAACCGGGAATTTCTAATACTATAATTAGTTAATTTGGTTGGGAAGTTCCGGAAGGTTGAATAGCTGTTGAAGATTAAGAAAATAAAAAAAAATTAGTAAATTATTTAAAAAGAATTTTAAAAAGAAAGAAAAAAGGGAAGAAAATACCGGTTCAATAACTTAGTTATTAGAAGAACTAATAGGTTAAGAAGGTTCGAGAATAGCTTCGAAGGTAGGAAGAGGCTAAAAAATAATTAGTAAAAAAATAGGAAAAAAAAAATTAAAAAAAAAATAACGTACTTCGAAGGTAGATTAGAAATCGAAGAAATTCGGATCCGGTTGTTCGAAATCTTCTATTGTAGGAAGAGAAAGGAGGGCGTTATTCTAAATAAAAATTAATAAAAAGAATAAAGAAAAAAGAAGAAAATAAAATAAAAAGAATAAAAAGAAGAAGTAAAAAAAGAAATAAAAAGAATAGGAAAAAGAATGAGGGGGGGGGGAGGGAAGAGAGAAAAGAAGAAAAAGAGAGAAAGAAAATGAAAGAAAAATAATAAAAGGAAAAAAATAAAAGAAAAAAAATGGAAGAAAAAGAATAAAAGAAAAAGAATGGAAGAAAAAGAATGGAAGAAAAAGAATAAAAGAAAAAGAATGGAAGAAAAAGAATGGAAGAAAAAGAATGGAAGAAAAAGAATAGAAGAAAAAGAATAAAAGAAAAAGAATAGAAGAAAAAGAATAGAAGAAAAAGAATAGAAGAAAAAGAATAGAAGAAAAAGAATAGAAGAAAAAGAATAGAAGAAAAAGAATAGAAGAAAAAAAATAAAAGAAAAAGAATAAAAGAAAAGAAGGGTAGGAAAAAAGGAAGTAAACGAACCGAAAGAAAGGAATTAGAAGAAGGTTAGTTACCTTCCTAAAGGAAGGTTTCTAAAAAATCCATTATAGAAAGTTAAGAAAAAGAATAAAATTGAGGAATAGAGTAGTAGAAGGTAGGGTAGTGGAAAAGGTTGTAGGTAATTTGGAGAAAAAAAGAATTAGAATTTTAAAGGGAAGGAAGCTATATATATAGATTAGATTTTTCATTATAAGAATATCTTATTATATTAATATTTGAATGAATTAACCGTTATTTTTATTAAAAGTATTATATTTAATTAGAAGATATAAAAATCTTAGTTAAAATAGGAAAGTAGGATTTAAAGAATGGAGGGTAGGTACGGTTACATTATATAGTCAACTGATAACTAAGGATTTATAATAACGTACAATTCTAATCTCGTATTGAAAAAAGGACCGAAAAGAATTTAGGGGGGGTAAAATAGTAGATTTGGACTTTTAGAAACGTAGAGGCTCAAAGGGTATTAGTTATTAGGGGGGGTTAAAAAGAATAAGGTTATTATATTACTACTAGCCTTACTATTATAGTTACTACTACTACTACTATTACTACTACTACTACTATTACTACTACTACTACTACTACTACTACTATTACTATTATTATTATTATTATTCTTATTATTATTATTATTATTGTTATTATTATTATTATTATTATTATTATTATTATTATTATTATTATTATTATTATTATTATTATTATTATTATTATTATTATTATTATTATTATTATTTACCTTCTTCGTTTTATAATATTTAGAAGTATTTAAACTATAGTGTAATTTTCGTTTATTATTCAACTTATATATATATTATAATTAATTCAAAATAGTAATACTATATAAAGCTTTATTAAATATTAATATAATTTACAAATTTACTTTAGTCTTTTTATTACTATTATAGTTTATTTTAAAGGAAGTTTATACTTATACTACTAAAAATACTAATTAGTACTACTAAAAATACTAATTAGTACTACTAAAATACTAATTAGTATTACTCTAGTACTACTCTAGTACTACTCTAGTACTACTCTAGTAGTCTTAATACTAGAGTAGTACTAATTAGTATTTTAGTATTCTTGAAAGTAGGATATTTTATTTATATTCTAAATATAGTAAATAATAATAAAAATAGTAAATATTAAATATTGAATTGAAATATGGAATATATTTTTCCTAATTTAATTACCCTACTTTTATATTAAGTCTACCTAAAAAAATTATTATTTAAATAAAGAAAAATCCCTACTAAGTAATTATACCGTATTTTTACTTATTTACTTTTCTATAATTTAAACACAACGTTCAATATTATAAAATATCAATTTTCAAAAATTAGTATTTTTAGTATACTAGAGTCTAGTACTAGTCTAGTACTAGTACTAGTCTAGTCTAGTACTAAGGCAGTACTAGTACTAGTACTAAAGTCTAGTACTCTAGTACTACTAATTAGTACTGTACTAATTCCCAACTCTGCTCGGTGGATGAGGTGACGGGGACACAACAACGGACGTTAAATCCTTTTGCGGATGGGAACCGGCAAGTAACACGGCGACGCGATAGCTCCAATCAATACGGCGGAGGAAAACCTCCCCTGGTTATTGTACCTGCACCTGGGGGAATGAACTCAGATGGTCTCATCTTAGTGAACAGCTTTTGTTATTTCCGGCGTTACCTCGCTTCTCTTGAGATCACATTGTATGCAGCATACGGCATATCGTTAGCCGCGCCGTGAGTTTCACTGCTCGGCATTCCATGTCTCGAGGTGCACAACACTTGACTCGTTCACGCCGGTCCGTCCCGGGCAACCTACGCTGGCTCCTTGTGTTCAGAAGACCGGAAAATGCACCTGGGTCCGGGCCGGGAACGGACGGACGGACGGATTCGAGGACGGATGAACGACTCATGAACCACGATGAGCTTGTCCATCCCCGGATTGCCATATACGGTCACGAGAACCAAAGTAGTGGAAAAGGTAACCTTCTTTTTACGGGCAAACACCGCTTGTGTAGCAAGGTGACGATGGTGTGCCGCAAACACTTGGCTAGGTGAGGCGACCCGTGTCACGGAAATTTATGTTTTTTTCTAGAAGCTTGGGAGTGTTCTATCGATTGCGTCACCCGTATTCTCCATTTGATCACGAACCGAGACTGGGCTCATTGACCGTCTGTCAAGTGGTCAACCAATGGATTTTGTTAGTTTGCTGGCTATCAATTGTCGCAAGTTCTACCATAGTGATCATATGCGGAGCAGTCAGCACTAACAGCTTCCTACCGCTCTATTGGGGCATACTGTTAGTGCATCTCTATGCACTCGGCACACCTTGTTTTACGAGCACCTGTTGAGGCAGCTTTCGTCCCAGACCACCATGAAGTCGAAGACTGAGCAGCAAGATCGCGTCGTCTTTTTCTTTGTCAATGGGCGAAATCGGTCGTTCTCTGGCCAGGTATGACGGCGATAATCACCCTATATACCTAGGTAGCATCGGAAATCATCAGAACGCCATGTCCGATCGCGCCAGCGCCACAGTCCAACAAAATCGGGAATGCTCAATCTGCACTGCGTTCTATGCATCGAAGGTTCCTGATATCCTCCCAACGAATGCGCAGGTTGTCTGTCTGTTGGAAACAGGTGTGATCGATTGTTTGCTCTTCCAAGACGGAAAGCGATCCAACTTGATGTTTCCAAGACGGAAGCGCTCCAACCCGAGTGTTGGTGGACATCGGGTGACAAACAAGAGGTACAAGACCGAAAGAAGTCGGACTGTTGGAAGAGAGAGAGGACAACCGAGAACTTATTGTTTCAAATTATCTCTCTCTACACTAATTGCCCTGGAGCTGACCATCCATCTCCTATTTACCAAACAATGTACGAAACTCATAAAAGGGGCAGATGTTACCTTGAACCGTTTAGAAGAATCATCCAAATCCTATACCTACACCAACAAAGTAGCGACAGTTGTAGGTAAAAAAAGCAAACATTGACTGGTGGCGTGGGATGGGGTTCCATGCGACATTTTTGTCGGGTTAAAGCACCCTTGTGTCGATGGCACGCCATGCGGACCCTCCTGATATGGTTAAAAGGGACAGACAGGGTAGCGCTGATGGCGGACATGTGATGCCCACCAGGGGGTCTTGTTCTTGATCTTGCTCCGTGCAAAAGATGTGAAATGTGATAGAATGAGGGATTATCGACGAGATGGAAATAGCGTCTAAATGAGTACGGTGGTTAGATGGTTGCATATATAGAGGTAAGTACGGTAGGATGATGAATGGCATTGTTGAGATCCGAGGTATGCAACGACAAAACAGAAGGAACTGAATGGAAAAGGCAAAGCCGAAATTGTGAGGACGATATCAGACACTGTTATGGCAGCAGTTATCAAAGTCTGCCTTGGAACTGACGTATCAATAAGAAGAGCTGTAACAAATGATCAAACACCCCTTTTCAAAACCCAAGAACCGCGGATATCATGACAACGGGCACAGCGGAGGGAATATGTTCTGAAAAGGGAAACTGTCAAAAAAAGCCGTTGTTTCTTTTTTCTTCGGAGTATTTTTCTGTGATGGTGTCGTCACTTTTTAGCGTAAACGACACTGCAAGGACAAGGAAGGCCGTGAAACTTCGGCGTTTCCTCTCAGGCACAGGTTTAGCGGTGTGGAGGCGGTGGATTTAGGTTCGGTGGATGCTCGTCCGGTGCCCGATACTGTATTGATGAGGCTCCGTCACTGTTGTTTCCTTCCTCTTTCAGTGACAATTGATAGCGCTTTAGGGCATCCGACGCTAGAAGGGCAACCCAAGGCGCCAAAATAGACCCCTCGTCCCTGCCTTGTTCCGTGCCTGTCGCAACCCCAATTTCCCGGGTTTCCCTAACAATTACCCCAGAAAAGGCAGGACCTCCGAAGGGACAATTGGACTAGAGGAAGTCCCCTGTTTTTCCCTTCCCTTCTCCTTCCACTTTGCCCTCACTTTTTCTCTCACTTATCATCTGTGGCGTGTTTCCTGTTTCAGTGTTGCAAAAACTAAACACTCCGCGTATCATTCAATACTTGGCATGAACCTGATCGACAGTGGGCAACGGTCGCTACTATCCAACATCATATCGATGTAACCGCCCGCAGGATTTCTTTCAAGCAGCAAACCTTCCATTTCAACCGCAACAGCAGCTGTCTCCCCATTCAATACGACATGCCGATATGGCTCAATACGACGCAACAACCGACTTCATTTCGTTTCGCCCTTGTTTACTTCCAAATGGCCTAGTCTCCCATGCCGTACCTGGATCCTCCCTCCCCCAGATATCGGAATCCCGGCATGCCCCCACCGGCACTTCTTCGGTACCCGGCGACCCGCACCCAGATAATGTACAATTCCTCGTCGACCTTGTCTCACTTGACCCGACCGGGTAATTCATCTAATATCATTTGGTCATCTGCGATACACAGCAGCACGATATGTCACGATAGTCGACGATACTCGAGGGCAATTATTGCGGCCCTCTCTGGTGCACATCATCCATCACCCCCGCTTGTACAAATCAACCAACACTCCCTGGCGAGACATGCTCCTTCGTGTTAGCCCTTGATCTACACAAAGAACAAACAAAAAGCCATCGGGGCGCCCAACAGCAAGCCACCCGGGCCACATTACCAGGGACGTCACCAGGGTTGTCATCAAGGAAGAGGTGACTTTTTATATATCTTGTACACCAACCGTGCGGCACTTGAAATCCCTTGCTCCCTTTCGGGCTGCAACTGGGATCCGGACAAATCCACCCTGGACGGACAAAAAGACTGAAGAAGCCAAGTCACCCTCTCGAGTCGACAAGACCACGAAAAACATACGCCACATCTTTGACACTTCGACTAGACATGAAATAATTCTAGGTATCGGAAAACAGACAGGATCATGTCCCACGCAGCAATGTGGACCGACGATGTCGATGCAGACCCAGACTCGGACCTCTCCTCGAGCGAGTGTAACGTCGACTACAAGAACGACAGGGACCAAATTCACCAGGACCATCACTACCCACAACAGTCGCAGTCTCGGCGGACGTTTCTTGCTGCACCCCGCCCCGCGAATCTCGTACTGTCGAGATCAGCCTCCATAGGCCATGCCCATACAACTGACAGCCATGCCATCTCCCTACCGAGTCCCAGCTTCTCACACCGACTCTCCCGGATCCCATATCATCACCACGATGTTCCTGAACTGTTAACGAGTCGAGATGACATGAGCGTCACCGCCAGTCCTTCAACACCCGCACCCATCACTCCTATTTGTAGCGGGTTCCAGTTCGACGACATTTTCCACCCTTTATCGACCCCCTACCGTTCTCGCCTCGGTTCAGCCACGTCCAGCTGCGGACAGAGGACACCTAGTTTGCGCCCGGTATCGAACATGTCGAATTTCTTTCCCGATGCCGATGCCGTCTCCATTACACATGGTCCCAATCTAGGGACAGCCGACACGGTATCCAGTTTATCAAGCTTCGAGACTCCAGAAGTCCAACCTAGTCGCGCGCACATGCGGTCGATATCCATTGGCAGGCCAATGTTGGTGATGGATGGGTCGCCCGGGAAGCAGTCGTTGTCGTCAACTGCCAGTGGGCCTTTGGAGGAGAGAAATCGAAATGTAAAGAATACATCGCGTCGGATGGGCGGGTTACTTGCACGCATATGGCCTGGATCGTCGAGCGAGAGGAAAAATGCGCCAGCGGACCACAAGCGATCTTTAACGCCACACAAGCTAGAACGACCACAGCTCGACAATGTATCATTACCAAGCGCCGAACCATTTGGGCCATCGTCGTTATCGTCATCAGCCAGCAGATCGGAGTACGTAATGGCGCCCGCGTCGCACTCGGTTAGTTTCCAGACGCGGGGAAGCTCAGCAGGGAAAGACGGCGGAGGCGCTGCATTTGGCGTCGACTTGAAAGAAAGTATCCGAATTGCACCGTCCAAGATTCGAATATCCCACCGAGGGAAGAGCACGTCCCACCGATTATTTCCTTTGTCAGTGTACAAATGCTGCGAATTCATCCGCAACTCGGGTATGTCTCTTGCATCTCCGCTCAAACACTCCCGTGGCACCAGCACCACCACTAACCTTCAGTTGTCCTCCAGGATGCACCGACCCATCACTTTTTGCGTCCACCGGCAACTCGCATAACGTTGCCTACCTCAAATACGTGTTCAACACCGGCCCGTCCTACGGCGACGACTTTGACTTTGACTCCTTAGGCCCCGAAGGCGACCCCTACACGCCCTACGATGCGGCCCGTCTGATTCTCATCTATCTTCGGGAATTACCCAAACCGCTGGTCTCACAATCTGTGCTCCGAAGCTGGATCATGCTCGCCAGGCAGGAAGGGGCAATAGAACCAGCAGCTCCCAAGCTAGAAGACATGGGATTTGATTTCTGGACAGAAGCCCTCAACCGACTCTCGTTACACAACCGAAACCTCGTCAAACACCTCCTGGACCTCTTCGCCGACATGTTGTTACGAAGCCGGGCGACAGCCAACATGCTCGCCGAGGCACGAGCAGACGGGAAAGGAAAAGCCGCCATTATAGGACAGCAATGGCAGGGAGGACATGGGGTGGTACACGAAGTAGACGCTCGCCGACTCGCTTCGGAGCTGTCGAGCAGTATGTTTCATACGGATAGCATGAAGCTGGGGAAGAAGGCGGCGGCACATCCGACGCTTGCGCTGGCGTTTTTGATCAAGAAGAGGGGGGATTATGCGGCGAGAATTGGAAAGGCGGCAATGGCCGCGCCGGGACACTCGAGGAGAGCGTCGGAGCTATTTTTGCCGAGCACGAGGGAGATTATGGAGTGGAAGGGGGGGCAGAGTTATTCGTGATGACGCGGTCCTCCGGTCGTCACTGTTCAACCACCACAGGGAGGAGGGGCTTAGGCATATATCCCTGGGACTGGAGCTTGGAAACGCGTGATTCGACATCAGACATGCCACAGGTGTAGAAGAAGAGGAGGAACAGGTTCATGGAGGCTGGATCTCCATGGATGCGGCGGGTATTTCCCTTGTTGTTTGCAGTTCGCAGTTCGAGCTAGGATATCCGGACATTGATTGGAAGCAAGGAGCAAGCAACGCGATGTGTCAGAGATACCCCCCAATTTTATTTGTTGATTTCCTTTGTTAACCTGTTCTATCTTACAAATTGTTTCCTGGTATGTATCATGTTTGCGTGATTCATCGTTCTCGGTAATCACTCCTTGGTTCTCGAGCGTCTGGGTACAACGGTGAGAACTGAGAAAACCTGTCGTTCCCTTTATCACTGCCACCGCTCAAGCGCCGTTACCAAGGGAGCTGGAGGTGCATTTCATACCTAGTGAAGACTTCAGCGGGTGCCAGCGGGTGCCAGCGGGGTAGGTGTCTGCAGCCAAGAATGTCCCGGCATCGTAGTGTAGATATTGCACCTCGCCGACCTACCGTGGTACATGAGAGACCGCAGACCTAATTCTAAGTGATTCTCTCACCCGCAGCCGACTTTCACCGAAAAGCGTCAGCTTCAAAATCGAAGAGCCTCGAGAGGAATTTTTTTCAAAACATAGGTACGTCGATGCAGCTTCGGCCGTTAAGTGCGATATGTACACTGTAACACGCGTGCGCCTATACAAAGACGTTATATGTCAAAGCTGATTTGTTTAATTACCTTCTTTGCCAGTGTCCGAGGACTTTGGATGTCTTTATCACCGACTTTCCGGCTCCTAGGGTGTTTTGATGTATGTATGTAGGTATGTAGGTGTAGGGTTAGAAACCCTGATCTTGTGTGCATTGCATGGCATGGCATATTGCGGCTCAAGAACGCTTTGATCTTCGCGCAAATCTACCTACCTTTAGGCACACATCACAGCATTGGTAGATCAATTGTCGTTTCCTGTGAAGTTAGGTATTCCCTGGTCGTCACCGGATTTTTTCGCGCGCGGTCAGCTCTTTCAGTGGTGTGTTTTTTTTTTTTTCTTGAAAAAAAAAAAAGAAAGAAAAAAGCTGGTGTAAAAAGGCATATATGCATGCGATGGCCATCCATGTCTTGGGCTTTATTTTATTCGTGGTTGCGACCAATCTCAACACCTTTCAAAGTCTACCTCTATGTTGCCGAACGAATCCTACCTCTAGGTGGTAGCAATGTCGCCGAGTGTATAATACGGTACGGTAGGTACTCACCCGACCCTAGGTACCTAGAGGTAAGTACCTTAGGTATTTTCGGATACCTAGCTCCGGTCGTCAGTCAATCTTGGGCCTTCTTCGTCGATCCCAGGTTCTTTCAATCGTCTTTTCAAGCGTTCCCCCCAAAAACGACGGAACTGATCTTACTGATATGCGCTGTCGTTTCCACGAACTGAAGATGAGGTACAAGAATCCCAGGCAGTGAAAGCGTTGTTCGTTCTTACCTACCGTACCTATTATCCACCTACGTACGTACCCTGGTTTGGCCTGGGTTCCTGGCTAGAGGTACCTACCTAGCTCCCGATCCAGTTGTGTTGTGTTGTCTGGGCCGGGGCTACCATTACAGCAACGGAACCCACGTGGTTCCATTCTCCCGCCCCCCGCTCGGGCCTGTCCGGGTTGCTCTCCCGCTCTCCGGCACCGGCCCTGCAGTCCCACTCCGAGCTTGTCTCGCCCACGCCGCTCCCGCTCGCTCGCTCGTCATAACTGGGTCCCTCCCTCCCAGTTCTGAGTGGTCCTGCATATCATGTCAAATGCCATCTACCTTACCTACCATACGGTGACTCGTGGGGTCTATATACATTTATACATATCTTATGTGGAATGCTCTGCATACCTATCCATGTCTGGTGTTCTCCCTTCTTCATATCACGAAACTCGGTGCTTGTAGTTTTCGCATCTGACGGTGCCCTTGTCCAGTTTCGAGTTTCTTTTTTCTAACCATAGTTTTTCCGGTTTTTTTTTTTTTTTTTTTTTTTTCTTTTCTGTCGGTCCTTTTCCGATATTCCTTTTTTTTCTTTCCCCCCCTGCATCGTACCTACCTACCCATCCATATATCCAAATATCATTTTTTTAGGCATCGCACGGCACGGCATCCATAGCACGGCATCGCTGAACTGAAAAATAATACCTACTAGACTGCCCGCTGCCGGCTTACTCGTAGAGAGAAACATGAAGCTGAAGGGAGGGAGTTGCGCATGCCCGCTCACCTCAGACCGGGCTGTATTACTGTCCACGGCCTGGCCTGCCCTGGCCTGACCTGCCCTGGCCATCATCCGTATCGCGCGCGGCCTGGTACTCGGTCCTGGCATGCCGACTCTGTTGCATCGCCATCACTTATGGTACTTTATCGAACCGCAAACTAGCCGCAAGCGGACAATCTAGGCGACCTGGTTTGTTATCCTGAGGGGAAACTTGGGGGTCTCGACTGCGGGGAAGCTGGAGGGGCAACACGGGATGGCTTGTTCGCCCACGCCATTGTAACAAGTTATCATCGGATAGGATCAATGTAATAATGTTTCGCAAGGAAGGTAGGAGTGAGCTCGAAGCGAAAACAATCGAAAGTCGGGCTTGTGCGACCTGCCCTGTACGAAGAACAGTAAGCGCATGCCTTAAAAAACAAGACTGACCGCTCCCACAACTGTCCATTGTTCCATATTTATTCTTTTCCACAATTTCAAAAATATCCCTTCTCTACCTTGACATCATTTCAACCCTTACAAAGAGACAGCCCCCCCAGGATCAATTGTGTTTCCATCTACAAAGCGTCCACAGCCGATAGTTCTACGCCATGCCATCCCTCGAAGTGAACATCGATCCTTTGCCTGGCAACGGCAGCGAGCCGGGGAATGGCAAGCCGAAAGATGGCAGGGTCGATCAGAAACGCGACCCGTGAGTCAGACGCCATCAAATGTCACTACAACACCAAGCTAACCTCACGTCCCGGCAGTTCCAACGGCAACAACCTCCCTATCAATCTCTATCCCAGTATCACCACTTCCAACCACCCTAACCTCGACCACTTTGCCGCCTCCCACCTCATCAATTTCGGCACCACTTTCCTCCCCGACCTGATTATCTCTGCCTCCCACCTCTCCCTCTTCACCGCTCCTTCTCCCGGTTCCTCTTCCCCCTATGGCCGAGCAATAACAGATTGGACCTCCGGCCAGATGTCTTCTCTCCTCGGACACTCCCACCCAGAAATCGTTTCCGTCATCAGCTCCCATGCTTCCTCCCTCGACCACCTCTTCTCCGGCATGCTCTCGCCGCCCGTTTTGAACCTGGCCAAGCGCTTGACAAGTGTCCTGCCAGATGGACTGGATCGAGCCATGTTCTTGTCCACGGGTGGAGAGTCGAACGAAGCGGCGATCAAGATGGCCAAGACGTACACCGGGAAGTTCGAGGTCGTAGGGCTGGGAGCGAGCTGGCATGGGGTTACCGCGCAGGCGAACAGTGTGCAATACCATGCTGGACGGAGGGTCGGGTGGCCGTTGGTTCCAGGAGGATTGATGTTGCCGAGTCCGAATGCTTATCGGTGTCATCAGGGGTTCAGGAAGAGGAAAGAAAAGGGCTTGAAGGGAGATGGAGCAAGCAGTGGAAAGGAAGAATCGAAAAAGGGTGATGCAGACGAAAAAGAAAATGGGAAGAAAAGTCAAAAAGAAAACGAAAAAGAATGGGAATACGACTGGGAAGCCGAAATGCTTTACGGCTGGCGACTGATTGACCAACAGTCATGCGGGTCTTTGGCAGCTGTCATCGTTGAGCCAATTCAGTCTTCAGGCGGCATGCATGTGCTTCCGCCCGGGTACCTCCGCAGGCTCAAAACCGAATGTGAGAAACGTGGCATGTTGCTCATCGTTGACGAAGCCCAGACTGGAATCGGCCGCACGGGAGAAATGGTTGCCGTCAACCACGACGGCGTGGTTCCGGACATCTTGACTCTATCCAAAACTCTGGGCAACGGATTGCCGTTGTCAGCGGTCGTAACTAGCCATGCCATCGCCGACGTTTGTGCGGAAAGGGACTTCCTCTTTTATACCACGCATGTTAACGACCCTTTGCCCGCCGCCGTGGGCGACAAGGTGCTGGAGATCGTTGTTCGGGATGACTTGGTCTCGCACGCTCGACGGATGGGAGAGATCCTGCACTCCGGGCTCAACCAGCTCAAGAAGCGGTATGCATGTATCGGCGATGTTCGAGGTCGAGGCTTGATGGCCGGGGTGGAGATTGTCGAGGATCGAAGAAAAGAGAAAGAACCCGGGTTGGAACTGGCCAAGAGGATCGGAGATCGCGCTTATGAACTTGGGCTCTGGTGTAATTTGAGCACTCATCCCAGCTTTGGGGGGACCTTCAGGATTGCACCGCCTATCACTATAAGCGAGAAAGAAGTCAGGGAGGGACTGGCAGTGTTGGAGCAGGCGTTCAGGGGGGTCGAGGGGACGTTGCCGCTGTACTGACAGGTAGGGAGCTACCTGTAGTTTGCAATGGATTTTGCGTTGTGTTTATGTGGCTGTCAACTGTGGCGTTCTCTTTGCTTGCCCCTTTTTTTTCTTCTTGTCTATGGCTGACTGATTGTCCGCATCTCAGTGGGTAGTTCCCCGGGACCGGCGGTGGCAGTGGCATTTCGTCTGTCGGTGTCGATGTTCGGTGTCGTTTCCCCCATGAGCTCCACGGGGCGGTGGGAGAGCCCAGCGAGAAGGTGGAATGGGGAGGTAGTTGGCGTGGATTATTCGGCTGAGGATGCCTGTCAGTTGGGTGTGGGCGGCAGGAGAGGCAAGAAAAAAGAAAATGAACGATTGTGGCTTGTTGGTGGCTGAAATCGAGTGATGGAAGCCATGCGGCTGATGAGACAGTTACACAGCGAAAGACCGATATACCACGTCACGAAGCATTCGTCCGCTGTCCCGGCCCGAGACTTGCAGTTGGTCAGTGCTGTTCGATAACGATTACCGAACCGATTTTTGCTGGACCATACAGGGATGGTAATTGACTGAAACGACAAGTTTTGGTGGGAGTGGTGGGTGACTAATCGAAGACAGAGAAGGTGGCGGGGGAAGATTGGAAGGAGGGGAGGAGTCCGACTTATACACCAACCGTCATAGGCACCATGAGGGGACAGGGCGGTACGTTGTGCGTGGACCCACTTCCGTTTGGTTGAATCAGCCAAAGGCCAGACCCGGGGACTTGTCGAGTTTTGGGGACACTCATCACCACGGGATCCATAATTTGCAACATGGATTCATTTCACAAGTTGGTGATCGGGGAAGAGCTGGGATTGTTGGAGGAAGCTATCGGAGGGACTCATGGCAGGTTTTGATATGGTCCGGGTTGATGGAGTGATGCAGTGTCAGGACTGTTTGAGAGCAGACATGCTGTTTGTTTTTGGTTCAGTTGGCCAAGGGAGGAGTTCGTTCGTCCAAGCTGCCCACGCACCCTCGGTCTTGCACATTCTGGCATACAAAAGGTTCGTTCACTCCTTTCTCCATGTCATTCAACTACATCCAGCTAACCTGATGGATAGAGGTTCCTTCGCCTAGCACTGCACCTACTATCGTTGGAGTCGGTTTGGATCCCCGGAGTCAGATCCAAAATCTTTGAAGAGGATAACTTTGACGGTGCTTCTTGTTTAGACGAGTATGGTATTAGCTCAGGAATAAAGGCGTTCTCGTTCAACCAGATTGTTGATACATGTTTGCAGGATTCATGCCATTGATCCCTATCCAATCCCCAGGCCTCAGGTGCTTACCAGATGAACATTGCACTCTCCGTGTCATCGTGGTCCACCGTGTAGCCATACAACATCAGTCACCACCCCCTCGCTACCATTGAACCCGAGATAGAGAATCACCATCTACCTACACAGGATGGCTTTGATGTAGGATTAACCGGATGGCTGGTCATGAAATTGAACAATTGATTTACCAACACAATTACTGAGCGTAGCCCAATTCTGCGCTAGTCCGTCTTGCGATGTTCATGTCTCTCTACATGGTTAGTGGGTTATAAGTCACGGCGTCGGCAATGAGTGTCGTCGACGATCATCAACCAAGCAGTCTTGCACGCACAGCACACGTATAATCGGTTCCTGGATGAGGTTGTTTACCTACTTAGATGATGGTTGTTGTCGAGGGATGTTGGAGGGGACAAAGCGGGCTGCTATGGTCGCCATCACAGCACGGAACATCACAACTCCTTCCGGCCACTGCATCAAAAAGGATTCGGATTGTCTGGCTGTCCACATTTCCTTCATGTTAATCCCTTTCTCTTCGCAATGTGGGAATTCTCAATGTCAAGTTTTGTCCTATCACTGGCGCACATATACCCCAACGAATCATTCATTCTTTCAAGGCCATATAAATGTTGAAAGTACACCGTCGTCAACCAGTGTTGGCCATGATCATGAAAAAGGCGGGGTGTTGGCAGTGCTGCGGGTCGAACATGGAAAGGGTTGTCGGGTAATCCGTCATGGCAGTTGCCGTTGGTACCACCTTACCCGGATGATGGTTGTCAGAGAGGGAAGGATGCGACCCGGTCGGCACCACGACACAACACAGGAACACAACCAACACAAACCGGGGCCTTCGTGGGGTCGAGAAGATTGTTGGCATGCCCACCTTCTCCCCATGTTGGTCTCCTTTGTGTTGGTCCCCTTCCCTAGGCAAGGTGGAACGTCCAAACCGAGCATCAAGTGCTGTGCCAGCAGTTGAAGCCGACTGCTATTGTCCAACGATTCCTTTTCTCGTCATGGGCCGTGTTACCGTCATTGTCAATTGGTTGTTACGGCGTGTGCAATAGATCGCCCGCATCGAGTCCTCGACCATCTCGAGTTACCGTTCGTCTTCAATTATTGTATACGACGGGTGTCGCGGATTGGCGGGAAGGGAGCGACCTGGTCGGCAGGGCAATACGGCACGATATGGCACAAGGGTCGGCCGAGATTGTCGGGCGTGTCGAAGCTCTGTTGGCGTTGATCTTCTTGTTCTGAGACTCTGGCACTCCGGTACTGGCATCGAATAATGTCAATTCTATTGGAGTAGGATGGTCGGGTCGTCATCGGTCAACACCAGAAATAACACTAGCATGGTTGTTGACGGTCAGCGTCGTCAATGATACGGCATCAAGAGGCTCTAAGTACCTCTAGGTTCTGTGAAAGACACAACTATGCCCACCTACACTGTGCTACAAGTATTCAGCCCTTTTCGGCTTCCAGTCTCTTGGCGCCCTTGACGTACCCGTCCCCGACCCAAGTGGCCGGATCGTGAGCGAGCGAGGTCAGCAGCCAATAGCCGATGTCCTTCTTCTTTGGGTACCACCGCACTAGTTCTAGGCACCAGGCACCGTTGTACCACGGCACCCACTATGGCGCTGGGGTGTACTAGGTAACATCAATCGAGACCCGAGTCAGCTGACTTCGTGCTTGCGTAGGTACTTCAATCGACGACATCCCGCCATCGCAGCTTGTGTCGTCCCCGACCACTTCCTCTCGTCGTCATCCGTGTTTATCGGCAACGTAGAGATCCTGCCCGCTGTCTCAACACTCGACCCCGCCAAGACCCCTATCGACCCCCGAAGAACCCCAAAGCCCACTATAGATCTGCCCCCGATTACTATCCGCCGCCCACCATGGCCCATACCGCCCACAAGAACCCAAAGAAGGAGATGTTTGAGGCGCCCGAGGTCATCGATCGCAAGGCCAAGGTGCTGGCCGACTTGATTCGAAAGTCAAAGCATTTTGTGGTGTTTACGGGCGCGGGGGTATCTACATCTGCCGGTTCGTTGCTTTCCATCTTTCATCGTGGGTTCACTACGCGTTGGGATTGGGGGCGCGTTCACGTTGCCTGTTTGGGAGGGGGAGGGGGGAGGGGTATGGGTGCTTGGAGACCAGGCGACCTAACACGTCGACCTAATCGTTCAAGAGCTTTCCCTACATGCCAAACTCCCATCGTTACCCTGCCCTTACCCCACCTCTCCACGGCCGGTACTGGTGTTAGTGGTGGTACCAGGCCTTCTGTCCCTAGCCTTGGTTCTCCCTGCCTACCTGCTACTTCACCCTACCGCTAGCCTTGCTTCCCTCCCTACTAGATGTTCCCTTACGTACTCGGCGCTCTCGGTCGACCGAGCTAACACAAATATGACAACTCAAAGGCATCCCGGACTTCCGAGGCCCCGAAGGCGTTTGGACTCTGATGGCCCAGGGGCGACAAGCAACCAAAAAGTCTGTCGACGTGCTGCAAGCCATACCAACCAAGACGCACATGGCACTCGTGGAACTGCAAGAGAGAGGAATATTGAAGGGGCTCATCAGCCAGAATTGCGATGGACTGCATCGACGAAGTGGCATACGCGCTGTAGGTGACGGTCCAAGTCCTCCGGGATGAGTCACAACCCCCTCAATACAAGCAGCTGGACGCTGACCCCATCGTGTGGCCACATAACTGGTATAGGACATGATTTCTGAGCTGCATGGAAACACCAATATAGAGTACTGTAAAAACTGTGGAAAGGAGTTTCTGCGCGGTGCGTTTATCTAATTTTATTTCTTCTATGGCTTCGATAACCATGCACTAACAGCAGCAGATTTCTATGCTGTAGCCCCGGATAACCGCCCCCTCCACGACCATCGCACTGGACGGAAATGCCCCATCTGTTTGACGCAACCTCTTCATGACACCATCATCCACTTCTCTGAAGACCTCCCCCTCGGCCCATGGACGCGAGCCGAGGCACACTGCGAGAAAGCCGACCTCTGCCTAGTCTTGGGTTCTTCCCTAACCGTAACACCGGCAAACGAACTTCCCAAACTTGTTGGCGAGCGTGCCGCTGCTCAGAGAAAGAAGGAACAGACGCAGCAACCAGACACGAATCTTGTCATTTGCAATCTCCAGGACACCGACCTTGATTACCTCTGCCCATCACCGGACCACCGCATATATGCTCGCACCGACGATTTGATCGATCGAGTCATGCACCTTCTCAGCCTTCCTGTTCCCGAATTTTACGTGCGTCGAAGATTAATTGTTGGAACAGACGTAGACGCAAACCCTGCAGGAGGCAGGCATGTGGTCACTGTCAAGGGTGTGGATGAGGATAACAGCACACCTGCCAGCTTTCTGAGGACCGTCAAGCTTGTGACAGCTGGGGGAAGGCCACGTATCGTCAAGACTGAGCCCTTTATGCTTGGGTGGAGGGGCAAGATTGGTGAGATGGAGGAGGAGCAGAACGGTTCTTTGGCAGAGTGTAGGGCAGACGAGGTTAGGGTCAAGTCAGAGACACTGACTTTGGGTTTGGAATTCATGGGAAACTACGGCGAGCCAGGCTTCGAGTTACAGCACACTGTACGTGCAAGCATGCCGGACAATGAGTCGAATCCAGAAACGTCTCAGCACAGACAGGTGGCTTCTACTGTGTATGAACTTGTTTACAATCCGCGCAACGGTACGTGGACTGGGTCAGTGTACATGTAATAAACTGCATATAGCCTCGCAAAAACAGGTTCATTGATGCTGAGCCACCCAGAGTGTCGAGACTTCTTCAGCATGTGGGTTACGGCGCCTCAATAACTGCATGTAGTCTTCGAAAACCGCCGGATTCTTGATGAAGAGGACAGATGGACATTTGCTTTTATGGCTTGTGATGTCTAGGAAACTATGCAGTTTTCTGATTTCTAAACTTATAAAGGAAGCTGGTCCCCCCTCTCTTCTCGGTTGGATTTTTTTTCCATCATCACAGCACGCTTCAAGTCCACGCTACTACCAGATTTCCAATCTCTTGGCAGTACCTGCCTACTTTGAACTACAAGACGCTTTCTCCAATACTACCTACCTCTACATTCCACCTTCTCTCTTCTTTCCTGTTGGGACATTAGTCTCAAGACTCAACACACACACACACACACACACATAAACTCGACCAAGCTCCGCGGGTTACACCGTTTTCTCTCTCTCTCTCTCTCTCTCTGTCGTCTCTCTTCTCTCGTCTCTCGTCTCTCGTCACTCTTCTCTCTTCTCTTTCTCTCTTCTTTCAATCTCTTGTCCCTCTCGCCCCACCTTCTCAGTCACCATGTCCACCATGTCCGACTTCGATATCACCGAGATCCTGGCCGCCGCTACCTCCGGCTATGGTGATGATGCCAATGTGTTTGCCGCCGCCGCCGCCCCCGCCGATGTTCTCCCCGCTGGCTCCGTCCCTCTCGCCAGCTCCGTCCCTCCCAATCTCGTCGTCCCTGCCGCTGACGACGACGTTTTCGTCTCCCCCTTCCTCGCTGCTGGCCCCGGGGACCACAACATCGTGTTTCCCGTCAGCCCCGCTCTTTTCGCCGCCTCCGCCTCCGTCCCTGCCTTTGCCGCCGCCGATGACCTTTTCCCCGGCGACAACCTTTTCGCTGCTGGCCCCGAGGGAGACCCCGCCTTCGTCTTTCCCGGCAGCCCCGTCCTCTTCGCTGTCTCTCCCGTCGCTGGCGTCCCTACCGTCCCTGCCGTCCCCGCCGCCGCCCCCGCTGCCTCCGTCCCCGTCGCTGCCGTCGACAACAGCTCATTCCCCGCCGACGTCAACTCTTTTCCCGCCGACGTTGCCAATCCCGCCATGTCTGACAACGAATTCAATGTCGACATGGGTAATATCAACGCCGACGTCGGTGGGAACGACGGCGATAACTTTTTCGGTTTGTTTGGGATGGGGGAGGCGGTGGACGGCAACAATAACAACAACAACAACGATGGCTGGGCCTACCTCTACGGGGGCAACGGCTTCGTCAACAACGACGGCCTCGTCAACGTCCAGGTAAGATTATACTCGTGTGTTTGTAGTTGTGTACTTGGATTGTTCTGCGAGTGCTTGCCCCTGCTTTGGTTCCTGCTTTGCGTACTTGCTGTTGTAGCCTTGCTTATTGGTTGATTTATGTGCTTCGTCTTGATGTAACTGTTCTGCTTTACACCTTGTGATTTTGCCGTGTTGTATCTGTTCATCATGTCTGCCCCTTTGCTTGCCTTGCCTCCAACAACATGTCCAAGCTGCTTGTCTTTGATGATTACTAGTCGACTGTCTTTCTGCCCAAAGACCGGGATATCTTGCTGTTCCATCGAGTCATCCTTCCGTCTGCATCCCCCAAGCCAAGCCATCTCGCCATTGCTACCAGGGATACGGTCAGTCACTAACATAGTCCTCGTTCAGATGCCCAACAACGATCTGGACGATCTGCTCAACGACGTCCCGGTTGCCGGCACCCCCGCCCCCGGCTCCAACCAAGCGGACAATCTGGGTCCGCGCCCTCAGGCCGGGGAGGGATATGCTCAGGGGGGTATGGAGGCCCCGCAGCCTGCTGTGCCTTCGCCGGTGATGCTGCAGCCGGAGCCGGTGGCAGCCCCTGTCCAGCACGGAGTACCGCATCCACAGGCGGTACATCCCCAGATGCCGCCTCCCTCCCGCCCCCTGCCTTGGTTCCCTGCCCCGCTCCAGGTCCCGACCCCGATCCTGACCCCGCTGCAGCGGCTGCAACAACTTCATCAACAGCAGTACCAGCAGTGCCTGCGGCAACAGCAGTACCTGCAACAGCACCAGCAGCAGTACCACCAGCACCACCAGCAACAACAACAACAACAGCAAGGGCAGCAACAGCAGCAGCAACACCACCAGCAGCACCAGCAACAACAACGACAAGGGCAGCAACAGCAGCAGCAACCCCAGGAGTACCAGCCCTGGAAGTTTGCCAAGAAGGTCGGGCCCAAGACCTTCCACCTCGAACTCGCGGCCAGCCCCAACCACGGCCACAATGTCTCGCTGGTAGAGCAGCTGAGGCAGCATGTCCGGGAGCGGGAGGCCTTTGCCAACGGCCCTCTCCCCGGCCCCCAGGGCCCCGCTGCTGCTGCTGCTGCTCCTGACGCCGACGCTCCACCTGTCAGGCGCGGCCCCGGCCGTCCCAAGGGCGCCAAGAACAAAAACCCCAGGCCCAAGGATCCCCTCCGCAGGGTGAGCGGCGGTGCTCGCTCGCGGGTAGCCAGAGCCCGGCCCAGACCAGCTGCCGACGGGGAGCAGATACTGGCTGCGGCGGCGGCGGCGGCGGCGAACGAGGAAAGGCAGCGGCCGGTGGAGGACATGGAGGGGGTCCAGCACCAGCACCAGGTGCAGCCTCTCATCCATGTGCAGGGGCAGCCACCAGGACATGGAGGTAACATGTATGTGCATGCTGCCTCGGGGGGTAATGGTCAGCCAGGAGGGCATGTTGACGTCGAGGAGATTATCCGGGGGATGAGGGCGAATGGTACATTCACACGCCGTCAGGAAATGACTCTGAGAGCTTTATACAACAGGAACATGTAAAATATACCGGTTTTCTTATAACAATATACGTTCTACCCTCTCTCTGTCGTTTGTTTGATGGTTGGGGCTTCGTCTGTTGAGGTTGATACCTAGGTACCTGAACAGCGACATTGACTTTGAGTTTCGCACTTTATAGTTCGTACAGTGACTGCTTGTGCGGTTATTGCACTGATGAATAGCAAAAGAGTGTCCCTAATGGTGTTTTTGGTCCTTTTCCTTTTTCTTTTTTTTTTCTTTTTTTTTTGGAGAATGAACTGATAAGCCTGTGATAAGCCCCTATTTCATTGTTTTGACCCACATTTTCAGGCAAGGGCAGCAACATAGTGCATGAACCCTAACCCCAACTACCACTCACAAACCCTAACCTGCAGGTGTCCTGCCCACCAAAACGTCATTGGCTGGATCGCTCTTGAATTGGAAAGTTTCCGTGGCTCAAGTCGGTGAAGTCGGCTACCGAGTTAACCGAGGTGACGTCATGCACTTTTTGCTGGACTTGTTGTTGACCTTTATTTATCGACATGTAAATAAACACGGTTTGCTCGTTGTACCTCTCATACGACTATTAGCCCCCGACCTACCTACCGACCTACTTTTGCAGACTACTTTATTATTGTAAATTCATATCCTTCGTCAACTCCTTCTTACATAGCAGTACTACACCCATTGCTTAGGTACCTCTATCTTCTACAAGCAGTCAAGCATCAACACTCCCACCACCATGACAGTCCAGAACACCGACGCCGCTCTCGGCGAGCAGCAGCACTTGGGCGACCAACAAAGTGCCACGGCCGGTGAAAAGAAACCCAAGAATGAACATAGGTGGATCTGGTTCGTCACGGGTCCGACGGCATGTGGAAAGACGACGATTGCCAAGGCGTTGGCGGAGAATTTGAATCTCACTTATGTCGAGGGTGATGATGTGAGTTTTTTTATTTTATTTTCTGGCCCTTCTTGCTTGTACATGCTGCATCGACATGCGGGTTGGTGTGGTTGTAGCCAACCTTCCACTTGGCTTGTACACTCACTGCATGATGCCGTGTTTGCACATCTCCCTACCCCGTCCTACCCCGTCCCGCGCCTTCAGACAGTACCTACCGTGACCTCAGGTACCCTACGACGGAATCTCTTCCGCTCTTCTTCGGTCTTCTTCCGTGGTGCCTAGGTACCTACTACTTACCTATCCCCGAGACCCCAACGGGAGGATAAGGGCTGAGAAATTGCCGCGGCCGTTGGAGCCTCACACATGGCTTGAGGTTCCTGCATCATGAACCTCATTGCATCACCAACCTCACTGCATCATCAACCTCACCTCCCCAACCTCAACCACACAGGCACTTACTAACAAACCACCACAGTACCACCCAAAAGCCAACGTCGAAAAAATGTCCCGCGGCGAACCCCTCACGGACGCCGACAGAGCAGGCTGGCTCCAAGCCCTCGCCGAGCACGAAACCGCCAAACCACCCACTTCGTCATCTCCCCACCTCGTCATCACCTGCTCGGCTTTAAAGCGGCACTACCGCGACATTCTCCGTTTGGGCTCTGAACACGCCGGCGACTTGCGGATCCGCTTCATCTTCTTGCAGGCCCCCGAGGAGGTGTTGATGGAAAGAGCACATAATAGAAAGGGACACTTTGCAAAGGAGAATTTGGTGCATAGCCAGTTTACGATTTTGGAGATGCCGGATCCGACGAAGCCAAAAGAGAAGGGAGGGGAGCCGGATGTGGTGGTTGTGGATGTGGGAGAGGAGAAGGGGGTGGAGGAGGTGGAGAGGGAGGTGGTGGAGAGGGTTAGGGGGGTGATGCACTTGGGGAGGGAATGAGGGGAGATGATATTGTGTGGTCCGAAGTTGTGGTGGTATGGGCAGTGGTGGTTATACCTTGCATGGGTTTGAAGTGGTGTTTGTGGTCTGCTGGCGGGTGATGGTATGAGATGACGATGATGGAGTTAGGACCATGGGAGTTTTAAAGTTGTAAGGTCAAGCGTTTTTTTGGTACGTTTCTTGGGAGTTCAGTCTTGGATGAAGCTATTAATGATCCTATATTGCTTGGTGCAAGCCTCTTTCCGGGACCTGGTTTGGTCATTCGCTTGAAGTGGTTTGTGAGGATGAGACGGGGAAGGGATGAGGCGATTTCAGCATTGTGATTGTTCGCTATGTGCCAAACCTTCATACCTCGCAGCGCATTGGTTTGGGGAATTGTGAATTGCACATGGGTGTCAAGCATAGAATACGTTCAAGTGGGCATGTTTCTTGTTTTGGAGGTTGGAAAATGCGAAAACAGAAAACCGCTTGTCACTGGAGGCGACCGGAAAAGGAGACGGGGTTGTGGGTGTCGGTGAAGGGGAAGCTGCCCATGAGAGAAATGGCCGCTCATGAGAGAAATGTCCGCCCATGGCCGCGACTTCCACATGTCGTTTGCTCAATGGGAATCTCTCCACACCAAACCTGATGGACGGTCCCGTGGGTACCTCTATATAAAGCAAGTTCTCTCCCCAATCCTCAAGGTTCCTTTTCTGACCCTCTTCACCATTCAATGCCGCTTGAACTTCACGCGATATAACCTCCATTCACCAAGATGCCGCCGCCCTCAAGGTTCAAATCCAGGTGGAGGCTCTGGACCTGGTATCCAGAACACTTCACCACCACAATGTACGGCCCGCCGTGAGCCCTTCACTCGCTGGAACTTTGCACAGTTCTTTTGACCGTTATAAATAATCTACCTTTGACTCTCGTTGCTCATCGCACAGTTTTCGCTTTTCGTTATCCATCGCTATCTTGTGCATCCACCAGCACTCACTTGGTCGGAAGTAAAAACACCAGTACCTCTAGGCACAAATTCAGCGCCCAAGATGTCTTCAGTATCGCTAGCTATCCAAACTCCAACCAGCTTTACCACCGCAACTACCAGGCAAACAACCATGGCTGCCACCGCGCTTACTGCCATCACCACGATTATTTCGACTGTGATCACATCCATCCAATCGGCGCCAGTCCTCGCACCCACCGCCACCACCACCGGCCACATCCCAGAACCCTCCATGACCAACAATACCTCCTCTGACTCCTCAAACTCGTCCTCGCCTGCACCAAAGCCATGGGTTTCAGAGCCCTACTACTCGGGCACCTCCTTCCTCGCCTCGCTTGCAAACATTTTCTACATGATCGTTTACACCCTCCCGCTCGGCTGGCAGCAAATCATGGCAATTCTCTTCTACTTTCAACGGCGAAGAGAGGCGCTTGCCAAGCAAAAGGAAGAGCAAGAGTGGAAAGAGGAGACGCGGTACCATCAGATTCAACAGACCAACGGAATCAACAAGTTGGCCGAGCTGATGGGACAGCTGGTCACAAACCAGCGCGTTGAAGAGAAAGCAAGGGCAGAGGCGCGAGACCATCAAGCTCAGCAGACCGAGGAAATTAGAAAGATGGTGGAGCTCCTCGGTTCAGTCGTACTGGAGAAGAATGGGTTGAAAGAGGAGAATAAGGTGTTGTGTCAACGCCTTGAAAGGGTTGAGACGGACAACAAGGCGTTAATACAACGCGTTGAGGGCCTTGAGTCGCGGCTTGAGGGCATGGACCAAGAGACCAAGGCATTGAAGCAAGCCTTGACGGAGGCAGTGACAAAGGGGACCAAGGACGGCATCAAGGATTTGGTACCGGAGGAGAGCCAGGCAATCACCGAAGCAGTACAGGTGGCGGTCAAGGAGGCATTCAAGAATGCCTTGGAGGAGGCAAACCCGGTACCGACGGAAGCGACAAAGGGCCTGATGGAAGGGATGGAGAGGATGACGGAAGGGATGGAGAGGATGACGGACAGCATGAGGTCGGTAGTGACGGCTGTCCAGGGGTTGAAGAGGGTATTTAGAGTTAGCTTGGAGGCAATGGACAATAAGACCCGGGCTATCGATCACAGGGTGTGTTGGATGCTGGATTACTACCTTGATGAGAACGAGAGATTCCATACTCTCAAGGTGGTTCTTCAGGGACTACTAGACCTTGTTGGTTCCTCCTCGCATACCACTTCAACTACTTCCCATTCATCCTGGGGCGGAGATCCCGCGAAGAGCGAGATCGCAGTGGACAAATTGGTCTGGGAGGAGTACTAGAAAGTAGAAGCTTTGGGAGAGATGATAGTGGGGGATTGTATACCAGTCTCTTTAGGACTTTGCCTACCTCTCGTTTAGGAACAAGACTTCATCACGCTTCTCGAGCCTCCATTTACTCTTCACCTTGCTGTTTACTCCCAATCGCAAGGCATTCATTTATCAATATACCATTTTTAGGGTTTAGGTGGCGTGTCCTCTTCTGTACCGTGATTTCTTAGCTAGGTACCTATAGGATTGCGAAACCATTTACTACCTCTACCTATTATATATTAAATCACCTACCTACCTATGGACAGTACACTAGAGGTACATGTAGGTAAGTACTCACTTATTTGACAGTCACCTATAAGTATTTTACCTCTACTCTTTTACACTATCACCTATCGCACTAAGGACTCGTTTGGAAGCCAAACCAAGTCTCGTATCAGGATGTCACCAATATCCGCAACAACCCCAACGGCTATTGCCAGTATAAGGCCGTCCTCCACCACGGTAACCGTCTTACAGTCTTTACCATCGATACCTCTAGCCTCTATAGTCTCGCCCACCACTGACTACATCTCTATAGCCAGGAGCCACAATCACAAGCCAGCACCTCAACTGAATATACCATCCAGTATTGCAAAAAGAAGTGCATCAAGTTGCTCCGGCGCAAGAAAATCCGCGCACAGTAGCTCGCCAAGAAGCGGGAGAAGTACCTCTAGGGAGCAACGCCCAGGTATATTGGATGCTGGATTACTACCTTGATGAGAACGAGAGATTCTATGTGTACTCTCAAGGTGGTTCTTCAGGGGTTGCTAGAGCATATGGCCTCTGCGTCGACTACTAACTCCTCTACTAATCAGACATCCTGGGGTGGAGATACCGTGGAGAGCCGGATCATTGTGGACGAATTCAATTGGGAGGAGAAACAATAGCCTTAGTAGAGGTAGAAACAATACCTCACCTCTAGTGAAGGACTGAACTGGAGATATGAAAATCACTGTTTTTGTCACAGGTACAGGTCTCTGGAGGTGAAGTTGTGGAGATTCAGTCGAAAATCGAATCACGGTAAACGAATCGGACTGGGAAGACGACAAAAAGCCATGGTAGGAACTTTGGTAGAGGAATTCAGACTTTGGTTTCCAGAGAAGAAAATAACGCCACGAACTTTTCCCAGTAGGCCATGGTTATATCGAAGTGTCCAGTGCATACCTCCACTATGTCCATCGTCGGCAGAGGTATAGTAGGTATCAATGCATCTACACTATTACTACCACCTTAGGTCCCTTACCTGGAGGCACGCATGTCTTCTGTCAACTCTCAAGGTTTCTTCTTGTTTGCTCTTCACCCTTCACTCCCACCCACCCCCCCATCACGGCACCTATTCACATGAAGAAGACTCCTCTTTTGAACCTTGATTTCTGTTCCTTTCCAGGTTCGGAACACTTCACCAATGTACGACCCACTGTACAGAGACCCTTCACTGCGTAGAGGTGTAATATTTTTTCAATAGATATAAAGAATCCATCAACCTCAGTGACCCATCCCATCGACCTTCCTCTCCATTACTCACCACTGGTCGATTCATCACACCGAAAATCTACACCAAAGACAAACATCAAACACGGAACTTCTCTTCAGGATGAGCCAGACAATTAACACAATGGCAACTGCCACTACAACCGCCAGCCACATCACCCAAACCCTGGTAGACAAAGCAGTCACCACCGTGTCGACCATCGTCACCTCTTCATTAGTCAAGATCGTCACACATCAAGCGGAAGCAAGCACTACCGCTTCCCAACCACCAGCGGTCACGGTCACACCCACCGCCACTGCTGCACCATCACCCGCCCCATTTTTGCCAGAGCCCTACGCCTCCGCCTTCACTTTCTTCGCATCACTCGTCACCATCTTCTACTCCTTCGTAGTCACCTTCCCTGCCGCCATCGTTGGCATCGTCGCCATCTACACATGGAAAAGGCGGTGTCGGGAAAAAGCTGCTGCGAAGAAGCAGCAGGACATCGAGAGGGCTGAGACCCGGGAGTTCCGTGCTGAGTTGGTGCGGGAGGCGAGACAGACCAGGGAGTGTCTGGAGAAAATAGAAACGAGAATCAATGCGGGTCAGACAGAGGTGGGACAAGTGAGTAGCGCGCTTGTCACTGTGGTGGAGGCCTTCAAAGAGGGGCGGGAAGTGGAAGGAATGAGAAAGAGGAAAGCAAAAAAAGAGAGGAAGGAGTTGAGGGATGGGTTCGACAAGATCGAGCTCAAACTGGATGGGTTCCTCGACTGCATTCCCAAAGCTGCAGGTGAGATGAAGAAGAACAGGAGGAAGTATCGGACTTACCCAGCGCTGCGTCCTGGCTTCCAGGGCAGGGACAATGCGCCAGCCTGGGGAAGTGCGAGTACGACGGAGCTCGAGGGTCTTTTGGACGCGGATGGTTCGGTGGAGGGAAAGGAGGACAAGGATCACGACTACGAGGCGGACAGGGAGGAATCCGTTTACGACGAGGATGATGCTAGGTCTACTGTTTCCAGTATCTCAACTCCAGAGTATTCTGGAGAGTGGGAGCTACCGGATAAGCAGATGTTAGTGGAGATGGAAGACTGGAACTGGAAGCCCGTTAACGTAAACGACTGGTAGTAGAGAACATGAATAATAACATGAACGGACTGGAATCTCATCCCCACGTTGAGACCCTCAACACATCATATTACCGTTTTATGTGACAGTCATCTACTGATAAATCGAAGTGTCTAGCGTAGAGGTAGAGAGTGTCTTCTACATACTGTTAGGTACTGTATCCTTATGACCACCCCTGCTGTACTTCCCTATGCGGAATCCACCTATCCTCTATAGATGAGGAATCTTCCCATTGAGCGCCACTGCCCAGTCTTCCGTACCGTCTCAGATGCAGCAAAATCGTGTCCTACGCCCCAAAACTGGATTGTGTTGTTCACTCCGGCCATCGCATGCACCCCCGTTTGATGCAGTTGGCTCTGACCATCTCATTACGCATGGTCTCCAGACCTGCTTGGTCTAATGCCAGTTGCAGGCGGTAAAGGGGGCCTTGTTGAAGTGAAGCGAGACATCACGAGGGTAAGCGAGTGTGGTGGTGAACTTGTTGATTAAAGGATAAAGAAGAAAGAGAGAGAGAGAGAGGGAGAAAGAGGGAAGGTAAAGATATATACAAGATATGGAATGTGAGCGAGTAAGTTATCCATATATGGATCGAAAATGCCAAGCATTCAACAGGCCTCACCTCTACTCCCAGTTTCCTGAGTAACACATCCAACTGCCTCAACTGCACCATCAGCATATCCCCCATCCTCAATTGTAGAACCGCACTTCTGTCCGTCGTCGACCCTAGATGTCTCTGACAGCCAACTATCTCTCTGCATTGACGCAGTAACTCCTTGTGCACGCTGACAGTTTCCTTGTATTGGCCAAGTGTCTCCTTCTCATGGGCAACGTCCGCCTTGTTTTCCTGCCGGTCAACCCTCTCCTTCATTGAGCTGATAATCTCCTTTTGCATGGCAATCATGTCCTTGTATTGGGGAAGGGCTTCTTTCACCTGGGAAAGTTTCTCCTTGTCGTAGGCAAGTTTCTTCCCTGTATGAGCACGAATTTGTTAGTGTTGGACTAGAAGCTCCCTTTTCGAGTCAAGAACCTTTTCGACTAGAGTTCTGTATAGATCGTTATACTCATCCATCTTGTCCGCCGTTAACTTGGCAATCTCATGCTCTTGTAGTTGCTTCTTTTGCAGCGCGATGATCTCCCGCAAGTGGAAGGTGACGTCCCAAGCTATAATGATCAAGATGCCGCACACGATAGAGAGCTTGGGTTCTGGGACGAACCACATTACGACGCAAAGGAGGACGAATGAAATTCCGTAGGCGGCGGTCAGGACTGTCATGGGGGGGTTGTCGTCCATTGCAGGGTTTGTGACAGAATGCAGGGGAAGTTGATGATTGCCCTAGTTTGTTTCTGAAGATCAAGCTTTGCTGTGGTGTATAATTGATAGATACCTCTACCAACGAGGGTCAATACCGGAGTAGAGTGATGGAGATGAAATGAACTGAGCTGTAAGGGTGCATTTGAGGTAAGAGGGCTGCTGACCTATATATCTGGCTGTATATGTCAACTGATTGACATAGAATGTGCAACCGGAGAAAGAATGCTCCAAGAATGCTCGAAATGGCAGGTACTTCAGAGGCAATGAGGAAATTCTAGTATCTCAAGAACTACATACCTTTCCTGGACAAAGGTGCTCTCATCTTCGTGTTCGCTTTACGCCCTGGCTTTTCACAACCAATCCATTGGGTTCATTGCGCGTTTACAACCTCTGGTTTTGCTCGGGCAATCATGGTCATACACGTCATCGATTATTGCATTCATTCAGTTCGTTTGATTCACGGCAAGAGCCTCTGTTTGGGGAGAGGCCAAACGGAGAAAGGGCGACTTGACAAGGGAAGGAGGGACAAAGCTGGATGGGTCCTTCGTTGGCACAAGTCATGAACGTTGCAGTAGAGGAAAATTCCCGAATACGGTAGAATGGCCACTTCATTGGAATCTATGACATTTGGTTCACAATTGACTGTGTTATGACAGGAAATCATGAATGGATGGACTAGTCATTTGCTAGAGGTACTCATCAAAACAACATGTAAGCGTGTATGGGCTTTGTCAGAGCACTCTCTATTTGGTTAAGCCGAAGTGTCCGGTGCGGACCAAGCCGTGTCCATTTTCGTTCATTTACGCCATTGGAAGAGACTCCTATGTCCTCCCTCCATCAAGTACTTCATCTGTCGCTTTGGTTGTGTTCGGAGCCGCTGTATTGCTGTAGAGAAAACCCAGTTTTGGTGGCTGTAAGGTACAGTCTTATAGCTACACTTTTCTCATTCGGCTCGATTTCAGTAAAAATCTGCAAGTCGCTGCAACCACCTGCACTTACCCCAAATCCTCCATCTGACCAATCAGAAGGCCAGGATCCTTACCGCGATGTACCAAATTTCTAACATTTTTAAAGGACCCTAACCCCATGTTTAAGGCTGTAAAAAAGGCCCTTCAGCGCTCATACCCCCTATAAATACAGCACTCCAATCTCTTACAGCCAAAGGTCAACGAACACAAAGCAGTAAAGAGCTTTCTAGAAGAGCCTTAACTATTGTATTACTGTGCAGGGAGTGCAGCTGCGGACCATGTACAGTAAGGCAAGGTTATCTCTACAGCTCTACAGCGGCCCCGAACACGGCCTTTGCCTCTTCTCCTAATCACTTGCAACCACCACCCTCTTCTTTTCTATGTCACGTCTGCTGGGAGAAGAAGGAACGAATTAGAAACGCAACGGTTTTTCGTACAAGTGCGAGATGGAATACAAGGAAGGAATGACTTACAGGCAAAAGGAGCGTGACTTTGTTGCAGCTCCTTTCAAGTGAAATGTCAAGATAGGTCCTTTTCATCAGTTGAGTCTGGTCTTAACCTTGATGCGTCTCCGGTCTCAGAGTCTTTTCCCTGAGCACCACTGCGTCGTGGACTCATCGCGCGTGTACCCCCTCGATAGAGAGCCATCCCAACGCCGGAGTGTGCTGTCCTGTTCGAGCTCTACTCCTGCCCTTCAATCCCTTCGAGTGCCCGGTGCTTGGGCACCTTGCGTTCGGGGCGTGCGTGTCCCCGGTACCATATGACTACACCAGTGACACTGCTCATGCGCCTTCGTCATCCGTCTTTGGAGCTCCAGATCGCCCGTGGAAACTTTCTGCATAAGGGTGATCGTGCGCGAATTGATGTCTACAAGCTTATTCAACAGCCTTATATGCTCTTCGTGATATTTGTGAGTGTTGTTGTTATGCATACATGTAATGAGAGTCCACCAAATAAACCCGATAGTGATCCAAATGGCAAGCCCGACGGTGATTAGAGTGCTGTCATAGACTAAAAAGGTGATGGGGATGGTGGTTTCGGAGGAAGCCATGTTCAAGGGGATGGTCGACATCTGGAAGTTGTACGATGGCATTTGGATGATGTTGATTGAGTGGCACGGACCAAATGATAGGAGGTAGGAGGTCAAGTGAATGTTATAGCTGGTGATGTAAAATCTAAAGTTAGAACGAGTAGAGGGGAAGAATCCGGGATATCTCTAGAATATTGTGTCAGGAACGACCGTTATCCGGGGACTTACAGACTAACAAGGACCAACGTATGGGTACCTAGAGGTACCTATTGCGGTGCTTGATCGTTTTCTTTCGTGGTACTCTCTTCACATTATTTCAATGGCCTTAGAATACCACCTTTACTTGGGGTAAACCTCCGCACACCCACCCCAAACCTACATACACCCAAAAACCAGGGAAATGTGGGGCAGTTCAGCTGATGACACCTAACATTGTAAATCCCGTTTTTACCCGCAAAATTTCGTCTTTTCAATGCACGCGACATCGCTGTACCTTAGCTATTTCTTTTACTCTTTTTTATACGGCCAGTTGCACTAGTACTTTATATTAGTACTAGCACTTTATATACTCTTATACTAGCACTTTGTATGCGCGTATCCACAATAGTACTATATTTACACCCTCAACGTACGTAATCTTACTTAAATTAATTGATTTTAATCGTCTATAAATGCTCTTGATTGCGTGCAATTGCTAACGGTTAATAGATATCGCCTTAAGCTTCTGCGTAAGTTCGCCGTTATTGCGATTCTACCTCCTCGTCGTCTATATTTGCAAGTAACTACGTATCCTTCGACGGCGATATTGAATGGACTATACCCCCTAATAACGGCGCCTTCATTCTACCGCCCACCGACTTGAATACTACTATACGCAAAGTTATTGAAATATGCCGCCGCTATAGATTTAGGGTATCTACGCTTCGCACCGACTACTTTACAACGGGACTACACAAGGGCGAGCTCTACTGCAAAGTCTATTGCTGTAACTATGCCGAAGCTACGCCCAACGTAAATACGAATCCCTACAAGAAGCGCCGTATAACTATTAGAAAGATCGCTAATAAATATCCCTTCCGTATTGTAATTTAGTATTTAAAGAAGAATAACTACAAATATTCAATACGGGCGATCGATTGTACCTACTAAGGCTACCCCCTATTGTGAGATTTGTCTTATTATTTGATCTTTTAATAATAGTCCCTCGATATAGAAAGTTACGAGTATATTACGGGTCTCCTTTACTAACGAAAATTAACTGTACGTAATATATATGTAACGGTTAGGAAGTAATACCCTAAACTGCTCCTTACGTACAAAGACCTTAATAATATACGTTAGAGATTATACCGGTAAGATAACGGGGGTTATACTAATATATAGGTATTTGTACGCGCCGTCGATAACGAGGAGGTTATTATACTTAAATATTATTAATTTAATTATTATTGTAACGATGAGGGTTAATAAGAGGAGGAACCTACTATACTCTGCTACGGTCTTTAATATATAATTAAATAAAGAAAGATATAGAGGCGATATTTATATACTCTACTATTTAACGCTACGTATAAAATAAACTAGTACTATATACTAGTAATATAGGGCATTATAGTTACCCTTGAACGGTTATTAATACTAGTCTTTTAAATAGTAATTAATAATAAGAAGGATGAGGGATTTAGCTGGCTAGTTAAATATATTAAAAAGACTATAGATAATTTATCGGTTTTTAAACTAGCGGTTATTATTACTAATAGTAATAATTAATTTATTAGAACTATTAATAGAATCTTCCCTAACGTTTAATATTAATATTATATATAGTATATTAATTATAACGTTATTAAATACTTTAAAAATAATTGGGAGCGTATAGAGCTAAATAGTAATAAGTAGTTTGGTAATTAGAGTGAGGATAACGAGGAGTCTAGTAAGGAGGATAACGGTAGTAATAACTCTAGCGGTAGTTAAGCGGCGGTACGGCAAGTACAACGAAAAGTAATAGATTAATGTAATTAAGATAATTTCGATCGATTACGCCGTATATATAAGAAGATTAAAATAATTACTAAAACGTAGGTTAGATTAGGCCCGCTTCCTATAAGGGTTACTAATATTCGGGTAGGGTTCTTTTATGTATAGTAATATATAATCTATACCCTATCGGTCCCGGAATTTGAAGCCGCCTTATTACTTCTATATCGTTAGTTTAGGGAAGTATAGGAAGTTATTATTAAGTAGATCGTTACTGAATTACTCCCTTATAAGAAGGAGTAGGCTAGTTGCTATATAAGGAATTACTTTAATTGTAGGTAACGGACCACTTCGCTGAGTAAATCTAATAATAGCTTCCTTAAATTATATAGGTTATTTGCTCGTAGTAGTCTAATAAATTTATACTATACTAATAATAAGTATATTACCCGCTATTATATCTATTTTAAGGAGGAGGTTGTAAAGGCAGCCTTATATATACGTATAGACTAGATTGGACGCTTATAGGTAGGTAATACTCCTCTTAATATAATTGTATAGGTATATAAATTATTTATTCGCTAATATAATTAGTTGAAGGCTATTCTCCCTACTACGAATTACCTTAGTATACTGTTTAAGCTATGTACTAAATAGTTCAGAGCCTAGTATAGCCTCCCTTATACTTATAAGATGGAGGTAAAGAGGGAAGTTGGTAAGACGGTCTTAGTTATTAAAGATAATTATTATCTATTTTAGTATTTTATTTAACGATAGGTAAAATTACTACTATCCTTTCCCCGGTTATCCCTATATTAACTATTACGTTAGAATTTAGTAAATAGATATCTACGTTTTCGCTTAGCCGCTATAGGTATGCCTAAAGGTCGCCCTCTTAAATAGGGTGGCCTATTTAGTGACGAAGCTATTCTACCGAGTGGGTCAACCTAGGGTAAGAAAGCTATAGCACCCCGTAGTAGATTGAAAAATATTTAACCTATATAGGCTTTAGTACGGTGCAATTACTCCTAATACGAGATAGGACCTAGTATTGAGTAGTTAGATGCCTAAAACGAGATACGTAATTGTATTGAGGTAGTTAACGATAAGGATAAGGATAAGGATGAGGATGACGAGTTGGGTAAATATTGGGAGGCGAGGGCGAGAGAATAAATAGCGAGAGGGGAGGCGAGGGAGGAGGAGGTTATTGAAATATCGTTAATAGCTTTATTTAACGAGCTGTTTGAGCTGTTAGATGTTAGTATTTAGAGTAGAGTAGAGTTCTTAATATTATAAAAGTATTACTAGATTGGCGCTGTTAGATTTGCTGTATGGGACTTGCTGTATGGGATTTACTGGGTCAGAATGTGCAAGACATCAAAAAGTACGGTTTTTACAGCTAAAACGACGTATTTTACATAACAACTGACATCCCTGGTTTTTGGGTGTATGTAGGTTTGGGGTGGGTGTGCGGAGGTTTACCCTTTACTTGTGCTCATCAACTTCACTTGTGTTCCAGTCATCCACGTCCTCAACATTGTGTTTGTTTGCTTCCTTGTCAAGAGGTACTTTTGCTTGAACAGACCAAAACCATCTGGGGTGCAGGTGCAGGAAAAATGAAGAAACAGCGACCACCGAACGGACCAAAAAGCTGAGAGCCCGGAGCTGGAGGCAGGTAGTACCAGGTAGAACCATACAGGCACTGGGCAAGTAGAAGTACCTATAGAGAGGAACCACAAGCAAGGCAAGACAGAGACACAAAGGAGGCGGCAAAAAAGAACGGGAAAAAAAGAAATTTGTGCGGTCCGGGATTCGAACCCGGGATCTTTCGCGGTTCCCAAGGCAACATGCCACTTTACACCTATGCTGCCCCCCGGTCCCACCCGTCGGTGCCGTTTTCGACTCCGTAAGGTTTCCAGCCTTTAGGAAGCGAACGCGCTGACCACTGCGCCAACCGCACATTGGTTGTTTGTTTGTTGAAGAGTGTGCACAAAGACTTTGTACATATACCCGGAGGGAGGGAGTCCAGACACGGGTAGCTGCCTTGGGTCAAGGATGGAAGGTAGAGGCAGACGGGAGCACAAGATGACGTGACGGGGTCAACGGGGGGACTACGGGTTGCTTTCATGTTGGCTGTTTCGTACAATGTTGGAAGGAGCTGGCAACAGGATCGAGGTAGGGCATGCTCTTTTTATGTTCCCCCACCCATCGCACAATTCTTTTTCTTTTCTTTTTCCTCATCTTCTCCCTTCTCCAAACAATCCAATTCGCAACAGCGCGTCGAACTCAACAAGTAATCAACAATCAACTCATTGCCGCTTCTTGCTTAGAGGTATTCTACCTAGGTACATATACCTGCCAACATCTTTTATCACCTTTCGTCGCGTCTCTTTCTTTGATCCTGTACAGCTCACCTTCTTCTGAACAATTGTCCTTTCCAGAGGTAACAAGGAGCAATCCACCACATCAGATCTACTCGGCGTCGCCAACATCTCCAGCTTTTCCTGAAGATAGGATCAAAGATAGGTACCTCTAAGCTCATCTTTCACAACTACCGATCTTGTCCCGTTTCAACCCCTTCATCCAACCTAATAGCATCTCCTTTTCATTCTTTTCGCATGATATGACACCCTGTCTCTCTCTAGTTGCATTCACCATTCTCTCCACTTCTGGACTAAATATTGACGGTTGCCATGCTTAGCGCGAGAAGCCTTACTGAGCATTGCTACCAACATCAGTCACGGTCACCGGCCACATCGGCAACGGCATTGTGGTCAACATCAACCACCAGAGCAGTAGTAACAACAGCGCGAACATCAGTCGAAACAGCCGTCAATCCCACCAATGACTACCACAACCAGTCGGTGCCGAGGTAAGCTTCCATGATCCTTGAGACCAACACGGCGATATTGGGCAATCCCAAGGCTGTGAGTGATTCCTTGCCGTTAACAGACAGAGTTGCTAGAGGCAGAGTCGCCAACCACCACACCACCAACGGCCGGATCACCAACGGCCGGATCAGCATAACTACCTCTATCTGAGAAGACCGGACCTATTGCGGCCTCCACGCCTGTCGTGGCTTATGCCACCCTCTACACGGTCCCCCTGACCCCCCCGCCGGCGACCGTGGAGGCGTCCAACCCTGGACGTCGCCACCAGCCCACTAGCAGAGTTGCTAGTGGTAGACTCGGCAGCCACCATTCCAGAAACGGCCGTGTTACCAGCGGTCAGATTAACAAAGGTACCTCTACCTCACTTCGGCCTACGGCAGACAGGCTCGATGCGAGCGGTTTCCATAAACATGAGGACGATGGTGCTGACATGGAGTTCAAAGAGGAGGACGAGTATGGAATGGACTTGACTCGAAGATCGTAGAAAATGGGTTTGTGTGATTGTGATGGATTAGGGTGAGCAGGAGAACTAAGGGAAAGGGGTGGGCAAAGCGAGACGTGACTGGTCATTGGCGACTTGATAATGCGAAGCAAAAGGGCAAGATATAGAGAGGATTGAAGACACTTGATATGGACAAGCAATTCTTATACGTATCCGAAAAGATTTCTAGAGACAACTATCGTGACCGGCAATGGGCGTTCGGTAGAACTCTGCTATGTTCTGTATCAGCCGATAGAGGTACGAAGCGACAGGTTTCGTTCGTCGCCGACCACCCAAATCAACACCCCACTACATCCCCCCGCCATTGTCCGTACCCCGTTCCTTTCCCTCCAAACACGCTTTTCCCTTCAGCTAAGCCCTTTTGGTAGGACAGTCGATAATTCACACTTCGTTCTCTCGCTCCTTGGTCTTCTGGTCATCGACTGTGCATTGGCCGAACGACACCACATTTACCACGTAGTTCGCTGCCAAAAACAGCAACCTACCTAGTACCTCTACACTTGTTCAACCGCAGTAACGCTCCTAGTTCGACTGCGATTTGATCTCCCTGAAAAGCCCGTTAAAGGTAGGAGCATATTTCCCCTTCGTCACGATCATAAGTGGCCGTCCTCTTCTCCATCCCATACATTGTTTCGATCCGGCCCAAAAGGTTCGAAACTTGCATCACGCTTCGAGGATATGCTGGCGGGTCCCTATATACATCCACGCCTCGTTGGACAATACGCGCTTCATCACCCCAATCATTCCAGTCCAGCGACACATGGAGCAGCTACTGACTTTTCCATCGCGTCCAGAACATTAACCTTCCTCATCCTCGGCCGATCGCGATAGAGACTTCAATCCAATAAGAAAGACAAGTCACGCAGTGTTGAAGGACAACGAAGCGTTCGCTCGAGAAGTTCCAGAAGTCGACAGGAGAACAATTATGGCGGAAAATCACCCTATAGCAGGAAATCCACCTGTTGTACAGGTAGCTAGCCCTTTCGGGTTCGTCAGAGCCTTGGAAGTGGCTGCAGCGGAAGGGTTGCCCCAAATGGCGACATATTGGGAAATCATTCGTGAGTTCTTGCCAACTTTCTCGGAAACAAGAAACACGACCAAGACTGACTGCAGCCGTGATGACATAGTCTATATACAAGAGAACTTGGCCATTGCGAACAGAGTTGTGCGACCTCTGGAAGCATTGAAGAATTGGGGCGACGACTTCGACCCTTTCGCGCGTAAAGCCTACAGCTGGCTTTTGGTTCATCACGAAAGCAACTCATCAGAATCCGCCATTGCTGGGATCAGCCATACAAGGCCACGACTTAGGCAACAAATCATGGACAGCCTGGCATCCCACGAGAGGATCAATCGGAACACCCATGTGAAGGGTGCTGTCGACCAAACATTCCCGTACTCAATCAAATCCGAGGTGGACTTTTGGTCTCAAGAGGCTATAACAAAGAGCATCAACAACAGGACACCAGCGGCCTCCGCAGTCGCGGATATTCCACGAACGAGACAAGAGCAAGCCGTGTACATCCGAGAGATGTTTGATGCTCTGAAGAACACACAGGACATCATTGAGAAAGCGAGCAATTACAAGGTGGGTACCGTCAAGTCAACCAGTGGAAGAGTGTTCCAGGATATTGCATGGATGCTATACGTAAGTCGAAATCAACATTTCTTCTCCATCCTTATAGCCGGAATCGTGACCGAAAGAAGACTGATCCATTTGGGGTTTCCCCTATCTAGAGAGAGGCCCGCAACCTTCAACAGGGGAAACCGGGAGTGAACCCTTGGTGCACCTCATTCAAGTACAAGCAGTATCCTACTCTACGAGCTCGTTGGAACGACATGGTTGAATTCTTTCAAGTAAGTTCTGGAGGGACTCGCATATGTGGATGCCGTAACCAACATTCTCTCGGAACACAGACTTCAAAAGCAGCAGTAGCGAACTTGATTGTAACCCACAGCGAGAAGCGTTTTGCCGGTAATCCGACCAAAGAGAAACAACGCAAGACCATCAACGACAAGGGCAACAAGAAGAAAGCGACGAAGATGAAGGACAACGAAGAGAAGGCGGCCGCACTCGACAAAGTTGTCAAGGATGCCAAGGGCAAAGTCGCTGCTACGGAGAGTACTCCGGACAAGGGCATAAGCACTGCTGGCACTTCTGCTCCAGCTCTAAACGACTCATCCGCGACCGCTAAGCCTGATTTCTAGGAGAATCAGGACGGCAGCTTCGTAGATGAGGAGAGGGACGCTGAAGAGAGTGTGGATCCGGACGACGAAGCTGAAGAGTTTGATGACAGCGATGGAGAACCTAAAGACACCGACAACGAGTCAGACGACGAAGCAACGCATCTCCTGCAGAATGCCCAGCAAGATGCGGGCCGCTACGATGACATTAAAAAAGAGCAGGACAGCGACGACTTGAGACCTCAGTCAGGGCAAGCAATAGGCGACTCTGCTGCTTCAACGGTTCCCTTCGCAGCATCTTCACAACCTCATGCTCCGGCCCACCCACCATTACCCGGCTCGATCGGCCGTCGGCGACAGGTTCGAGCTATGTCACTCGAAGAAGGACATCATTCAAGCATCATGCCTTCCATTGAACACGAGTCATGTCATCCTTTTCATGCTGGCGGTGTGGTGAGCCAAAACGATCACGACCAATACATCGATGATGCCAACGGCAATGACCGCGGCTCGTTACAGCTACCCAGTCAACCCGTAAATTCTTCGGAACAGCCACTGCACCAGCACACTAGCCCGAGTCCCCCCGAGCTCCCTAGTGGGATTGGCTTCGTGAAGGAGGAAGAAATACCGCAGTCGGTAGTCACAACTTCACACATTGCCCCTATGCGGCTCAACACCGGCACTAGTGGTGCCGGTGGAGGAGCACAGAACAACAGTCATTCGCGGGATAGCCCAAATCACGCCCGTCCTCGGGTTAGGAGGAACAGACGCAGCGCCGAAGACGGCGGCGAGACTCAAGCTGAGGCTCCTGCTAGAAGACGTCCCCGTCTTTAGGTTTCAGAAGATGATGTCTCTGAAAGTTCGGAAGATGTTGTGTCGAGCATTTGATGGAGGCACCGCATCACTCTACTCTAGAGTAGGCCTCCTCAGAGATGGGGCCAAGTGGTTATTTGTATCTGGCATGGTTACCGTGAAGATCATTATCAGAATCACCAAGTTCAGCACAAAGTGCGACCTGGCCCCCTTGGAGAGGTCAAGTGAGCAGGCCGAAGACTCCAGCGCATGTTCGGCGACCTTTGCAAGAGGTCGACAAGACGAAGGATCGCAAGGAGAGAGGGGGAGAGGTGCTCTATGCCGTACCCTCCCCCCGCTACCAGCGAGCCGCCACAGGGATCTGGGCCATTAGCAACTACGGGACAAGCTATGGAGTTCAGATACAGCGGAATGAATGACAGTTTTAGATAGAGCTTTAGAAGTAGTCACATATTATGATTGCCTGTTATGGTACAGTCACTGTTCTTTGTTGTTTCCTCTGCTTCATGCGTGGCGTCGGACGCAGGGATAAGGAGTGTCGAAACAAAGGAAGCACACGGCGTCGGAGAAGGGGAAGAAACAATGTGATTGTCGCAGTCTCGATATTCTACCGTGGTAATGTTTGATCTAGATCTAAAAGAGTCACTTCATCCGCTCGTTGCTCATCACAGATTCCACTTTCACAGGAGGCGATACCAAAGTCACTTGCAATCATGGGATTCTCATTGATGCTTGTGTCTCCATTCCTCTATTCACATCAAGCAAGCATCGCTGCGCGAGTATGACTGGAGAGTGGCCAAAAGGTTTAAATCTCAGCGTTTCCTTCCTGATTGAGCTGGAACTTGATCTGAAATAGCACCTGCCAGGTTTGTGCCTTCCTTCCACTTCACCTTCTATAGTTGCAAAGGTTTCCAACCTGGAGCTGCTATGCCAAACGGGCGGCGGGTGGTTTTGGGGAGTATAAAAACCCCTCTTGGTTTTGGTCAGTGCTGGAAAGTTTTCCTCTTTTTTTTGTTTCGAACAACGATCCGCAAAAATCTTGTTGCCCCCTGACCAGCAAAAGTCAACTGGGAATTTTCACCGCGAACGATTTCAACCGCCAACAACAAGGAACCCAATCTACCAGACCTCACTCAACCCAACGACTTAATCTTTCCCTCAGCTTACCACTGCCGCGCAAACACTTGCACCGCACTCGACAACTCTTACTCCTGCTAGTCTACTGAGCTCCTGTTGCTCCTGCTAATCTACTGACGGCCCCACGCTCTCTTCTCCGTACCTCTAGCCAGCAACTGTCGATTTCGACAACAGCGTCACGACACTGCACTGCCGCCAACTTGTCCTCCCAAGCCCTTGCCGACAGGCAGAAGATCAAACCATACCACGAGCGTGCATTTTGCCTATCCCTTGCCGCCTTCTGTCGCCGACAGTCGACAATCTTTCCTCGACAACTCACTGTCCTTGACAGCTCGCAGCATCTTCGACCACTCCCCATCGTCCGCAACTATTGCCTCCATTTCTCAACCCCTAGAAGATCTGAACAAGTGTCGATATATACCTATTCACTTCGGCAAAATGAACAACTACAACACCGACCACCAGCTGATCAGCTTCGTTCCTCGCATGGAACAAGCTGCAGCCCAGCGCAACCCCTATCTCGGCGAGTATTGGGAGATCATCCGTAAGTAATTCCTCTCATCATCCCTACCAGTTCCAATAACGATACTCCCGTAGAGGTTCCGCTTGCTAACTCCCTTCAAACCGTGTAGTCTCCATCCAAGAGAACCTGCGCCAACCCGCCAGTGCTGAATTCGCCGGAGTTGAAGTTATCAAGAGCCTTGAAGAGATCAAGAGAATGAAGAGGTGGACTGACCAGCACGACCACTTCTCGCGTTGTGCTTACGAGTATCTGAGGTTCGCTTACAACCTCGGCGCTTCGGAGCAGGCGATAAAACGGATTGCCCACACCAAGCCCAACATCGGTGTTGAGGCACTGGCGGGCATGAACGCCCATGAGCTATCGCTCAACCGTAGGATCACTAAGGGAGAACAGGCGGAGGATCAGACCTACGAGGGCCGCATGCGCTCGGAGGCTGAGTTCTGGGTGCACGACAAGATCGTGTGCGACTACACCAGAAAGAGAGTTCCCCAGAGCGCCAGACTTGACATCCCCATTTTCCCTGAAGATGAGGCCGGGTATGTCAGGGAGATGGTGGAGGCCATGTCCGACATGGTTGGTGACAAAGATGGTAGTACATCCCAGATCGACACAGTGAGAAAGATGTCAAAGGGTGTTATGGAGCATGTTGCATGGCAGTACTTCGTAAGTGATCACACCCTCTAACGTCACAGTGGTGTCTGATTAACACGAAGTGAAGCGGGAATCCAGACATGCCCAGAATGGTGACGCCAAGGTGCAACCATGGTGCACCGGCTTTTATCTCCGCGAGTACGACTCGTGGCAGGAAAGGTGGGACGATATGGTCGTCCTAATGACGGTTAGTTAACATTCAAGTACAATGATTTGATGAAGTGAGCTCCGCTGACTGCTGTAACAGAAATCAAAGGCTGCGGTGACCGACCTGATCATCGCGATTTACCCTAAGCGTTTTGCAACTGACCCGTATTACGAACTCCAGGCAAGTTATTTTTGGAGGTATGGATTTTGTGTTACTGAGTGCAGTTGCTAACGATCTTCATAGCGTAAAAACATCAACGACCGCAACAACAAGAAGAGGGCCCAAGATGCCAGGAACAAAGCGGCGCTTGCTGCACAGGCTTCTGGTGCCGGAGCTGGTCACTAAGTACAGCCCTATGTGGCCAACGACGAGAGGCCGTCATCTGGTAGAAAACACTGGTTGGCGGGAGGGGCGGGTGGCCGATGAGAAGTTGGTTCAGTAAAGCAACCAGTTCGAAACTTGGGGATGGATTAAGCGAACTTTGCACAGAATCGCTATTAGCCCATATTGGGAAGTCCATCTAGAATAGCAAAGTTTGTTATATCAGTATCAGCTCGCCGATGGGAGGAATGTGAGACAAGGCGCGGAGTTTCCTCAGTGATCAAGAGGAGTGAGATTGTGCTTGACTGAATGTTTGCGATTGAGTGACTGATATCAACGGGTGTTATACAAGTCTCAGAAACGGACTCATGACTACTATGACGTTCTTCTACTGGAATGTTGCTCACATCAGGATCACGTATAACTTGGCCAACCTTTCGAAATGAATCCCCTCGCAGCTATAAAAGGCCCGTATATCCGGGCTTCTAGCCTCCTATCCCGCTTTGTGTTTGCACGCCCAACGTATATAGAACACATATGGCACGTCCAACCGTGTCGTTCTGTCGTGCTGGAAGTCTCGTCCATTCCCAATCTCCCAGTAGTATCATGTCATTATAGATAATACCTAGGTACCTGAGTAAAGTCTTCCAACCTCACTCCCAAGGCAAAAAAAAACACAGTGACACAGCCTCAACACAAGTTGGCAGAAGTTCATTCTTCACTCCGACCTTGGCCCCAGCGGAATTCAAAGCATTTCCCGTCTGGTAAGACACATCTGTCGGCGGTCTGGCGCTTACCGTAGCAAGACCTCTTTAATTACACCTCCAGGCGGATGCCCATCGAGACGCTGAGAGACATCCCGTGCTACTCGGAGGACGAGTGCCATTTTGTCCGGGTGATGGTGGAGGCGATTATTGATCTGGATGGGGAGAAGGACGGGAATGCTCACCATGTTGATGCTATAAAGAAGGCATCGAAGGGTGTCGTTCAGCACCTGGGGCTCGCCTAGATTCTGATGGTGAGTTACGTCTCTGTGGTTGAGAACTGCACAATAAGGTAGGTAACTTGTGGCTAACGAGATCATATCTAGGTAGGTAGCAAGAGGCCACCTAAGCTCGCCCAGGCGGGTGGACCAGGTATTGCACCATTCTGTACTTCCTTATACTTGAGGGAGTACGAGTCCTTTTAGGACCGGTGGGATGATATAGTGGAGCTTTTCAGAGTAGGTTCATGTCCTTGTCCTTCAATAAACTCTGGGTTAGATAGGTATACTAAATCGTTGAACAGGTCTCGAAAGCAGCTGTTGTTAACCTCCTGATTGCACCCTGTTTCAAGCGTTTTGCTTACGATCCTCGATCGTACTTAGCTCTAGGTACCTAAGTCAATTGCTTGTTTCCAACGTACTTTCTTCAGGTCGCTAACATTTTCCTAGAGGCTAAGAGGACGGAGAAGAATGCGGACAATAACGCGACAGGCCCGCATTGTTAGAGACGGGCAGGTGGCTCTTCAAGCTCACGCCTCTGGATTTGGGGGTGCTAACTATCAGCAGGGTACTTTAGTTTTCATTACACGTCACGCTCGTGGTAAAAAGACTATAGGTGCCTCTATTGACGACGACCATACCCTCTTTTTATCAAGACACCTTTCGAAAGGAAGTGAGAGTGGAAGTTGAACGTAAAGCAAGAGGGGCGGGCTGCAAAACGCACTTGCCGGGCAGGCGATGCTGCAGGTCCATGCTCGAAATCAGGGTCCTTTCTTTTCTCCACTCCCACCCGGACTTGGCGCATCCTCTCAAGACCCAGCCTCCGCTTCTTTTCCCAATCCGATTTTCCTTCTTCGTCGGGAAAGTTCGACGCAAAGAGCTTCTTGACCGCACGCCACCGAGAAAGTTTTCCGACCGCCAACAACAGTCAACAAGCTTTCCGCTTCCCTCATCTTGGCATCAACAGGTGTCGCCGTACTCTGCTCCGTACTTGCGGGAATCTTCAATCGAAAATCCGCATTTCGTGGCCGCGCTCACCTCGGCCTCGCCGGCGACCCCGCGACCGGCTTTGGTAGGCCCAACCTCTCCTGATCAGTACCGCGCGCCCTCATACGTACCTGTAAGTTATGATTAGACTACAGTACTATCTGGAGACAAACATCGAGATCAACAGCCGGGGAAGCGAAGAACAAGTGGCTTCCATGGCTTGCGGTTGTTGCGCCCGCTTCCTGCCCCTTCGTTTCAATTCAGCCTTCCTTCAAGTTCACACCTCACAGCCACATCAGAAACCCTGCTGTTGTGCATCATACAGCAAGCAGGTGCTCTTTGATTTCTGAACTCAATCTCAACTATCATCCAATGTAGCGCGTCACTTCATCTCTTCCTCGCTATTCCTGCCCTGAGCTTTCTCTACCTTCACGTACTATGACTCGACGTCCTGATATACATCTCTCCACGATGATGGTCTGCCCTTCCATGCCATGCAACGATAACCCACTAACAGAGTTTTCTCTAGTATATCACAAGTCGTCCAGGGCCACTCGCCATGTCCGACTCCAACACAATTAACACACAGGCCGTTTTCGGCTTTGCAGACTTTCTCAAGTTCGCCGCCGAGCGTGAGGATCCGAGACTCAAGACGTATTGGGACATCATCAGTATGTTGGCTTCGCGCCCAGTTTGCACATTTGCCGAAGATTGCCACGGCAAAGTTTAACAATGATTCAGTCGATATACAGGATGATATCCTTCGCCCAGATATCCTTCGCCCAAACACCAAGACGATTCGGCCCTTCCAACAATTCAAGATCCCGCACGAGTTCCAAAAGTTCGGCAGAAATGCATACGACTGGCTGGTTTTCCATGTCAGATGTCGCACCACGGAAACTGCCCTAGGGGCGATCGGACACACCAGGCCCGGTTTGAAGCAGGCCCTAATGGTTGGGCTAGCAGAACACGAGAAGAGCGACAATAGGAGGACTAAAAGGGAGGACCCCCCAAACAGCCAAGTCCTTCCCGGCCATTCCAAATCTATGGCTGAATTCTACGCCACCGAGGGCGCCCTTGAGTCGCTTCACCTCCAGGCACCCGAAGCAGGAACAACCGATGATATTCCGCAGACCCGCAAGGAGCAGCTCCCATTTGTCCTCCAAATGGCAGAGGCATTGGAGGATGTCACCGATTATGTGGACAACAACGACAGCTACCAGGTCCAGACGGTCAAGCTGACATCGAGGACAGTGTTTGAGCACATAACATGGAGGTTGCTGGTAAGCTCGACCATGATTTCATTGTTCGTTAATTGACATTTATGGGACCCAGCTAACCACACGGACGTTCAGCACACGGGAATCTTGATGCAGGAGGGTGAACCTGCCGTTCTTCCATGGTCAACCAGTTTCTACAGACGGGACTATCCCACCTTCAGAGCCCGATGGAACGACATGGTCCTGTTTCTACGCGTAAGCCAAAAGAAATGGTGATACAGTACTTGTGGTGTACAGGCGTCACTAACAAGATGAGAATCAGAAATCAAAAGCCGCAGTAGCCAACCTGCTCATTTCTCCGTATTGGAACAGGTTTGCGGGTGATCCTGAGAAGGAACTCAAGGTACGTGGTCTTTTCTAGTCCGCTACATGCTGCTGTTTCGACGTACTAACTGACCCTGTCGAAGACCAAGAAAATCAATAAAAAAGGTAACGGAAAGAAAATCGAAACGCTGCGAGGATTGGGAGCCGGAGGCACCCAAGCTGCTGCTGCAGGTCGTGACGGCAACGCAAGTGGACACGACAACAGCTCATCGAGCGTCGATTCAAATTTTCCCAAAAGCTATAACGCCTCTACCTCGAACTACGCGAGATCAAGCAGATCTGGTCAACATCAGCGCCATACACCCGCAATGTCGACACTCTCACCCCATGCCGGAATCCGTGCCACAAGAAATGCTACTTAGGTAGTAGCAGACAGAAGCAAGGTGATCGATGGCGAAGGTGTCAAAGGCCTCGAGCATGAGGTGCTTGATGTCGAAGGGAACAAAGCCAAGCCCCACAATACCTCGCGCCAGGCAGAGACCACGCTTCGGCAAAGTTCAATTCCTCGTCAAAGAGAATGGAGACAAAGACGTCTGGTTGTGGCATGGAGAAGTCGTCCTGTGAGACAGAGGGCACCGCAAGAAAATGATGCAGCTGAAGCGTATATTCCTCGGCCAGATCCCAGTCCCCAGCAAGTGATCGTTCCTCCGCAAGCCCAGCAAACCGACAACTCCGAAGTCTCCTACTTGACATCGCAAAAAAAGCTCCACATCGAATTGGAAGGCGGAATGAACAATGCGGCGTGTTCGGAAGCGGAGGAGCGGGATCATGATGAAAGTATCTTTGCGCCTACCCGATGGGGGTTATTTGGAACAGCCAGCAGCAGGTGCCTGACGTCAATTTCAATTCTGACAACGCCAGTCTCAACAGGAGTATTCCGGGAGACGATCGTATGGAGGACAACGATTGGGGACAAGGGGCCCTTGGACTGAGCCATCTCGCAGACCCTTTCAGCTGGAATGAGGACTTGGCGCCTCAAGCCTTTATCAACCCAATGGCGCTGTATCCGGTTGAAAACGGTGAATTCGCGGACGGTTTGGTGGAAAATGCCCACGAGACCTCGGGAAACAACATGCCCATCAACCCGGCCATGTCAGACAGCAATGCGTTTACCTCAAACGTTGCGAGTCTTGACCCGGTTCCTGGCGAAACCGCGAACGAAAGTAGCACGACCAACAACAGTAATGGCGCGTACGCGTACGGGATGGGTATGTTTTTAGAGGATCTAGACAACCGTATCCAGGATGGTATCCTTCAGGCCCCCGACTCAAGAGATCAACTCGAGATGTTCGACATGGACGCTTTCATCATGGGCCCTCATCAACCCATGTTAGGTGAAGACGACCCCACTCTCACCGCGGCCGGCATTACCGACTTTCAGCACGAGGATGAAGATCTCAACGACGAGTCATCTGGAGACAGGCTCATCGGCTATCCTGTCGCTGGAACCAGTGGTTCCAAGCGCAAGAGGAATGAGACCGAGGAAGAAGGTAGCATGAGCGAGTGCTCGCCATCCAAGCGGTTGCACTGACTGGCAATATAGCTTTCGGATGGCCAGAGGTCACTTCTGGCTTGTAACCGATAGGCAGGTTGCAACTAGGGAAGACATCACACCTCCCTGGGACTTTGGGTTTCCCAATGAGAAGTTGAGATACAAGGAATCTCTGGACTTATAGGCGGCATATGCAAGCGCATATAGCAAGTTGCGGCCGGGATACCGAATGAAGGCAAGCTGCCTTGATTCATGAACTACCGCAGGGCCACTTTCCGACAGTTTCCCATTTTGCACGTGGTCAATACGAGGGCTCGGATACTACCGGGTGATAGGGACTCAGCAGCATGGGACTCTCAGGAAGTTTGCCAGATGCTTGCATTCTTGGACACGCAAAAGAGAGGTCGAAGTCGACGGTGACCAGCTTGTTGATGTAACGACCGGCGAAAAGATACAAGTGTAGGGTTATGTACGAGTTGCTTGTACAAATTCCACGCGAAGGAGCGGCAATTTTTCTGGCTCGTCAGCTGGAACTGGGAGGCACACCAGCAATCCCAGTCATCGCTAGCAGACCGGAAGAGGCCCTTATACCAAGAAGATAGTATTCAGCTTTTATAGCATCAAACATCGAGTTTCACTTCCGTTGCTTTTATCCTTTTCCTCAGGCTTGATCAATGTTTTGATAGCATGCACATAATTCCCGTGAACTCTCCCTCTTTGAGTATTTCCTTTCCGATGATCAGGGACTCAACGTTGTAACTTCTCCGAGACCTTCGCTTCAGAGATATTACACCTCCACTTGCCTTATAGGTACCTTATAAATCCGTTACTGCATGGACCATAGTTTCTCTACAACACACATAAAGTTTGCAAGGCATTCTGAGCAGACTGTCCTCACATGAAAAGGACCAAATACGCCGGTGAGCCCACGGAAGTCGCCCAAAGAGCTGCCCCTTCCGGCCGCTCGGCGCCAGTAATCAATATATGTTAAGAAGTCGACTAAGGCCCTTGAAAACACCATCGATGGCGGCCGTCGCCAACTTCTCACTTCGCATTGGAATCGCTTTGCTGGAGACCCCGACATCGAGCTAAAGGTACGTATACTTTGTGGTCGATCTCAAATTTATGTGCAGAAATCTGACAGCGGCATGGCAGCGTAAAAACATCAACACGAAGAACAACAACAAAAAGAAAAGCGACAAGATTCCGATGAAGGAAAGGCTAGAGGAAGCAACAGGCGAGGAAGTTGTTGGCGTTGGCCCTGCTCTGGAGGTTGCGGCTTCTTCTCCGGATGAGGGTAATGGCCCCAAGGTCAGCGACGCCGAATATCATGACATCGAAGGCACCGAGTTCGAAAACAGCGACGCCGAAGATAGCGACGCGGAGGGCGATGATACAGACGACAGCGACGACGAAGGGCAAGATACCTTCGAACTGGAGTCTGAAGATGACGGTGTTTTCGACCCGGACGGAGACGAGAGAGATCCAGAAGATAGTACCTCTAACGATGAGGACGATTTCGAGGCTGGAGTGGTCGAGACCAAGGGTAGCGATACTGAAGAGCAAGATGAAGTCGACAATTGGACCACTCCTCAAAACGATGATCAGATCTCTCCTCCCAGCGTCGAAACACCTCGTTCGGCTCGCCAACACCTCCAAAATGCGCCAGGGACCTGTTACCCTTTGCTTCGGAACCAATTTTAGCCGCTGGTTCTGCCCTGCCTCGTAGGGCGAAGCATAAGCTAAGGCCGTGTTCGGGGCCGCTGTAGAGCTGTAGAGATAACCTTGCCTTACTGTATATAGTCCGCAGCTGTACTCCCTGCATAGTAATACAACTATTAATGTACGTGAATAACTTCTATAATAATAGTGTGTTCGGTAGTATAGATGTGCTGGATGTTAAGCGCTGAAAATATAGGGTATATATACGCTGGAAGTAGAGTATTTAGTGTATTTATATAGTCTTAAACATGGGGTTAGGGTCCTTTATAAATGTTAAGAATCTGGTATATCGCGGTAAGGATCCTAGCCTTCTAATTGGTTAGATGGAGGATTTGGGGTAAGTATAAGTAGTTGTAGTTGATTGCAGATTTTTACAGAAATCTAGCCGAATGCGAAAAGTATAGCTGTAAGACTTTAGCTTACAGCCACCAAAACTGGGTTTTCTCTACAGCTCTACAGCGGCCCCGAACACGGCCTAATATAGAGCTGGGAGAAGACATAATGTGAAAGGTATGTCGACTATGTGTAAATGCCCTGAGCTACAGCGTTGTTTTGGTGCTTTCAGTGGCTGGGTACTAACTGTTCTGCATGAGACCCACATGGCGGGGGGGTTAACCCGTTTGAGCGGGATCGATGAGATGACGCCCTGTTGGAGACGACATTCTGCCCTGTAAGCGCGGTAATTTAGGGGGGGGTGGGCAAAGCAATGAGCGCTACGGGCTACCTCTAAACATTTTCGTTCGTCCCAAGCCCGGAACTGCCCCTGACCTCTACTTGTAGACACCTTTAAGGGCCATTTTTTCTTCCTCCCAAAAAAGTTGCATCGCATCCCGCTTTCCTACCTCTAGCCTTCCAGCCCTCTTCGCCTTTCTGCCTCGTCCGTTCCCAAAACTCGCAACCCCTCCCTCGTACCTCTACTAGCGGACAAAAGCAGGTTTTTAAGTACCTATCGAAGACACCTCTCTACTCGTCGCCCGACGTCGCCTATTGACCTTGCCTGCCCGCCAGTTCGCCCCGCGCTCCAATGCTCACCTGAGTGTCGTCAACACCAGCTGCTGATCAAGGAGTTCCGATTCCTAGGTCACGTCGACCAATACGCAAAAGGTACCTCCATCCTCCAACATCAAATCTGATCCCATTTATCGCGTCTTTCCATCCCTTCTGTGGAGGTTCACGTGATAGTTGTTGTATCGTTCTGAAGGAATGACAGAGTGTCTGTATATACCACATTGAACAACGGACAGATCGTGTCGTTATTGACACCCTACTTCATAGTTCCCGGACCTCGCCTCTTACGTAGAAGCGCTACTGAAATGGCAGAATATACGCCGACCGCGGCCGACATCCGCGACTTTGTTGAGAATCTCGAGGCAGCGGCGAGGTTTGACAATCCAAATCTTGGAGAGTGGTGGAATATTATCAGTAGGTTCTTTTGCTTCAATTCCCCCAAAGTTTATCGAAGGATCATCTAATCAACAAAAGTCTTGCTAACAAGCTCTCCTCATACAGTTTCGATGCACACAAGTCTAGTAAATTCACAAACCAGAACGATCAGACCCTTTGCCGAGCTCCACGGCATACGACCGCGTCACCGAATCTTCGGAGCCAATGCATACGAATGGCTTGTGCTGAACTACAAGCAGGGAACGATCAGAGAAGCCCTCGGCAGGATCGGCCATACCAAGCCTGGATTGACTACCACTGTCACCCAGGGCATGGCGGCCCACGAGCTTTCGGGGGACGCAAGAAAGGTCCGCGTACAGGGGGCTGATCAAAGCGCCTGCAATTCGATCACGTCCCTGGCGGAATTCTGGGCAGCAGAGGGCGCACTCAAGCGCCTGTCGCAGAGGCAACCCCTGCCATCCAGTATTACCGATATCCCTCGAACGTACGAGCAGATGCTGCCGTACGTAAACGAAATGAAGTTGGCGTTGCCAGATCTGTCGGTCATGATCGACAAGCCCAAGAGCCATCAAGTGGCAGCCATCAAAGCCACTTCCGGAAAGCCGACAAAGTGTTTGATGGAGTGGTAAATGAGCTTGACGAGGAAGAGGAGGTCGCTGACGATGATGCTGCGAATGTTGTCGACGCCAACGAGGGCCCCAACGACGAGGATTCTGACGATATTCATGGCCTTGGTGGACGGATTGAGAGTCGAGAGTTCATTGCTGAGACCGAGAGTGGACATGCGTTGCCTATGCATCCGATGGCCGCTCCAGTTGCTGCTGGTCACAGTTCATAGGTTGAAGGTGGCCACGGCAACGGAGCTGGTGGTGTCGATCGTATGAGATCTTGCCAAGCGCTCCCGCGCAACCAAGTGGTGGCCTACAAGCCAGCGATGCTTCAGCTCAGCCGTTACCCGCAGGCTGGCAACACTATCAGCACCGCATAAACAACGACTCTATACTGCCCCAAGCTATCACTGACCAGTTTATCGAGGATCATGATAGCCTCATGGCCGAGTCTTCTACCACCCACGAACGACGTCCACGAAGAGAGTGTCGCCTTCTCGGAGAACATGCAAGTGGAAGATTACGACAACCTTGGCTACGATGATTCTCGGAACAAAAAGGAGTCCGGATCTCGGCCAGGATGGACAGACTGAGGCTTCTTCAAAGCAACTGCGCAGACGTTGAGACGCAAGGCATCTCGTGGCTAGTGGACGGATGTGTTAGCACATGTCCGCTCCCACCTTCTTACCATTGGAAGTCCATTACCTACTGCCAAGCTGCCAATTTTTTGATGAGAGGCCACATTTTGAAGGCTAATTTCGGTAAACAGTTTTGGGCAAGTAGGCCTTGGTTAGTCAGATGCTGCGGCCTTCATGGAAGGAGCAAGTACTCCTTGCAGAGGTTCTCAGCCAAATTGAAGCAAAAATGATCCTTTGTTCTTGAGTTATGTACAAGGTACCTATCTCGGTTATTTTCCCGCAAGTGCACAGTGATTCTTTGTTTTCTCTGGTAACTATAGAGGACCTCGGGAGCTGGGCCGAGTTCCATCTGGACGAACAAAGAGGAATGTCTGCCCACGTAGACGAAGATGGCACCTCTAGGTATTAGTTTCATTTATCATCATTCCGATACTCATTCTGCTCGTTTGTCGTACCTGTCTCCTCTCAGGTTCTTTCGTACGGAACTCATTCCATCCGCTGCGTGCTACCACATTCACGTGTTCATGATTCCATCCTTCCCGGCCATATTGTTCATGAACTCAACTGGAGTGACCTTATGGTTAGTCCTACTGTTTAATAACATGTTGCAGGGGTATGAATCATCTACGCATTGACTAAAAAGTGTGTTTTTGAACAAGTGTCTAGCTATGCTGTTCGTGAATATTGGGGTGGCATCGTTCATAAGTAGAAATCCAGCGTCGCCAACCAGCAGGATATCAACGATGTGTTATTGTTAGTTCTAGGCCCCAGCTAGTTGAGTTACAGGGCTGGTGGCTAACAGTTTACCATAGGAGCCACATGCGACATGCAGCGGTTTGCCAGAGGGAGAAGATACGGCTGGATTGAAAAGAGTTAACCTCCCCGCACGCACCAAAAACCTTGAGGTACGCACTTTTCGGGATCTGGCAGCTGATATGTAAAATGTGTTATTTTGGCCGTAATATTCTCGTTTTGTAATGTCTCGAGGTGAGTTAACCCAGGCTAGACATCTTGGTCTTCAGTAGGCAGGCAAATCTAACAGCGCCAATCTACTCAGTAGTGCAACTAGGTAGTACAATTAGATAGTACAACTAATTGGTGCAATTGGGCGGTGCAATTGGCCGACGTGTTGAAAGAGTGCGAAAGAAACGACTAAGATGGGGAAATGTTAACGCGCATTAGAAATACGAAATTTGGCAGGTAAAAACGGAAATTTCAATGTCAGGTGTCATCAGCTGAACCGCCCCAGTTTTTTGGTGGAGGTGCGTACCTCAAGGTTTTTGGTGCGTGCGGGGAGGTTAACTCATTGAAAAGCAAGTTGGACGGAAGATGAAGAACGCCTACAGATGGATAGATACTGGGCTACCAGTGAGAGATGACCATTGGAAACCTTACCTTTCTAACAACAGCTGAATTAATCCGTCGCTCCAGCAACCCTCGTGATGCGCGAGTATGGAATTGGGATGGATGAGTTGAAGCAATGCGCGGTGAGAGCGCGTTTGGCCTCAACACCAAAACCTTGTTCACCATTGAGCCCTGAACAGCGAGGTTGATCACGAGCAGCACTGCAAATCCCCCAGCAAAGCCACTGATCTTACAAGCTGGAGAGCAAAACTCCACAAACGCAGCAACAGTCGCGGACCCTCTAACTACTATAAGAATCCTCCTCCAGCTCCAAATCTTAACCTCAAAACTTTCCCCTGCAAGCAGCGAGCCTTCTTCGACGACGAACCTCGACCCAGCTTTGCTAACTAAGCAGTTGACCCCGCCCACCCTACTCACTCGAATATTTTTGTGACCCATCGCCTACCTCTACCCTTACTTCATCAAACATCGATCACTCTCTCGACTCGTGCTTTACCACTTGCACTTCAACAATACTCGCAACTCGCACTCGATATTCCACGCAACCTCAACAAACGATCCATCGAGATCGTTCACTGCTTGTACCTGATCTTGCTTTCAAGTAAGTCAACATCCTTATATGCCTTCTTTTCTTCACTTTTCCATGCTCGTCATTCGTACCTTACCTATGTTTCACTTCTTGTGCGAGCGCATTCATATATACTTCGCTTGTTCAACTATCCACAGACTCCTATCTCGATGCATGCCACGACGCAATCCTCTAACATCTTCAACTGTTCTAGTCCTTCTCCACCTCTCACAATGCCTGTCTCTTTTGACCATGCCCAGCGAATCCCGGAGTTCCTGGAGGCAGCTGCCAGGGTCAGGGACCCTAATCTGGTAGCCTATTGGCAAATTATAAGTAAGTTACTCGATGCTGTCCATGTCCCACCATAGCACTTCTAATGAAACATCACACAGTGACCATACAAGTCAATTTGGTCAACCCGACAACCAATGTCGTCCGTCCCTTCGCTGAGTTCACCCGTCGTCGCGCTTACGCCCCGGCCTACCATCATTTTGCCGAAAGTGCTTACCAATGGCTCGTTTTCCTCCACCGAGCCGGCCTCACTGCTGAAGGCCTTGCCAAGATTGGGCCAACCAAGCCCGGCTTGGTAGAGAAGCTCAGGAGAACCCTGGCCTCTCATGAGATCACCCAAGGGCGGAAGAAGACCCGCGGAAACCACCCGGCTGGCCAAGCCTACAAGCGAATTTACATGACCGAAGCCGACTTCATGGTGGGCGAGGGCGTCATGGAAGTCTTGGCCTATCCTACCGGACCCGTGCTGGACTCCCAGGTCGCTGATATACCAACAAGCGAGCATGATAAGGTCCGATATGTCGACGAAATGGTCACGGCGTTGAAGAATATGGTCGGCAGGGACAAGGGAATGGAGGCTCAGGTCAAGCAGGTAATGGCTACATCTGCCTCGGTCTTCGAGTCTTTGGCATGGCGCCTATTTGTAAGTCATCATCTATAAGAGACACCACACATAAACCATCCCCTAACCATCCTTGTCATAGATCGCCTGCCGCCTTGCCCAGATTGGGAAGCCCAAGGTCACACCTTGGGCAACTAGCTACTATTACCGGGAGTACGACAACTTCCAATCTCGATGGGACGATCTTATCCACTTCGTTAGGACCAACAAGGCGGCCGTCTCCAACTTGTTCCTGAGCAGCTACTTTGCCAGGTTTGCGGCTGACCCCTACAAGGAACGGTCGACGAAGAAGCAAAACGCCAAGACAAACAACGGCAAGGCCGACAAGAAGCGAGCTGGCGACGAAGCCATTGCGACCCTCGCTGGCAACCCGCTGCCACTTCAAACCAACATCGCTGCTGGAGGGAACGTTCAGCCCCATGGCAACGCCGAGATCGCTGAGCAAGCCGCTCAGGACTTTGTGGCGGCTGCCAGTGCCCCTGGTGCCCAAGCTCAAGGTCCTCAGCAACCCCAGGCGCCCGTCTTTGCCCGTCCCCAACACATCAATATGGCCAATGACGGGTGGATCAATTACCAAGAGAACGACTTTGAGGCCCTCTACCGGATGCACGAGGCTCAGCTTGACGCTTACAACGCTGAAGTTGAAGCCTATAACAAGCAGAAAAACGCAGCGGCACATGGCGACAGCTCCGACGTCGAGAACGATAACGAAAACGACGATGACGACTCCGCTCACGAGGATGACAACGGTGAGGCTTCTGATGAGCCAAATTATGGGGCAGACTACAGCGATATCTTCGATGACATTTACGGTGTTTCGGACGACGAAACGCGTGAGAGCAGAAGACGAAACACTGCGACTGCTCAGGCTCCTGCGGCCCCTTTCAGCATCCCCCAGAACGGTCGTGGTCTCGGTCCCGCCATGGCCGGCCCCGCAATGCCAAATCCGATCCCCATGATTCCATCCCCCGTTCAGCATTTGCCTGCAGTAAACGGAACGCACCGACCCGGTTCGATTCAGCATCACTTTGTCGGCCAGTGGCAGGGACAAGCTTCACCTGGCCCAGTCTCCAATTCTCGTGATGTCCACCGTCCGGCCCAGCCGCCCGCTCCTCGCGTCAGCAACGGCCGATCCCTTCCTCATTTGCCTGCTCTTCCATCTGCGCCGCCAAACAGCCCGGAGCAACTTCTTCAGCCTACTACTCGTGTAGCCGCCCCACCCCGTCTTATTCGACCGGTCTCACATCCTAGTTTCCCAGCACCTGCTCGTCCGATGCAACCACAGCAGACCACCACACCTAGCCCTGTACAGCGAAATTTCCCTGCGGGTCAAGTTGAGTCCCCGGCTCTTCCTCTGCCAGCTGTTGTGCCAAGGCGCATCATCACACCCGCGTCTGAAAGAGCTAGGCTCCTCAGAGGGAGTCAACAAGCTGCCAGTGCAGCTCGCCCAGCCAGCCCCACTACAGTTATGGCTTTCCCACCTCCCGTTCTGCCGGGTAGCCCTCTTGAGCAAGTCGCCCCACCCCAGTTACAACTTGCTCATGACGGGTTTGATTTCTCCGCTGGTCCTGCTTCGTAGAACGAACAGGCCAACGCGAGATCAAGCCAGCAACTTCACGATCCCGCAATCCAGGAAGCAACGACAGAAGATCTTGAGCAATGGACGAGGGAACTTGAACACCTTAACAACCCGGGACAGCCCATAGCGATGCAGGTCCAGCAAGCTCCGGTTCCTGAGGTTCAACAGCCTGGCGAAGAAGAACTGATGACAATGTTCGAGCAAATCTTGAAGGGCCAAGCTCCGCAGCAACAGCTTGCGCCGCCTGCAGAGCAACAGTTCGACATTGACCCGCTGGAGGACTTGGACTTGCCCCTCGATAATGTTATGAGTGACCAAGAGCTCATAGACTATGCTGCGACGCAAGGATTCCGCATCGATATCAATGACTTTGCGCAGCTGAATGGGACTGATAACAATAACATAGCGGACAATCAGACCATTGACGGTGAGGTCATCAACGGCCAATCTGTTGAAGAGCTAGTCGAGGGGAATGCCAACCAGCAACGGGAGCAGAATGATGGCACGGAGGAAGAACAAGACCTCTTCGACCAGTTCGTCAACTTTCCAGATGACTTCAATGATATAAGCTATGCGGATCACGAAGACTCAGGTGAAAATGATGATCTTTTTGCCGACGAATACATGGTGAACTACGCCATTGAGGGCCTGGACAGGGAGGACGTCGCCGGCAGCATCGGCAACAAACGAATGAGAGATGACAATGGCGAGGATGAGGGTGGGCAGCATCCTGCGCAGCGGGCTCGCACGCATTGAGTGGGAGGATCAGGGATGATGACTGGCTATGATGAATGACGACTGATGACTTGGATGACTGGGAACTAGGAACGCAAGCTATGACAACGGGAACAAAGGGAGTCACAAAATGACCATCACTTTGGTTGAGAATGGTACCTGTAAGGCAGAAAGAGGAATCTGTCATTGATGGAGTCATGTAAAGGGGTCATAAAAATAAACATCAAAGGGTGCAACATTGGTCATAGTTTGCAATGACAATATTGCAACTCACAAACAAACATTTAAAGTACTGTGCTTAATGTGACTAATTTAAAAATGCTATGCCTGTCAGATCATATGCGAAGTGATTTAAATATTTCTCCTATCCCACGATCTCCGTGTGTCCATTTCTAACATTTCATAGCGCTATTCGGAGAGTTCGATGTGACCTTTGGTCGTCGATTTAAGGTTTCTGCGAGGCTGTGTGTGACATTGAGGTGTAAGTGATAGTGCATGCCTCTGTATAGCGAGCTTCAGGCGGTGTCTGCTAACTTCTGAACTTCAGCCCACTTGGATGCAGGGATTAGGGGTCCGTGCTCATGATGGGGCCAGCCTTACTGGACCGACCAACATTGGCAACGGACCCAAACATCACCAACAACTCCTTTGACGTGTTCTCTAATGTGATTATTACTATCAAATATGCGCCAGTACCAGGTTCCAAGAGAGGGCCTAGATACCCGTCTCGGCCAAGATCCCCGACACGCATGAACTTGTACACGCCGCGAGAGGCGTCTTCAAGATGGGGATGGAAACCTCACTCTCGTACAAGGCATAGCTGCTAATGCAATCACAAGCAACCTGGTCTGCTGCTTCAAAAATAAACACAGCAATGTTGTCTTCGCTCCAATTTTGCTCCGTGCCTACAACAGAAGGAGCCCAAGATCTTTCACCCGGTATTGTTCTCCAGGTTTCATTAGCTGGATCACATTACATAGCTATAGAGGCGTATCGGAATGAGAAGCCGTCGCAATTTTCAAAATGGCGGGTAGGATGTGGCAAACGGGAGCAAGAGAGCAAGAGGATTGAGAGAAGTTGAGACTGAGAAGGTGGCGGGTGCGATGGCCGTGGATTCCGGGTACCTCTAGGGAATCGTCACTTTATCAGCCCTAGCATTCGCTTTTTCAGCATGGAAACCTTTGACTTTCAGATTCGGGACCTTGTTATTGAATCTTCCATCTCTCTGCGACCGTTTGTCTTCCATCAATTTCTACAGGTCCGCGCTAATAAGACTCTTATCTCTTCTTCTATAGAGCGCTGTAATTCAGTAGGTTTTGGGAGTTTTAGTGGGGGTTTCCACAGTAACAGCGCGATCGCATTTCTGTTCATCCCATCCTTCCAGGGGCGACCGTAAAGTGGAGCGCGTCGGGAGCGCGGTTTGACCAAAATTAGAGGTACAGTTGTCGGATCGCAGTTGCCCCAAGGCTGGACTTGTATTATTTCTGCCACCTTTCACCTACCGTCCTATTCAATCCCCCGCATTTCTACCCTTCCTCGACGCCGCTTTCCTTCTTCCCCATTTTCGTCAAGCAACGGGGTCATACTACCAGTCGTCACCCTTCCCTTGACTCGATCAACCTCAACATCTTCCGTGTTGATAACAGCGCCCGCCATTTGCAACAGGTAGCCACTGTCCGCGCGCTCTTGGTTCGAGCCTTCTGCTGTGCACTTCGCGGGGTCTTTCGCAACTGACTCAGTTTGAATTCACAATCTAGCCTGCTCCGTCAACATCGTAAGCAACGACCATAAGAGTGCTACAACGACCTCTCATTCAAGCCTTGAGCGACCAGATTGGCAGCGTCTCTTCTTCAGCCAAGCGCACCGCACGTGTTAAGTGCTTTGGCCCAAGACAGTAAATCATAAATCGCAGTAAGTCTGGCCCCCCGACCTTTGTTGATTCTTCGCACCTTCATGTTCCATGACACCCCACAACGCGTTCACGCGTCCTCGAAGACGGGCCATGTCCTAGCTCTTCCCTGACGCGCGCCTGGCATCCTGACTGCTTTCATCTTTTTCCACCATCCCATAGCTTATTTCATTTGGTCCAACCTCAACATCTGATCCGACTGTACTCAAATGATTTGGCGTCTTTATATACTTTCCCAAGACTGACCATCCAGAAATTACCAAGGCTGCGGTCACTCGCTCGACTGATTTGAATTACCACCTGGCGCTTTCTTCATCGGAATCCACCCACTTGTAACAAGCCAAGCCACAACGTCCGACTGAGCGACAATGGAAGCCGTCGAGAACTTCGTGCAGTTCATGGAGGAGGCCGCAGCAGCGGGGCATCCAGGACTTGAAGGCATGTGGAGGGTAATAAGTAGGTCACCCCCTTCATTTTTCGCATGGATTTTGACATTTCTCTATCGGTGCACGACGCCAATATGACCATACTGACAACCACGTCCAGTCTACCTCCACGAAAACATTATCCATCCCCAAACGAGAGCCTTCCAGCCCTTCGAAGCTTTTACAACGATTCCTTTGAACTACCAAGCATTTGCCAGAACTGCGTATCATTGGCTGCGCATGCATATCAGGCACAGAACTATCCGAACCGCCCTGATGGAGATCGGGTACACGAAGCCAGGACTGGTCGACGGGCTTAGGTCCCCCGAAGGCGGACTTGCTGAGCACGAGCTCAACATGGTTCGTCGAAGGAACAGACGTAACCAACCCGACCAGACGTTCATTCCGAGGATCGACTCAGGGATAGAGTTCTTTTTGACGGCTGGCGCTCTCCAGTATCTTTCTAGTACTCCCGTGGCTGATGCCACAATTGCCGACATTCCACGGACCAAGGAGGCTATGAAGAGACATGTCGCGGTCATGGTCCGTGCTATACAAGACATGGATCATAGGTTGGCTGGCGATGCGCACCAAGTTGCCATTGTCAAGTTTACTTCGCCTAGGGTTTTAGAAGCGATCGCATGGGAGTTCATGGTGAGGTTCCTCACTAAGGAGTTTGAGATTTCTTTTTGGGGGCGATAAGAAGCTAACCGTTTCCTGACGCAGTTTTGTTCAATCGACGCGGCAGAGGGCAGGCCGAACGTCTACCCCTGGGCCACCAGCTTCTTCCATAAGGAGTATCCCACGTGGGAAAGCCGATGGGACGATATGCTGATCCTCGTTCAAGTGAGTTTACCTGTGAAAGGTGATCAACTATGACATTCCCAGTGCTAATCAAGGGCCTTGCCATGACTTCTAGACGTCAAAAGCGGCCGTCGCCAACGTGCTTCTGTGCCCGTATATTCAGCGCTTCGCAAATGATCCTGATCATGAGCTTAAAGTACGTCAGACTGCCTCTTCGGTCCCAAGGACTAGTCCCCCTTCAGATACTAACAGCTGTGTAGCGTAAGGTGGACAACAAGGACACCAATCTTAATAAAGCATCGCAGCTCAGCGATTTAAAGGCCCTGGTGCCGGACATTAACAGCGTGGCAAATCCTGCTGCAGCAGTTGTTTCTGCCGCTGCCCGGGGTCCCGCGAACTCCCTTGCTCTTCCCCCCCTTCCCCATCCCAACGCTGGAGCGCCTGCTCAAGATGATGGTCGGGCTACATGGCCTACTGCACAGCTTGTGTCCCGCCGTGGAGGTACTCCTCCCATAGCCATTGAGGAACCTAGACAACATCATACTCCGCTAGGTCGGAGCCAGCCTACGGGTTCGGTACTGAGCCATGGTCGTTCACGATATATGATGACCATTGATGGTCTAGTGCCTCGAAGTCCACTCAACGGGATGGACTCAACATCCCCTGCTCGACCTGCGACACCCGCTTCGCGTTCAAGGCAACGCGTTGCTCGCCCCAGCTCAATTGAGCGAGATGCTCTTGGAGGTGCTCCTTCCAATCAACTTCCAATTGCAAGATATCCACAGCCACGCCGTGCGCAGCATGCTCCCGTTGATGCGCCAAGCAACTATAATAATCCCGTTTCACACCATGGGGAAGCGCGGAGTACTACCTATATACCCTTTGCGCAATATGCCGGCCCTTGCGCTAACCCTTCTATTCCGCCTACGCCCCAATTAACTCTCAATACTACTCCAAGCGGAATCCATAAACATAGCAATCCAAGTGATTCTCCTATCCCCCTTGCTACCTCGACTGCTAGGCAGTCTGCTGCTCCCATCCAGCCCATCAACACCCCGCCTGTCTTCTTTGGCGCAAACGCCGCTCCCTAGGATGGAGAGGGCGTCGCGAATGATAGGAACTGCGAGGAGCAAGCCTTTGCCAATACAGAGTGGTGTCAGGCACCTCACGTAATCCAACAGGATGGAAGAACGGGGCAAGGACAGGTCGAACCTAGCGAGTACACCGGAGACGGAGCCTTTGGAAACCAATATGCTTTCGAGTGGAACGGCTCTCTTCTGGAAAGGCCCCTTCTCGAAAGAGACGTTACGGCTCCTGTGGGAAATGCTGCCAATGAGTTCCATGGGTTGGGTTCCTACCAAGGCATGAATCCGGGATCTTATGAGGCGGCAGAAGGGTATGGGGACGCCAATGGCATGTTTTATTCCCATGCTGCTAATAGCGAGGCCACCGGAGTGGACTTCGGGCAAGCCAGCCACGAATTTGAAGACGCCGGGGTTGCGACAGCTTCTGGAGCTAGCGGGATGCCGATGGGCGATTACGGCCCATTTGGAACTAATGCAATTGATGGAGAATGGAATCAGTGTGGTAGAAACTTCGACGAGTCAAACTCCGAGGTGGGACGCGCGGCGAATTCGGGGATCGTCGCCGGCCATCCTGTCGGCGATTTGTTTGCCAATGCCACTACTGGAACTTGCTCCAACAACATAAACGGTCAGAACTCGGTTGATGATGGACAGCAGCAAATTGGCATTTGGGGAGCAGCGATCGTGGACGGCCATTCTGCCAACAACACTCACGGCAGCGTTGCACGGCCCATTCCTAATCACGGTAACCAAGGGGTGAACAGCGGGGAGGTTGTGGGAGCTGGACATTCCACCGAAGGAGTGGATGGCGATTGGAACGAGGTTGCGCTTGCAGCGCTCAACAACGACGAAACACTTGGCTGGCATGTTAGCAGCTCAGAGAGTTCAGGAAGGAAGAGGAAACGAGGAGACGACGATGAAGAGGAGGAAGAGCCTCATGCTCAGAGGCCCCGACAGAGTTAACTGGCCTGAGGAGTCAAATGATGTCAAAGGTGGTCACTAGCATTATCATGAACTAGAGGTACCTTGCCCATGGTCCATGGATGACCGCCAATGACGAATTTTCGCCAACGACCTTGCTCCTCAATCCCAGCATCACTGGGCCTGAACAATTAGCACCCCGACAGCCTCGTATACGGTTACAATGCCGACATCCACTTATAATTGATAGGGGATCCTTACCTTTTGCCATTCATGCTGCTGATGTGTTTGTGCCATGTCATATGGGATGACTCGTACTGCTTCTCGCTTTCCTGGCTGTGACTCTCCTCCTCCTAACGATATCTAGGGGTATTTCGAATCATTTCATCATGTGACTACCACCTACAGGCAGGAATCCAGTGACAGAGGCCGCCGTCATCCAGTTGCCACTGACTTGAGGCATAAAGTACCACTGTGTGGATAGGTATATAAGAAGTGTCTATTCACTTTCGCTACAGCCGCTTCATACCTCTAGTCTCAATCACATTACCTCATTCTCTCACTTCTGGCGTCTTTGTACTTGTTATAGATTCCTTTCGCTTGAGTTATAAGTATACCTACCTACTCACCAGCTTCTCTTTGGTACCATTCATCCTTCAACATACCTCTACTTACCTCAATTAATCCACAACCACAGCACCCGAGCACACACCCAACGCTCTACCTCAACCCCTTCAAATTCGTCTGCAGTGCCAGCCATACAACCCTACCTTACCTAGTTGTACTCATTCCAAGAAGATACATGAAGATAACCTACCTGAAAGCTGCCCCCTGTGAACACGCTTCATCTTCGACCATGGACGGACTCCCCCAATATTGCAAACATGGCCGCACCGCTAGGTACCTAAGTATCACCCAATGGCTGAAGACGGCTGCGCAAGCCAATGACCCAAACCTCCAGCTGTGGTAGGACATAATCAGTAAACCATCCCTCCCCCCCTCATCCCCCAGCCACTACGCACGACACCTGGATGATAAAACTGATCATCACACACAGTTTACATTCAAACCAACATAACAACAGATCCTGCTACCAGAGCCATGAGACCTTTCAATTTCTTCCAGTGGACCTATCCGGTTTCCCATGATTCTCACTTTGCTATCGCAGCATAAGACTGGCTGGTGAGGCATAACCGGCAGTCCCTTACCATTCGCACTCGCTCCGTTCAGCCAGGAATCCAAACGGGTCTGTACTCACTAGACCGCCAAGGCGGCCGCCGCGAATATGTCCTGGTGCTCCTACATGGAGCGGTTCGCCAATAATCCAGCCGGCGAAATAAGGGTAAAATAGCATCCTTCATAGGTACCTCTGGAATACATATATCCATACTCCCACGCCGGCATTTGACTAGGTAACACCTTTGTAGCGGAAAACTGGCCATAAGGAAGACAATACGAAAAAAAGACAACATGGTCGCCTCACTGAGAGCTCGCGTTTCCGCTACCTATGGATGCTCAGGTGGTCCCTCAACTCAACCAAGCTCCGGTTGAGACAGGTGCTCAGTCAGTAATTTACCTACCTTACGCAGGCCCATCCATAATTCGCGAGAAGGGCATACGAATACCTGAAATTCGTTCACAAGCAATCTCTCACTAGCAGAGCAGCATTAGAGACAATTGGGCACACGAGACCGGGCCTTCTGAATCCCTTTCTTTCACCAACACCAAAGGGGGGGCCTCGCTGAATATGAGCGCATTACTATTCGCCGGAAGTAACGGACAGCACAGCCTGACCAGTTAGTCCTTCGTTGCCTATATTAGATCTGATGCAGAATTCTAGGTGGGCAACCGCAGGTGCCCTCAAATCTATTAATAATAATCATCCTGTTGTTGACCCCGCAACTACGAGAGATATCCCAGTCGCATACCTCTATGAGACAAAAATGGCATGTGTGAGATTTATGGTCGATGCTCTCAGGGATATTATGATGGTCCAGAAGCTGCGTGGAGACTTGAAAGATATCAACGAAATTAGGTGCACGTCCGATTGGGCACTGGAGGCCGTGGCCTGGGAGTTACTGGTGCGTTCATGTTTCTTATATGTAGTGGCTCCGTGATGTTTAAGTATTAACTACTTAACTTTAACCCTTGTAGGAGGATGTGATAGCGGCGCGAAAAGGAATGCAGAACGTCTATCCGTGGGCGACTGCTTACTTCCACGAACAATACCCCAATATCACGACACGATGGAATGACTTGGTGGCGCTCGTCATGGTAAGCTCGAATCGCATCAGGCATACTGGCAATTGCCCATGTGTCTCTCATCTTATTATATCAGGAGCTAACGGGTTCTCGATCACGTTTCGAAGGCCGCAGTCTCCAACTTGTCCGTCCCGTCCTACGTCCAGCGATATGTCGTGGCCGTCGGGAAGGATAGGTAGCCTGCGCAAGCGAACTAGGCCAAGTATTTATCGAGTATTGAGGCAGTATGCTGTGTGCCGGCAGCATCTAGAATGTCGTCTTCTGGCTCAAACTCCCCACACATTCGAAAGTCTTTGGTACGCCGACAGCGGCATGCCCAAGATCTGTGAGCGGATGTAGAGGGCTGCGCCCGTCTTTTGCGTTCCCAGGACGTACTCAGTGTCGAGGACGACAGTATCTAGGGGACGGTGATCGACATAAAGTCGAGGATATCGAGATTGATTGAAATACAACGGTGGCCGAGGGCGGTGTTGCGGTTGCGCTCTGCTTTATCCTCATTGTCTGCTTTCTTTGTTTGGACTGTCCCTTGTCAGCTGGGGCGGCTTCGATAGACCAGTAAGCGATGTAGGAGAGAATACAAGGATGAAGCAAAAGACACCCTGTGACGACTGGGATGTTCTGTGCGGGTAACAACAACCGGACGTGGCGTGGTCCTTCGCCGGGCAGCCGGAGGGCTCCATGCATGCAATGCGTACCAGCGCCGCAGGGTGCACATCGTTCATTTGCAAATCCGCGTTGAACGACATGCCCGCATGCAGAAGCACCTACATGTACTTCCCCTCTCCTCACAATGTCACCTCCATGATCCTGTAGTTCTCTACCTTTGCCATCTTGACCATTGCTCCATCTCGACACCGACCTCTGTCTTCCCAGAATACTTCCCATCGTGGGAGCGCGAGTCGTCACCTGGAGCCTTGATGAGAGAGGAGCTCGAATATTGACGCGGCAGCTTTTGAGTAAAAGCCTCCACGTCCTTCTGCGGGAACGTCAATCAACATCACCATGCCGCCCCTGGCCTTCTCCGCCAACTTGATCGCCGTCATCAGAGTCAAGAGCGCTGCTGCTGGTCGTCGTATCGAATTCATCAAGCCACTCAGAAATGGGAACTGTTGGATCATCTGTAGTTCACCGACTGCCGACGTTGACACTGGTCACTTGGCCCAAGGCATCAGCCGCAAACATCCTGGTGTAGAGGTGGGTCAAAACAGTTTCGTCATTGGTGTATCGTTATCTACATATCCTGCTTTGTCCCTTCAGTTTCTCTTCTGATCGTGGACCTCCTCTTACATATATTCGAGCCCACTCTATATGCTTCTTCTACACGCAGGGTCGCGACGGGCGAGGCGGCGGGCAGTAACTCGTCAACGAGATGGGTAAGCAGGCGACGGAATAGTTTCGAGACTTTTGCTTGGGCAACAGGCACATGTTAATGTCGTCGGCTTGTCGAGAAGTGGCTCGTATATTATTTGCTAGTTGCGGCCGGTGGAAAAGGGATGGATCGGTCGAGCGTGGGGGTGATTCGGTGGCTGGCGACATGGATTGGTCGACGTTCTACTTAGGTACTGCAAGGTGTCAGCGAAAAGAAAAACGTTCATCAGAGGGCGATGAAGGAAACTCGTCTGTTGCGACTCAGATGGAGAGGGATCGACTCGCGACAGACGAAAACGACGACTTGACGGATGGACGTGTCTCAGGAGACCATCTCTTTGCTTGATGTTCGATCCGTTTCGGTGGGAATCCTGAACTGGATTTGTCTTGTGGAAGCTTGAAGCGACATAACCGCCCGCTAGTGAGGCTGAACGACAAAAAACCCGAACCAGCGTTGGCTGAGTATTGGCAACATCGGCGGGGGACTACGGATGAGTGTCCGATTTTGGGCGGCATGCGAGCCCTGAAGTGACGACCTTTGGAGGGTTTGACGAGCTCGGTTCAGGGGCATCAACGCCTCAAAAATTGTTAGTGGACGGGAAGCCCATTTGCAAGCTGCGGGGTGCAGACTCTCACATTTTGGGTTGTTCTTGCCCTCTGACCTTGGTGTTTCCCTCGCTGTCGCCGAAGCGACTTCCTCACCTGGTTTCTCCCCTCTGGAGGTGGCCCGTGCTTATAGACCACCCTTTCCTACATCGTTTGTCCTTTTCTCTAACAAAAAAAAAACGCGCTTCTTTCTCTTCGGCAAAGTAGCAGCAGAGTAACACTCATTTGAAGATACCTCTACTTCGTTATTCTTCTCGTCTCCTCCACCTCTTTAGTTGTAAGCGGCTTCGTTGCTTTGGACTCCTCTACTCCTTTTTCTCCCACACTCGTACACTCTTCACTACAGCCATGAATTGCCAACCATGGCCCTCGAGGTAAGTTGCTCTCGTTACTAACTCTGAATCATTCTCGAGCGCAGGAATATGGATTCCCCCAGTGTAGCCCCGCCTTGCCAGAGGTACATCACGAGCAAAGACCATTTCTATCAGCGCTAGGCTGAAAAGGAAGCAGCGGCCTTCAGCGCCATGGTTCCTGAAAACTTTGCCGACTTCCCCACCAGTGCGGTCGATCAGTGTACTCTCGTGGACCAGATGATGGTGGCAATGAAGGATACAACCGACATCCTGGACAACCTGGATAACAATGCCCATATCAATTGTATCCGGGCCAAAGCCGATGACGAAGTGGAAGAGAAGGCGTGGGAGGTCATGGTCAGTATTTACATCGAAACACCGTTGCCTATCTACTGACATAAATCTTGCTGCCATGTAGTTTGATGCATATGACGCTCAAAGAGGCAAGCGTGTCTCCAGACTCCTTACAGCCTACTTCCCGAACCTCATGAATCGCTGGGAGGCCTTGGTAGCACTAATGCGCGTACGTACCCTTACCTGGACTGTCAAGACCGAGTCATGAAAGCGATCGCTGACCATACACTACTGGAAGCACTCCAAGGCTGCCGTAGCCGATCTGTTCGCCTTACCCTACATGGATCGATATGTGCACAACCCAGTGACACCAAACTCTCAAACAACTATACAAACAAGATGCGAGACTTCAACAAGGACGTCAAGGCCGCGAGCAAGTTCCGTGGCTCGGTGACCACCGTTGACCAAGTCACTTCGATTTACGACGCGGCAGGAAATCTCGTCAGTACCTTCTTCCGTCCCGAGAAACGCCCCCTGAGCGACTTTCTAGGTCATCGCTTGGCTGGAATCGCGAAGCCGAAGCGGGTCAGGACGAGGACAACCACGGGAGATTCCACAGCACCGACCTCTGGCAACAGCAGTAACTCGGAACAGCACGTCGGGGGCACAGCTGGCAGCTTTATGACCCCCATTCAAGAGGAAGAGGAGAATCTTATGGCTGCCATCCAGGAAGATGAAGAGGGTGTTATGGCTTCAACTCAAGGAAAAGAGGAGGGTGCTATGGGCGAAGCCGACAAGGACGACGGAGACAAAGCGCTTGAAGGTCTCAACGAACTTAGCACCCCCAGTCCCGACGCCGTTAATTCCCATTTCCACAATCGGTATCCCACGCCCGTCCAACATCTTTTACTCGGCGAACATTCCCACATCGACCATAAGGATTTTACCCCGGACCAGCATCAGTCGCTTGGCGACCAGTCTGAGAAACCTTCGCCCAAGGGGCATAGGACTCCGCCTGAACACGGAACGGATGTGTATCTTTCTCCCTTTTTTGTAGAAGCGTACCATGAGCCATCGATAGTTACGATGGAGAAAATCTCGACAGCCAAGCGTTCTTGAATGGAAGAGCTACTAACAATGGATACTATCCGTACGAAGCTGATCTCGACTGGTACGAGCTCCAAGACGAATAAGACGTGTCACTGAGGAGGCAAGCGCCCTCGGTGCTTTGGCTCCGATGACAAATCTGAGGTCTTAACATGGAGTGGGTAGTTGGAAGAGACGCAAGTTGCGTCTGGGAGGTGATTCACGACCGCAGTGTTCGTATTGACAAGGCCTCTGAGCGAAGCTATAGTGGTATAGCCCGCCAACTATCGATGGCTTCAGTGGTAGTAGATTGAGCTCGAATTGAGTTTCAGTTCGGGCAGCGCGGAGTAAGGCGTTTCCAGTGTGCTGCCAGATGCCCAGATTCCGTTGTTTCCAGCTGTTTCTTTAGTAACTTTGTCTTCTTTATTTTCTGTCACGAGGCCTACAAATTCTCATATGTTGATCGCGTCCCATTTATCCCTTGAGCTTGTGCCCCTGCTTATATCACCTCGACTGACAACTGCGATCAATCTTTGCCTACGTACTACGTAGCGGTAGCTGCAGAATCATATTCTCAAACGCCTGAAGTCACCCATGACTGCTTTGTCATTACCTGCTTCATAGCACGATGGATAATCGTTCCAAATATTGGGCAGAGGCTCGGTTATGTCTGGTGCAAGTTGTCCTGGTTCTCTCCTAATCACTGTCATGTCCCTCATTCTTGGGATCATTCTCTGGCGGTATCCATCTTTAAAAAGGAACAACTCAATCTGTCCTTGTATTCATCCCCTTGCATTTCAGAACCTCCCTCCTCCGTATCTCATCGCGTACATTTCATCTCATGTGTTTGATGTCCTCACTGCCGACGGGCAACTGCCGTCAGTTTCTTCCAGGTCCAGATGGCCCATGCGGCAGGCACCACGCTCTCCAGGCTGACCCCTTCACCTCCTGGTCTGCAACAAGCTCCTCTCTCGGTTTGGTGTTTCCCCCCAACCTACATCACTTCTGTTCGTCCACTAAACTGCCTTCGCAATCGTGAAGTGTCGTGTCGGACAGCAATCTTCACGCTCGAATTCCGCGATTGTAATTCTCGCTCCTTTGCTACATTTCTTCAACTTCTTTACTAAAATTCCTCGTAAGTCGCGTTATCCAACCCTTGCCGGAATCATGACCTTCTACCCCGCCAGATCGCAACTGTTCTCGACGCCTTGGATCGCATCTTATGTTATGACCAACATAACCGTCACCTCTTCGAGCAAGCCTCAACAATGGCCACTCACTTGTCGGTTATATACATAACGTCCCGAACTCACACATCCTCAAACTTCTTGCAGAAAATGGATTCTCCCAACCCTCCTCCGGAGCGAGTCGCAACCAGCCTTGAACATTTCCGCCAGATCCAACGAGAGAAGCAGGCCGAGAGGGAGGCAGCCGCCACCCCCCAGCCAAACACCACGGCCGACGATTTTCCCAATGACCCGGTCGCGCAGTGCGCCCTAGTCAACCAGATGGTGGAAGCCATGCAGAACATGGATGATATCATCGACAACTTTGTCGATAACCCCAACGAGAACGACGCTGTTCGTTTCGTTCTGTCTGTTCCAAGAAAGGACCTACTGGAAGAGAGCTGGAAGCTATTGGTAAGTAGTCCTGTCACAATCTGATGTACCATCCATCACATCATGATTAGCTTCCCCGTCTTTCTAACTCTTTTCATCGTGAAGGGCAAAGCTTACGACGCCCAGCGTGGAATCCTCGAACCCGACGTATTCTCGCCGGAGATTCCCAACTTCATCACCAGATGGCGGTTGATGATGGGAACATTCAGGGTAAGCGCCTTCGTTCTGCTATGTCCAATTACCGGTAACATCTTCAGCTGACATGGGCGCTTAGCATTGTAAGGCTGCTGTCTCGGACTTGTTCTCCGTGCCATTTGTGCAGAGGTACACAGCTAATCCGGTTATGGAGTTGGATGTGAGTTTCATTGAGTCCCACATGATGGGTCGCCTGCTAACGTGTTTGTCCCTTCTGCTAGACGAAGGTATCAAACAACCATACAAACAGGATGAAAAAGTACAATAAGGAGATCCATGGAGCTGACAAGTATGGAGGGGGTGCGACCACGGTTGGAGACGTTACCGAGGCCAGAAATGGCTTGGGTGAAGTTGTTGAACGATTTATCAAACCGAGAAAGCGTCCCCTTGCCGAGCTACTGGGTGAGGACCTGGCGAGGTTCGCCGAAGTCAAGCGCCTGAGAGCCCGCACGGCCACTGGAGGTTCTGCTGCTTCTGGACATGCATCCGGCATCGCCGCGGCCGTCGGTATTATGCCCACAATTGAAGGAGAACCCGACAATATACAAGAACAGCCCGCCTCTCAGGAGCGACATACCGCCATCCAGGAAAATCCCGCCGCCATGCGGGATGAAGCGGCATCCATCCAAGAGGAACCCATTGTCGATAAGCAACTTGCTCATCAGCAGAACCAAGAGGGATCAGGACCTCTTGTTGTCTCTAATTGCCCCAGCAGCCCTGAGCCCGGTTTTGCCAACTATAGCGCTCTTGACCAGAACCAGGCACCCGATCACCAACAATCATTGGACGGAGAGTTTGGCTATAACTCGCTGGATCAGTATCTGACTGGCCCCGAGCCCGGAGAAGATGACGGCCCCTTGATGTGGGATCAAGAGCATCAGCAGCCCGACGTTTTCGTGGATTTCTTTGACCTCGACAAATACATCCGCCGTTCCCAATCCATCACTGGTAGTTCCGAAGACAATAATGGCGGTCAAGCTGGCGAGGGATCTGGATCTGCGGATCAGTCCAAGAACTAGTCCTCAGGTGTCAGTCCTGGCGACTGATCGACCTTCCACTGATCATATCGATCTTTCGAGCAAGCGCTCCAGAAGTTCTGGCTTGGACTACTGGTCTAACGCCTATCGTGAATGGGGTGGTGGGGAGGGCGAGGTGCAAGTTGCATCGGGATGGTGCCTAATATGTCTTCGATATGGCCTTTAGCGTGGTGGACCGAACTCGAGTTGGGTTCTAGTGTTCAAAGCGGCGCGGCGTAGAACGTTGTTCCCTGGTGTAAGTCGCCCAGAACTTCTTTTATTTTGTCCTGTAACCTCTCAGTGCGTCCTTTTCGGGCTATTCGCGGCTATACATATCAGGCTGGGACCTGTTACCAGCTTCCTTCTTGTGGAGTGCGCACACGATGCCCACCTCCATCCAGCAGATAGTATGAGATAAATCTCAGTTAACCAGTTTCATAACACTCGTTGCAGTTGTCGATTCTTCCATATTTTGCTTGTCTTCCTACCTATGTTGTATGTCGTATAACAGACCACAGATTTCCAATTATCAGTTCTTCATTTGGTACCTCTACCCCCTCGTAACACGCCAGGGAAAATGCATTCGGCCCTTCATTTTCTATCAATCCGAGTCTTCTTTAACAAGTAGCTTGTTATTCGAAACAACATAGAGTCGTTATTATATATAATACTGCAAGTATTATGATCAAACCAGCGGACACCGAGATCCAAGCCTTGCCGAGCTACATCTAGTAGCCCTGTCAGCAAGAGCAATGCAGTAGCGACACAGACTGTTGAGAGTGTAGCTGGCGGTGTTTTGGCCGCCATTCAGGAGGAGCCCTCCAATCAAAACGAGCCCTCCTATCAAGGCGACTACTCCCACAACGACAACTTTGACGAGGATGTGCCCGCTGTTGAAGAAGAACACGCTTTTCAGGACCAATTCGATGATCTTCAAGCATCGAAGGCCTTCGACAACACCGACCAAGATGCCGCGCCCGTTCCACGATTATCTCTGAACGAGCAATATGCTTATCATCCTAACCAGTATTCTGCTCCTCCCAATGATTATGCAGATGCTGGATTGCTTATTTGGGATCAAGAGGCACAGTAAGCCGGCGACCCGATGCCGTACTTGGATTTCAGCAGGCATTTCGAGGATAACCAGCCCATCGCTGGTAACTCCGGAGGCAGTGGCGGCAGCCGACTTACCAATGCCCAGAAGTCTGGAGCTGTGAATAATGCCAATGATGAATCTCCTAGCGGAGCTAGCAGCAATTGATCGTTAACTAAGAACATAGTATAATCTTCGATAAAGTGCTCGAAAACGTCGGGTTTGGACCATACCTATATTTCATGTCTATCACGAAAGGGGTGGTGGGTGGGACGCGATGCAAGTTGCATCGGGGAGATCACTTTGTGTCTTCGACATGGATTTCTACGGCGGCATGGATCGGGCTCGAGTTGGGTTCAAGATTCCACTTTCTTGTGCGCGGAGTTGGCCGGTTTTCTCTAGTTCAAGTTACCCAGATGTTGTTTTATTTTGTTCTGCAACTACAATCTTGAGATCTTCTCGAGCCATTTGTGGTTTTCTACTTCTCCGCAGGATCCGAATCACTAGCTCACTCTCCTATACGAATGCCCCTTTAGTAGCTTTTACTCTGATATGCTTTCATTCTCCTTTCCAGCGACTAAATGCAATTGGTCACAGAAAACGCAGGATCTTGCAAAAATCGACACCCGTGGAGAGGCGTCGAACTGAACCGTGTTTAGAGCTCAGGAACGCGTTTCCTAAAAACACAAGTAAACGGAGGGCTCTGCTTAGAGGTACAGCAGCTCACGAGTGAAAATTCCTCGTCTGATGTCCTCGACGGCAACTGATCTCTCCTAATTGCAGGTCGCTCTAGCTTGTGGATGGCCGCCGGCCGGCACAACACGCAACCTGGAAATCTCCCTTCACTTTACCGCGCCCCAAACTGCCAAAGTCCTCCCCACCTTTTGGGTTGTCCTCGCTCGTCCTTCCCCCAAAGGGCAACCTCACAATTCCAACCTCAACCCACGAATCGCGATCTTGTCACAAACGCAAACTCACTACGACTGTGTAAGGTCGTATCGCGTCTACTCCTTGAGAACATACACGAACTATTGAATACTCACTCCTCCCTCTGAAAATGGATCCCAACGACCCTCATGCGCCTCCTCAGAGGTTCATTACCAGTGCAGCCCAGTTCCATGAACTTCAACAAGAGGCAAGGGCAGCAGCGCTCCAGGGCGCCAACGCAGCAAGATGTGCCGACTTCCCTAGAGGAGATGCCGAAAAATTGGTGTTAATCGACGAGCTGCTAGCGGCCATGACCAACACGGCTGGTCTCGTCGACAATGTGGGCAGTAACCCTGACGAGAACGGGAACATCAAGGCCATCCACAATATGACAAGGGAGAGGCAAGAGGAGATGGCATGGACTTGGCTGGTCAGTCAATATTCTCAAAACTCTCTGGACTCGACCCTTGATTTGTACCTACTTACACTCGTCTACTTATAGTACAAAATGCGCGATATCCAGCTAGGGATTCGCAATCCAGAACTCTTCACGCCCGAGTTTCCCAACTTCATGAGTCGGTTCAGGGCCTTTGTGTCCTTCGTGCGAGTAAGAATCTTCTGTCGCTCTTCCCAATTTCAGCGGTATGGTACTAACTTTGAAGTTCAGTCCACCAAGGCCGGGGTCACAGACATGTTCGCAGCGTCCTACATGGACCGTTACATCGGCAACCCCGTCGCGGAGTTGGACGTAAGCTGAATCCCCGCCGTGTCCCCTTTAATACCAGTGGATGGCTAGGTGCAGTTATTCGCTAACATTCTCTTGGTTTGCTGTAGACGAAGGTGTCCAATAATTACACGAACAAACTGAAAACATATAACATTGAGCTCAAGGGAGCTAGGGATAACGGCCGTACCGTTGTCGAGAACGGCAACATCGCCGAGATCAGGGACGCATCGGGAAACCTGGTCAAAACAATTTTCAAGCCTTTAAAACGCTCTCTGAGCGACTTTCTCGACGGGGAGTTACCCGCAGACGTTGCCAGGCCGAGGCGCGCTCCAAGAAGCAGGACGGCCACAGGGTCTTCCGCAGCCTCCGTTGCCACAGCTGCTACGACCGGTGTGGGGGCACAGCAGGCACCTTTCCAGGGCGCCGCCGCAGTTGCCTTGCCGGCAATTCCAGAAGAGAATGAGGCATCAACCCCTCCTCAGGCAAGCCAGTCTAACGTCCAAGCGCATGCCGACCAGCTGGAATCCGAGCAGTCTAATCTCAGCCAGCAGAGCACCATCCGACAGAACATTGAGCAGTTCGACATCGGAGAGTCCAACATTGAGCAATCCGATATTGAGCAGTTCGACATCGAGCAATCCGACATCGAGCAATTCGACATCGAACAGTCCAACATCGGCCACCAGGAGATCGAGCAGTCGACGGTATACCAGCCAAATATCTACCAGCAAAACATTGAGCAATCCGAAATTGGCCAGCAGAACACCGACCACCCGCACGTTGAGCAACCGGAATTTGACAGACCCGAAGCTGAGCATATTCACGGGAGCCAATACAATGCGGACCAGTACCACGGACCCCACGCATACCACAGCCAATACCCGGTCTCCCATCAACATGGAGCTGAAGTCAATCAGGCTGGACTAAGACAGGCACCCGCAGATCCAGCGAGTGCGCCTTTGGCCCCTTCGGGCCCATCGCTCGGTGATCTCGAGAACCACAACGGCGGCAGCCAAGCTGGCTCCGAACGTAAGGCGGTGAACCGACCCGGCCGTCTTGTCCAGAACGCAGCTGGTGCCACTTGGTGGGTGGAGGACGACTCATCTGACGAATCGGAGTAGAAGTATGTGCCGAGAGATAGATGTCATGATGGCGGTCGCTTCCTACCGCGAAGCCGGCAAAGGTTTTAGTCTGCTGTCCGGGTTCATGAAAGCGGAAATGTGACCTGGAATGCCACGGGCACAAATGATGGTACTTTCGGCCGACTGGACATCAGTAGCCTGGTGGAAAGAAGAGACCGACCTAGCCAAAGACTTCGCCAACGTTGCTGACCAAGAAGCTTGGCCTCATCACGTTTCTGGCCTCGAAGTATTCCCTTGCGTCAATCGTGCTCCAGCTGCCGTCATCCTCATTCTCTATTTTGTCTTTGTGCGTATACCAGGTGGACTCAGCTCGTCAAATTACTACTTGAGGGTCTTCACAGCAGCTTGGAAGGCGCGGGCGGTGGTGCTGGGAGTTTTTGAGATCCGAGTGGATGAGGAAGGGGAAGATGCAAGTCGCATCTACCTACCTCTACGCAGGGATCACGCTTGATTTCGAGAGTGGATTTTGAAGGCAAGAAAGAAAGGACTCAAGATGAGTTCGCGGCACGGCATCTTGGGTGTTTCTCTGGCGCAAGTTGCCCAGATTTTGGTTTTCTTATAGAGGTATTGATTGATTTCGTATTTCCCATTTCAGTGCAGAGCATGCATCTCAGTGGAAGTCCTGTATGCACAAAATGATGGGTCACAAGTGATATTCGTGCCATTTGAGTTCTTATATAAACCCAGCGAGCCTTCATAGCAGCAGGCAACCCGCCGTCCCGATTTCGATGTTCCGGTGGAAGCCCACCGTTACTAACGCGATGCCCAAGTGGTGGGTGGAAAACAGTTCCACCGGTAAGAATTGAGTGAAACCCTTCTCTGGACGCGGAACTGGCTCAGTCTCCGGCCGCAAAGATGAAGCGTGCCAGGGCAAGTCGCAGGGGCACAGGAGCTTCTGCAAGTCCGGTGGCAGTGTCGACTGCTGTTACCAACGAAGGGCAGGCTACCGAGAACCACGCTGCGAGCCTCCTCGTCTCGATTCAAGAGGAAGAAGAAACGTACGAGCCTCTTCAGGCGGGTTCGGCCAGCGTCCCCGTCGACGACCGTCACCCGAACGACCGGCAATATTTCGATGCCGAGCATCTCGACGTGAACTCATCTCAGAGCGATGATGTCCCGACTCATGCAATTCAGAGCAACGCCGGCTTTCCACGCGCCGAACTTTTTGATGACGAACTGTTCAGTGGCGACCAAAGAAATACCGACCTGAGCTACGCCGACCTGGTTAGCGCCAACCTGGACAGTTCTGACTTCTGAGCATGGCTGCGCCAACTACAGCGGCGCCAACTTGACCAACAACAGCTCGACCGACATGGTCTTGAACAACACTGGGTCCAACAGCACTGGCCTTCACCCAAGCATCGCCACTCTCGAGAACGCAGGTCAGCATCACATGCCGCATCAACCTTAGCTCCCGTCCCTCGAGCGTGATCACAGCAACACCAACTATGGCGGTAACGAGGCTGGTTTCAGACGTACAGCCGGGAACCGATCTGGCCGTGTTATCCAAAATGCGGCTGGTGCGAGTTGGTGGGTAGAGGATAGTTACTCCGGCGAGTGAACGCTTCTACCCACGATTGGAGTTTGACCCAATCCCGGAAAAAGTGTCAGTCTGCTTGCCTGGGTACATGGAGGCGGAAACTCGAATGCTATCGGAACGAGTAATGATGTTGTTGGCCGACTGGGTGTCAGAGAGCCTTCTCTGGTCTCAAAACTTCCAACACGTATATTGTGATCCAGATTCCGTCCTGACCCTCATTCATTTCATCCTTGGGCAAATGTCAAGTAAACTCAAGAAATTCACAAGTTGGGTGTCTTTGGGCGTGTTAACGTGGGTACCGGCAGCTATAACAATTTGGAAGGCTAGGACATTGGTGCTGGGTGTCTGAGATCCGAGTGGACGAGGAAGGGGAAGATGCAAGTTGCCCAGATTTTGTTTTTATTTTATCGTTGTTTTCATTTCGCCCATTCTGGTGCAGACAACGTATCCCAGTGGGATGTTCATAGAATGATAGGTCACGAGCGTTTCCTTTGAGTCCTTATATAAGCCCAGCGGAAGTTCACGTCAACGCCATTGTCAGGAAACTGTCTTCAGTCGACTTCGAAGTCGCGCCAGAGGACACCTCGGTAAACACCTTCTCTGACTTTACATGCCGCAACCGAAGTTACTCTCATGCATCCCCGTCAGTCCGTACGCCGCCGTGTCCAGCGACTCGCGATTCATGCGTGGACAGTGCGCGGTGAACCTCTTCTTCCACCGCTTTCTCCCGCAATGCCATCTTCACCTAAACCTTCCATCTGATCTTCGTTGATGTCCTTGTCGCTGACAGGTTCAAAACAGCAAGTGAAGGTGTCAATGGCCAAACGCTTTCTCCACATCCTTTTTCTCATTCACTTCAACCATTGCAAACACCTACAAAAGACCCAACCCTTTGCTTGTTGTCTCTCCCAAAAAACCATCGCCGACTTTCTACACCCAAAGTCAAAACCGCCTTGACTTTGCAAGTATCGACTCTACTCGCTTTCTCAAACCGAGCAGTACCTTTCCATAAATTCTTAATTCCAACTCGTATGTATCATCCTTCGCGCACTCATTCAAGATCGTTCCGGCCAGTTCGATTCTTGTTTGACGCGCCTCATCATTACTACTCCCCCACGTCATTGTCGATCTAGCCCTCGACAATTCCAAAGAATGATTGATTACCTCGCAACAGATAACGGCTACGATGCCTGGCCCTTCAGGTAGGAAACGGTATGTCTTGACTAGTTACTTACTCACTTCGCAGACGATGAACTCCAACGGTCAAGCCCCTCGTGTGCGGCGTATTCAAAGCCTGGCCGACTACTGGAGGCAGAAATTCGAGAAAATCATCCGTCCAGGCAATACTGCAAGCAACGAAGCCGGTTTCCCCGCGACCGATGTGGAGTTGTTGAGACTGGTTGACGAAATCATTGCCGCGTTCAGAAACACGGATCAAATTGTCGAAACTCGCGCTAATACCAAACACATCCGGTTTGCTGAGAATCTTTCCGACGAACAGGCAGAAGAAATGGCTTGGGATACCATTGTTAGTAGACCTCTCCGCATATTCCACCCTTACTCATTTCATCACACCCTCGCACATGCTTGTCTTCTATATAAGTACTCCTCTAACATTTGCCTCGCTCAGTTGGAAACCCAAGTCGCCCAAGTTGGATCCCGTAATACCGAAGTCGTCAGGAGCGAGTTTCCTGATTTCATGACTAGATGGCAATTTGTCGTGGCCGGCTTCAAGGTGAGTTAGTCCCTGGAGTATCCTTTTATGTCAACCTTTCATCGACTCACCTTGCTGATTATTGATTTCATTGTGACCAAGATCTCTAAAGCTGCGGTCTACAACATTGCTCAGCCCAGCTACCTGGAGCGATTTGTCAGCAATCCAGCCACCGAGTTGGACGTAAGTAAACTTCAATTCAACACCTTTCACTCTTCAATAGCTATCACTAACATTCTCATAGACCAAACTGTCTAACTTTGCCTCCAACGCGAGCAAGGCGCACAGACAAAAAATTGCTGATGCCGTGAAGAAGCATGGCTCTGCATCGTTTGATGAGACCACCGTGAGCTCAGAGATGCTGCGGGAAACGTAATCGAGGTTTTTGTAAAACCGGTCAAGCGACAGCTGGTTGACGTCGTCGGCCCGGAACTCGCCCAGCATGCGACGATCAAACGTGCAAGGCGCCCGAGACAGGCGGGCACTCAGGCCAGCAATGCCAATGCCGGCAACGCGACTGCCAGCAACGCAGGCCACGGCAGCAACGCCAGCAACCCGAACTCTCTATACGAGAACTACGGCGAGGACGGCAGCTATAGCGAAGACGACGACGACGACGACACGGACGTGGACGTCGACAATGGTCACGATCACGGTGACGACGACAACCATCACGGCCACCAAGTTGGAGGTTCAGCCGGCGTGGGCTCGTCAAACCAGTCCCAGCACCACGACGATAGAGTCCATGGAGGTAGCGATGAGTTCCCTGCCTCGTATCACGTATCGAGCGAGGGGGCTAGAGGTACCTCTAGTCATCAGCAGACAAACAACGCCCTCGCGCCAGGTATCGATCGTCAAGGCCACATCCCTAACAGTCTGCCTTTCAACATCGCTCAGCCCAATCCGCTCTACCCCAGCTTACCCCGTCAGGCCTCTCCCCTTTCCAACTTGAATAACCCGCATCCCAATAGCATCCAAACCAATGCCCTCTGGCCTAATTTACCCCATTACAACTCCCCGCTTCCTAACAGCCAGCATTACAGCCAGCAGTCCACCCCAGCTGCCGGCTCGCAAAACGGCCAGCATCCTGACTACATCTACCTGAGCAATGGCCACTTTGTAATAGACGAAGATGAGTACGATGTTTGAAGGAATGGGAGAGTAAGCCGTGAGACGAGGACGTTGTGGAATTTGAAGGGTCACTGAATGATAGGAATTGGGCCGGGGCACTCTAAAACGATTCTCAGCAGGATGAAGTGGAAAAGATGGAGGGGATCGGTTTTATGGTTTTCTTCAACAAGGCGCTCGGGGTCTAAGCCAGGGATATTGAGTGGCGGATACCCATTACAAGCGTTCACTTTTTATATAAGTCTCTTCCTGTTGCGATAGTACCCGAGCGGTAGCATCACTTTTCAGTTTGTTATCTTCTCTTCCGCTGGAAATATGTGTTCTGTGAATGTTGCTACCTCGACGATTACAACAGCGAGTTCGATAACTACAATAGTGAAGTTGTCTACGGCTATGGCTACGGCGACTACGATAGCGAGGTTGTCGACAATGGTCGCGACGGTGATGACCACAATTACGGCAATCAGAGCAATGCCGGATTTGCGAATGGTCACCAACAGATTGATACAAGTTTTTCATCGTCCTTTCCTTCTCAACGTCTCGATCTCAACCACCAACTCGGTAGTGAATCTGGTGGTCATGCCGGCGCCGGCTCGTCATTTCAGAATTACCAACAGCATCAGGATTACTATCCCGCCATGAATTATCAAAACTCCATGGCTAACCACCAGGCTGATAGTCCCGCCCAGTACGACTTCGCGGAGGACTTCAGTCCTCACTACCACGGAAACCAAGTTGGTGGTCCAGCTGGGGTTGGTTCATCGTCGCAGTCTCATCATCACGGTTATAGAGGTTACCCGGCTCAGTTCCCGGTCGCTAGTCAGGTCTATAATCAGGAATCTGGTGGTCATCACGGCTACGTTGGGGGTGGTTTCGAGGGCCCACTTTCCAACGCCCTGGGTGGTGGTCAACAGCCCAATCCAACCCCCAGGCGTCGGAATGGGGCCCGTCATGGCTCAGCGAACAAGAAGTCTTAGGTGAACAGAGATCTCTACGAGGTATGAACGGGATGTACTCAGTGGAAGATTTCGCGTTGTCACTTGGGGCGAGGGGAGCATGAGTAAGCGGCAGCGGTATTTGTTGGCTGAGGGGGATGGCTATTGGTTTCATGGCTCTGTTTAGCGAGGCGTCTGGAGCCGGCCGGGAAAATCCCATATCTGTTCGCATGTATCTTTTGAAGAGTAACCCTCCCCGCACCCTATGCTTTCCTACTGGCACCCTCCCCCACCCAGATGTCGGCTGTCACGTAAAATATAGGGTTTTTAGCTGTAAATTTCCATACTTTCGATAGTCGGTAATATTTGTAGCTGGGTCACTCACTATACCTGCAAATACGCCCCGCAGTCTATGTTTAGATATTAACCTCTGATAGTTTAAATAGTTCGTTAAATAAGCTAGTTAAGAATATTTTGGTAGTTTCCTTTTTTTTTTCGCCTCCTTTCGCTACCGGGCCTCCCCGCCGTACTTTCTCTTCCTAATATAGACCTAACTCCTCGTCTTCGTCCGTTGAGGGCGTTAAGTGTGTTGAGTGTAAATAGGTGTAGTGTGGTGGGTGTAATTGGCTGTGTGGAAAAGAGTGAAAAAAATGACCAAGTTGGAGCGATGATGTGCAACATTGAAAAGACGAAATTTCGCGGGTAAAAACGGGATTTTCAATGTCAGGTGTCATCAGCTGGGCGGACCCATTTTTCTGGGTGGGAGAGGGTGCGGATAGGAAAGCATAGGGTGCGGGGAGGGTTACTCCTTTTGAAGCTCTTGTTCTAACAACAAGACGCAGAAATTGCTTTTCGTTCTAGTTTTTACTCTTCTCTCCTATAGAACTGTGTGTTTTGTAATTGTTGCCACATTGGAGACCCAAAGCGCTGATGACTTGATGTTGTACGACGCTGGGCTCAGGGGCTTGCATCGCCAAGACATTGGAAGTAAACATTCGATGTCCAAATAACGTGTTTGGTGTGTACAATTGGCAGTTGTGATAGAGTGATTCCGGTTTGACACAAACATCTATTGGAAGGCCTGATACACTGAAGTCAATTCAATTGCTTTCAGTTTATAAAGAATGAACTAGTGCTCGGTCTTCCGGACAAAGCGCTGGACAAAGGAGCTAGAGGTATTTTGGGTTTTGTTCGTCATTTTTCTGCTGTGGTGCACAGACCACTCCCCTGCAGTTAGGTATGCTCGAATATTGTCCAGCAATGGCCGAACTAGAACGGTTTCGACATGTTTTCGCCGTTATCTTTTATATATATCAATAAGACCTGTAAGTAGATGAAGAGTACGCTGTCTGAAGAGTTCAGGACTTCTTAGAGCGACAGAAAGCGCGGAGCGCTGGCAAAGTTAAGGGAAGCAGACAGCCATGCTTGCTGCCAATTCTTCGCCATCTCACTAACATGATTTGCAGAGGCTCTCTGCAGAAACTGTTAGTACCCAGAGCGCCAAGACCGATGAATTTTCAACTTTTCTCCGATTTAGGCCAAATAAACTACATAGTTAGTTTCTTCGGGACTACTCGAGTTGATACAGACGGAAAAGCAACCTCATTCGGGCAGAAACAAGGTAGGAAGACGCGGTTTGGTTCGTTGGTGGTGGTGTATCAAAGGTGACACAGATGACTGCTCCACGTGATGGGGCACGTGTGTCCCAAGTCAACTACATGCCATTAAGGTTCGAAGGACACTGACTGATCATCGGTTCATTTGGTCATGGATAGTACAGGATCCACGGTAGTAGTACTGGGTAGGCGTTAAGACTTTTGATAGTAGAGTCATTTCTGAACAGGCCTGCAGTTTCTCAGTTTGGAAAGCTCTGTTCAGGGTTCACATGAAGTGTCCACATGCAAGTTGCTCTTGCCTGTCGTCTGCGCAACTCCCAACCTTGTCAAGATGCGACAGCGCACTTACCTTATAAATTTACAAGAATCCGCTTCTAGAGTCTGCATCGTCTTCCGACTTCTTCCTGCAAAATCAGCAATCTGCTTCGCCAACTTCACTTCCCGCCACGAAAGCAACAGTCCAGCATTGCGCTTTCCAACCACCCTCGACATTTCGCGTCCACTACCTTTTCTTTTAATTTTCGTCGCGACCTCTCCCTTATCTTTAGCTGGCTAGCAGACGTCGAGAATCGTCCATCTTTCCGACAACACAAGATCGCGCCAGCATCCCCCACTGCTCAACGCGCCAGACTCAACGAGCCGCCGACATCACCAAGAAGCAAACTTGGGGCCGATAACATTCTTCTCAGCAGTCACACTGTTCAGCTCTGAAGAGAGCCAACTTCTCGCATTATCGCCAAGTTCTCCGAGACGACCCGAGCAAGCACCGCATCACGACTTTGCGCCCTGAGGTCGCAAAATCCTCGAGACACTTTCTGATAGGATCCCTCTTGTAAGTCTTACGCTTCATTTGTATCTTTATATACTTTATATATAGCCCGCTTCTCCCACTATTTCTACCGGATCTGCACTTGCGCTTTCACATACTTACCATCAGAACTATTGCAGTCAAATCAAGCGTTCCCCCCTTTTCGAGGGCTCATCACGTCATCGATTCCCTTCATCAACATAACCGAATTTGCACGGTGTCATTGCCACAGTCTGCCATCGTGCCACCAACGATGCTCGCCGAAAATCTCGAAGACATCATGTACGCTGCGAACCAGCACCAGAGAAAAGTCTACTGGTCAATCCTAGGTATGTGACGAGAGAACTTCAACAGGCTTGGACACACACTGACTCTAACCTTAACAACCAGACGCAATCTTCTATTTCATCCTCCGTCGCCGCATCTACTACGCCAGGCTGGGTCCATCCCTCCAACCGATCAGGTTCCCCGCCATGAACATGTTCATGGCTACGTCCATCAGCAACGAAGTTCGACAAGCCATCCAAAACAATCAGCAATTCACTCGTGTTGCCTACAGTTGGAGCGTCACACTCGCCAAGTCCAACGCTCTTGACCAAGGCATCGCCTCCCTTGGCCAAACCCGGCCCTGCATCAACAACTTGCAGGCTCTTGTCGACCTGAAGAGCGACCCAGCACTGAAGCAGCTGGGCGCTTCCATCCCACTCGACAACGAAGTGGACTACCTGGCCGCGAAGGAGTGGTGTTACCGTCAGGAGGTGCAAAAAGCACATGCAAAGCTGGGTCAGGCCAATGGTACAGACGACATCCCCCAGACTCAGAAGGATCAGAAGAAGCTCGCCAACGACTTGAGTTTGGCCGCCATGAACGAAGTGGAGATGGTCGACCTCGAATATCACGGCAAGGAGAACAAGAAAAAGCTCAACTACATCGTCCAGCGGAAGCGAGACTTGTCTGCTCTTGACGTGGCTTTGTTCGGTTGGGAGGCATCGCTGGCCTTGAGAGACGGACACCTCGGTCTATCCAGAGGATCATCCGCGACCACCCGTTTGGATATCGAACCGTACCAAACCCATAAGGAGCGAAGCGACATCCTAACAAAGCTGTTCCACGTGAGTCGTACAAGTTCTTGATTTGTGACGCTCTTTTGCTAACCACAAACATGTATGGCTACAGGTCTCCAAAGCGTCGGTGATGAACACATATTCATTGCCACATCTCGCTCGCTTCGCGTGTAACCCCAAGGCGGAACTTCAGGTAAGCACCTACACTTTCCAGTCTCACATACATGAAAGAGCGAGTCACTAACCAACTCACGACTTCTACAGACGAAGATCTCCAACAAATCAACGAACGACAACAGGCGCGAACTGATCAAGATTGGAACTGCCGAGCGAGGAAAATTGGCTGCCACCCAGAAGGACAAACCCGAGGAGACCGTCGCGGAGGAAGCTTAGGAAGCTCCCCAGAACGTTTCTGAAGTGGTGGATCTGACCCCTGACGACCAATCTGGCACCAGTGCCGAGGGTAATGCCGATGCCTGTCAGGGAAAGAAGCGGCCGAGAAATGACGACGACAGTAGCGGCGATGAAGATGACGATGTTCAGCATCAGTCGCGTGCTTCCAAGAAGGCACGCTTGCAACAAGCGCCAATCACGCAGCCGACAGAAACATCACAGCAACAGAATTTTGAACAGCCAACCATCTTACAGCAGGCGGATTTTGCGCAGCAAGGACAACTTGACTCCCTATACATAGATCCAGCCATGCTGCAAATGCCACAGGAAGAGCGATTTATTGACCGAGATATGGAGCCAGCCACGGAGACACCTGCCCCCTTAGTCTCCAATGTCGGGCAAAATGCCACTCAAGAACATGGAGTAAATCGGAACCCGAGTGTAGAGGAACTGATATGGTTCAGGGATAATGTTTTGCTGGGAAGACAGCCTTTTCCACCTCGAGGCGACGGCCCTGCTGCTCCTGGGTCGCAGCGTAAGGACCGTTGAGGTGCCTGACCTGATCTGACAGGACATGACAGCTGTTGTCGACGTGCTGAACAGGATTGTCCGTCCCTTTCAGCTTCCCGATCTGAAGTTTGAGACAGGTGTCGACGACAGGATCGGGGGAGATTGTGGGAGCCTACGAGCCGGAATAGCAGATTGAGACGGTACTCAAGGGACTGGACAAGGGAGTTGAAAAGAATGATGGTTGAGTTGAAGGAGAGAAGTTGTCTCTAGCGAATTGGGGTGATGGGTTTAAGATGAGAGCTGTTATGTGGTTTCTCTATTTTACGCGATTGCTTTCGTTCCATTGAAGCAAGGCCTTCGTCTTCGGTCGTAGCAAATACACCTCTACTTTTGCCTCTCTATAATCACGATTTCACACCTGAGTCATGGCTGTTCCATAGATTCCAATCATGAAGACCCAGTGGTTCACGTTCTTTATGTTACAGTCACTTGATCAGTGACTCCAATTGTGGTTTCCGCGTTATCATCCCTGCTGTGTGCTCTTATCCGTGAGTCTATTATCCTGTTGGGTGCTTAGCATGATTCTACCAGTGATGCTTGACAGGTATAAAACCTCTCTGTCTTCTAGGCCTGTTCCCATTTCTTATGGCGTGCCTGAGTGGCAGTTCATGTGTCATCCCGCTGTCAACGGGAGTGTGGAGCAGAAACACTGGCACGAGTGCCCTGCCCCTCATCATAACGGAGATCGCAAGTGGCTGTCGAGAAATTCGATAATGACCAATGACAGCGGCCGGTCTAGACATAGACGCTGTTTGCTCTCAGTCACGCGTGCCCCTCTATCCACTCACCCCCTTCCTATTAGCAAGCCTTGCCCCTCCCGCAGCGTCACTGGAGCCTGAGGCCGCGCTTTTACCCCTCTCTCACTCATTTTCTTCTTGCTCCTCCTTCTTCCAATCTACTACGGCCTCGCGATTCTTTTCCCTACCTCTACTTGTCAGTAATCACCTTCACATCAACATCACAACACCATGGCTCACCACACTCTGGTATGAGTAAAGCATCACTGCTTCCATCACCACTTCGTGGCATTCTTCCTTTTCCATCCAGCCAATATGTTCCGCTCTTCTATCCATGCTTGAGACACCTTTCTCGTCGTCTCCCTAGCATTCCCCCACAGCCCGAAGCCCCCAACGCAAACGCGTCGGCGTCCAAGTATCCGGGATGGAATCTCAGCGGTTTCGGCAATACGGGCGTGCGACCTAACGACGCCGCCAAGAGGTATCCAGCCAATATGTTCTGTTCTTCTATTCACGTCCGAGACAACTTCTCGTCGTCTTCCAAGCATTCCTCCCCAACCAGGGAGCTTTGGCGGGAAACGCGTCGGCGTCCAAGTATCCGGGATGGAATCTGAGCGGTTTCGGCAATACAGAAGCACCAGATCAAAAGAGGAATCAACGTCGGTAAGCTCCCATCTTTTCTCGCTGTCCGTCCGTTCCGCGCACTTTCTTTCCTCTCCTTGCCATGGCCTCGCGGTACCCTTCGCAATATGAGAAACCGGACTGACACAGTCAACAGGGAAGGCGAGAAAACAAGTGTCACTCGCAACACCAAGACTGCACTCCGTCTTTGGCAAGTGGAAGCGGGCCATAGACGACGTGTCCGGATGTCTACAATCAATTCGGACTCTGTCAGCGACATTACCAGTTGTAACGGACTTCAAGGCCTTCCAAAGTGTTGGCCAGGAGGACCTTCGTCGTCCATGTCGAGCAACTACTTCCTGGAAGAGCCCTCCTTCATCCGAGCCAGCCTTTGTCATCCGAGCGGATGCTTCTCCCTTTGTTCATTTCATGTTGGGACACCGGCGTCGCTAGTGTCTTTTCAGTTCTCAACTGTCACATACCTATTGTACAGCCATCGCTTTGTTCAGACCAATTTGCCCTGGTGCCAACCAAGGTGTTGACCACTAGACGTCCAACACAGCTGTCGGGATATTTTGTACGGAAACCTATCAGCGCTCCAAATAGGTACTGGGAGCTGTACAATGGCTTTGTTCGAGTCCGCGGCAAGCGCTCAAGATGTCGGTCGCTTCCGCCCCCGCGGCGGGATGAGGTGGCCCAAGAGACCAGCGACGACTCCCCTTGAAGAGGAGACGACTCGGCACTTACTACCATCCCCTCCTCTCAAGTATTAGCAAGCCCCAAAGATGTCGGTCGCTTCGCGGCCGCGGCGGTGTCAGATGCCCCAAGAGACCACCGACAACTGCCGTCCACCACTGGAAGAAAGTCTCAATCGCCGGTCTCGAAATGATTAACGGCACCCGGGACAAAAAGCATTTCAAATGCCAGACCACCGAGCTTCTCCAGAGGAGCAGAGCTATTCAGCTCCAGATGAACATCTGTCCATGGAATCAGGTGATTCTCCGAATCAGCGGCCTCATTAGAAGATTTTCGATGATGATAAAGGGATGGCAGGCGGCGGTGGTAGCCGCGGTGGCTACCAGGGCGGAGGTGGCTACCAGGGCGACGGTGGCTACCAGGGCGGAGGTGGCTACCGGGGCGGAGGTGGCTACCAGGGCGAAGGTGGCCACCAAGGAGAGTGTTCCCCGATTGGGACCAAAGCTATCTCCCTTTCGTCATCTTCTGTGTTTATTTCTGTTTCTTTGTACAACTTCTCGTGTATTCGAATGAGGGGATGTCCAATTGTTTTTGCTTGACACGGGGTTTCCCCGTTGGCACCCGTCAAGGGAAATGGCACCCCGTTGAGGGAAGCGGCCACCCTTGAGACAAACAGCATATGAGGCTTGCTTGACAGAGCAGTCAGCTCGGAGATAGACTTACCCAGAGAAGACAACAATCAACACATCTATTATTCTGCGCTATACTGGTTTCCACGCATCACTGCTCCTCACCGGGCGCTATAGACTCCAGTCGGGCGTTGACGCAAATTTCGTCCTCGGACCTCGGTCGATGTAGCTGGTGTTAGATAGAGGTAGCAACAATAGTCCAACAACACACACTTTCCCACGAACTTAGCGACTTGCATGTTGTTGAAGTGCCCCCTTAAAACCAATGATGCACGAGCAGGATGGCTTTCATGTTGCTCTTCTTCGTCATCTGGTGTGATTCAGGCCAGGCCATGTGCAGATGTACTGACAGCGCCGGTGCTAGACCTGTGGCGGGATGGTTGGGCATGTGCAACCACCAACCCGGTCTATCTTCAGCGGTCTCTTCGGTGCCAACAGGAAATACGGCGACGGAGCGGGGCCGGAGGGCCGTCGACAGTGTCGATATGCCGTACTTGCTGCTTACACGAAATTACGCGTCGTAATCAAGGCGATAGCCTCAGGTTTCGATCCCGATAAGACTCCATCCCATGTGCTGAGGTTACCGCGTTCTGCCAGCCGGGCTTGTCGACCGTGGTGAATGGCGGTTAAGGTCTGCCCCCCGTCTGGTCCGTTTGCGCTTCGTACTTCTTGTCCAGTCCTCCGACAAAATTTGTTCTGATCGCTCAACTTTGCAGAAGCAACGACCATCACCTCGACAGGAATTTTTTCTTCCAAGGTACCTCACTTCCTTTCGCTTGATCATCGGTCAAGTCTCTGCCAAAGCCGCATACCATACTACCACTTGAGACTTCTTCACCAGTCCAACGACAGCCCACATCTGGTTGTTGCTTGGAAATCGACTCAGCATTGCGGAAGAACAAACAAGCCCATGTTTTCTAAACCCAAAGGCCAACACGACGACAACTGGTTTATACCGTGATCACTTCACCCGGTGGTCTCCTAAAGCACGCATCCTAATTATTGAAGCTCAAGAGTCGTGCGAGCCTTCCAAGATGGATCCTCACAACAAGACTCCTCACAACAAGACTCCTCATGATGATGCTTCTCACAACATTGACCCTAACAGGATGGGTCATCACAACATGGCTCCTCACAACTTGGATCCTCAGATCCTGGACCCTTACTTGCAGTAAGTAGACCCGTCCGCAGTTCACTTTTGTCATATACGATCTCGCATTCTTCTTGATTTGAGCCCTCTTCCACTCCTCAATTTTCAGTTCCGTCGTCATCTCGCGATATGATATCGTGTCGTTCGGTACTTCGGCACCCATGTCGAAGCCGTCAGTCGACTCTACCTAAGATCCACGTCCCTGGTTAGACAACATGAATGGAAGCTAATAACGCTCCAAACAGATTTCCTGATGGAAACGATCTAGGAGACTTTGGAGACGACGATTTTTTCCAACTCCTTGCAGGCGACGATGTCGGTCCGATCCCACTCAACAACGATGGGTTCGGTATGGACTTCAACCCCGTGGACAACTTGCCCATGGTCAACCCGATGGGCGGAGAAGTCGCACAGTTGCCAATGAACGAAGTCGTTGAAGAGGCCCCGATGAACGAAGCTGCTGGACAGATCCCAGTTGACGGGGAATTTGCACAGCTCCCAACTGAGACCATAGTCCAAATGGACAACGTCATGGTCAGTGTTGTTGGAACAGAGCTGCATGAGCCGTATTGGAAAATCCTGGGTATGTACGAGAAAAGCAAAGTGCCTGGCCTTTTCGTTTCAAAGTGGCGTGTCACAGGATTACTGACAAACTCTTGCTTTACACTATAGACAGCATCTACTATTTCATTCGGAACCACAGGTGGGCGTCCGTTCCCAATGTTCAGGGCAAATTTCGCTCTCGCACCTCAGTTCAAGCATCCCATCGAGCCGTCGGAGCCCCGCCGCCATACGTCCCAGCCAACTGGGCCGCCTACGAGGCAATGACATCTGCCCCAGGAAACGAGGATATCGGACAACTCTTCAGAAACCACCTTCTGTTTGCCTTTGACGCCTTCAGATGGGCCGTGTTCATGGAGAGATTTGGTGCTCTGGAGGTCAGTTACGGCAACATCGGGCAGACAAGACCAATCATTGGTCGCCTCCACCCAAAGCTTGCCGTCCATGAGAAGCAAGGCATTGACTGGCACGCCAACAAGCAAGAGCACGGCGACGTGGACCAGCATTTTGAGGAGCTTTCGATCAAGAATGAGCCCGAGTCCCTTGCGGCACAAGAGTGGAAGAGAAGGCAGAAGGCCTATCAAGTTCGTACGAAATACGGCTTCTCACAGGGCAGCTTTGCCGATGCTCCGAGGACTCAGGAGCAAGAGCAGGAGGTTGTTAGCGAGCTGGTTGTCGCGATGTTGAACGACCACGACATTGTCGACAAGGAACAGCACAAAGGTGGTAGAGAGAACCATGTGCTGAAAGAGAAGAAGCACATGTCGCTGTTGAATGTGGAGTCCAGTGCTTGGGAGGCCCTGGTAAGTTGTCGCTTCTTTTCCTTTGCCTCCCTGATTGAGTTAGTCACTGATCACCGATCCCTACAGCGCGCCCTCCAGGACGTTTCACTGGGAATGCCGAATGCCGGCGTTTTCAGTCTGGATTTTGTATTCAAACCTTACGACAGCTTCAGGGCCCGTTTGGCGGACTTGAACACGTTCTTTCGTTCCTCCAAAGCCGCGGTGACGAGCACGACAGAGAGCTCCAAGCTCACTCGTTTTGCCGGCAGTCCTTCTGCTGAACTCAGTGTAAGCCAATTTTCTTGATTTCTTTCGTTTGTTGGCATAGAATTGGCTGGCTGACATGGAATGAATGATAGTCCAAACGTGTGAACAAGACTGGCGCTGAGAGGAAAGCGGCGGATCTGACAATCGCCAGTGAAGTTAGAAGGAGTATGGCAGCGGCAGCGCAGCCACCAAGTACCGCACATGAGGCCGGCGAGCAGGTGTGGGCAGAGGACTCTGAGTTGGAGTACGAAGTGGACGCCGAGGATGACCAAACCCTCTATGATAATGATGCCCAGGGTGGTGCGCCGGCCACGGTCGATGAAGCCACTGTCGATGACAACACGACGGTTCAAAATCTCAAACGGAGGCGTGTCTCGAGCGACGAGGAGGATGCTCAGTCCTTTTAAACGTACCCCTAGGGGGTACACTTTGGTTTGCAGGACTTGCCTTCAACTGCGGTTGAACTTACGGACATCCATGGCCTTCTGTTGCTGGCTTCAGTTCTTGCGCTGTCTGTTGTACATTGTTGTTAGAGGTGGATGGGGGTAAGGTACTCCGGGATTGGTACTACAAGTATCATCGAACAAGGGCATTGAACCTCCAGGCATAAAAACGAGGCGAGGAGGTTGATCCATGTAACGAGCCTTGAAAACACTCCAGCTATCTTACGTAAAGGAAAGCAGTCTCCAGCTTGTCGTCCATCAAACTTCGTGATTGGCCTGTTCGGGTATCCTGGCCGTATGCTGAGCAGGTATATTCTGCGGCCTTTCGTTTCCGGCGGCCTCGAAGCCAACTTGACTTCTCATGGCAAGGCGAGTATTGGCTGGCAGTGCGAGAAGCATGGATCTGTTAGCAAGTGTAACACCGACCAGAGGGAATGTCATTACCGTACACGGAAGCTCGGACTGAAGCATGATTGATCCAGGGAATCTTGGTCGACACTCCGAAGGTGCGGGCGGAAGAGAGAGGTTATGTCGAGGCGTACCTCTAGGTTCCGCTGAATGAAGCTTGGTCTTTCAGCTTCTTGTGGCTTCTGATGATTTACTTGTCGACAGGAGCACTACCACACTGATCGAGGTGGGTACAGATGCGATGAAGATCGTTGAGGACCGCCAGTAGTAGGTAGAGGTATGGGAGTCGTCCTCTGCGGGAGTAGGATGCTCGGATTGGACGGTCTTTGTTGCCTGTTCGTTCTTTGCGGTGTTAGCCTACTGCAGAAATCCAGGACTGCCACGAGCAGGGTCGGGAGTTGGTACATCGAAAAGGAGGAAAATCAACGTACCTGTCCGGCAGCCAAACGGCCAAGAGAGAAACCACTGACCGGTGTTCACAACGGTCACAGATGGAGAAGAAATGGAAGGGGAAGACTGGGGTTTGTTGTGTCCTTGCTCAGCCGACTGGAGCCAGACATGGAAGTCGAGGTACAGTCTGGAAAGAAGCCCAAAGCTGGGCGGGATGGGACGGATGTGAAGACTGGAGAGAATTTGGATGATGTCAGAGTCGTCGAGGACCGCGACTTCTGAGGCGGAGGATCATCTCTCCCCTGCTACCAGCGTCCAAGATTGCAAGCATGCGGTATGGGCCTGGCCGTCATCGGAGGGAGCAAATTGCCTTGCGCGGAGGCAATCTCTCCTGGGGCTGGGAGTAGGGGCTGGAAGGAAGAAGAATCATACACGAGGGAGGAGGCAGGTGCGTGTCTTCAACTCAACCAATCCTTTCGAGAGATCTCGATCCAGGCCTGATCATCCACGGCAAATGATCAGAGGAGCGAGAGGGGAAGCTTCCAGACCTACCTCTCATGGTATCACCAAGTGACAGGATGACGTCGACCGCATGTTCCCAGAGAGGTTCTCTCGTCAGGAGCAAGAAGCTGCGTTGCAGGAGGACCAAAAGCGGCAATGGATTTTCGTCCCCTTCCATGTTCACGATCTGGGTGCCTGACTGGCATGTGGACAGCCGCCTCAAGCACCCACACACAAGAGATGCCCGTTGGCCTTCTCCTTCCTCCTCAGCTCGACTCCAGGAGGGGACACACAGCTTGGATGACAAATGGATGACTCCCTGCGTCTGGCGGCAAGCCGTACCTTCCCTTCTACGTCTTCCTCGAGTTGACCGTTAAATCTCCCAGCCTGGCCCGCCTCCCCTTGTCCCAGCTGCTCGATCAAGTATTTATTCTCTCCTCCCCCGCCCTCCATCGCCTTTCTTTTCCCTCACTTCTCTCTCATACACGCACACATCACTCCATCAATTTTTCCAAAATGATCACCACCGCAGCGTCAGCCCCAAAGCACACCATCATGCTTCTTGGTCATTTCCACCATCACTCCTGAACCTTTGGACTCACGTCCTTCTCTTCTCCTCGTTTTGGTCCCCGTAATCCAACTCTACAACCTACCTCTAGGTACCTGGTTTGGGCCATCACAAAGTTCTCCAAGCGCAACATCCATCCATCCATCCATCCATCCTCTGGCCGCTGTTCCTCCCGGTTCCGGTCCCCATCTCTCCCTACTTCTCGCCCTCTCCCTCTCCGCCGAACACGGCAAGCAAACAGTCGCACAACGAAACGCAAACGGCAGCGATCAGTTCAACTTTTTGGCCTGGCTGGCCAAGAGTCCGTTTTGCAGCAGCCCGGCCTATGTCCCGGGCAGACTCTCCTCCCCCTCCTCGATGGGGTAAGTATTTTCTGTCTTCCCTCTTCCTTTTTTCTTCCTTCTTCAGCGGCGGTCTTGAACTTGAGGACAACATCTGACACCACCTCCATCTACAGGGGGTGGGGAGACATTCTTGGAATGTTCAATCCGCGACTTGGCCCTCTGAGTCTCGGTCTTTCTCTGGCCGCGCTATTGTGGCCCTCTGAGTCTCGGTTTTTCTCTGGCCGCGCTACTCGCCAGTTTTCTCTGGCCGCGCTACTGCGGCCACTCGAGAGAAGAACCACCGGATGGTGGTTCTGGGGTATGTACCTAGCACATTCATCCACATGACACTCCAATCGACACCAGACTAACAGCAGTCTGTTTGCTTCCTTTTCAGGTTCCAGTCCTCATTGTCGCCATCGAGAAGTGGCCCTCTGAGTTTCGGTCTTTCTCTGGCCGCGCTACTCGCCAGTCGAGAGAAGAACCACCGGATGGTGGTTCTGGGGTATGTACCTACCTAGCACATTCATCCACATGACACTCCAATTCAATGACACCAGACTAACACTGGTTGCGTTCCTTGCCAGGTTCCAATCCTCATCATCGCCGTCGTTCGTCGCCGTGAAGAGAGCGAAGTTAAGCGTCCGTCGTGGGGAGTGGGGAGTGGGGAAAGGGGAGAGGGGGAGGAGGGGAGGAGTACCGCGAGGCCATCTCCGCCGCCGCCATGGGTTTGGGTTTGCTAGAGACAAGAGCCGGGTGGTCCAGTGTTACTTGGACCACCCGGATCAAGTTTGAAGAGGTGAGGGGGGGATAGATTCAGCAGGATCGGGGGAGACCCCGGGGCAAGTCGTTGTCTTCATGGTCGTCGGTCTTTTACATTTGGAGGAGGTTGTTTCTGGAGAGTAAATCTTTCTTTTGTTTGACAGGATACCTAGGTAGAGGTAGTGTAGAGGTAGTGTAGCTAGAAAGTTGAAGATTGCTTCTGCACGTCTGGACTTTTTTTGCAAATGTTCTTGTCCTCTCCTTCGTTGTTGTCATTTCTTTAGGTTACTGAGACCTTCGCGGCAGAATGACAATGGCAACCACCAAAACCCCAATCGTAAAATTTCAAGTTGTGTTCAGAGGGGTCGGTGTCTCCTCTGGACTGTGTACTGTGTAGACAAGGAATAACCCAGCCCCTCCACTGGAACGAGTTCCTTGCGCTTTGACTTGATTAGCAAAGGTATCCCGGCAGCACGAACGGTGCCTGGCACAAGCTCTTTCCCAATCCCTAACAGCCCGATACCTTTCGGTGTACCTTGGTCACGCGGAACTGAAGAATACGTGCACAACATAGTTAATGCACGAGAGCAGGCCAAGACAGAATACGTAGTAAACTTTTATAATTTCCATCCAGTTTTGTACCTCTAGCTACCTCAGGTAAACATTTCGCTTTCCAACACCATTCCAATTTCCAAAAAAAGCGATACGCTAAAACCTTTCATACACTATACACTTATAGGCCACACACACACACACACACACCTATCACGCCCATCCTTTCGGAGTAGATTCTTCTAAAAACGCCATGGACATATTGTAGAACAAAAAACAAGAAGATGTAGAAAAGGGAAAAAAAATAGAGGGTGTTGATATATGTACAAGAAAAGTGGAAAGTTATCCAATAGGTAGGTATAATGATGATAGATGGATGGATATATGGTAAAATAACAGGAAGAAACGGGAAAACAATATGCCAGTGTAAGCCTCGCTTTGACGATGGGGATGGCGATGGCGATGACGATGACGATGATGGCGATGACTGATAGCGGGCGACGATAACTTGGGGGTGAAAGGGGCGGAGGGACCGATGGACGGAGGGCCATAAAAGTCGAAACTCAGTCGATTAGATGATTGGTGGTGGTGGTGGTGGTGGTGTTCAACTCCGCAGTCCTGTCCTCTTTTTCCTTTCCCTTCCTTTCCGACACAACAACAACAATAACCGGTGCCCTTTCTCCGTCGCAATACCTCTAGATAGCAGGTCTAGTGTGGTCCTCTCTCAAGACTCAACAACATGCGTCACCGTCGTCGTCTTGGTTCCCGTCGGCCACCCACTGCTCCCGCCATGTCCGCCACTGCCATGCCCATCATCACTGCTCATATCCGTCAACTTGGTCTCGCTCGTGTTCCAATTATTCGCCGCCGTCAGCGGTCCCACGCTCTCCCGGCTGCCCGACATGCTGCGCTTCGTCCCGTCGCTGCCGCCGGCTTCCACCACCGTCGTGACGCCGCGGCCCTTGCCGATGTCATTGCGCAGACCGAATTCCTCGGCGCCGTTCTTGGGCGTGCGGCTGCGGATGTACCCGTTGGCGTTGGTGGTGGCGCCGAATTGCTGAGTGCCGAGGCCGCCCGAGGTGCTCTCGCCCAGCTGGGACTTGGTCAGGAAGAGGCGGAGAAGAGGGCGCAATGTGGCGAGCGAGGAAGCGACGAGGCCGATGCCGGTTTCGGCGGTGGACCAGATGGCGACGTCGGAGGTGGCCCAGAGGAAGTCGGCTTGGTTGCCGAGGTCTTTGACGTAGGGGATACGGACGATGGTTGCTGTTGAGGCGCTGTGGGTTGGCGTGTGTGAGTACATGTATGTGGAGGACAAGAAGGGAAGGGAAGGGGGGGAAGCGTACACTGCACCGATGGACAGAATGCCAGCAACCATGAGTTTCGTGCGCGAGTTCATCTGCAGGTGCCACACGAGCGAGATGGGCAGGAGACCCAGGATCCAGTCAGTGGCGCAAGTGATGGCTGAGTAGGCGTAGGTGGCGTCGACGACGATTTGAGGGTTCATGCAAGACCCCTCGCCGCCGGTGAAGCGCGTCCAGAAGTATTCGGAGGGCATGCATTGCATGACGAAGACGAGGAAGTAGGCGACACCGACGATTTCCAGGGTGCCGACGGTGATCCAGATGATGAGCTTGTGGGTCTTGGAGACGGCGATACGGAGGAGTTGGACGCCGATACTGGCTTTCAAGGCGAGACCGGCGAGGACATAGACGGGTTCGCATGCCCACCACCACTACAGTTGTTTAACGCGATGTTCAATCCTAACTGAAGGGAATGATGGAAGGCTTACCTTTAACCCAATTGGTAACTCATTTGGTGGAAGGTCATAGGCATGTTGGCCTGTGCCGTGATGTGTGCCCGCAATGGAGAATGTGCAATAGAAAACGAAAAAGAACTGTAAACAGATGAAGGTATTAGCATCAAGCGTGGCGCTTTGTGTATGTGTGTGTGTGTGGAGGGAACATACCCATGAGATAAAGGTCAGCCAGTCATCGAGACCGAATTGTTTCACGATAATGACTCGACAATAGCATCGTAGTAGGACGGCGACGGTGCTGAGTGCGACGAAAAGCCCCGCAGCTCCGGCGACTTGTGGCCCTCGGCCCTTGACGGGAACTGTCATTTTTTTCTTATTGTGTGTGATGAGTTCTGCTGCTGCTGCTGCTGCTGCTGCTGCTTCTTCACGAGATTGTCTGGTAACAATACGTAGCACAAAGAAGCATGGGCGAACGTGCGGGAAGAGAGGAGAACAGTGTGTGTGGCGTTCTTGGATCTTTAAAAAAAATGGATTTCAAAATGTCAAATCTGATCCATCGTCGGGCGGGGTTTTGAAGATTGATAAAAGAGTGTGCTGTGCGGTGTGCAACGTGGATTGTGGAAAACCCCAAGAAATGGATGGACGTTCTGCTTTGAGTTGAGGTAGTGTCGCAACCGGGGACCCCTTAATGCAAGGAAGTGGAAAGGAAGGGGAAGAGACGAAAAAAGGAAAAAAAAAAAAAAAGAGAGGCGACTTCGCATGGTTGGATGGGTGCGTGGTAGTAGTGGCCGTTGCAACGCACCCCTTTCACAACCGAGACGGTTACTAGTCCCTGGGCCTGGGGGGATTTCTGATTACGCCGCTGAGAAACCAAAGTCGTAGTGTAGTAGGAAAAATATGGGGACGCCGCGAATGACCGTTAGAGCGAGGACTGGACGGGCCCGGGACCGGGACTGTAGCAATCGGTCGGGCAGCGCGACTGTGTGGAGATGGGAATGGAGGGAAGGGAAATGGAGCCGGGCAAAGGTACCCGTGGGCGAGCAAGTGGTTCGATTGGTCTGAAGAGGGTCACGCTACACCCACTTTCTCTCTCAGTCTCTCTCTCTGTCTCTCTCAACACCTAGTCAACAGAGTGGGAATGAATGAATGAACAAATTGGGGACTCGTGGCTTGTCTGGGCAACGAACTCGCGTGTCCATCCCTTTAACGGTGAAAATGTTACATTTTAGCGGCCTCCACAGTCTACCAGTAGTGACATTTAGCGACTTACCAATGTCGCCAAGCAAGCACTAGCCAGCTTGTTCTTTGAGGTATCTGCAGGCCTCGAGATGTCCAACGCTAGGAAGGGGAGCCACCGATTGGCTGCTAATCCCTACCGCGCTAAAATGTAACATTTTCACCGTTAAAGGGATGGTCGCCCGGTCGGTGGCCCCATCCAAATGTCCCCGCTTTAACGGGCCCGGGCTCATTCCGACAAAACAAAACACTAGCAACTTCAAGTTTAGTGTTGTGTATTTTCCCCCACTTGGATCCTCCATGCTCCATGATCCATCACCATCGGAAACACGCGCTATTGTTACGATGCTGGGTCTGTCTGACCGGGCACTTTCAAGTTACACCTATATTCTAGCCCGTCGTCGTCGTCGTCGTCCATTACACTAGTAGGTATGTACCCTACCTTGACTACCTACCTACACACATATCCTTGGGGGCTTACACTAGTTTGACGGAACGGATCGGCAATTGGGTTTTTTGGACAGAGTATTCTACCATGTCCATGGAAACGTCATTTCTCTCCTGTCGATCGGCCGTCTTGATATTTGCACCAAACATCAACTTACAGTCCAACTAAGGCAGTAGAGGGCATTGATCGCCTGTCCGGGCGGAGGGATGTGGGGGGACGAACCCCCCTTTGGCATTTTAAAACCTACAATATACCCACTGGAAAACAGGCAGGCAGGCATCTCGCTCTCGGACCTCTTCTTCAGTTCTTCGTCAAGCAAGCATCGGATGTGACTCCACTCCACCTCAAGCGGCCTCCACTTTTCTTCAAGTCGGGAACGCATCCCATTGCTCGATGCGCCGCTGCAGACGTCCAAGCGAGCCTTGGACCTGGGAACGAACTCAAGTGAACGAGCCAGCATCAGGGTCTAGTGTTGGGAGCTAGGGTAAACTACAGGGGCACGAGAGAGATGGTGCCCTGGCGCTCGGCACTTCTTGGTTTCCCTTGGTGAGTGCTTGGGTTGATGAGCCCATCCCATCCCATCCACCCATCAAACTTGGATTCGCGGAGATACCAAACCAAGGGAAAAAAAAAGTGGATTGGAGTGTTTCCAGCGACACGGTCGAGAACGACACTAAGGCTCAGTTCGTTACAAGCAGAGCCACACCATTGGGCTGTCCTGGGGTCTTTTTTTAATGATCCCCGCGGCCCCCAGCCCTCTTTCTGCACGGGCAGCCGTCAAGCGTTACACAACCTAAACTGTCGAAGGGGGGATTTCGTGATTGATCTCTCTTAGCGAGCCTTTTCCACTTTTGTACAACCTCTAGGCCATCGAATACCGTACCCTTCTTTGGTATTAGCGGGCATACACTCTATCGCCAAGTCCGGCCGGGCGATTGACTGACCGCCTTCATGTTTCAGTTAATGTCTTGACAGAATTGGCAAATGGTGTTTCTCCGTCACTACCTCTATGCAATAACGTTTCTTATTATGATATCTGGCGGCTATAGCGACACATAGGACCGACCTAGACTATGCTGACTCTCCTTTACGGTTAGGTTAGGTACACATGAAGACGCCGTCGTGTGAAAAGTCATCTCATCGAGATCGAGCTCGATTAGTCTTTTTCTTTACGCAAATCAATTTCCCAACGGCGAGTCTTCCGCTGCCAGTACACTACGCCCCAATCTCCTTCATCACCACCCCTTGAGGTTTCTGTGGGGAAGAGGAGGAGTTTCTATGGTATTACACTACACTACACTACACTACACTAAAACATATCCCTCCTCAAATCCTATACTACACTACACTACATACTCCCGTCATTACTATCCCCCCCCTCGTCCTCGTCTAGTACACTACCGGCACCTCCCTTGCACACCGGAGTCAACAACGACTATCTATTTCCTATCTCTCTCTTCCCACATCATCACATGTAGTCTAGTCCAAATGTCACAGGCGGCCTTATCGAATTCCCATCTCCCCTTCTTTATGTTTTCCCCCCCACCGTTAGTGGAGCCCGGGTTCAGCTCCCTTTCTTTTCCCCCCCAGCTGCTGCATCCATAGGTCCCTCACCAGTCCACCACCGGCTGTGCATACACATCCCCAGTTTTCTACCTAAACTTCCCGGTGACCCAGTCCCTGCCTGCCTGCCTGCCTGCCTGCCTGTCCGCCTGTCCGCCTGCCCACCCACCCACCGCACCGCGCCGCGCGGCGGTTGTCCGCCGTCCCCTCTCCCCGTCTCCCCTCCCCCCCGTCCCCGCTATCTATCTGTCTGTCTGTAGTATAGCGGACACCACGCCGCGCCGCGGAATTCGCTCCCCAGTTCCGTTCTTCTTTTTGTTCTAGTTCTACTTCTTCTTCTTCATCTTCTTCTTTTTCTTCAAGCGTTTTCCCCAAGAAGGATAAAGTGTCCCATGTCCCCCCCCCACCCGCCTAAATTTCCCGGAAGTACGGACGGAACGCGGACGATGTACGCTAAGCTGTTGTAGGAGAGAGAGCAGCAACCCACCAGGTCCAGTCACCACAGCTCATCAAGTGCCCGCATACTTAGCGATATTAAACAGCGGAAGGCGGAATCATCAGGGTCCAGTCCAGTCCAGTCCATGTCTGCTGGCAAGCGGGCGGAAGGGTCTGGCGGAAGGGCGGAAGGGCAGGCGGGCGGAAGGGTCTGGCGGGCGGAATACCTACCGTGCTTCTATAGGTAAGGTAGAACTCTTAACACGCAGTTGCGGGCAGTCAGTCAGTAGGTCGTGCACATTGATGATGGCACGTTTTTTTGGGAATCAACGTTCACCTCCTTGAGGAAGACAGTTGGAGTGGTTATGGTTATGGTAATGGTTGCGATTGGTTCCCAGCTGCGTTGCGTTGCGTTGCGTTGCGTTTGCGTTGCGTTGCTTCAACTCGTTTGCAACCCACGCACTGACTGACGGCCGTGCATCTTCAGCGAACTTTGTTGCAGAACTTGAAGAAACATCCATCCATCAACGAGGTCTGGTTTTCTCTTCCGGGAAGGGAGGGGGCTCCGTTTCGGAACCTACCTCTTGGTACACTACACCACACTACACTACACTACATACACTCTAGTGCTTACTCGTATCGATTACCTGGTATGTGGGTTTGCTCTCCCCCAGTCCCCCCAGTCCCCTAGTCCCCTCGCCTCAGGGGTCTGGTCCAGTTACACTCATTACTACCTACCGTGTCTCACTCCGTGGGACTACTAACGATTGTCGGCTAACTTTGATACTACACTACCTAACTACACTACAGATATCACCCGCTTGATGAGGGAAGTGATCTGCCCACTGGGATTCCACCGGGATTCCAATCAGCCGCAGCTCTCTCCCAATGGAATGGGCGAGTGTGGAGATATCGGTCATTTGGGATAGTAACGCTTTCCCTTGTGATCGTCCCTGTGATAGAGCTTGTTGAAGAGCCTTCGGGATGTGTCTGAGAAGGGAAGAGAAAGGGTCGTTCTCGTCTGTCTGTGATAGTACCTAGTGTACCGACATACATAGGGGCGCGTTACGGGATTGTGTGTTTGAGGAAGGTCACATTTAACTTCAACTCGCCTCGCCTAGGTACCTTACAGCCGGAGGTATGTGGGTGGGGGGGGGGGGGGGGGGGGGGGGGGGGGGGGGGGGGTGACGGGTGACGGGACTAATAGTGGTGTGGTGTGTCTCGCTTGGACTGCGAGCGTCGGTAGCCAGGTAGTGTCACACGTAAGAACTTTAATGTTTAATGTGTGTCTTGTTGCCGAGTCGCCGGGTCATGTCGCCGGATCGATGGTTTGCGGTTTGCGGTTTGCGGTTTGGTCGGTTTGCACGGTTTGGGACTAACCTACCTACCTACCTAGAGGTAAACTACCGCATCACTTGCCGCTTACATCTTTCGGTTCTTTCGCGGTTCGTTTGTGACGGAGAGTGAGTTCAAGTCTCAATCGGGGATGGCCTCACTTTCCAGGGCACTAGAGGCGTTTTAAGCTTGCTCCTTAGCTAGCTGCATGCAGCCATTCGTCAACGGCATTGGTTGATAAACCCGGAATTATCCACCTAAAAGAATTACGACCGAGATTCCAGAATGGAAGATACATATGCAGGTGTCGACACACTTCTTGCATGGATAGTGTACACATACGCTATACTCCAAGAAACAAGGGGGCATTCACACATCAAACAAACTATTTTCTTGTATTGACAGAATAAGCTTTTCTTCGCCTCTCGGAAAAAACCGTATGTACTACCTTCCCTTTTTATATGCGATTCCCTGGAAGATGTACGCGCGTCCTCATTTACCAGCGTCTTGGGACGTCGGTCGTTAACGAAGCGAACGGATGCAAGCCACCAACACATGGGGCGGGCCCGTTGAGCCTCCAAGAAGCAACGAAGCATCGATGCATTCCAGGGGCGCAGCAGCAGCGATGTGATGTGCCGTCCGTGTGGTGGCGTCCACTAAGTACCTCTACGGTTGCATTTAGACATCGTATCGTATTGCACTTGCATGGGGATGAACATCGGCGACCACTTTTTCTTGGCAAATGACATGTCGTTATCTAATGTTCTGGGGGTCGGGGGGGGGGGGGGGTCGGGGGGGTGTGATTATGTCAGCATTGGCAACCAAGCTTCCATTTTGGGCATTAAATATCTTGGTGTGTCGCTTACCCGGTAGGTAGTTTACTTTGTTTAAGCTGAGGGTTTAGATGGTGATTATTGTGCGCTTTGTTCAGTTGTTTACTTGGTTGGGTGCTTGGATTTGGAAGTGCATGAGATTTGTACAAAGTTGACTTTGGAATACAGATGCAGAGGTTCTGGTGTTAATGTTCCTGCATATCGATGTTCATGGAAGGTTTCCATACTCCGTGGCGAGGTGTTCGGTTACATCGTAGCTTCAGTCTATACAACTCTCGACTGGCCGGAGTAAAGCCGCTAGGGGACAAGTTGGTCTCCGACATGAACCAAACTAAATGCATAGCATCAACCGACGACTTTGCTGCACGTCACGTATGTTGATCGGCAGATGTTAACACGGCATGGGATTCAGGAAGCACACTTTGCACTGCTACTGAACTGGCAGTGGCATCATGCTGAATGTCCAGAATCTAAATCACTGAAATGGACACTCATGTCATCACATCAGCCCTTTTCCTTCATCTCATCAACTGAACTGGACGAACGCCTCTCCTGTCCATAGAGGTACCTATTCGAGATCTCGCCTTTTGCAGCTCCATGATACCCTTCAGTTGCCACTAATTGCTTCAGGGGATGTGGCAAGTGGAAGTCATGAACTTCATGTCCTTAACCAGACTAGTCGTCGCTCTTTCCTTCAGCTCTCGTTTAATTTCCCACAATTCGCCCACCTGATTCTACTACCAATCCTTGGCAGCTGTGCCTCCGACTTCGGTAGAGGCATGTGAAAGAAGCAGGAGCGCTGCACGAACAATGGACAAAGAAATGCAGGAGCAATGCCTTTGTCTGCTCCTGTGTGATTTGCTGATTTCTGCAAGAGATCTGTCGCGCCCTTTCCTCGTCTGTCATGGTGGCGTGCATGGGAAGGGAACTCGACTTGATTCGTTGTCGCCCCCTTTCCTCTGTCGTTTCTGGTGAGCAAGTGCCGGCTTGTTGCTTCGATTTTTGTTTCTCTTGCGCTTAGTTCCGTCTCAGGTCTCGCTAAACGTCGCAAGTCACCGCGGTTATCACGATACCACAAAGTTCATTACGGTTTACTTGCTTGTCAGGTGGCGGAGACGACATTGATCGTTGCTTTGGGATTACCCCTTTTGCCTGGCTGACTTGACCCCCAATGGACAACCCTTCCGTGGCCTATGGACATCGAAAAACCTCGAGACTCCGTCCTGGGCGTTCCTCGAGCGACGGCCTGTTACAAACCAACTGTCTCGACCGAGAAGGAATCGCTCGCATTACGCTCGTGGCCATGAGGATACCACTCTTTCTACCTCATCGCTTCATATGCCAATGACTTTGTTGAGGCAATACAGGCAGAGTATGCCAGAAGCCTGGCAACGCGAGCTCTGAATGTAGAGGCCAACGGTATAGTCAACGAAGCGACGAGCACTGGTTGGAGCCAAGCGGCTGGCGCGACTTGCTACGGTGTGGGTTACGGATTGATAAACCAACAAAGGGAGCTTGGGATTTGGAGCCAAGGGACATGATTCCCAAGGCGGTTTGCGACACCGTTTGGTACAAGTGGTCATGACGGCTGCTGAGTGTCCTGAGCTCTCCTCGTTGCTTTCGCCAACCTTCTCCATTCTTCCGGTGTCTCCAGCGAGGTTACCACAATCATTTGTCTTTTCTAGGCCCTCGTTGGTATTTTTCTGCTTCCAGCCCATTGTCTTACCCCCTATGTACGCTCTCGTAGCGGTCACAGTCGCTACCCTTTTCAGACTACTTGCGAATTTCGCTTTCTCCCTGATCGCGGGGTGCCGTGTCGGGTTGTAACTGCGACCATTCTGGACCGCTGCCAGGGTGGTTTCGCTTGTGTGGGTGGCTGATTTCCAGAACCTCGCTTGGTCGGTCCCTTGGTTGCCCTCCTCTCGCCAAGGAAGTCGACCTAGGCCAGAACAATGGACCCTGGGGTCGCCTTGGACCATGGTCTTTGTCGGAACGAGTTTGTCGAGTAGGCAGCGCGAGGGAAGTCTCCAAACTTACTTATTTGGTTGTCATGTTGTCGTTGCCTTTATTCTCCACCACCGTTCAGTTACCTTGGCCGTTGTCGCTCCGTCGCCGATTCTCTTGCTTTCTCACCGAGTGCTTCTCGTCAGCTACGGTAGTTGCTGCATCACAGGACTCAAGTCTATCTTCTCTTTCATTTGCGACATGTCCATCGGGGTCTAGTTCTCGGTTTCCTCTTCTCGTTGCCGTCAAGTGACAGACTCAACGGTTCGGTCATCGTCTTCGAGCTTCTGTGGTGTGTTCTCAAGCTTCGGCTACTGCTCGTAGGAGATCAAAACGGGTACCCGGCAAATTTTCGTCGATTATAGTATTTGGTCGAATACACTTTACGGGTCAAGCGGCAGCGTTAGCCATTAATAAGCACCAGAATCTCGAGTTAAGCATAAACTTGCGGGGAGACGCACGTCAAGTAGGGTCGAGCGTCCGATCGGCGGCCAGGGAAGATTTTGGTTTTGGGGCTGAAATGGGCAGGAGAGTCTGTTCAGTGCGTGCTGTAGACTTTGAATCTGTTCATGGCACACCAAAGTTGGCTCGATCGCGGCTACCATGGCTCTTCTCGGATGATTGTGAATCACTTCAACAGTTCGGTCACGGATTGGTTTCGACTTTCTCACTAGCCCTTGCATGAACAACATGAATAGCACATCTAGGTCGGCAACAACCGAGCGTTTGTTGGAAGCCGGGGGCTCTTGGACACCCTTGAAGGTTTACCAAGGGTCACGAATCAACTGCCAAAGCTCTCCTGAAGCAGGATGTGCTCCAATGGGTATGCCGCCATGTTAGCTTGGTTCATTCAGCTCTGTTCCTCCGTTCCGAGTTGGATACGTTCAAATACGTAGACACTTGGTGCTTGATTGGTATCGTGTCCCGCTATGGTGGGTTTCCTGCGGTGCAGCGCTTCAGCTTCGACGCTGGCATTACAGTATGAACGAACCCGCGGGATCTATATACACAAACGGAAGGAGCGCAAGCCCTGTGTAAAGAGAGTAGGATGACAGTGCACACAAAATTATCATCTAGCAGGCAAGAGCTTCGTCACTCAGAGAAACACATAGAATAGTACTGAGCAAGTCATAACAGAAGAAAAGCACACTTCCTTTCAACAACAGTGGTTATCATACTTTAGTAGCTGGGCGATGAGCTCACGCGGTCGAAGAGACTGTCTACTGCCTTGCTAGAAAACCTTAAGCAGAACAAGTTGACCGCAAGTGGCCTAGCACCTGTTCTATGGCCGAGTGTCTGCCAACTGTTCAGTGCCAAACCTTCCAAACAACTCCTGCGATCTGCTTGGCCGAATATCGGTTGCCCTGTGCGCTCCTTCCCGTCCTTTACGTTCTCAGGTGCCAAAAATCACATTGAGTTGTTCAGCCTCAAACCTTTCCCTCCCCACTCTATATATTTCAGCCTTACAAATTCCCTTCTTGTAGCCTCCCATCTTGAAAATTCTTTCCTCCAAAACTTCCAACCTCACCCGAATTTCTGCACCTACGAGGGACTCGCCGTTTTCGACTACCAAAGTATCGAGACTGATCAGCAAGCTCGTAGAGCGCCACATCACAAGTAAGTACAACTATTGCTTCCCCTTGTCAATGACTGTCGACTTGGTCGACGTCGACAACGATTTCTTTCCCTACTGTTCGTGAAGACTCCCTCTGCAGCCCATCCCAGTTTCCTGCCTGTCGGTCGCCTTGGTCAGCCCACCGCCTGGTTGTGATGCTGGTCCGTCGACAGCAGAGTCAGTACTGTCATTTGGTGCCCCTCCTTGCTCCTATCCTTTCGTCATCGACTTTGCGTGCCTTGAGCTCCTTTTCAATCACTTCTTTTTCGAAACGATCCTCGTTTTCTGCTTCTGGTCTACTCCAGTCACAGAAGATCAAGATCTTGACTTTGTTTCCGCCATCCCTGGTATTCGGTAATCACTTCGCGGTCACTTCCTCGGACCTTCTCACCTTACCGTCACCGACATCTTTGGTGAGGGGTCGTCAGGTACCCCGTCGCTGCTCACTCATTTTCATCAACATCCTTGTCACATTTCCTGGAACTCTCTTCAAGCTTTCTATCAATGTTGAGCACTCGAACTTCAGGTCTTATATACTGACAAGCCCTACCATAGATCAATCATACCCACTACAGTCTTCACCATGAGCTTCCCTCAGCCTCCTCATCCGGGCGCCAACGACCCGACACCTTTCAGCTTGGTAGCACTTATGATGTCCAACGCTTTGTCCGACCATGAGAAGATCGAGTGCTGGAAAACGATGGACATCATCTACGACAACCTTTTGAACGGCGATGAAAGTTTGAGATCCTTCGCCGAGATCGCAAATGGCATCCAACAACAATTCCATAATCCTTCTCTCCAGGATGGAAGGATTCTCTCAGGGGTCAGCTTTGCTCGACAAGTCTACCTTTGGTTTGCAACTCATCACGACAGCGGCTTAATCGACCAAGCGGTGGCCAGGCTTGGACAATCCAAGCCTTTTCTACGTGGCCTTGAACGCTACCTGACGGCCGCTGAAAGGGAAAATCGCCGAACAGAATCCAGTGACCCAAAGGACTTCACTCCTATTCCTCAGGATCTCCTGAAATCCTGGAGTGACGCGCTAGCACTCCGTCACTGGGCTCGAGTTCGCACGAGTCGGCCGGTTAACCCAGTACCAGGGGATATTCCCAAGGACTTTGAGGAGAAAGCTCGCCTTGCAAAGTACATCTTCGATGGGATGAATGCCGAGCCCGCGAATATGGTCGAAAGGCCCAAGGTTGGTGGGCAAGATGAGAGCCAAGACAACGCGAAGAGCAACACAGGCAACAATAAGGGAAAGAGCAAAGGAGGCAAGGAGCCAGAGATCCACCCTCAAGTAAAACGGGTGAGAGAGATGTCCGATTTAAAGAAATATATCCTGAGCTGGGACTGGTTGGTAGGTACCCCTGCAGGACCACAACATTTTGGACTGTCTTGCGAAGTGACCGTACTAACCTTTGGTTAGGTCAATGCAATGGACGCGGAGAAGGGGACGCCCGACACCGTTCTCTACTGCAACGAGGCATTTCCAAAGAATGGGGACTTTAAAAACTTCCGGGAGAGGATTCAGTCCACACATGAATTAGTCTCGGTAGGTCAAGGCCTGGGTTGACTTGCTAAGTTTACGGAGGAACGTTTGCTAACCCGCCTTATACTTTCAGCGATCGAAAGCCTCGCTGGTGAATGCTACTCAGCCAGCCTACCTCACTCGTTTTGCTGCTAACCCTAAGCAGGAGCTTTCTGTAAGACACCCTACACCTCGGCGCAAGAACTCAACAACCGTATTCTATCTAACATATTTCGAATTCCAGACCAAGGTGTTGAACAAGGGCACCAACGCCACGCGAACCCGGCAAGTTCAAGCCGGCCAAAAGGTGCTTGCTGCAAACGCAGCGAAGAAACAAGGACCAAAGACGAGAAGACTGCCTGTGATGGCCACACCAACGAACAGCGAAGCAGCCACACTTGGTAACGGTACATACAACACTGTGCAGAGCGCGAGCCTGCCTACCATCAGCGGTGCATAGGAGCACCTTGGTGGGGGAGGGCCCGATACAGCCAGTGGCCAAGCCTTGGAGAGGCCTAAGAAACGTCAAAGGGTGGCAAAAGGTCCCCTGATGAGACTGGCCGAGGAGTACGAGCTGCAGGCGGCTAGAACCGGACACCAAAGTGCAGTGTCCGAGCCTGAGCTCGCCGGACAAGCCAGTGCCCCGGAGCCTCAGAGCTATAATGGCAACGGTGTCTCATCAAACACCGGTGTTGGCTTGTCTAACTTTCTTTTCGATGTGGACCGAACCTCCTCGAGACAGGGCACACGGGCGGCCGAATTCGTCACAAACCCTATGTCCGCCGCCAGTACCTCTACGGATGCTTATTCAGTTCCCAACCTGAATTATAGGCCAAGCGATCAACACCACCACTCATTGCCGCCACCTCCATCTACTGCTCATCAAACCCAAGGATCGGCAAATACGCCGTTTCCTACGAGTCATTGGGGCGCTTTGGATGGCGCTGACAGCAATTTGGACCTCGACATGTCTGAAGTGAATCGTTCATGGTACGATACCATTAGCGCGACCGACCCGTCTCAACAACATGGCTCGGCAATTAATGAATACAGTACCGGAGTCATCTCTCCTCATCTCCTGGATGTGACGACCGCTCGTACAGGCTCGAATACCAACGCTGCCAGTGCAACACACCAATCTGCTGTCATCTGGGATAGTGGTTATCAAGGCCGCAATGCTTCTGGAGATTTTCCCATGAATTCCTTCAACCAGGGAGCAGCGGCGCCTTCTGGATCTCCGCAAATAACCGGAGAACCTTTCACGGGCTTCATAGCTCAGGCGCCGCGGGCACAGACTGGGAATGCGGCACCTTTTGCCTCTACTATTGCGGCTCCAACCCTTAGCGCAGACAATAATCCGCCAGGAACCATTGCGAATGACAATTTCGACTGGGGCTATTGGATTGACCAAGCTTGGGTGGGCGGTGAGGAACCCAATGACAGCGAGGATGAGTCCTGAATTTTCTTTTTTTTTTTTTTTAAGGCAGGATACTCGAAGAACTTGTCGGCTTCGCAAAGCGTTTTCAAGGCCTTGATATTGAGGTAGAAGGACACGGCAGTACTAGCTGGAAGTTGGTGCAGCGCAAGCTCAACTCCCAGACCATCGGTGTTATGACCAACGCCAGCCACAGCCCTGTCGGGGAAGGGGCCAGTTGGAAGAAACAGCTGATGTCCGAAAAGAGAGCAAGCGACAGCGCCCATCTACCGTCCAACAAGGAAGCTGAGGAAGAGACTATCACCCAGAGGTACCATACCGCAAATACAAGCCCGGGCACTGATGTATCAGAAGGATTTACAACTTGGACAGATAACTCCAAGGGATAAGGAGCAGCCAATGCCAGCCAAGATTAGGTGTTCCCGGTCTACAATAGTCAGAACTCACTTTGAAACTTAATTCACTCACCTACCTACCTAGTAGTTCAGCTTGCTTCACGTGCTTGTGAGTCGGTACCAGCCATGTTCATGAGTCACTTGTTGAAGTAGAGTTTGCTTTGTGTCTAAATGTGAACCGTCTTTTGACTCAATCCCCCCTCCGCCCAAATTACTCCCTTGCTTCAAACGTATGACTAGGCCATCTCCTACTGGTCATGCTGAGGGAGGACCTCCTTGACGCTCTGTGATATTTAAGAGACCTTTCCCCCCCGTCTTCGCTCCTGTATCTCTCAAGTTTCTGGCCAGTTCCCAAAAATAGCACTTCCATACCTCTACCTACCTGTAGGTACAGAATCACTCGTTCATAAAACCAATCATCAAAGAACCATCGACATGCTCATGCTTTCTCACGGACCGTTGTTCGGCGCCCTGCTAGGAAAAAGAATGGAGCTCATCTAACGCTCGCAAATCCTCGATATTTGCCGTCATATACCTCTATATACCTAGGGTACATGACTTTTATAAATAAATACCTACCAGCAAACATCGAAACTTCATCAGACCAACCGTAATCCCTATCATCACCACATTGGCACGTCAACCGCATCACACCGACGAGTCCAGAGGTACCAGCACACATTACCTGAGCTTCTAGACAAAGGTGACGAACAAAGGAGCCAACGCGACACGCGACTTGGAGGTCGCGGAGGGCAAGAGGGTCCTCAACAAAGAGCCGAAGAAGGAGAGGCGTCAAAGGAGGAAGAAACCAGCAGAGGCCACAACAGGTAATACTGTGGGTGAAAACGAGAGGTGCCTGTACCCAGCTGCCAGCGTCGATGACGAACTCCCGCGACTCGCCAACGCCGCGCCCTCAAGCCCTCTAGATCAACAAGACAAAAAAGCACAGCTCAGACGATAGCCTCATCAACCAGAACTCTGATGGTTAGAGGTAGTGCCCGTCTATGAAACATCATCGCCATTCTCCGATCTGAGCGATTGTGATGCTGATTTTATCCACCTAGGTAGCACCATGTCGAGAACGAAGCCTTGGGTACCTACCTCTAGGTACCCCATTCACGGCTCCATATTCGCACGAGACCTAGAGATACCCAAAGGGAGCGAGAGATTACGCAGGATATTACGATATAGTTCGGTCCGTCCACGAGCTTACCTCTACCTATTTCTGTGAGTCATAGCCTGCCAGGTTGGGATTTGTACCTACCTGATTTGAACGCAGGGCAGTCCAAGTGCAGAGACATACCTAGCCGTTGCTAATCGGTGCCGGTTTTTGCATTCAGCGCACGGTCAAAGGCATAACACATAGCTGTCGTGATGAACTCGACAGAGGTTCACTACCTACCTACCTTACACTCGCCCGCGCTAGCGCGCACTCTACCTAACCTACCTAAGCAAGACATTACGGTGAGATAGGTACCTTCGTCCTTGGCCTACGAGAGGTCTCCGAAAAGGGGTTAAGTGCTAATATTTCTTATGTTCCTTGCCAGACCAAGATACAACCAACAAGGGCAGGCACCAACAGAACACGAACCCGTCAAGTCAAAGCCGGTCAAAAGGTCCTTGCCGACCGATAAGAAACCGCACGAAGATCGCGACGTCCAAGTTCAAGTTAAAAGGCAAGGCCGATGAGGCGAACCGACACCAAACGCGCGAAGCCACGCAAGTGAGTTACGAGGCCAGCACTCACCATCAGTGGTACATAGGAGCGAGCACCCTAGGGTGGATTGAGGCCTCGTATAGCCGGACGACCCTTGAATCCAAGACCGCACACAACCTTCCGGTTCCCTTCTCAGCGTTTGCCTCCCGTCGACACCCGCTGAAACTTCCTTCCATGAGCAATGCCCCGGCAATCAACCATAGGTACGAGGCCTCGTAACCAGCCATTTGAAGCATTCCGCTCCAACTCCCATTGATGAGGTGATCTAATGGGTAATACTGCCTCTTTAAACGGCACCCTACTGTCGTCCTTCCCTTGGGAGATGGCAATCTCATGTTCAATACCGCCGCATGGAACAGGCCCCCGCCGCCCTCTGTTTCGGGACATTGGGGATTTGGAAGTGATAGGCCTGGGCAAGGCTATCTCGACTTTAATCCTGCCCCTAACTGGTTGAATGGCAGGACGCAGACCCCAAGCTGGGAGCTCGAAGACCATTGAGGAGAAGACCGAGGGTTGGTCACCGTCGGGAGGATTGAGGTAGGTCTGTGAGGCCAGGTTCTATAGACAACAAGCAGGAGGGTGATGTGATGAGGCGTATTGGCGCGTTGTTAGACGGGGATCTTCGGGGGTTGAACATCTGGCGAGGCAATTGGCGAGGTTAGCGGGGATCGTGTACAGGATGGTGTGGGAGTGGCCAAGAGAAGAATGACAACATAATGGAAGAAATTGTAGGACATGCGTGATTGTCATCGTGAGGCTGAGTGGCGTGATCGAGTACTGTTTCATTTCAGGAGGGCTAGCCATTTCCATCTTCGTGAACACCTCATCCGAGACATCGAGGGCGAGACACCAGCCGCCTAGTAGCAAAAGAACTTTCATAATTTTCGTGAACCGTTATCCCATCCATCCCACCGGCCAGCCATTGATTCGGGCATTCGGCCACAAATAGGTATCTCAGTATCATACATTTAACAAACAGAAAAAGAAAAAAAGAAGCGTTTTAGTGGAAGCGGGATCACCAGTGTCCCTACCACCTTCTTCCCCTTCCCCTACCACCCCTTCCTCCACCACCGGCACCACCCATCTGGTCATAACCACCATAACCGCCCTGTCCCTGGTTTCCACCAAAGCCACCACCAAACTGCTGTCCCTGACCACCCTGTCCACCCTGACCACCAGGACCGCCAGGGCCCATACCACCAGCTCCTGGACCACCGGGACCACCAAACATTCCTCCCATACCACCCATATCGCCCGGACCACCCGCCATGCCCATCTGGCCCATCTGGCTCGGATCCATGCCCTGCGCCGCCGCGGCGCCCATCATCTGCTGCATCATGGCCTGCATCTCGGGCGGCATGCCATCCAGACCACCGCCCGGTCCGCCCATGCCACCAGCACCAGCAGGACCGCCGGGACCCATGGCACCGGGGCCGGCTGGACCAACGCCGGGGCCACCGGGACCGCCCATGCCGGGAGGCATCATACCGCCCATCATCATCATGTTGGTCATTTCCTCCATCATCTTCTTGTTGTTGGCGGCGATGGCTTCGGCGTTGTACTCGCCGCGAAGGGCTTCTTGTTTCTGGGCGTACAGGGCCCAGGTGAACTCGTCGAAGCCGTAGTTGAAGTAGTCGGAGAGATCGGTGCCGGGTTTGCGCCAGGGTTTGTCGTTTTCAGGGAGGTCTGCAAGTAGCTTTGTCAGTGACCGTTTCGATACACAGAAGGGAAAGGGGGGAAAAAAACATACCCTCATCAATAACCACACCCGTAATCGGCTTGCCAACCGGTTTGTAAACCGGAATCCCATCCACTTCAATCTTGGACGTCCTTACAGGAGGGAGCTCAGCGCCACTACCACCTGCCGCACCACTTCCCTGTCTTGACTTTTGTTCGTTTCCACCACCAACGCCACCGAATTTGTTACTGCTGCTGTTGTTGCCGTTGGTACCATCCGACTTCTTCACAGGCGCGGTCTTAACTCCATTATCGTTGGCCGCTGCCCGCTGCGGAATGTTGCGGATCTCGCTGTAGCGACTCTGGACGGGAGGAGGAGGGGCGGACCCGTCTTTGCGCTCCGTGATGATGTCAATGTCCGAGTCGTCGTCTTCGTCCATGGCGCCGCCGCCTTCATCTTCCTCTTCGCCTTCCTCGAGCTCGTCGTCGGGTTTTGTTGAAGACGTTAGGGTGGTGGGCGGCGCTGATGCTGTGGTGGTTGATGTGGTGGTGGTAGTGGTGGGAGCTGCTGTGGTTGTGGTGGTGGCGGGGGTTGTGGTGGTTGCGGCTGTGGGTGCCGGAGCGGCGGCCTGGGGCTCGTCGGGAGCGTAGAAATCCTCATCTTCGTCGATGTCCATTTTGACTTGGGTTCTTGGTCAAAGATGTGTTTCTGGTTTGGATGTTTGGTGTATGGTTAAGTGGGAAGATGATGCTGGTCGTAAAGGTGAAGTATAATGACAAGGTGAGGTTGGCTTTGGCTGCTACTAAGGTACACAATTGGATAATTGGATAATGCGGCGAAATGGTCTTGGCTGTTTGTAGTTCCACTCTGTGGAAGTACAGTACCAGTACATTTTAGGCAGGCGGTCAGGCGCGTGTTCTGGTGGTGAAAGCGCGACGTCAACCAAAGTGGTCCGTGTGTTGTTTGCCTACCCGGCACTTGGCTGTCTTATCCTGTCCTGTGTCTTGCAGCAGCAGCACTCAGCAGCCGCATCTTCCCAAAAGTTGAGTTCAAAGTCAAACCGCGTCAGACATCTCCACATTTCACGACGCCACGGATCGGATTTCCACACGGGTCGCGTTGCCCGTGACCTTGTAACAAGCCCATCCCTGGCATACACAGCATTACACTTTCTTTTCACCATGTTCCGTTCAGCAAGTGGTCCTGGCGGACTCAGTATTAACACCGGCACTGCCAATCTGTTGTAGGTTGTCTTTCGTCCCAAGACTGTTTACACTGCAAACCCAAGCAAGGTACTGTTGTTGACAGCCCCCATCTCGCAGTGGAAGTACACCCGCACAGTCCACCGGAACCGGCACCGGCTTTGGCACGGCAACCGCCCAGCAACCGCAAAACACGGCATCCTTGTTTGGAGGAGCACCGACTCCAGCCAGTGGAGGTTTGTTTGGAGGACAGCAGCAGCAACAAACACCGAGTCTCTTTGGTCAACCCGCGCAACAGCAACCACAACAGCAGCAGTCGACCGGAGGTTTATTCGGACAACCACAACCACAACAGCAGCAGCAGCAACAGACAGGAGGAGGAATCTTTGGTCAGCCTGCCCAGCAACAGCAGAATAATACTGGTGGGGGGATCTTTGGTCAACCGGCGCAACAACAGCAGCAGCAGCAGCAACAACCACAACAACAACAAATGTCGCTCTTCGGAGGAGGAGGAACCACGACGACCCCCGCCGCGACGGGCGGTGGCCTTTTCGGCGGCGGCGGCGTCGGCGCGACGGCACAACAACCGACGCAGCAGACTTCTCTCTTCGGCGGCGGCACTGCTCAACCAGCCCAGCAGACGGGCACCACCACCTCGCTCTTTGGCACTGCCCAGCCAGCTCAACAGACCACTGGCACCACCACCAGCCTGTTTGGTCAGCCACAGCAGCAACAACAGCAACAGCAACAGCCGCAGCAGCAGCAGACGACTTCTCTGTTCGGCGGCACCGGCGGCACCACCTCTCTCTTTGGCTCCAAGCCAGCCACCACAACCGGCACCACCAGTCTTTTGTACGTCCCTCATTTCCTTCTACATCCCATACCCCCAAACCGTCTAACTAACTAACTCTTCTCAGCGGTACCACCCAACCCTCAACCACCACCACGGCCACTCAACCCACCACCACAGGCGGCGGCGGTCTCTCCCTCTCCCTCGGCCAAGGCACCACCACCACTCAGCAAAACGCCGCCGCAGGAAGCAAAGTCGACCTCCCCAACCTGCGCTCCACCACGCGCTTCTCCGACCTGACCGACTCTCTCCAATCCCAACTGACGCAAATCGACGAGTCCATCCAAAAGTGCATTTCCGACTGCAACGCCATCAACGCCTTCATGCCAGGCCACGAACAACAGCTTTCTTCCATTCCTTTGGACGTCTCCTTTGTCTCGCGCAAGTCTGAAGGCGCAGCTAGTGCTTTGAATTCCGACGTGCTGGCTATTGCCTCGCTCAAAGAAACCGTCAAGAAGGACGCTGCCAATGCGCGCTTGAGTTTCAAAGCTATTGACCAGCTAAGGTTGCCAGGTGGGTATTGGCAGGCTGGTTTGTGGTCATCCCGCTCCGCTGGCGGACAAGCTTCAGTTGGTGAAGATGGTCAAAACGGTACTGGTGCTGGAAGTGCGAAGACAAAGAGTGTTGCCACTTCCAAGTCGTCTGGCAGTGGTAGCGGCGCAGTGGGTGGAGCAGGGAAAGGAGGAGACAAGACGGCGCAGCAGCAACAGCAGGAGATGCAAGACGAAGAAGAGGCCGATGATGCGGAAAGTAATCAGGATTTGATTGGGTATTTCAGCAAGACGGCGGATGAGATGGATGAGATGATGAAGCGGTTTGAGGACAACTTGGGCGAGATCGAGGTGCATTTGCATGGGGTGCAGGGTAATGTGCTGGAGCAGTTGCAGAGGGCGGCGGCGAACCAGAAGATGCAGATCGATCAGGAGCATGGTGGTGTGAATGGGGAGGGCGGCCAGGTAGATCAGCGGGTGGTGGAGTTGGCGGCCGTATTGAGGGACTTTGAGGAGAGTATTCTCAAGGTGGCGGGCGTGGTGGGAGGCGTCAAGGAGGGTATTACCGAGTTGCAGTTGAGGGAGTTTATGGGTAATGGTTCTTAGAGGGCTGTTGACTGTTGACTTTTGACTGAGTGTTGACAAGAAAAGGTGAAGTGGGATGTGTGTTTGGTTTCTGTACAAAAAGTAAAATTACTTGCAAAGTTTGCTTGGAGAGACTGTGGTGTCAATACCCCCCGAGACATCATGGTATGGATTGCTAGCAGCTGGAGATAGAATAGTCCTTGCAACCTTTACAGCAGTTTCATCAGTTGTCTGATAACATATTCACGCCCGTGAAGCCTGCGAATGGTTGATTACCTGTCGTTGTCACATACAGAATAACAAGATTGGTCAAATAGCACTAGGACCTACTATCATAGGTAAGTGCCTTTGTGACCGGAACCAGTGTCATGCCTCGGAGTTCATCTACACCTTCCTCCATCTTCGTCCATGTTGGAGTGACGAGGTCTTCTTGTTTCAGACCAGCAAGCCGAAGATAGTCAAGTCATTCACAGTTGCCGTCACGAATTTATAGTGGTCACATCCCATCCTATGCATCGCTTGGTCGTCACTTGTAATATTTAGCCATCCTACCAAGAACCCCATCAGGACATCGTCAAACAATCCAGTGCGACACGTTCGTGTGCGATAGAAAAATGGTATCATTCTTTGAGTCCACCAGACCCCTCCCTCCATGGACATCCATGATGGATCCAACAATGCCTGTATATACCCCAGCCAAGCGAGCCTAAAATGTCAGCCACAAGATGTTCTCTTGACATTGTTAATAGCTCCTTCCAGCCACCTCATCCTTCACCTTCTTTTGCAGCTACCCTCCCCCTTTCCACAGACTACTAATAGTAATCCCCCCCATCATCCCCACCCTCATCATAGTCATCATCATCCTGGTTTCCATCAAAGTACTGCTCCGCATTATAATCATCCCCACTATCCTCCTCGAAATCGTCGTCCTCTTCGGCAACCGGGTTGCCATCCTCATCCTCGTTATTCTTGACCCAATCATCCTCATCATCATCCGACAAGATCCCCACCGCCGCATCCTCTCCGCCGTCCTCGACCTTCTTCTCCACCATCTCCAACAACTGCAGCGCTCGTTGGTAATTGGGTTCGCCTTCTCCTTCTCCTCCTTGTTGTAGCGCGCCATTAGCGACTTTAGCAAGACCAAACACGTCTTCGGCCGTCTTGTACTCAGCCGATGACAACGCAATAGTTTTTGCTGTCGTCGTCTTGCGCCGTTTCGCTGCTCCAGAGGCCGCCGCCGCCGAGCCACCACCATCAACCCCATCCAGCGTAGCATGTAATTCCGCCGGGAAAAATTCTTTGGCGAATGGTCGTGAGGCCAAGTCAGGCAACGTCCGTTCCTTTTGCTGGAATTTGTGCGAGTAGCTGGGGACGCCATCCTCAAAGATGTCAATGGTCGCTTTGGCGCTGCTCCCAAAGAGACTTGCTGAAGAGGAGGACGACGAGGCCCATGTGCGGGATTGCGTGTAGAGAGGCGAGTCGTGGCATTGTTCGCGGAACGAAAGGAAGAAGGAGACTTGTCGGTCGTCCTTTTTCGAAAGCACCGGCGCGCGGGGCACTTTGTAAGGGGGGAAAAGCTCCGAGGGTTTTCCGTCGAGAGCAATGGTCGGGTCCATTTGCCAGGGAACGGAGTTGGCGGCTACTGCGCGACGACCACCGCGGCCACCGCCGAATCCTCCGCCTCCGCCGCGGCCGCCGCGACCGCCTCGTCCTCCTCGGCCGGACATGGTGGTGATGTTCTTGTGTGGTGTTCCTCTGGGGTTATACGAGGGGTTCGAGCGACTCGGTCGTGGTAATTGGAGGGTATGTCGAGTTCTCTAATCCTGACAGGTAGGATATATTGTCAAATCGGTAGTGTCGTTAGGTAGGTGATGACGTTGTTGACGCCAGAGTCAATATGATGAAGCGACGGGAATGAATGTCTTCCTTCTCCAAAAAGTTACAAAGTCCCAATCGATAACGAAACGCGAATTAAAACTGGAGTCACTTTTTTTGCCCCACACTTTTTCTAGCGGGAGCAGGGGTTTTGCCAGGGTGCGTCCGTTACGCTAAACTGAATTGGGGCTGAAGCTCGACGTCTTGGCTTCTTCCCCCCACTGTTCCGCGGTATCCACCAGCAGCTTCCCCAACGCCCGCTGCTGCTGATCACTGAACCGCCGCTGACCTTCTTCCACTGGACATCTTCGTTGTTGTTTGCCATCATCACCACCTTCGCTGCCGTCGCCGACTTCTCGACTACATCCAAGCTATATCAAAGGCGAACATAGAGACTTCCGAGAACGAGCAACACGAAAAGTTCTGCCAACAGACATTATGGATAACGACATCCCCATCACAGGTCTCGATGACCTCACGGCGCACATGGACGCTCTCATTGCCGACCCTTCCACTCCCCTCGAAGCCAAACTGTTCGACGACATTGAGCTCCAGCTTACAGGTATGTGCTCCTCCTCTCTCTTCGAGTACTCCAGCTGTCTATCTCTCCATCTTCCCATCCTTCTTCTGGTTCCGTTTCCCTTCTCTTCCCCCCGTCCTTCCATGTCCGCCTAGCCCTGCCACTCTTCTCTTCCCTACTCTGCCTCTTAGAAACACGTCCAGCAAACTAACCTGACCTCGGTCTTGTGTAAAACAGACTCCAACACCCCTCCCCTCCTCACCACCCTCCTCCCTCGCCTGGTCCAAATCCTGCATACCACCCCCTCCGACCCAACCACGCCCGCCTCTCTAACCACCAAACTCCTCCGCCCTCTTTCCTTCAGCCAAATCACCTCCCTCGCGCCTCCCGAATCCCTAATCCAAGCGCTCGAATCGCCCTTTCCCGCAGCCAACATCCTCGCCATGACAATACTCCACAAAGCCGCCGCCGCTCCTTTCGAAGTAGCCCAACTAGCAGCCATGCAAGAAGTCATCCAATCCTTCGTCCGAACCTGGCTAGGCAGCAGCGAAGTCGGCGTCGGAGAAAAAGGCGGGCGAGTCATGGGTGACCTATTGGACGTCGACTGCGAATTTGACCCTCCGGCACGACCACAACGACAACAACAACAACAACAACATCCGCTCGATGCCGGGATGCCTACATGGCACGATATGGTTCTGCGGAAAGAAAAGGGGTCAGGGGCGTTATGGCGACGGGTATTTGCCGACCAACAAGTCTACACCCTCATTCTCGATTTATTAGCCGGTCGACATGAAGATACGGATGTTTCCTCTACTCCCGACGCCGAAGAAAGGAAAAAGAAAGGCAGACAATTGACCCTTGCGCAAGGGAGGATACTAAGGATTTTACCAAGACTCGCGGCCTTGGATCTGAACAAGGTCGCTCGAAGCGAAGTGGCGGCTCCAATGCCGGCATATTATGCTACAGCGGCAGCGACAACAAACGGTCACAACACTTCCCGTCCCCGTCCAAACGGCAGGACGACAACAAACCACAACAGCAACATCCTCACCAACGGAGTCGGAGTCGGAGTCGAAGTCGACGAAGAGGAGGAAGAAGAAGAAGCGCAGATGCCCCTCCCGGCACCACCAAAACAGGGACAAGGTCTCCTTCACTTTGCTGCCCTCCGCATGGTCGATCGCAATGATGTGCTTATGCATTTATCGCTGATTGACTTCTTTGAGGCCTTTGTCGGGTTGATGCGAGTGACTACTCCCCATTCCGAGGACAAGGTGAATGTTGTCAAGGAGATTGTGAAAGAGGCGGTGGCGGATGATTCGTTGCTGAGGGAGAGTTTGGAGAGCTTACCGGATAGGACGGTGGAGGAGGAAAGGGAGGAGTTGAGGGGGTGGGTGAGGGAGGTGGTGCCTTTGAGGGAGAGGGATGTGGATGTGGTGATGAGGTAGGTCCTTAAGGATCAAGTAGGGGGCCGGTCGAGGAGGATGGGCAGGTTATGAACCGGTTACGGACTGGTTGGAGCTGGTTATGAACTGGTTACGGACTGGTTGTTGGACTGGGTGTGAGACGGATAATCTGGAGGGCTGATAATGGAGAGCTGATCATGGATTGTTGGTAATGGGCTGGATGAAGCGAAAGAGAAAGGAAAAGGAAAAGGGAAATGAAGCTTTGGTGCTCGGTTACTTACGTACCTAATATTCAGCCGATTTAATATTTGAGTACTCGCATCAGAGAGAGACTTGATTAATGGCCATTACATACGGTACGATTATCGTTATGAGTGGAGCAAGCAGTACTTGATTTCTTCTTCTTCGAGTTTACATTCCAAGTAAGAGGGAGGAGGAGTCTAACTCTACCTCTAGGGTTACAACACGGGGCGCTTTCCTACCTAGGTACGGTACATGGCTTGGTTCCCTATCAATGTGTTTTACATTTACCCGCTTTTCGCGTTGCCGGTTTTCTTTCCTTTTTTTTAAATTTCTTTTTTTTTTTTTTTTTTTTTTTTTTTTCTTTTTTTTCCCTTCTCTCTTTCTCTCTGTGTTACGACCTTCAATGAAAGTCCCCCAGCTCCTCCACTTAACACTTATCACTAACTAACTAGACGGGCAAGTCTGGATCTGCGTAGTCTATTTCACCTGTGTATACTACTAGTTTGGCAACTAGAATACATAGGTAGTTGAAGACGATCACAAGGTACCTACCTACCTACCTACATACCTACCTACCTACATACCTACGTTGAAATGAAAAGAAAAAAAAGAAAAAAAAGAAAAAAAAAGAAAGAACGAAAAGAAAGAACAAAAAGAAAGAAAACAAGATGAGAAGGTACTACATGAAGATTTACACACGCACGTACGTACGGTATCCCTCCCATGCCAATACTACCTAGAACTAGACCACCTAGATCGGTAAGGTATATATAGTGTAACAGAATGTATGTGTCTACAAGAACTTTGTACTCTGTTATTGTACGCGCGTTAACGAAGATAAATATATATATATGTAAAGAAAAGAAAATAATAAAATAAAGCCTTTTTGCTCTACCCTTTCCATTACCCCATCCCTACACTACACTATCTAGTATCCTCGCGTTAGTATCTCTTCCCTTATCTTCCTTCCTCTACCTCACCAACCCTTGAGCGGTACAGTAGGTTTGGTTTACAATTCTACCTCGCCATATCCTCCCCTTCTCCCTCAACCTCCCCCTCCCCTTCCCTCTCCCTCTCTCGATAACCACCACCACCACCACCACCAATCGTCCCAACAGTCATGACACTAACCACACTCTCCGTCCTATCATGCCCATAGGCCATCCTCCCATTACCACTCGTCACCAACGTATCCTGTCGCCTATGATTCGACGAAAACCTCCCCGTAGAGTTAGAGTTAGAGTTACTAACCAACCCCTCAATCCCCAACCCCACCTCTCCCACCCGTCTCAACACCCCCAACAACGCCTGCCGCAGTTCCCTCTCCCCTTGTCCCAACTCCTTCCCAAGTAACTCAATTACCACAGGGTACACCTCACTTAAATGTTTCTTGAAGTCTTCTTCGCCGAACCCTCTGCCTTCCTTCATCTCACCCTTTTCAGGGTTACTAACCCCGCCAGCAAAGCCATTCAATACCTCTACCACCACGGGCCTCCACGCCTGGATATTCCTATTCTGACTTTCTTCCTCCAGCGAGACATATACGCGCACAATGTCCAGACATAATGGAACCAAGGCCCGTTCGACATCTGCCTTGGACGCGAGACGTTCGGGAGAGGTGTCGGCGAACATGCGGAAGAGAATAGATACGTAGACAGCGGCGCTGCCTGATTCCTGTTTGAGCAAGTTCGGCGGCTGTTTCATGAAGCCTTCGCGCCAGAGACGCATGCGCAGGTCCTTGTCGGCGTTGAAGCGCTTGGCGAACAGGTAGGAGCGCTTCAAGAGGGACATGAGCTTGAGGAGCAGCGGGGAGGGGATGTGGCTGTAGACCGAGTCGTTGGAGAAGAGCTCTTGGACGGTCTCGATCATGAGCAGTTGGAGGACGCAGCGGCTGATGATGCGGTTGAAGAAGCGGCGGCGGGCGGCGGTCACGACGGGCGGTTGTTGTTGGAGGGTGGTGGACGGCTTGAATTCTTCGAGGCCTTGGCCGCCGGGGGTGTTGGGTGGGTGCGAGGAGAGAGCGGTGGAAGCCGTGAGCCGGTTGTGGACTGAGGAGTGGGAGTCCTCTTCGGGGTTGATACCGCCGTTGGTGTGGGGCGTTTGGTGGATGGAAGAGGTTTCGGAGCCGGCGTCGTTGTCGCCGTTGATCTTGAGGGAACGAGCGTCGGCGTCGGCACCGTCGGCGGAGGGACTGAGTTGGCTGGCGTAGTCGAGGCCGTTGGACGCTGACAAGGGGGTGGAGATGGTGGCCGCTTTAAAGAGCTGATGCGCGGTGGTCTTGTCGAACAACTCGCAGAAGGTGTCGACGATCTTTTGCCAGTGTTCGTGGGTGAACTTTTCGACGTTTTGCAGGATCAAGGTCTGCAGGCAGTTGCTGCCGATGCGAGCAATGGTGTCGTTTTCTTGGAGGATGCAGAGCGCCAGCAGTTCGAGGAACCGGTCGAGCATGTACTCCAATGGGTTAAAGTAGTGCGTGAACAGAGTGATCATATTGCGCAGGGCTTGGATCATGGTGGTGGACAACCAAACCGACAACTCCTCGTGGCTAAGAGCGTTGGACATTTCGGGCTTCGATCGTAGCACCATGAAGATGGGATACAACTGCTGCCTCCACAGGATATCCCAGAACCCAAGCGGGAATGTGGCTCCATACTTGAGCAAGGCATCAAAGAAGTAGTTGAGGGCGTTCGACCGTACTTCCAGATCCTCGCCGGTCATGAGAACGTCATGGAAGGCAAACAGAACAGGGAACCAGAAACCCTCCTCGACTGTTGTGCCCGTTTCTTGACCAGCAGGCTTGGTGGCAGCGTTGAGAGCCATCTCGGCAGAGTTTATTTCCGAGTTCTGCTTCTGCGACAGCGGACACTCGGGTGTCTTGAGCATCTTGGGAATGATGCTCTTGAGCGTCTCCATCGCCTGCAGACTCTTCTTCTGGAACTTCATGTTCTTGGAAAACTCGGTCAAGCAAACGATCAAATCGGTAAACGCGCCCTGAGTGATGACCACGCCGAAGCGCGTCTTGTACACATGCAGAACGTGCTCATAAGCCAGGTTGACGATGCTCTCGTACTGGTCCTTCGCGGCCACGGTAAAGACACCAAACATGGTCCTCCAGCCGGAACGGATTTTGTCGCCCTTGGCCTGGATCATTTGAATCAGACATCTCAAGATCATATCCTTGACCGTGATGTTATTCGAGTTGGACATGACATGCTCGAACGGCTTGAGGAAGTCCTTCTGGAATTTGAAACCCGCCAACTCCTCAATCTCCATGAAGCGCGTGGACAGCTGGCGCAGCGAGTCGAGAGCAAAGAACACAATAGCGGCATTGACGTGGCACCCGACCCGGTTGAAGTGCTCACCCAACACATCCCAGATGTTGGTCCACTCGAACCTCACACGCGTCATGTTGTAGTACGAGATCTCGACAATCTTCTGCAGACTGTAGGTACGCGGCGAGTCGTTCGACCCGGACACCTTGATCTCATCCCAGCTGACTTCGGTCAAGGCACGGGCAAAATGGACAATGGCCTCGCCGCTGAGGTGGGCGGTGTTGGTGAAGATGCGGTCGACGCTCTTAATGACTTCGTCGGAACGGCTTTCGAGGGCAATCTCCATCGAGACGCCCTGAGGGCCGGTGTTTGATCGTGGGCGGTGTCGCTTGGCGGCCATAGACTTGCGGGAGTCCGTCGAGTCGCTTCTTGGTGGAGGAACGAAACGGGCCTTGGAGACGTCGGGGACGGCACTCTCGTCGACACCACCGGAGATGAGCTGGAGACGATCAAGCTGGCTGATACAAAGGAGCACATCCTTCCACGACTCCTTGAGGAGGTTGCCTTCTGTCTGTCCAAGCTCAAGAATCACCTTGAGGGCCTCGACGTTCTTAGCCTGGATCTCCTGGGGGTTGTTGAGATTGGCCGTGTTCTTGAGCGCCGAGATAAAGGCTTCTCTAGGAGTGCTGAGGTCAAAGAAGCAAGCAATCTTGGTCGCAAGCTTCATACCCTCCAGACACAGCTTGTTCACATCCAAGTTATGTGTCTTTTGCATCTGGCTTGACAGGGCCGAGAAGAAGGACATCCACGTCACATCAAACATGGGCGAGACATGCTTGAACGAGGTAGCAGGGATGAACTTGATGCCGCCCATTTTTTGCGCATTCTTCCGTTGACTACGGTACAAGTCCTTGAAGAGCTGCTCCGACCGAATGGCGATTTCTTCAGACTGCTGAGCATATGCCTCCCTCTGCAGGTCACGACCGACGTTGGAAAAGGCCTGGCCCAGTCCAGCAGCCAGACCGGTTGACTGTGCTGGGAGGGTTCCCGCCGCAGCTGCCGCTTCCCGCTCACTCTTGAGGACGATCTCGTTGTTGGCAATATCGTCGTAGATGCTGATGAGGTACTCGTCTGGAAGGTTGGCGTTATCGTTGATACCGCGGTTGTTCTTGATAAAGTCCTCTTTGGTCATACGCCTGACGATCTTGCTGCTGTGGAGATCCGTGTTCAGCATGATGACAGAGTACGCCAGCACGTAAGGGGTATCAGCATTGGCAAAGGCCTTTGGGTTACCCAGCATGTATCGGTTGGCGAACTTGAGCATGAAACGATCGATCTTTTGGGCCTCACCGGGCAGACGGAAAGCCTGGAGGAACTGGCGCAAGGCATCCACGAAGCGCTTCTTGGTGAAGTCCATGGTGTCGACGAAAGCGTGCATGATGTCAATGTTCTTTTGATCACCCTCACCGAGGTACTCGCCGATCTGGGCCTTGTCCAGCCTCTCCTCGCTGATCAAGAACTTGGCAATGGCATCGGGCGTATCTTCGGGGATGAAGCCCTCCTTCAACAACAACTTGATGCCGTTCTTGGGCTTGTAGTTGAACACGCGGATAGCATTTCCGAGAGCCGTCTTCCTCTGCTTTTCCTTTTCCAGCTGGTCGGGGTCATCGTCAAGCAGCGGTGTTGATGGCATGGTCGGGGTGTCTAAACGGGATAGGGACTCGCCCATAATCGAAGGGTCCATGGACTCCCGGATCTCATCACTTGACGGCCGTCTTTCGGAAATGCCCGTTCCCGTGGTGATGACCTCTGGGCGCCCTGGATGGGACCAGTTGAGAAGCGACCTAAGCGACTCAACAAGGGAATCCAGAGCTTGCCTCTTTAGAACATAGTCCTTGGGGATATCGCCATCGGTGTCGGTAGTTTGGGCAATCAGGGCAACGGTGAGTGGTGGCGGCAAAACGTTGCGCATCTGCCACTCGCTGGCTGACCCATACTTGGAATGGTTCTCCTCGTACTGCTGTTCTTGTAGCGCCGTAACGGTCGTAGACGACGTCGCAAACTTGGACAAGTCCTCGACGATGCGCTGGAAAATATTGTCGACATTTCTGTCGCAGTCGTAATTAAGGTAGAACTCGACCAATGCCCGGGGATCCTCACATAGCCTTTTGAGGATACTGACAAAGGCGAGCTTCTGGGACAGGGGGGCAGTTCTCCGCGCCAAAAGGGCTAGGTAGATTTCGTTTAAGAAGACCTCAATCTCTTTCTGTAGACATATTAGCATCTCTCAACCCTGCCGGCACCAAAGCACAGCACAACAAACCTTGAATGGAGCCCTCATGTACTTGAGCATTAACCAAAAGATCTCACAGCAAATATTAAATACTCTATCGACCGAGCTAGCCCCGTTCCGTGTGATACTCAAACACAGATAGTACTTTGTGGCCTGCAAAAAGCTGGTGGGCTCGTTGTTCTTGGTATTGGTGATGGTACAGTAGGGCGAAGTGAAAACAGAAATGTTGTTGTTGAGAAGGGTATGGATGAGGTGGAGGGAGATGAGCTTGGACCGCATGGGCTGGCCGCGGAGGTCGTAGAGCTGGTCGGGCGGCAGGATCTTGGTCGAGAGGTTGCAGAAGGAGCGGAAGACGAGGTAGGCGTCGCGGATGTACACTTCGTCCTCGGCGTCTAACGACTCGGGGCTGTCCTCCTGGGCGCTCTCGGGCACGCTCTGTTCCGACACGGACCTCGCAGGCTTCCTGTTGGGTTTTAGCTGGGTGACCATGGTAGGGCCATCTCCGAGATTGGAGTCGTCGAAGCTCTTGCGGTGCTCGAGGTCCTTGAGGGTGAGCTTGGGGCCGTCGCCGTTGCCATCCCCATCTTGTAATTGCGATTCTGACGCATCTTCGGGGGCGTTCTCGTCATCGTCCCCGTTGACCTCCTCTTGTGTGGAATTTTGACCGTCGGATGAGCCGTTGACGTTGAAGCTGCTCTGGCTCCGCTTCAGCTTGCTCAGGTTGGCGCGGGCCTCTCTCATGTGCAGCCTGGCGTTGACTCTCTCGAACACGGTTCCGACCATTTGTGTGAGGGTCCCCTGGGCGACCTGCTGGTTGGCCGTACTCCTGGAAAGGAGGAAGATGTTGTAGACCTGGCGCACAGCCTTGAGCAGGCCGGCGCCGTGGACGACAATCTTGTCATTGAGGACGGCGGCCAAGAGGGACTTGACAATCTGTAGCTGGATCTCGACCAGGGTGGCCTCGCCCTGGAAGCAGTCGCAGATGGTGTCGATGGCGCGTTCGATTAGGGGCAGGTATTGCTGCTGTTGTGGTTGGCCATCCTCGCTCGCCGCGGCGGACCGGCCGGAAGGGACGGAGAAGTAGGTGGAGGAGATGAGCTTGCCGATGCAGTCGAGGGCGGTGGTGGTGAGGGGGGTGGTGCCGGACTTGGTGGCTAGTCGGAGGGGGGCGAAGATGACCTCGGGGTCGGGGAGCTGCTGGTCGTTTGTCTTGATGGCTTCCTGGGCCTTTTGCGCCAATTCGGCCAGCTCCTTATTCTTGCCGGCATTGGCGGCAATGACGTCTAAGGAGGACGTCACGAACTTGAGGGAACTCATGGTTGGAGGTGGTGGCCGAGGGCGGGACAGATGGCCATTCGTCGTCGTGGTGCTTCAGCGCATCTGACGGGGAGGTTGTTGTTGACTTGATGTCGAGGACGGGATGTCGAGGACGGAGAGAGTATAAGCGACGAAGGGAGGGGCTTCTTCCTCTTGAGTCGTGTACGTAGCGTGTTATGTCGGTCGAAACGGAATGGGAGCTGAATAATAAGGTAAGCTTCCTTTGTTCGTCTATTTCCAATATATCCGTTACCCCAGCTGCTTGGTATTAGGTGTAGGTGTAGGTGTAGGTGTCGCGTATTGTGGCTAACAACAGCTCTTGGTATTTCGTCAGGGTGCAGCAATGCCTGGCTTCTTGATTCGATTCGATGTTGTCGAGTCGGGGTTCTGTTCGTCTTCTGGAACAATCAAAGATAATCTGGGGCTTGTATAAAGATCGCCAGTTTCAGACTTGCTCGGTAGAGACGACAATGGATGCTGCCCTGGTCCCCCCTCGTACACTATGGTACTACTGTCTTTTGCGAATCTGGACTTTTTACTTTTGAAAATGGACGGGATGAAGCTCGAGTCCGTGCCTAGGCTGGAGGTGCGTGTCCTGGGCGGGCTGAGTAAGGTATGTAACCTAGATCCCGTCCGAGTCGGCGGGCGAGCGGTTGCTACGGTCGTCAGGTCCCTTCCTCCCCTCTGAATCTCATTCCCCAGTGTTGTCGTTATGTTTTGGCCAATCACGATGCAACATGGAGGCTCTAACATGGCGACAACTCAGCGGCGCGCGGCCTGTGACTGCTGACTTGCCGAAACAGTGGAAGTTGACAGCAAGCCTTCAATTAAAGAGTGGGTCCGTCAAGACCCTGATGGCTGAGTGTTGCGAGCACGGACCATTCCCGACCCTTCCACATCCTCTTCCATTTGGTACGTACCTCAGCCTCTTTATGTATCTCCGTATCAATCCATCTGCTAGCCGCTTTGCCTGCCGGAACTGCCGCCGGGAATACTCTCTTGACGCATGGGTCAGTAATTGGTCTGTTCGTCAAGTAGTAGCCCGCCGGCGTCAGCTCTTGAAGAATCCGATGATAGCCATTCAATCCCGTCTTCCATTGCAGATATGGAATCCCGTCTCTCTTTGTGTGTCAATTGTCTTTGGACATGTTGGAGACCGGTGATCCATGACATCGATATTTCACATCCATCGGAGGGGAGCCAAACTGTGACCTGTGTTACAACTATAGGCTTGGAGTCTTGATGGCATGAATATTTCTTGGGAAATTTAATCATTAACCAAGTCGTGTCGCGTCTCTTCCTTTTCAGCTTCGAAAACATGTTCTGAGGGTAACTTGGAGACGAAGCTCTAAAGAGGTTGGGAACATGATGACCAGAGACCGTTGTTAGCTGCTCCTGATTGCTTGTACATATGAAAACTGAAATGTCATCACCAGTCCAATTTTGTCATTGTTGCCATTCTGCAGCATCTCTTGTGAATTGGATCCCCTTGAAGTCCTCTTGGAGTTGACGGTTTCCATCGCAATCAAATCCTCCGATCGGCCCGCAGAACGTAATCCGTACCTTAGCGCGAACCGTTATGGATCCGTGCAGCTGCCAGTCCGATGTCACTCACTGTCAGCCCTTCATCTCTCTTGAGGTTGTTCATCGGAGAATTGTTAGAGTCCGCATCTCGCGGTGGTTTATCAACTTGAGGGATTCCGGTCTGCCTAATCATACATGTAAATATTCAAGTACAATACAGTATCACCGCTCCAAAGCTCAGTTGGTCAATTCCAGTTTGTGAATGCAACCCCTCTTATCAAGTAATCAATCATCCATCTACCCCCTTTCGGCTTAGCGTCATTTACACCCCGTTGCGCGACCGGGGGATTCTCAAAGCTTGGCCTCCTGTCTTTGGGCACCGGGCAGCTGCTAGGCCGTGCTAGCCCTGAAATAGCCTGGCCTTGGCTCGGCGGGGGCTCTGCTTACGCTGGAACTGCTGGGGGGAGCTTCCCCCAACTGTTGGGATAAATCGCAGGGGGCAGAGAGCAAGGAGCTGAGGGGACAGACAAGGCGGGCAGTGAGTGGTGAATGGTCAGTGGTCAGTGGTGAGCGAGTGTGGTTGGTGACGGGAAGTGAGAAGTGTGTGATGCCACCGCCGCAGTGGAGAGAGGGAAAAAAAAAAAAAAAAAAAGTTCACGAGTGTCGCCGATTGAAGTCCGGCTCCGTCCTGTCCCGCCGCTGCCCGCTGTCATCTTTCTGTTGTGCTCTCCACGACGAATCCGTCATTCAGGTCGAATCTCATCTCGCGCAGTCTTCCATCTTTCCAACCTGCATTCTTCCCGTTCTTTTTCCACTCTTTTTCCGCAACAGCCTGACTCGCGCAGTCGACGACTTACACCTCCAGGCTTGGCCTTACTGCGAATCCGTGTCCATCCATCAGACATCCCGGCCTCCGCACAAGCCAGCTTCTCCAACCCGCGTCCCTCTGCCCCCCTCCCCCCGGTCGGCCTTTCCCCTCTCCAAGGTCCTGCCGCCGCTGCCACTGCTGCTGAGTGCTGCTCCTCCAGCTTGGTTTGGAATCCCCACATAAACATTCCATACTAGCAAATTGAACACAACCTCCTCTCTCAAAAAAAACACCACCACAACCACCCAACCCTCACATCACACCTCTCACCATGATCGTCCCCGTCCTCTCAAGGCAGGCTCTCCGCCATGCCAGCGTCGCCCGTGTCGCCCTTCCCAGCCTCACAAGATGGTACGCCTCGTACCCCCCTCACACCGTCGTCAAGATGCCCGCCCTCTCGCCCACCATGACCTCGGGCGGTATTGGCGCATGGCAGAAGAAGCCCGGTGACAAGATCGAGCCCGGTGAGGTGCTCGTCGAGATCGAGACCGACAAGGCCCAGATGGACTTTGAGTTCCAGGAGGAGGGTGTCCTCGCCAAGATCCTCAAGGACTCGGGCGAGAAGGACGTCGCCGTTGGCAACGTAAGTACCTACCTACACTACCTTTCGAGCCGCGAGTCATCATACCTGCCAAACACTCCAGCCCTACCTACTCCAACTCCATGACTCCATGCACATCTCCTCCCACCCCGACCCTCTTCCCCACTCGACCCTGAATCCACTCTTCTTCCCTTTATGCCTCGTGCGCGCCTCGTGCCATGTGTCTCGTCTATCGGGCGATATGTCATGGTGCCATTGAGCGTCTACACGCCCCTGCGTCGCCTTAGCTTGTGCGCGCTTAATGTAGATAGACGACCCATGCTGACCATGCCTCTTGCTCCTTCTCTAGCCCATTGCCATTCTCGTCGAGGAGGGCACCGACGTCAACGCCTTCAAGGACTTCACTCTCAAGGATGCCGGCGGCGAGACCTCCCCCGCTGTCCCCAAGGATGAGCCCAAGAACGAGAGCACCGCCAGCGCCCCGACCCCCGCTCCTACTCCCGCTCCCGAGCCCGAGAACACTAGCTTCACCGGCCGCTTCCAGACTGCCCTCGAGCGCGAGCCCAACGCCCTCCCTGCTGCCAAGAGACTTGCTCGCGAGAAGGGTATCGACCTGCGCAACGTCAAGGGCTCCGGTCCTGGTGGCAAGATCACCGAGGAGGATGTCAAGAAGGCTCTTGCTAGCGCTCCCGCTGCTGGTGCCGCCGCTGCCTACACTGATGTCCCCATCTCTGGCATGCGCAAGACCATTGCCGCCCGCTTGAAGGAGTCCGTCACGGAGAACCCCCACTTCTTCGTTTCCACCAACCTCTCCGTCAGCAAGCTCCTCAAGCTCCGCCAGGCGCTCAACAGCTCTGCCGATGGCCGCTACAAGCTTTCCGTCAACGACTTCCTTATCAAGGCCATGGGTGTTGCTTCCAAGCGCGTCCCTACCGTCAACAGCTCGTGGCGCGACGGTGTCATCCGCCAGTTCGAGACCGTCGACGTTTCCGTTGCCGTCGCCACCCCCAACGGCCTCATCACCCCCATCGTCAAGGGTGTCGAGGGCAAGGGTCTCGAGAGCATCTCGGCCGCCGTCAAGGAGCTCGCCAAGAAGGCCCGCGACGGCAAGCTCAAGCCCGAGGAGTACCAGGGTGGCAGCATCTCCATCTCCAACATGGGCATGAACCCCGCCGTCCAGAGCTTCACTGCCATCATCAACCCTCCCCAGGCCGCTATCCTTGCCGTTGGCGCCACCCAGAAGGTTGCCGTCCCTGTTGAGAACGAGGATGGTACCACCGGTGTCGCTTGGGATGAGCAGATCATCGTCACTGCCAGCTTCGACCACAAGGTTGTCGATGGTGCTGTCGGTGCCGAGTGGATCCGCGAGTTGAAGAAGGTGATTGAGAACCCTCTCGAGCTCCTCCTTTAAGCGCGAATAGCACTCTGTTTTGGATGACGTTCAGTGGAGTTACACGGATCGAGCGACTGCAAACTAGATAGCAGTCACTTGGCCCCAAGTTCACGGCAGGCCGGCGCATGAGATTTTATAGAAATGGGCAGGCATTGGAAGGATGGAAGGATGGATGGCAGGAAGAGAGGTGAAGGAATGACATGTCAGTCAGTTGGTTGACAAAAAAGCGAGCTGAGGCTACAAAAGCTTTTGGGAGGTTCCATTCAGTGTCATGTTTGTGTTCTCTCTCAACCACCATATGTATAATGATTCGATCCCACTTTTTATAAGCAAAAACTTGAGCATGAGGTGTGCGGGAAATACAGGAAATCTTTGTTCTCTTTTCGTTTGTTAGAGTTGAGTTCATCTTTTAGGCATCCTTTAGGCAACTTGAGGACTTTTGGATACGGGATTTGGGATTGGCACCCCAATCTGTTTGTCCATGTAGTCATATATCTGGCTGGAGTCGCAATGTTTTGGCAGACTTGCTGCTCGGCTGAGGATACAAACTTTGGATATGAGCATTCGGACAGATTCTGCTTTGGCAAAGCGAGGAACGGCCCTGACTAGGGGGTACTGCATCATAAGTGTGATGCCAGGATCATGGGCGGCGGCCGCTGGCGTTGATTAACAACGAGGTGTCAGACTGTCAACTTCCAAACCGAGGCAGGCACCAGTTGACTTTCTGCTGATGGCCAATGAAATGGTCGGATGAGATTGTCTTTGGTTCATTCCTTCCTCCTTGAGAACATCCTGGGTTGTTACCAAGGTCCGTCGGGTAACAAGTGGAAGAGCTCCTGCCCACTTGGAGCATGACTGCTGACTGCGTGAAGGCAGGCACTACCGAGATCTCAAGCACCCATCGACCTGCCCAATTCAGGAATTTTCGCTGTGTGGTGCTTCAACTGTTGCCGTCCTTTCTTTTTCTTTCCTTTTTCCCATTTTTCTTCCCACTCAGCCTTCAGTGTGTGCTATCTGCCTTCTTCATTCCATCTCATCACGGATGGTCTGCTGCCCTGCTACTGATTTTTTTTAATTATACCTGACACCTGCTTCCCTGCTTCCTTTCGGTCGTTTCTCATTTGAGATTCTTCCACCTTCGCCGTCTCTCCTTCCTATCTTTCCTATCGTCTCTCTACTCCTGCATTGCTCGCTTCCGCTTTCTCCGTTGTTGCCATGAGTCGTACCTCTATCGACGGGATGTACTCTGATAATACTTCATGGGACTTGCGCCTTTCATCGCAGCACATAGATTAGCATTGAGAAAGGATAGCGGAGGCTTGACGGCGTTCCTGTCCATTCGTCTTCTCCTACACAGCCTCATGCTTCTCGAATTTCTCATGATGTGCCCGATAACGACCATCAGCAGACTAGGGATGAGGACCGGGGGTTGGCATCAAATGTGAACAGCACGAAATACAATGACCACAGTGCTTTGTTACCTTTGGTAGACCTTTTCCTTATGCCGGGGAATTGCCACCAGCATTGGGACAGCCAGCTCAGACGTATCAGCAACCGTTACCTTCCGGAAACTCGGCTCAAACGTATCAATAGTCGCTCACTGTCACCAAACAGTACATCTAGCCTTGTAACTATTCATCCTCGCTAGAGCCAGCTGGGCTATTTCATCGCTGTGATATGCCGGACCTTGTAGGACAGGCCACCCAAAGCCACAGCTCCGTCCAGCTTCCACATGCTTCCAGCCAGAGCTGTTGCTTACATCAACAGAGTTGAAGGGACTCGTTCCCCAAGTCTGGGCAGCCCGCACATGGCCTAGGTCAACCAGACGAACCCGGGGCGAATAGTCTCCAGAGGCCAATGTCGACACAAAGTGAGGATTAGAGACTGTGCAAAGCAAAGGAAGAAGAGGTCGTCAGGTTTATTTCGGAAAGGCAAGGCCAACATTGCGTGTTCACCCGAGCTTCTCTCCTTTTAGACATTCCGGCTTGGAAGGCACGATAATGGTGGAGAGATGCCCGAAAAAGGCCCTTGAAACAGAAACTTCGGCTGCTTGGACTTTTGGATGGCGAGGAACCACCGCGTAAGTTGGATGAGCCAAGTACTACACGAGTTTTTAACAGCTGGTCACCAAGCACATGCTTTTACGTCAGGACTCGTGGCGGATGATGTTTTTGTTTAGCACCTGTCCACGGTGTAGTTTTGGTCTTATTGCTTGATGGTTTGCTCATGCTAGGATGGTGTTGAGGTACAGTCATGGTCAGAAAATACTGTCCCCCTCCCTCACACATCCAGTATGGTAAGGAGGGACAATATCTTTTGACCATGAGTTCATTAGGAAACCGCCAGATCGCTCGATCACACCTCTACATCTATGTCGGCTTAGCTCGACTAGCCCAGCGCAGCTCAGGTCGGTTTTGTAACGTCTTGATCAGTCACTTCAGCAGAACCTTATGTTTTACCAATCCGAAGATGTGAATGGATTACAACCACAAAGCATCTACGTAGAGGTATGTACCGTATAATCTCAGGTAATGCAAATTCTACTAACACAGTCGGCAACTCTGAAAGCTTCGACCGACAATCACATGCATCGATGGATGCTTCTCAAAGCAACTGGCAGATCCAAAACCCTGCGAATCATGTTCTGTCCCGGAATCCGGATTGCCCGAAACTACCTCTAGATTTACATTATGCCGCTGGTGATGTAGTAGGTACACTGCACCTACCGAATGCACTCGTCCATTCCGTCTTTCCCCGTCCTAGTATGCGACCACCCACCTCCTCGCTGATTTCTAACGGGCACAGGGTAGGTACATTCAGCGACCTAGCTTCCCTTACGAACGATACGTCCGAGATTGGGAGGCCTCAACTGCTACATGTATCGAATATGTGCTTACGCACATACATGGCTGGCGTGCTGGCATGAATGTCACTGCAGCACAGAACGAAAGCATGGTGAGTGGAGGGGAATCAGTTATGGCACATGCACATACCGACCGAGGCTAGGGAGCCAACTCGGGCGTGAAACGCAAGGTGTAATGCGCAAGATGCAAGATGCAAGATGCAAAAGAATTCCCACGCTCCGGGCGGTCTGTTTCAACCGACTGTCTACTTCCAACTTGCAACTTTCCGCGGTAAAAAAACACGAAGCAGCTAGAGGTTAAAAGACCCCCCCAAAAATGTGTTTTTACCTACCTGTACACGGAATCCATCACAATTACATGATCACTCTTTCGGCAGCCGTCCGTCAGGAAGCAGTTACCTAGGTATGTATGTACCTCTACAGAAGCAAGATAGTCGCCGGACATCTTCAGCCTTGTGTTCATCCATCTTGAATTCTGGGACAGTTGTTGTCCGGGAGAGAACAGAGATAAGTACCTAAGGTAGTCGACTGCAATAAATCCGGGAGTCGGGGAGTCGGAGGCAGAGAGGCCGGGGCGGGCAGGCGGGCGTTCGTCTTCGTCGGTTGGTGATTAGCTACCTAGCAAGCAAGCAACGAGAAAGCATGCCAGCCAGCCAGCAAGCAAGCAAGCCAGCAAGTAAGCCAGCAAGTAAGCCAGCAAGTAAGCCAGCAAGCAACTATCAAGCAAGCAACCATTTAACACTCTTGTCTCACTGCAGTTTTGCGGCAGACAGTCTTGCCGCACGCAGTTGTCATCACTGTCATTGTCATTGTTGTTGGCTGGCTGACTAACTAGCTGGCTGGCCGACTGATTGACTGATTGACTGACTGACTGACTAACTGACTCCAATTTATACGGGCAATCACATAAGCATGTACCTAGAATTTACAGTAGAAACTCAAGAGATAGGTATTGGCAATTTTTAATGTGTTTCGCTCGAAAATGTCCGATAGGTAACCACGTAGGTATGTACGTCGTGCTTGCTCATTGACGATGGCCGTCAGATGCAACTACCTCGAACTGGCAACTGAACTTTGACTCCTTCCGTGTCGTTTTCTGCTCCCGCTTTGACGGTTTCTCGATTTTCCCGGTAGATACTAGGTAGATAAGGTAAGTACCTTGGGTTTTCTGTTTGGGTTTGTTGCCTTGCGTAAGTGCCCGAGTAAGTATCCGGGTAAATGCCCGAGTGGGTGCGTGTGTGAGTGAGTGAGTGCATAGTCAAGGTACTTGGAGAGCATCGTCACGTCCGTCATTTCGCGATGTCTAATGCTAGGTAGGTAGGTAGGTGAATGTGCATTTTCTGCTTTCTTCTTCTCATGCTGCTGCCTGGTCGCTGCTCTGCTCGCTGCTCAGGTCGACTGCATCGAAGACCGGAAACGAACCGGTGCGCCGCCCGCCCGCCCGCCCCGAACGAGCGAGTTATATGTACACGGATGGACGGCCGGACGGACGGCGGTATATAGCCCGGCAGGTCGGTACATCGGTAGCGACCCGGATAATCCGACTGTGTTCGATTCCAATCCGACTGTATAGGGGCCGTCTGGCCAATGGCACAACCATGTTGCCGCCCGCCAATTTCCCACCAAAATGACATGCGTACAACATCTACACCAAAAATTATTAGGAATTATACATACGAGGTTCTTTAATATCGTAATTTACGTTGAAGGTATTGAAATTATAGAGTTTATATTTATATCAGTATAATTATATTTATTAGTATTGGTAATACTAGTTCGATTGGTAGGATTAGTACTATTACTGTTATTATTAGTATAATAGTTATTATAATTATTATTAGCCAAACGGCGGTAGTTAATAAGGATTTAAATATAGTTAGGAGGGAGGAGGTATCCTTTAATATTACTAGTATTAATACCCTTAATATATTAGTAACGGCGGTGGGGGAGGCTAGCGGTAGTATTATTAATTTTAGAATTCCCACAATTGTACCTCTAATTATACTTCGCGTTACTATAACTCTTTTAATTCGTAGAATTATAAATAGAGCCATACTACCTCCTATTTTGCGCTTTCTACTTCTACCCTTACCTCTTACTCCCTTTAATTCGCTAATATTATTTTAATTATCCTTTTCTTTTTGGGCAGTAACTAAATTAATACTTTAGGAAGGGTATTATAAACTAGATTATATTTAATATTAAAGGAGGAAGAGGGGGCGAAACGAAGTATAGTAGGTATAGGCTAAGTATTATTACGAGCCTTTTAACAATTTATAATAATTAGGAAGGGGTCTCTCTCCTTACGTAGTATTAATTAGTCTATAAATAAAGGCTATAAAAATCTAATTAATATAGTAATTATATTAAATAATAGAGGATTATTTACTTTTTTTAATTTTAACTACTAATATTTATTAATTATATTTTAAAATATAATACTACTCGTATTTACAATATCGAATAAATTATACTAGTAGGGTAACTTATATTAATAATTAAAGTTAGTAGAATATTACCCTTATACTTCGGTTAAATTACGCCGTTTAATAATAATATTATTAGCGAATATAATTTACTATTAGAATAATTCGAAGTATATAAAACTAGTAACAAATTTTATTCTCCCTAACGTAGTATAATTATACTTTACAATATTCTTTAAAATTTAGTAAGTATATTTACTAGCGAAATTCTTTTTAAAGCGTTTAAGGGTTTCGGTAATAGCTCCTAATAGTTAGTTAAAATTAATACGACGATTCTTGAATAGTACTTTTAATATACTATAGGCACTTTTTATACGGGAAGTTATTCGTATACTAAAATTATAGTATAATTTAATAGCGAAATAAGTAAACTCGTATTTTAATAGAAGGTAAATATATAGAAGGTAGTCGGTTATAGCTATAAAAAGACTAATTAGTAATTATATAAATAATAATAAATAGATATAATAATTATACTTTTTTATTTGGGGAACTCCCTTAATAATACCCTCTATTACTAATAAAATCCCTCTTCTATATTAAAATAGACTACTACCTTCTAAATACCTAGAATTCTATTTATATTAATAAACTAATTATAGTTTAAACTACTAGGAACTTTACCGCTACTATCAATAAGCTAATTATAAGGGTTCTTAACACTTAATTCTAAATAGTACTCGCGGTCGTCCCTATTGAGTATTATAGCGGTAATACAGCGGGCATTAAAGTCTTCGTTAGCGGAGTTAATATTTATATAGGAATAATCCTTACGTAAATAATTCCTATTATTACTTCGATTACTTAGTACTATACTATTAAAACTACCCTCCTACTTCTTTTTAACGTTGAAGGTAATATTCTTTATTACGTACTAGAAATAGATCTAATATTAAAAAATACAGTTCCCCTGGGCGGAGCCAAAGTCCAGGGGAGACAGAGAGACGCCCTGAAATCTACTAAGTTGAAAAAAAAAAAAAAAAAAAAAAAAAAAGACTTGAAGATGAACTGAACAGATAACCTTTAGGAAAGATAATAATAATAATAACCACTAAGCTATAAACTCAACGAGTTTCTTAAATAAGTAGTTAAATTTTCCTTCCTATATTAGCAGTTTCATCCCCCTACCCACACCCCCCCCCCCCCCCCCCCCCCCTCCTACCTAAAAAAAAAAAAAAAAAAAAAAAAAAACTCAAAGGTCAAATTTTGAAATTTTTTTTTTCATTTTTTTTCTCTTCCAGAATTTCTTATTTTGAACCCTAACCCTAACCCTCTCCTTAGATTCTAGGGTTAAAGGTCTGGCTTGGGACTTGGTTATTTCTAGGACTTGGTCATTTCTAGGACTTGGTCATTTTTTTGGACTTGGTCATTTTTTTGGACTTGGTCATTTCTAGACTACGGTCGCAACCAAAATCCTTATTTTCAACTTCTTTTGCGTTTTTCTCAACAACCAGGCCGTGCACCACAATGCGACCGGTACCAAAATGACCGCCTTTTTTTACTCGTCATTTTGACACTAGGTGCATCTGGATGCATTAGATGGTCGAGGAGGAATCGCCGTTGCAAAGGAAAAAGTGGCTTTTTCGAGCTGCTATTCAAACCGTGTCCTGCTTGGCGCCAAGATTCCCTCTTTGGGACGCCAAGACGGGTATTTTTTTTGCATTCTGGCCCATTATAGACAAATACGCCGCGCCTTCCTCGCTTGCGGCGTTGGGTGGGCCCATGGACCACGACCTTTGGTGCGGATCTTCCATGTCACCGGGGCCCACGACAACGCTCGAGCTCTGAAAGCATGGGCGTCTCAATAATAGGGAAGATTGCCTAGTAAACCTTTTTATAAATTTTATTATAGTTTATAACAATAATTAGAAGGGAGGGGATACTATACTTTAAGAATATAGCTTCAATTTATTAAAATATTTATATAAAGTAAATTTCCTTCTATTAGGAACGTAGGCGAAAGGTAGACTAAGGTGACTACAGTCGTAGCTATATATAGGGGACGGTAAGTTAGAGGTTAATTTAAAGATGTATTAATAGTTACCGACTATAATGAACTACGCTTCGTTGAACCTCTTTTATACTTGTATAAACTCTATTTATCCGCTAATAAGCGTTGTAGAGTCCCGTACTAGTTTAGCGCCCTAATATAGTACCGGATTATCCTTCCCGCGAGCCTAACCCGATATAAGCGTTATTATTATTAATCTATTATTTCGGCCGACGGAGTAGAATAGCGACCGTTAGAGTACTTCGGTATATAAATTCTTAGTTTCTTAATATAACCCCTCCCCTTATAAGTTCTATCCTTAGAACCTCTATAATTTATAGTAAATCCCGGTTAAGTAGCGGAGGGTGTTAGTACTGTACTATTGTAGTGTTATTAGGTTATATTATTAGCGAGGGTGCAATATCTTTGTTTATTAGTTTGGCGCTATTATTTATAACGGTCGTTAATACTATATCCTGGATATTATAACCGCTCCTCTGTTTATAAGCCGCCTATTAAAATATTAGTATTATAATATTTATTCTTATAAGTTCTAAATATAGATACGAAGCTGCCCGTTAGGAGGTCGGTATTATAATATCTATTCTTATAAATTTTAAATACGGCCGCTAGAATATTAGTATTATAATATCTATTCTTATAAATTCTAAATACGGCCGTTAGAATATTAGTATTATAATATCTATTTTTATAAATTTTAAATATAAATACGAAACTGTCCGTTAGAAGATCGGTATTGTAATATTTATTCTTATAAACTTTAAATGCGAATATAAAATTAGTATTAGATTTAAAGAATTAACCGAATTCCCGACTATTACTACGATTAGTATTCTATAGGCGTATAAAGTAGTAAATATTATTTTATTTAACGACGAATATTATATTAAATTTAAGAGTATTAATAAATACCTTAGGATATTATTATAATTACGCCCTATAATTCCTTTTATAGTCTATTCTCTATTATTTGTATTAAGCCTATTACTATATTTACTACTACTTTAAGAATATTAATACTATTATCCTTTGGAGTTTCTCTCGCTGGACGCTCTCCGTTACTTATATTTATTATAGCCTATTATAATATTTAAATATAATCCCCTTCTTTACAAATTCTATCCTTAGGACTCTTATCCCTTTCCTTTACTTCCTATAATTCTAAGTACTATCCTTACTATAAACCCCCTTACTTATATTGTACCTTCTTAATTACTTTTTTATTATTTTCGCTTTATTTTCTATATTACTCTCTTATTCTAATAGTATAATTCTTAATTATTATTCCTATTCTCCCTATTATAATCCGAATTATATACCTTCCTACTTTTGTCCTTCTCTCCTATTTCTTCGTAGTTACTTTACTATTTAATTATTCCGTCCTTCCCCTCTTAACTATTATTTTCGTTTTATTTTTTTATTTACTCCTTCTTATTACCTATATAATTACTTAACGGTTCTTCTACCCTATATTATTTTATATTCGCTTACCTAGAATTATATTTACCTACTTCAATTTATATTTATATAAGAACCTCCTCCCTCGTTTATATAATATTCCTTCCGCCTACCTTCTTTACCTTTCCTCTTCTTCTTCTTCCTATCTTTATTTTTATTATTATATCCGTCCCCCCCTCGCCTACGTCCGCCCCCCCTACGGATATATATTTTATTATTATATATTTATATATTAACTTCTACTTCCCTAAAGTGCTTAATTAGTATATTCATTTCCCTTCTCTATTTTTTTTTTCCTATTCTATCCTCCCCTTCCTTTTATTTTATACCTATTATTAACTTTTATTCGGCTATTCTCTTTTTCGTTTTCTAATAATATTCGTCCCTTTATTTATTTAGAATATAATATTATTTTCGTTTAAATATTTATAAGCGCCCTAGCCTTAAATTTATACGAAGCTTTTAAAAAGATTAGCTAGAATATTTGCTAAACTAAAGGTACGTTCCCTTTTTTTTTTTTTTTTTTTTTTTTTTTTTTTTTTTTTTTCACTTTACTAATATCTTTTTCTTCCAGAGTTCAACGAAACATCGCAATATTCGCTATCGCTACGCCGCTACATACTCGAAGTCCTCTACGGTATTTATAATCTATAAAATGCTATATAGGATATAGTAGTTAAAATTATATACTTTACTAATATTAATAGCCCCCTATCTACTCCCCTCCTATAATAATTATAATATTCTATAATAGCGTTTTAAATAGCTATATAAACGCGCTTAGTTAATAATAATCTCCCTATAACGTTACTTAGAATACTTTGTACTTCCAATTTTATTTGTAAAGGCTATTTGAAATTAAATTACTATAATATTAGTAATATTAATACTAATATTAATCTAGTAGCCCCCGTTAACTCCCCTATAAATATTTCTACGCTAAATATTCCTATTTATATCCCCCCCTCCTCTAATTGTAATTATAGTCCCTAGCGTTAGTTAGTTAATAGGAGGCTAGTATTGTTAAATAGAAAATTAAACGAATTATTAGAATTTATATAGGAGGATTATAAATAAATAGTATAAAACGGTATTTACGAATATTATTAATAAGTATAATAGTATACGGGAATATTCCTCCTAAGGTTGTAAATTTTAATCCTATATTAATAATAGTAGATACTACCAGGGATTTTATTATTTAGAATAATAATAAATAATATAAGCTATACTTTTCCTAACGCTTTATTAGTTTTCTATAATAAATCTAAACTATTTTCCCCTCCTATCTTCTCATCCCGTCTACGTTTTATATTTATATTTTACGTTTTATATTTATATTTTATATCTATATCTTATATCTCTACTTTATATTTCTACTTTATATTTCCGCCTTATATCTTTACTCTATATCTCTACTTTTATATTATTATTTTATATTTCTACTTTGCGTTTTATATTTACGTCTTATATTTATATTTTATATTTATATTTTATATTTCTATTTTACATTTTTACTTTTGTATTTCTACTTTATATTTCTATTTTATACTTTATATCTTCATCCTACGTCTATATTTTATATTTACGTTTTATATTTTATATCTATATCTTACGTTTATATTTTATATTTTATATTTATATTTTGCGTCTACGTTTTACGTCTTGTATTTATATTTTATATTTTTACTTTATATTTTTTAATAATTACTATTCTCCTACTTCTATTTAGCTAATTCTTATCGATTTAATAATTGGCCTACCGCTAGTATACTACTACTATATTTCCCTAGCTTCGTATTCTTTAAGGAGGTCCGGGCAATTTATATCTTCTTATAAAATTTATGAATTTTTATCGTCCGGATACCTCTTCTATTTAACTTAAAATTAATATTAGTGGCCGGATTTATAATACTTTATAATCGCTTCGACTTTGTACTAAATATTGTCCTCTTCGATATTTATAATTTTCCTTCGTAATACTACCGCAATAGGATTTCTATAGTACGGTTCTAGTAGGGTAATAAGGAATATTAGGTAGATATAGTAATATATAGGGAGTATAAGTTGGTAGGCTATCTTCTTTTCCTTAACAACCTTAATAATTTAGAAGGGTCCTAAAAATTTATCTATTAATTTAGCGCTTAAGCGGTATTATTTAATATACTTCGTATTAAATAGAACCTAACTCCTAACGTCGAACTCCTTTAGTTTCTAAACTTTATTATATTATTTTATATACTTTTAATTAATAATTTCTAAAGTTACTATAATTTCTAATTATTTATAAAGTAATTTATTAATCTATTTAATAATTATTATAAGAAGGACCGTCCTCCGCCCTCGCTCTAGGTCCGCTAATCCCTAAGGATAATACTTAAAGAGTAACTCCGATAGGGACTTTCTAATAATAGTATAAAATTAATTATTATACGTCTACTATATTAATATAATTTTTTCGGCCTAATTGGTCTATTCTATATTATAGAAGATTTAAAGGTATAGTTCTAAGTTTTAATTCTACTTCTCTATTTATCCGTCCGTTTAGGGGTATTAAATTGTATTGAAGCGTTTATAAATATCTAAGAATTTATAATAAGTCTTCTAAAATTAGTTTATAAAAAAACTATTTTTATTTAATATAATAGAATTTAGGAAGCTAAATTATTAGAAGACGTTTCGCTAAAAAAAGAATATAAATTATTGAACGTCGATCGTCTTTTATATAGGGATATATAAAATATATTTAATAAAACGGTTAATAATAATAAAAATTATATTATAAGTCTAATTAAATAAAAGGTCGAATAATTTTAGTATTCCTATAATAAAGTCGTACGAAATATTTTACTAAAGGATAATAGGAATAAGTAGCAACCCTAATAGTTTATATAATTGGTAATTACGAAGTTTAGTCTTTTAGTATACTAAATATTCGCGGATATATAATTTAATATCGATTATAATAGTAGGCTAATAATAGAATTAATTAATACGCTTTAATATTTTCTTCTAACCCGGGTATCCGGCCGTTACTATATTATAATAAGTATAGAATAATTCGGCTTATATATGTTCTAGGATATAAACCTAATATTAATACTATAGAATTCTATTTTCCTCTATTTTCTAATTCTTTGCTTATTTCCTTCCTTTATTATTCTTCTATATTTCTTTAATAATAAATAGGTCCTCCTTTTATATTTCTAATAACTATTATCCTAATAATAATAATTACTCTTTATCCTTCCGCACCTTCGCTACTACTATATACCCGCCTATATTCCCTACTATAATACTTTTATTTTCCTTCCCTAATTTAGCGGCGGCTTCGTTCGCGAATTTTACTTTCTTCTTCGCTATTCCGTCCTCTCTACTATTATTTTTAACCTCTTTTTACTTTTTCCCCTCTTTATTTACTTTACCCTCCTCCTTCGAACTTTACCTTTCTTCCCGTAATTCAATTTTTTCGCTCTTTAACGCCCAACCTTCTTCTATTTTATTTATATTCTATTATTATTCCCTCTCCTCTACCGCCGTCCTTTAAACCTCTATTCCGATTAAAATTACTTATTTTACTAGTATTTTTAATACCCGACTTTCCTTTATTACCCGGCCCTTCTCTTTACTCCCTTTAATAACCTTTATTAATAGGTAATCGCCCCCTATCTCTAATTCTTCTCTTTATAACTATAATTTCCTTAATAACCTATCCGCCGGATTCAATTTTCCCGGTCGGTATTTAATTCTAAAGTTATACACTATTAATTCTAATACTTACTAATTCTACTTCGCGCTAGCCCGCTCCTTATTTCAAAAATACTATAAATTTAAATAATTTATAATTATTAAAAACGGTTTATCTATATATAATAAATATTATTTCTATACCTTTAATACTTCTATAATTATTAATAGTTCTCTATCCCTAACCTTATATTTTATTTCTTCTAGCGATTTTTTCCTTAAAAAGAAAATTACTAGGTACTATTTATTATTATACAATTATATAAGAACTGCCCTAATTGTAAAATCCGATGTATTTATTTCTATTTAAATTTATAATATTGGGTCGAAGTAGTATAATATAGGAGCTTCTTAGAATAGTTTTTTAAATTCTGTAAATACTTCTCTTACTTCCTTTGTAAATTCGAATAGCCTCTATTTATTACCCTTTAATAATTCTATTAAGGGTATAATTATTTTAGAGTATAATATTATAAAGTGCTAATAGAATCCTATAAACTTTAAGAAAACCTAAATATTATAAATATTCGCCGGGGCCTCCTATTCCGCAATTATTACAACCCTCTCTAAATCTATCGATATACCCTCCGGAAAAATAATATATTCTAAGAACGATACTCTCTTTATATAAAACTCATACTTACTTAAATTTATATAAAAATCCCAATTTTATAATTATTAAAAGACTTCCTTAATATAATTAATATAGTCTTCTTTATTCTTACTATAAATTAAGATATTATTAAAATAAATAATATATATTATATTTATTAACCCTACTAATATATTATTAATATATACTTAAAATATCGCTAGTACGTTCGCTAACCCTATTAATATAATTAAAAATTCGTAGTACCTATACTTTATATAAAAGGCCGTCTTCTCTTCGTCTCCCTCTCGAATCCGAATCTTATAGTACGCGTCCTTTAAATCTAATTTAGTAAAAACTTTAATTAATAATAACCGATTTAAAATTTCCTAAATAAGGAGTAATACCGTCCGATTTTTCTTTGTAACCTTATTTAATACTCTAAAATTGATATAAAGCCTTAATTTTCTACCTTTCTTTAAAATAAAAATAATAAGGGCGCCCGTTAAACTAATAGAAAGACGAATCTATCCTTTCTAAAGTACTTCTACTAATTATTTGTATAATATTTCTAATTCTTTAATATTTAATATATAAATTAATCCCTAAAGCGCCGATTCCCTTTTAATTAAATTAATATAATATTTTAGCCGGTTATATTAGGGTAGGAGTATAGCCGAAATTTTAAATACCGACCGGAATTCTTTATATTTTAATAGAATAATCGGTTTAAAAATAGTAAACTTACTTTCGGTTTCCTTTAATAATTTTAAAGGTTATAATAATATTAATTCTATAGGGGGTATTAGGGTAAGGTAAACGTTATTAAATACTATCCGAAAGACCTTTATTAGGGAAGTAGGGACTAGAAGTATTTCGGCCGACTTTAATATAATAAGTAGGATTATAAATTCGGACGCTAAGGAAGAGGGGATTTCGAATAGGATATTCGTATATACGGGAGGATAAAAACCCTCTTCTACCTTTACTATTTCCTAAAGGTCTAATAGTAGAATTAAATCCTACTATAGCCCTGCTAGGACGGTTATAATATTATATACTTCCTTCGCCAATACTACATTCAATATAAGATCGCCGGCCTCGATATAAAACCGAAATAATTATTACTACTAATTAATATTAGGGTTCTACTTATAAAGTTAGGGGTAACCGAAAATAATTTCTACAACCGGGAATTCAATTATAATAAAAGTAACTTACTTTATCTACTTAATACTATAGGAATTATATATTTTAATAAGATAGGTAGTCGTACTATATATAGGAATAAATTAAAGAAAGAAATTAATAAAATAATAGGGTACCGAATTAATTTTTACGTTCAATGGGAGTAAATACCTACTAATTAAATTTAATTCTACGCTTAAATTTATTAACCTTCGTATACTCTACTAATTTCTATAAATCCTTACTAATAACCTTATTTTTAAATATAATTATAATTTACTTATATTATTTTAAGCGGTTATAATTACTACTCTAACTACAATTGGTTTAACGTTCGCTCTATATAAAGGGGTACTTGTAGGGATAATACAATTCCGTACTAAATAACTAACCTAACTATAATTATAATAAGTTCGGTTCTAGTATATTATTATAAAATAACCCGTTATATTATATTTATAATAAATATTTAATAATTTCGGTTAGGTATAACGGCTATACGTATAACCTTTTTAGTAATAAAAAGAATAAATAAAATTAAAATTTATTTAAAAAGTAATAGGGGAGCGACGGGGAAAATCGGAGGGGTTAATACTATAGAACGACGGAAGAGGGATATTTATAAAGGAAGTAAAAAAATATAAAAATAAAGAAGATAGTAAAATATACCCTAAAAATATTTAATTTTAATAATATAATATAAATAGTTCAATATTCTCTAGGCCTTCCAACCGTTCTATATATACTACTACTTTATTCATTATATTAATACCGGCCATTAAAAGGACGCTTTATTTAAAAAAGGGGCGTAATTAATTAGCTTATATAACGACCCAAATATATTCTAGTTAATCGTATAACAAATTGAATTCTTCGGTATAATAGCGGTTATAAAAATTATAAACGGTTTTTAAGGCGCCTTACTATATATATTTAAGTTTATTGAAAGTAGATTATTTAATAGCCTAAATATTACTATTATATTTAATTTCTAAGAAGGTACGGAAATTACTCTATATAAGCATATTATAAATAATATTATACTTAGGCTTACTACGGAGAACTAATATATATTTAATTTATATATTTTTAAAATTACCTTCAATATAATTAATAGTAAACGAAAAGGAAGTACGAAAGTACTCCTAAAAGTATATATTAACGTTATAGAAATAATTCTACAACTATAAAAAACTTTCGCTAATAAATTTAATAATATTATATTTAGGGCGGTATTTAATACGAACTAATATAATTATAATTAGTAAAGGAGTAATTATAGTAATGGCCGCCGACGAGAGGGTAGTAAAAGGAAGTATAGTAAAAATATAAATCTAATTATAAAAAAAATAATCCTAATAATAAAACCTAATAGGGATAGGGGAGTAATTTCCTACTAAATTTTATTTAGCGAGGCCTATAAAAACGAACCAATTTTATTAGAATATATACGAAGGGAGATAATTAAAGAGAAGTTTAATTATAATAAATTGGAATTCGAATAATTATTATTTACGTACAAATTTATTAGTTTCTAAAATTTAGGGATATAAACGGGGAGCCCGGGGTAATATAGGGAAGTAGTCTTCGTTACTATCTTCTTCGACGGACTCTATAGTAAATTAGCGCTATTATAAGGAAAGTGGAGGAGATTGAATTATTTTAACTATAATAATTATAAAAGTAATAATATAAGAAGGATAAAGAATAGCCTCGGTAGTACGAAAAATAAATTAGCCGCTACGTATATATATTTTAATAATATTAGTTTAATTCCTAGAGGAAGAACTATTAATTTATTAGGAATATAGGCGAAAGGTAGATTGAAGTGACTATAGTCGTAGCTATACGTAAGGGACGGCAAATTAGGGGTTAATTTAAAAATATATTAATAATTACCGACTATAATAAATTATATTTCGTTAAACCTCTTTTATACCTATATAAACTCTATTTATCTACTAATAAGCATTATAAAATCCCGTACTAGTCTAGCGCCCCAACGCAGTGCCGGATTATCCTTCCTGCGAGCCCGACCCGATATAGGCGCTACCGTTATTAGTCCACCGCTTCGGCCGATGGAGCGGAGCAGCGACCGTTGGAGTGCTTCGGTATGCAAGCTTTTAGCCTTCTAATACCTTCTTCCTACTTAATAAATAGTAAATAATATTAAAAATCGTATATATAGCCATTATACTATATATTTAAAGGAGAGGTATATTGAATTTATTAACTTTATACGTATAATCTAAATTTATAACCTCTAAATTCTTCCTTAATTATTTAATATACTAAAGATAAATCTAAAATATCCTCTCTATTAAACTATCTTCCTTGCTATTATAATAGTAGACGGTCTTATAAATATTTTTAATCTTAATTAAATTATTTAAGAATTATTAAGTAGGAGTTAGAATACCGGCTAACTTCTATTTATTGATTGCTAGTACGTTGAGAATATTATACTTAGTAATTATAATATTAAACTCCTTACGGATAGATAAAGTAATATTAATCAAGGAAGTTTTTAATTACTTTACTATACGAAGGATACTCTCCTCTACCTCGCTAGTATATTAAAGTCGACGGTTAGTAGCGTAGTATACTATATTATTTAAATTAAAGTTATATATATAAATAAATACTATAAACGTAAATTGCTATATATTAGATTTAGCGGATAATACGAGTTTTACCTTCTATTTATAGTCTTTTTTTATACTACCTACTAACGGTCGAGGGGTAATTTTGACGGTTTTATACTTTTTACTATAATACGACGGTCCTTTAAAATATTTGAAATTATATTGCGCTGGCTTACTATAGTAGTAGTTACTAGCGCGTATTTTAATAATACTAAAACCGATTTTAGTAATTGTAATATTAATTTGTTTAACGGCGGCGTCGACGTCGGTCTAGAACCGAATAGAAAATTTATTGAAAGTAGGCTCCCTTTTACTAATTGACTTCGCCTTCTCTAATATATTTAATTCTTTATTTAATTTATTATTCGACGATAAAGAGGACGAAAAGTTTGAATTTAAAGTCAATAGGGAGTAGTAGCAGTAGAATAGAACGCGAATTAGAGTAACGGTAGGGGTTATAACAGTAGGAATTAGAATTAGAGATAGCTTCTCTTCTTTAACGAACTTATTAATATTAAAAAACTCTTTATTATCGTTATATAGCTCGGTCTTAATCCATTTAAATAAGGGAGTCGGGCTAGGGGCGCGCGCAGGCGCAAATATAGGGGAGGAGGCGGTTAAATCTACGATTTTAGGTATTTCTATAGCGCACGGTTAATTACTATACTAAACGAGAACCCCCCCCCCCTCAATACTATACTTATTAACTACAATAGTAAATAATAACAGCAACGGCGACAGCAATATACTCAATTACTTCAATCGTTACTACTAATATATAGAAATATTATACAATATTGTTCGCTAGCAAATTTGGCGGGCGTTGATATGGTGGCTCACGGTTTACCATTGGCCAGACGGCCCCTATACAGTCGGATTGGAATCGAATACAGTCGGATTATCCGGGTCGATCGGTAGGTAGGTTGACCGTCGCCGTTGGAATATAAAAGTGGGGAAGTAGAGGGACCTAAGTACTGTGTACGAACGCCCGGGCTGCTACGGACGAACTAGTAGTCTAGTACGGACGGAAGCTGGCACTCATCTAGTGTACGGACCTACCTACCTACCTACCTGACCCGGGTCAGGCTAATACGGACGAACTATCACGAACTATTTCGGGGAAACAACGGGCAAATAACGGGACTCGATGGACGGAATTCAATGTCCGAAATCACATGACCACCCGCGTCCGAACCCAAACCAAGATCCGGATGGAAGAACGAACCGTTGAAAAACGCCCCGGGATCGCCGGAGAATGGAATGCGCAGTAAAAAAAAAGAGTGGGGCTACGGTAACTGAGTGGGGCTAGGCCGCCCGCCCGCCCGTCAACTCCCGCCCACGGTTGAGGGAGGGGACTTGAGTGATCACAAATGGGATGTCCGGATGGGACTGGACTGGAGGGGAGGAGTGAGATGAGATCTCAGCTGTTATCTCCGGTCCGGGCTGGGCGGCCTGGGCGGCCTGGGCGGCCTGGGCGGGCTCACTCACTCGCTGTGATTTGCGTGGTTTCAGCCGGTAAAGTACGCGAGGGTGTGGCACGGGCGCGGGCACGGGGCACTGGGCACTGGACGGGCACGGGCGTTGTTTGGTTACAGGGGTTGTACCCGACCCGAGTAACTTTTTAGGGAATTGGAGAAAGGGGTGCCCGTGGTTTTTGAGGACGGGAAGGTTTTGGGGGACGCTGAAGCTTCAGATTGGATCTCGGCGAAGTCGAACGGCGATATGTATAAGAATTGAAGGAGATCTGCCGAGTAATTGCGAGATTGGCGAGGCTCGCGGAGTTTGCTTGGTTCAGTTCGACGATGTGAGTTTTGTTTCGTTTCGTGGCTTCGTTGTGCCGCCGTATGCGTGGCTGCTCAAGCTGTGCCTCCATTTTGTTTGTGCGTTTTTTGGTTTCTCGTTGTCGTTTTTCTTCATATCTCAATCCTCAGCAATTACATCAAGTCCTCTATTATAACTGTCACCATCTGTTTGTTTCACGCTCGCCTTTCTTTCACCAGGGTCGAATGTTCCTAGCGCCAAACAAGCCCCAATTGACTAGCAGTGGTCATCTGACCTTTTTCAAAAAGGCAGGCAATCTTAGCTACATACACTGCATATTTCAGCCGTTCCGCCCTGCGATACTACCTACATAGTGTAATTGTTACCTCCGGTCTGGCAACCGACTACATGCTATCCTTACCTAAGGATAGGCTTGCGAGTTGCGAGAGGAGAATTGGGGTCGCGAATGCGGACAATGATATCGATGAACAAGTGAAAGTCGCCATGTTCGGTCAAAAGACTGAATGTAATTGGCTACCTAATAACTAACCGATTGGGTGACCCTCGGCAATCGTCAATTACATATCACATCACCTCGGCCAGAACCCGGGGCTTACAGTACCTACCTATATGTCTCCGTCCGTCGCCCGGATCACAAGTTCGCAACCAACACCGTGGAATTGCCTTTGCCTGCCGGTTCGTTCCCTCGTTCAACAGAACAATGCGCGCAATGAGATCAAAGAGTTCCAGTTCGTCGCTCGGAAACTCCCGTCCAAACCACGAACCACAACCTGTGATGTGATGTGATCTCATTCGGCTTTTACCAGGGTACATAGTGTACATACCTTGACTATGTAAGCATAGGTCGTCGTCGGCCCTTTCGGCTTCTACGGAATCACCCTCAACCCTCAAATCTCCTCATTCTAGTGTACATATGTCCGGTGCTGCTGGTGAGCACTTACTTACCTAGCTTCGCCCTGCTGCACTGCTGCACTGGCTGCTGCACTGGCTGCTGCACTGGCTGCTGCAGATGCAAATGCAGATGCAATGCATGCGGAGAACCTAAGGTAACTAGAGGTAACTAATGGTTGGGGTGATGCAGTGCTTACGCTGCAGTATACACTAGTTTACTAAGTATGTACTAAGTAGAGGAATGTACACGTGAAATTGCAATTGGACCCTGTTTTGTCGTTGTTGTCTCTTTTTTGCGCTTTTTTTATTTGATTCTTTGTTGCGCTGCGTGCGCCTTGTTTCTGACTGACTGATTGTTTCGTTTTTCTCGTTCAGGGGTCCCTTGATAGTAGACAGACACGACACGCATTGATGGGATGGGCTGAGGGACTGAATTGATGGAGATGGGTTTATGTACCGAGTCGGACAAATTCGTGTCGTGTCGTGTCGTGTCGTGTTGTTGAGAGCGAGGCAAAGAGCGAACTACGGGCACTAACTAGATAAAAGTGGAGATGGAGTGAGAGAAAAATCGGAATCAATCCGATTGAGTGAGGGATTTGGAATACGTCCGTCACCCGACTTTGTGAAAGAAAGGCCCGAAAGAGCGGGAGCTGAGGAACAGAAACAGAAACAGAAACAGCTGAGGTGGAAAGAAGAAAGGTCACGTCACGTCACTTCAGTCCTGCCGGGCGGCATTATTATCTGTACACTACACATTACATACAGGCACGGACTTTCGTTGTCATCCATTGTATGTACATAGGTAGGTAGAGGTAGTTTTCGGAAGTCGGTCGGGTTCGTTGTGGGTTTAGGTCGTGTTCCCGGGCGCATCGGACGGACTGATTTTTGACGGGCTCTGGCGGGTGTTTTGTTTTTTTAGTGGGCTCAGCGGGCGGGCGGGCGGGCATATCTAGCGCCAAATACACACACTGCACTAGACTAGTGTACGGACGATGGGCGGAGATAACGGCGACTCTGACCACCCACGTGGACCAGTTTTGCTCGGAAATACGTACCTCTACACTACCATTCAAACCTGAGACTGTGGACATTATTGGATTTGGACCAAATCGGGTAATGAGTTCGTGGTGTACGTAATGAAAGGGTCGTCATGAGGCTCTCTCAGCTCTCTTTGTTGACATTCCATCCATGTGATATTCGTCATTACGATCAACTGCCATTGCCCTGTCCCAGCAACGTTCCTTACCGAATAGTAGGTACCCTAGAACGGGAACCCGGGAAATATAGAACAGATATCATCCCTCCTTGAGAGCGCTGAGTTGATGATGGCTGAATACCGCATCCTCTCACTCGGATCGGAGTTAGAATCCCCACGCTGTTTCTAGCCAATCATCTTGTGGCGTTATCGGCGAGCGCGCAGGACCCTGTCCAAAATGTAATTGGGCAAAAGCAACGTGGGGATACACTTGAAATGAGAAAGGATGAGGTGACACTGCCAACCATTATTTTACCTGCGTTTCATGAACAAAAAGCACAGGCTTGGATTGCCCGTTGCACCTCGTACAGTCCGTTGGGACCCGGCTCTGTGGGAATGAGGGATTTCAGGACTTACCTACCTCTACATACCTAGGTACCGACAGCTTTTTGCCAATTTCCCGAGCTCAGTTCTGTACGGTACCAAACCTGAAAGGAGGGCACTGTTGAGTGATGTCAAGGTACAGTACGTACTGTACAGTAAAGTACATGCCCTGCATGCGACTACTATGCAGTAACTCGGCCCTGTTCTTGTAACGACCCCGAATGGCAGGTGCATTGCTGCAAGGCAATCGTGGTCTCCAAGTGGAAGTTGCAGGACCGGAGAACTCAAAGTTGGGTGCAGGTGCCGGGCGGTCGGTTAGCTGTCGGCGAAGGAAGGGAAGGGATCCAAGTCTGGGTGGTCCTGGTAAGAACTGAAGAGCATTAATCGGAAGCGTTGCCAAGTGGTACCGTAGGTGAAATCCAACGTCTCTCGGACTTGACAGTTGACGGAGACACACAACGGGATGCGTTCCGCCTTCTGGACCTCGGGAACATCTCAAAGGGGAAAAGGGTCGGTGATTAGCTGCGTGTGTCGGCTTTCAGCTCCCCCCGCATTCCAGCATTCCAGACGGGACCCTACCCGCGACCGACCCGCGATCCGTCGTCCGGTGTGTCTGTGTCTGTGTCTGACGAACTGAAGGGGATTTTTTTATGGACGATGGCTTTTTCGGGGACGGAGATATCAACAGTCCAGTCCATCTAGTCTTTAAAATCGGTGGTACACTACAGTACCTCTAGTAATGGATGGGAGGTACAAAGGTACATTAATATCCGCCAATGGCTGGAGTCTCCTGCAGTGTAAGTGTCTAGGTCACCACCGAGGGCAGTTACTATGTACTGGGTGGCCTCTTTTCAGCCCGCCGGTCAGTGTCGACGACGGAATAGGAGAGTTCCTGCCCTCTTGTGTCGCCAGTTACCTCAGATCTTCCTCTATCTACGGTAGTGCCTGCCGACCGAAGAAGACGCATCAACTATGTAGGGAAGGAATGGATCGGAAAGGGAGATTGCGTGGGACGGACTGACATGACACGGCAAGTGCAAGTAGTGTACATAGTAGGTGTACATGAAAGTTGGCCCGGGGTACATTATATCGGGGATCAACTTTGTATTTAGTACCTTTCCAATCCCCATTTTGGTTCTTTTCTTCTTTCATCGCTTTTGACTTCACTTCTTCATCCCGTACTACAGTTCAACTTGTTGCAGCTTTCAGTGTCTTTTTGGTATCCGTCTTCCTGGTAGGGCTAGCTGTCTTTTTGTATTAGTCGTTGACTTTGTCTGTCTGACTCGGATGCCCCCGGCTGCCCCGTGTGCCTGGTACCGAGACCGAGACAATTAATACTCCATCTGAAAGTACCTTGTTCCCGCCATCATCCGAACCCAGGCTATCTCTCTCTCTCTTTGTCCGCAAATCGCTCCCCTTTCTCCGTCCCAGGTTACATACGTACACACGTCTCGTCTTCTCTTTTTCTCTTTTCCATCCTCCGGGATCCGACGTCCGACGCCGTCGTACACGTCTCTCCTAGGGCACTCAGTTACATACCTAGCCAGCCAGCCAGCCAGCCAGCCAAGCCAGGGACAAGACCTGGAGAGTGAGTGTGTCCTTGGGGTCGGGTCCAGTCCAGGCCCTTCATCCAGTGCCCAGTCGTCGCCAATCTCGGGTGCGTCTGTTCCTGGCAGACAGACGGGCCACTGCACAGTCTCCACCAGGGGAAGCTGCTCTGCTGATCACTGTCACAATCCCTCCTCGATCCAAGATTAACAAGATCCCGCCCACAAAGAAGAGAGCAAAGCTGCTTTTCCCCCAGGTCAATTGATTGCGCATATTGAAGAGGCATCTATCCGGCCTTCCAGGCAGTGAGTGCTTCAAGCGGAACTGGCGAGAAAAGGAACGGACTAGCCCCTGTGTGTGAGGTGTGTTTGTGGGTGTGTGTCTGTCCTTTGGTAACAAGTACAGCAACTGGGAAGGAAAGTTGTTAGCAAGAGGCAATTATCGGGCTTGCTGTGGTTACCGCTTGTTATTGTTCGGAATCCGGATATGACCAAGTTCAACAACTGACAGGTTCAAAAATGACCGTCCCGATGGAGGGCATCGAATCCACACCGGCATCGGGTCCGGCACGGGCACCGGCACCAGCGGCGGCACAGCAGTCGGACCATTCGGGGGGTCCATTGCCGCCAATCCACACCCTGCCAATGCCGCCAGCTCCGGCAACCAACAACAACAACTCCAACCGTCCGTTAACGCCGCCCGTCCAAGCCGTTGCAGCAGCAGCACACCTACCGCCGCCAGCACAACTTCCGCCTATTACGGCTTTCCCACCCTACCAAGATCAATATCAACAATCGCCACATCAACACTCATCCCCATGGCAACCCATCCAGATCCCCGGACTAACCCCTCCAAGTCAACCCTCGTACCAGCCGTCGCCGTCATCCGCACTCACGCCGTCGCCCACTGCTGTCAATCCCACCCCGCAACAACAACATCAACAGCAGCAAATCACCCTCCCCGGTCCGGCGTCGTTATTAAACACTCACCACACCAACGCGTACCTTTCCGTTGTTGCCGCATCTACGCAGCCGCCCAGCATCGCAATCCCGTCAATCACCACTATTCCATCCCATGCCGCACGCCAGGAACGAGCCCGTCAGGACCAACCGAACCGACAGGGACAGGGCCAACCCAAGAGGCGTAACCGCCCCGCTGTCTCATGCATCCCATGCAGAGGCCGCAAAATCAAATGCGACAAACAGAAGCCGTGCGAAAGCTGCGTCAAGTCCAAATATATCAAGGGTCCCTGCAGGTACGATAAGAGTCGTTTACCCAAGGAAAAGAAGTGGCCAGGCGAAGCAGATTCGAGAATTCCTTCGCCAGAACCGCAACAGCGACAACAACGCTCGTCTATCCAGCCTGTTGATCCGAACGTTGGTGGTGCGCCATATGCCATCGTGAAGGCGGAAGAGAGGACTTCCCTGCCTGGGCCGCCGCCTACTGTGGATATACCATATCGCGACTCCGAGTCTGTTTCTTCGGACGGCTATGACGGCGGATCAGCCAGTCCCCGGCTGCCGCCCGTATCGTCGGCTTCCAGTCCGTTTCCTCGTCATGTTCATCCGGTGTCCGATGCGGAGGGAACGGAGGCATTGAGGAGGGAGGTGTGGATGTTGCGACAGCAGGTCGAGGAGTTGACACATCGACAGCAGCACCAGGAGCAACAGCAACTGCCACCAGGACAAAGGCCGTTGCCGGAAGTTAGACCCAACTCTCAGACTGGCGATAATCGCTGGCCCGTCAACCAACTCGTGAGTACCTCTCCCGCCCTCCTCCAGCACTTGCTTTTGCGTCACCACCACGACTCTCCAGACTGATATATCGCTTGATACCTAGTTCCCACTAGTCACTAGCGCCAGCTACAAAGTCTTCAAGGAACCTAACGACAACGGCAAGGCCTTGGCAAACCTCCGAACGTGCACCCTTCTCTCGCAGAAAATCGAGGAAGCCCAATCCGGAAGCATCAATCCCCTTGGCTTCAGCGACATCGGCGGCATTCTCCCCCTGTCGTACCGCCACGACGCCCAACGTCTAGCCGAAGCCTACTTCCGCACTTTCGAGAGCGTCTACCGCATTCTGCACGTGCCTACCTTCTGGAGGCAGTTTGGAGAGTATTTTGGTGGTCAGTTTGACGGCCAGCTCGCCAAGGCCTTCCTTGTCCAGCTTCAGCTTTGCATGGCTATCGGGTCGGTCTTTGAGGATGCCGGCGGTTCACTGCGGAGGTATCAGGAGAGATGGATCCAGGAAGGCCAGTCATGGCTTCTCCTTTGTCCGCCGACGAACCTTGCCGGGTTGCAGACTATGTGTCTTTTGCATCTCGCCAAAGAGGTCTGTGGATTTGGTGGAAGTGGGGGTGAAGGAACCTACAACTCGGCCGGTTCTCTGCTGCGAAAAGCCATGTGTCTCGGCCTAAACCGGGATCCTGACGCGTCCATGTCCATCTACCAAGCCGAAGTGCGTCGACGGTTATGGGCCACCATTTTGGAAATGCTTGTCCAATCGAGCTTGGACACCGGCCTTCCACCGGGTATCTCGCTCACCGATTTCGATACTAGCCCGCCGGGGAATTACGACGACGAGCAGCTTACCCCCTCGAGCTCGGGCCCCCGTCCCTCCGGGACATTCACGCACACGACCAGCCTTGTCGAATTGCACCGTTCGTTTCCTGTGCGGTTAGCTATCGCTCAACATCTCGCCACGCTTCTCAACTCCCCCAACACAAAGCCCCCGGCAGTCGAATCCGGACCGACGACGAAGTCTCTCAACACCGAACTGATAAGTGCATCGCGTGCACTAGTGGACGCGCTTCAACCGGGCTACGACCCTGCCGGCATCCTGCCGAATCGGATCTCGGCGTTCCAGCTTAGGATGGCGGAGGTGTTAGTGAACCGGTTTTTTCTGGGGTTAAACTTGGCCTTGGTAAAACCCTCGGAGGTGGAAATGCCAGAAATTCAGACATATTGCGGCGCAGCAGCCGGCACAATCTGGAGGGATGTTGTTTCGGGTCTAAGCAACCAAAGAGAAACAGGAGGAAGTTGTGGGAAAGGAGCGGCGCAACGTCATCAAATGGACGACTTCACGACCCTGGTAAGCCGCGGAAGCGGAACCTCGTATCACGCAACCGCCACAGTGGCCGTTTTGACACTGCTGGTGGAATTGAGGCGGCAGATGGAGGAGGAATGGCAACAACGGAGACTCCGACAGGGCTCAACCTCAACAGCCTCACCAAGCAACAAGAACAACAACTGGGAAGAACAAAACACGTCAGCAGAAGCAACGAGACAAGAATTTCTAGACCTGGCTTGTTCAGCTGTCGACTGGATTTTTGGCAGAATCCGGCTTGCGAGCGTGGAAACAGGGGCGTATGTTTGGATGTACCTGCTTTGCTCGGCGGCTTTGGAAGAGGTGAAGGCTTTGCAGAGGAGGTGGGTGGCACATTTGCGGCAGCAGGATTGGCCCTCGAATCCTCAGACAGAGGCCAACGTGGAAAGACAAAGGGAAGAACAACTGAAAGAGCTGGTGAAGGAACGAATTGCGAGTGATTTGAACAGGGTTGCCGAGCTTTTGAAGGAGGGTTGCCAATTCTCCAACGGGACTGGCAATGACAGTGGAAGTGGAAATGAAAGCAATGGTGAGATGGCCGGGCGGCAAAGAAATGGCGATACTGGTGCATTAGCGGGCAGGGCCGCTAGCGAAACAAGCCTGGAGCTAGAGAAGATGGCAGAGAGGGGAGAGCGTCCAGTAAGTTATGTTCTGTTGCCCCAGTGTTTACTGCCCCCGTCGGCCCTGTCCGTGCTGATCGCTGTGCGCTGTGCGCCATGTCCCACTGTCGACGTTGGTCACCACGCTTGAGCCAGGGAGTAAGGGCACAAGTGTACTTCAAGTACTTGGTCATGCTTGCTTGCTTTATTTCGGTTCTTTGGCCGCGCCCTGATCCATTCCTGACTGACGTTATCGCTTCGCCCAGGTCATCCGCTTCAATTCGGTCTTCGATCTGAGAAATTACAAACTTATCCATATGCAAGAGTTGATGGACTAGGCATATCCGCCACGCATCTATGGTTAATTGGATCGGACCGAATCGGAGGCGGTAGAGTGTCGGCAGCGGTCGGAAAATGTGGGGCACAGAACGGGCCGGGTGTGGATTATTGCTTCATTACAAGGAAAGAAATGGTTGGGAGAGAAACAGGGCAATAAATGGTTGAGCAAGTGTGTGTGCGAGCATCTTGGGCACAGGAGAAATGAGGCCTATGCGTGTTGTTAGGTTATTTGGGGGCTGTCGTCGATTCCTTGGAGGATCTGACGCTTGCATTCGGTTGCCCCCAGGCGGTTACTTGGTTATGGTTGCTCGATGGACAGAGTTATCAAGCTCAATGCATCGATATATGCATCAACATACAACGTGGAGGGCATTCTTAGGATAATCTTAGATAATGGGGATATGAATGATTGGAAGTGTCACGTAGGTGGCCGACACTAGTAGTACCGGATAGAGGAAACATGTGCCGTCCTAATTGAAGACATCGAATAATAGCTCTACCAACGCTTAGGGACTTGTTAGAATATCTAGGTAGCTCCCAATCACGTTAACATCAATTTTTTCCCTCTCAAGTCACTCGGGGTCATTGTCATGGCCAACAGCGAAGTTTGGAATGACCAGATTGCTAGAAATTGAGACTGGATGGACTACCATGATTGATATTATATACATTTTCCACGCAATCATATTTGTAGCTTCGTGATTCTAGACCTTTGCTGGAAGCAAAGAGTGCGTATAGGTTTTGGAGGGGGTGCTGAACAAGAAATAACTTGATTACCTGCTCCTCATTCGGAAGCCTGGTGTCTGTCTCCCACGTGAAATGTCCAAGTTTGTTGGGGTCGGTATCTCTGAGGCAATACGAGGTGGAATATGCAGGTACAAGATGTACGCCAGTCGCCAGCAGGAGGAACAAGGAAAGTTGATTTTGCCTCCTCCAACTGCAAGTCCCACGCACGCCCACAGTAAAGGCAACACAGAAGCCAACAGAGAAGGAAAGAGTACCTGTACCCCAGCCATCACCAGAATTAAAGTCTGGAAGGTACAATGGGGCTTGAGGTTTTGGTGGGCTTTGCTGTAATATAGTAGTATTTAACCAGTGGTCACGGTGGTAAACCGTTAGTTAGCCTGATCAACCAACCCACTCCCTTTCATTCTACCCATCAACCGTGAGCAACGCTGGAAAACCAATTGCAAAACCAAGATCGAAAACAATGATTCGCAGTCACCATTCGCCATCGCGGATAATCTGACCAACTCCAGGACACCTGGCCTCAGCATCTCCATGTCCTCTGCAAGCAAGAATGACAGGGTCATTATTTGCTCATTGCCACCACGCAAGCCATTCCGAGAACCAGCCTAGGCATCTGCCTAATCTGCCATAGTATGTGAGTAAACCGGGCACAGAATGTTGAGTGCATTCAGATAACACGGGTATAGACACAGCTGCCTGCCCTTGGGAAAACAAGCCAGTAACCGGTTCCAGTGAACACCACGTACATGCCTACATCTTCTCCCAACATGGCACGCCTCACATATGTCACGTCTACCGCCTGTATTTCTGGAGTCGGTCTCCCCCAAGAGAATCCGAGGCATAAGTGTCCATCTAAGTTGGTATGTGGTAGCAGCAGGCACAAAATACGGTACAAAAGGCCACCCTTCTCCCCACTGCTATCCGTCCTTCCTTTGGATTTCTTTCCCCCTCCCTTTCTCTCTCGAAGCACACTTATAAGAGTGCAACCCAACCCACTTTTTTATTTTTCCTTCTTCCACACTCTTCATCCATCCGTCCATCACTGAAGCAACCAACCAAGCACACATTCATTGCACACCAACAAGCCCATCCACGACCATTCTCAAGAAGGTATCGGCGGGATGGTGGACCTTACACCCGAGGAGAGGCATGAATTACATCTCATCTACATCCATTCCGGCTCCAGCTCGTCTGCCTCCTCCATTTCCTCCTCCATTTCCTCCTCTGACATTGACATGGACTCCTACGACATTCATATGAACGACATGAAAAAGCATGATGACAGCTTGGACCGCCCGCCAGGTTACAGCCCCTATCCCCCACCCCCTCAGACCAATTCTTCTCCCCCCTCTCCTCCTGCTTCAAGTAGCAGTTCTCCTTCTTCTTCTCCTCCTTCTCCCCTGACTAGTCCCCCTCCCTCCTCAACCAATCCATCATCTTCTTCTTCTGCTCCTCCTGCATCAGCAGCAGCGGCACCTACTGCTGCTGGTGGTAGTGGTAGTGGTAGTAACCACCCCAAGCCCGAGCATCGTCCTGCTCCCCAGTCTTCTTTCTCTCGGCAGAACTTGGCCACCATGTTCTTCAGCTCTCTTCTTATCCTGATGTTTGGATACCTCCTCATCGCGTATGTGGTAATTCCGGGGTGGAAGGAGGTGGTAGGCAAAGGGAAGGGGGTTGAAGCTAAGATGAGGGATGCACATGGTTCGAATGAGGTGAGTTATACATCCCCCCTACCTACCCTATATATACCTACCTACCTACCCTGTTAAGTAAAGGAAGGAAGGAAGGAAGAAAAGGAAAAGATACTAACGTGATGAAACAACGTGACAGACACAAACCCAATTCGACATGAACCAAAATAGCAGCACCGTACAGGTTCTTCCAATGGAACTTCCAGCTCTCAAATCATCAGCAGACGACAACAACAACGAAAGCAGCGATGCTTTATCGAACGCTCGCGACATGACGCTCACTCCCACGACGGACAAACCCTACCATGTCTCCAACAGACGTGTAGTCCCGCAGTTGACAGGCACCGCAGTCCCCAAGGGAATCAGTGTCGAGGAACTAGTCAGTTACAAGCCAGAGGAATGGATGCAGGCAGCCAGTGGATTTGAGGTTCACGATCAACACCAGGATACAACTTCCTCTTCTAACGATGACGGAGGAGCAGCAGCCCTGAGAAGAAGAAGTCTTCAGGCAGGTGGTGTTGCTCGTTTGCGTCGTCGTCGTCATCGTTCTGGGGTTCCCGAGCAGCCAGCAGCAGCTGATGAACCAAAGTTGAAACAATTGTTCCAGCTCGGATCGGGTGGTTGGTTGACTTTGACTCCCACTGGCACTGCTGCTGCTTCCCTTTCTACTGGTACCCCGTCCGAGTCTGATCACCACCACGACCTCGATAGCGAACTCAAGAAAGAAGCGAAAGAAGAAGAGGCGCCGCATGAAGAAATGGTGGAAGTCACCAAGACCAGGGGCAGAAGAACCATCCACCCTAAAATCCCGGTGCCCATCTCCGCTTTGCATCCGTCTGTCTCCAGTGATGCCGCTGGTGTGGACCATGGAAGGCTCGGGCTGTCAACTACATGGCATGATCATCTCCCTGTTGTTCCCTCTACTTTAACACCGGCAGTGGCAACAGCAACAGCAAAGCCTGAGTCGTCACGGGAGCAGCAGCAGAAAAAGTCATCCCTTGTTGACATGAAAGCCATGGAGGATGCAGCAGCGGCAGCGCTTCGGTTCGGACAGACTGGCTCTATGAAAGATCAGTTTGTTAAGAGGGGTGGTGAGTCGTGGACTAAGCCGAGGATTCCTGTACCTGTGAGTGTGAGTGCCAAGGACGGAGTGGCGGCGGCGGCGGCGGCGGATGCTACTCCTACTGCCACTGCCAACAGAGAACCCAAGAAGAGTTCAGGGGCGGGAGGGGAGAAGTATGGGACAGGAGCACAAGCGGCGGAGGGAGGGTTGCACGCAGATAACTCGAAGACGATGCAGAAGGGGGGTGCTGCCGTGCTTGGTGATGGACGGGTGAGTCGCTTCTCTTTTGTTCTCCCTTTCCCCTTTTCTCCTTTTGTTTCTTCCTCTTCCCCTTTCTTCCTTTACCTTATTTTTTTTTTGCCCGTTCTTCTCTTTGCAATTGCGTTCCCCTCTTAACTATGAACAAAAGAAGAAGTTAGTACTAACAGATGTGCAACAAACAGACCTACTACCCCCCTTACAACAATAAAAACAACGTCGACAGCGCCAACCATTACAACAAAAACAACAACAACAACAACAACAACTTTGTTCGCCGTCGTGATCGTGACCAGCAGTACCATGGTTGGCCTACACTTACACCACCACCACCACAAGGGAAAAGTAGCGCCAGCAGTAGCCGCGCAGGCGCAGGCGGCGGCGAGTGGGTGGGAAATACACCACGAAGTGGTGGCATCCACACTTTCGGAGGTCCGGGCCGTTACTCTGCAGCTACTGCTGCTGCCGCTACTCGTCGCCCAGCGGTAACGGCGGCGCCAGGTACTGACGCTGGTACAGTAGTAGCTGCTGCTGGTGGTCATCAGTTGTATGGTGGTGCTGGTGCTGCCCCTGAGTCGTCTTCTTCTTCTTCTTCTGCGAGTAGGCATGCTGCTGCTTCTGCTCTTGGTGCTGCTGCTGGTGCTGCTGAGATGGCCACTGCCAGGAACAAGAACACCCCTCGACACGCCGCCGCCGCTTCGTCTGCCTCCGCCTCTGGGGCGTCTGCGTCTGGCACTGCCATTTCTTCCACCACTGCGGCTTTGTCGCAGCAGCAGCGCGGTGCTGGCCGTCTCGAGTACTGGCAGTATGAACAGAGCGAGAAGGAGGAAGAGGAGGGGGACACTAGGACCATTAAAGCCACTGCTGCTGCTGCTACTACTAATAACATCAAGAGTAAAGGTAAAGGAAAGGGCCACCATGGACATGGAAGTTTCCACGCGCGTCGCTCCTCACGACCTGCTGCACCTGTCGTAGGCGTCACTCATCATCATCTTGACTCGTGGACCGCCAACAATGGCGATGACGAGGTTGTTGATTACGGCAGCAACGCACTCATGAAACTCCCTCGCTCTGGTGTTGTTGAGACGGGCGGTCTGAGCACCACCACTGAAGAAGAAACTGAAGGCTCCAACGCTGCCGGCGACGGGTCTTTGGAGGAGGAGGAGGAGTCCGAGGATCAATCTCATCGATTGTCGTCGTCTGAGCCACCTGAGGAAGTGGAGGAGGTTCAGCATCATCGTCACAGTAACTACAATGCTTTGGTTTCTTTGCATTATCCGAATCAAAAGGTCAAGGAGTGGTGGAATCACTTGATCCGGGGACGGATTGGGGGCGGTGGTATTGATCAACATCATCGAAAGGGGCTGATCAAAGGGGAGAAGAGGATGGTGAAGGAGAATGACACGGACACGGCGACGGTGGTGGGTTGTGACGAGAAGAAGAAAAAGAAGGGGATGAAGTGTGGTCTGGAGATTGTCGTCTCCAAGACGTCTGCGAACGGTAGCTCCGTCACAGCCACGGCTTCATTGACAGTCAAGGCATCGCCCAAGTGGTGGGCTCCTCATCCCCGTTTGAAGACGGGGACCTCTACTGCGTCTGCTGTCTCCACTGCCTCCGCTGCCTCTATCCTCTCCAACACTCCCACTCCTGCTACCCCCTCTTTCTCTCCCAGCCCAACAACTCCCACTGCCACTCCCACCCTCATTGCTGCTCCTCCCGCCGGTACCGGCGCCAACACCAAGTTGCCCACAACCCTCATTTCCTCCTCCCTCCCCCCGGCCGAAAATAACAGTAATCTCCCTGGAACTCCCACCACGCTTCGCAACAACCCCAACCCCAACCCCTCAAAACCCCAGTTTCCCCACCAAAAGAAAATCCGCGCCTACCCAACCGATTCACCCGACTACATAGACTCCCACGACGAATCCATCGAAGTCCCAGGCCTTTTGGAAATCCACCTCTCGCCCGAGGAAGCCAAGCCGGAGATCATGAACGCCAAGTACGACTACTGGGAGTTTATCATGCCGCCCGATCTGTACTATGTCTCGGACAAGCACTCGCCTTTTAACCCGTACGGGCAGGCCGAGAGGAGGAGGAGGCGTAACCTGCTGCTGGAGGATACTAGAGGTAGCTCAGCCCTGTCAACCGTGGAAGACAATAAGAAAGGGGAGGATGATGCAGGAAGGGAAGGAAGGGGGCATGAAAGAGGAAGGGAAGAAAGAGGAAGGGAAGAAAGAGGAAGGGAAGAAAGACGAGGAGAAAGAGGAAGGGAAGAAAGAGGACATGAAAGGGAAGAAAGAAGAGGAGAAGAAGAAGTAGGGGCTGGGGCAGGGGCTGGGGCAGGGAAGAAACATGAACGAAGAGCAGCTGCACAGGCACAATGAGAGGAACGAGGGGGATGAAGATGGTTGGGTGTGATGATTATTTCAGGAGGGGGAGGTCAGACGGGGCGGTGTATAAGGGGACGTAACGAAAGAGCAGGAACAGGAGAAGGAGCAGGATGGGTTGGGGATTGGAGGGTGTGGTGTTTGGTCCCTGGTGGGGGTGGCGGGGGTATTATAAGAGGGGGTTATAGGTTTGTAATGTTGTAATGGGAAGGGGGAGGGGCAGGGCGTAGGTGCCAGTAAACATTCGCTTGTGCAATAAAGTTTGTAAACCTTTTGTTCGTAGTGAACCTGTACAAGCGATTCTCACTGGCACATGGGGGAAAGGGGTGGACGTTCCTTCCATGTCATTCCCTTTGTCTGGAGTTTGGAGTTGATCATATGAGGGTGGAGTAGGTGGTGAGGTGTCGGAAGAATGTATCATGAGGAGCAATAAGGAACGAAATGCAAGAAAAAAAAACACATCGACGAGGAGTTTTGGGGGGATTTTGCTATAGGGGTTTGTCTTCCATGGAGTCGAGGAATTTGAAGATAGGAAGCGGAAATGGTAAGCGATGAAGGTGGGAGACTGTTTCTGAACGAGAGGGGACGAAGAAGGGGGGACTTGCAAGTGCCAGAAAATTCAGTAGAGAAAAAAAAAAGGACGGAGGAGGAGGAGGAGGGATTTTCGCACGACTTGTTACTACAGTCAAATCAGTCAATGTGTAACATTTTATCTTGAGATTGTCGAGGTGGTCTAGAAACGATATGGGATCTGATTGAGTTGGTGATGGAGCAGAAGATAGGTAGGTAGAGAATGTAAACGACTGCTGTGGAGTGTCGACCTATGAATCTGAAAGGCGATGTTGGAAGGTGCAATGATGGTCTTAGGTATTGGCGGGGTATTTCATTAGTTGTCTTTCTAGGCTTTTGGTCTTAGTTTTCTTCCTCTTTCTTCTAATCAACCACACTTCTTCACTCTACCGAACCCTGGCATTAGCACCACGAGTGGCTGCAATGTCAACCCGATACTTGTACGTGTGTAATATGCATGATGCCTTGTAGAAGAATGGGGACAGTTTCCCGAAAGTTCCGTGTCTTGGAAAGGTTGCTATATGGTCTGGTCGTGATCGTGGTCGTGGTCGTGGTCGTGGTCGTGGTCATGGTCTTGGTCGTGGTCGTGGTCGTCATCGTAGTTGTGGTCGTGGTCATGGTCTTGGTCGTGGTCGTGGTCGTGGTCGTCATCGTAGTTGTGGACGTCCAGCCAGCATCAGCGACCGGAGATGTGGCTGCGCAAGTCGCAAGTCGCATCGCAACTTGTGACATTGTGACGTTGATGAGGACAGAGAGAGATAGACAAGCATTGAAAGACCTAGAGGTATACTAGTATAAAGCGAAGATGGCATTTTATATAATCGGTTAGTGGGTAAGTCGGGTAGGTAGAGGTAGATTCACGAAGCGGCGATGGTTTATCTAGGTAGGCAAGTTTCCTGGTCTTCGGCGACTGGAGTTGGATGTCGTTATTATTATTATTGTTGTTGTTGTTGTTGTTGTTGTTGTTGTTGTTGTTGTTGTTGTTGTTGTTGTTGTTGTTGTTGTTGAAGATTGAATGAACGAAGACGTCGGTTGATGTCGATGTCGATGTCGATGTCAATGTCGAGGGAGCTCGACGGCCAGGTTGGGACGGTCGGGAGGTTGGAAGGTCTGTAGGTCGGGAGGTGCCACTGCCCTGGACACTGGATATTGGAGCGGGCCCACATCAGCGATGTACTAACGATTCGACAGCGTGAGGTCTGCCCCATCCTCTTCGATATGAGAAGTGACCTCCGCATTTAGAGCAGCCTTTAGAATCAATCTCAACTTGAGAACAGTTTTGATGTAAACCAGCACATTGAAGTCTTACGAAGTATCTCAGTTCAGTCTCGTTATGCTGTTTTCGCGATGCTAAAGGAATCACTGTGATTTGACACACCTGAGGGCCGTTAGGGCATATCGTTAGTGGAACGTTTCGCCTTCCATTGCGAGGCCACCCCACTGCGAGCGTCCGGGCTGAGTGTTAGCGGATCTACTTCGTTGGTGAAAGACACTTTGGGTCATGACCAGTAGCCAATGCGATCAAAGCAATACAAAAGCCAAAGTCGATGGACTGGACGTCTTGAATACTGTGAAGTCTGTTTCTTCATCATACTGGGAATCAAAGAATTGGAAAACGACGAGGACTGCAAGAGTTAAATGTCCTTTCTGTTAGCGGCCGCTGTACGCTAAGCTAAGCCAAGTTCCTTTGCCTTCTTTCCCTAGAGGTATCCTCCTCCCAGTTCTCCCAGCTGTCTAGGTAAGTAACATGTCTTTATTCGATTTCCAGTCGCCTTGATATGAATAAAATGCATAGACGGAAAAGGAAAGGATGCCGCGTCCAGTTAATTAAGTATCCAAGCACAAGTACCGACTCAATGAATCATCAACGGCTTGGAAAACTGCATCTACAGTACAGCCCGTGATTCGGACCGGACTCCAATGGAACAAAATGTAACACAATCCATCATTGACCCCTCTGGTCCATCTACCCATTTGCTCACCATCTCCTCTCATCTGTGCTCACATTTCCAACTTTTTACAATCCCTGAAGTTTTCCCAGCTGGAAATCCCAGAGTTGCCATATTCTCGGACTGAGGTACATACCTCTATGTAGCTGTACGCAGTTACATGTACATATGCAATGTATTGCACGCATTAGTGTCCTCCCAGAGTTCCAGTACCATTCCATACCAAAGCTGGTCGGCCTATTTTTGGGTGATCTGGGGTTACACCCACCCACCCGCCCTCGTGGTACCGAACTTTCTTTTTTTGAGATCCCCAATCCCCATACTTGGCGAGAGTGTGGTTGAGTCCGGTGGAGGCCGAACTGGTAGACAGGGGATGGATGGCCTTGGGAGCCTGTTGGATATATATCTATTACCTCTAATGTAAGCTGAAAGTGGAGTTAAGAAGATGGGGTTGATATGGAATTACTGGACCTTGTTTGACTGAGGCATCCGTCCACGAACCCGTCGTTAACTTCAGTGTTGCGCTTTCGTCACGCAAGCTACCAAGATTTCGATCAACCTCACGCCCGTCTCACAAGCCAAAGTGTGGGAAAATCCCAAACGGTAAACCCGAAGCCTCGAAAACGGCTGAACAAGTCCACAAAAACCGACAACTACGTTTACTGAAAGCGGCCGGCTACTTATAAGCAAAGCGATGAAGGCCTGGACGAGTCTTTCAATTATTCTCCGGCTCATGTCCTAGTTAGCCCTCGTGGTCACTACACCCATGTTTCCGTGTGTGAAACTGCATTGTTCACCCAATTACGAACGTCGTAGCCCGTCCTAGAGGTATTTACCCGGGTTGTGATACACCGGAAGACCATCACATTCCTTTTTTTGTTCCATGGTCCATGTTCTATTCCGCCATTGATATTATGGATGTTGCCTCAGACATCACCCATTCGGTACCAGGTATCATAGGCCTCGATCCATGTCCGTTCAAGCTGACCACGGAACGTAACGACACTATATCACCCTATCAACTGGCCACTTATACTTAACAGTTTCCAAAAATTGCATTCGTATTGCACTCTGATGACCATAAAGACATGTCACCCTAAATTTTGAACAAAGGAAGAAAGCTTGACTCTCAAGAAACCCGGATCACCGACCGACCACCGAACGTTTGGCCAACCAACACGAGGCTGTACGACAACGGACTGTACTTCTTACACATTTTGTGGCATTCCACCTACTTCCCGTCCTCTACACATTTCACAATCCTAGATACCGCTGCACTATTATTGAACGGGAAAAGCAGACAGAGATAGATATCTGCCTTTGTCAATGGGTATGAAGATGTGATAGAAGACTAGACCACTAGAGCGACGTCGAGGCTCGTGCCAGTGATGCCCTTTGTCACTGTGTTGGGTGCAAACTGCATGTTTTGCTGAGCTGGGATTAGACGCTGGATATCGACGGAATACTTGAACGATCCGGCTCCTGCCAAATAAATTGATTCTCGACCTCTACCTACTTCCGTCAGTCCACAAAGATCCAGTCAAAAACACAACAGAGATTGACCCAAGACCACCACAGTCCTTCGGCACTTTCATGTTAACCACCACAACCCCCAACCTCAACACCATGACGACCCTCCGTCACCTCGTCCTCCTCCTCCTCTCCACCATCTTCACGTCTCCCGCCCTCTCCTCATCCATCAACCTCCCTCCATCTCACCAATCTCTCTCCGATTCCTCCGACTCCTCCGAAACGACAACAACCGGCCTCTCCACCGCTCTCACATTCCCACTCGCCAACACCAAGGGTATCATCCCAACCCCACCGGTACCACCATCCATCCCCTCCCATCCTCCTGGAACCGACCTCTCCTACGAATCCACCGATATTCACCTCGATTCCCCAACCCAAACCTTCAACTCCAAACCCAACTCCGAACCCACCTCCTTCCAACCCAGCTCCTTGCAGTCCCTTCCGTCCCTCCAGTCCCTCCGCCCCTGCACCACCACCCTAACCACCACCCTAACCAGCACCAGCACCACCAACAACATCAACAACCGCCCATGCCCCCCATTCACCTGGGACGGCACCTTGACTTCCTACCCATCCACCACCACGCTACTCAGACCCATCGACTGCCATGGATGCATGTACCTGAGTGTCACGAAGGAGTGGGCGGTCGGATGTCCGAATTTGCATGTTAGTGCTACTGTGGTTGTGACGACTGCTAGTACGACGTGGAGGGAGGTGTGTGAGGGGGTTGCTGTGCCTACCTTCATGCCTACTGGTACACTTTGATGTTGGGACCTACCTGCTTTGACGTCGGGACCTACCTACCTACCTACTTTGACGTCGGGAAGGAGTGCAGGGGAGGGGAGGGGAGGGGGGTTTGAGATGGAGGGGGGCATGCGTGGGAGACTGGAATGGGGGCATGAGAGCTAACGCTTGGAGGTAGAGGGGGAAGAGGGGGTGTTGAGTGATGGCCGACGGACGGAGGTATGCGGATCGGATGTGGCCATTGATGTGATGAAAGACAGGCGTGCACTAGGGACAGGATTGTTGACTAAGAGGTTGAAAGGACAAGGACATGAACAAGAAAACATAAAGGTTGGAGATAAGGTCGGGCATACACGGCTTGTAGGTTGTTGGGTAGGTACTTAAGGACCGTGATAACATCGAAGAGACACGGAAGGAAGTCGGGTATTGGAATAGGATGTTACGTCGTTCCACGACTTACAGTCGAGGCCGACTGGAAGGTTTCATTCATGGAATTTTTCGGCGGTGTGATGCACCAGTTGTTCTGTACAGCCTCGCAGGAGTTGAGTTGGAGTCGATGGATGGTCCAGACTCGTCGATCAAGTCATCATGCCATTGGATGCCATCCCTGGCTGTATTTGGGTTCCATTACAAGTGCGGTACTAGTTAATACGCGGTCTGGCGGGCAAATGCCAGAAGAGGAAATGAGGCGGATGTCTACATCATAGAAGCTAAAGTGGCCCCAAGTTTGCGAGTACCTATTTAGTTAGGGGATGTAAGTTGGAAAAGAGACAGATCAAGGAGGAGAGAGAAATTAGACCAAAGTTTTGGCCTTCATTGACGATTGAACTCTTGCGTCGTAACCGATAGAAACGAAAGATCAACGCGACGATCACCACCACCACCCACTCCTCCCCTCACTTAATGCCCGGCCTGTAAAGGTGCTCAGATGCAGACTCGCTCGTCTACCTGTAGGATTCCTCGTAGCCCCTGCTCCAACGGTAGATTACATCCCATCGTTCCCGTCCCTCGAACCAGCCTGGCGGGAGATAAGGCACAAACGGCTGCATAGTATTAGGATCGAGGTAGGCACCGGCTTTCCTGTAGTCCCTGATCCACGCTTCATCGCACAAGGCATCATTTTCGATCGCGGTCACCGTCCGACCGTGAATCGGATCGATGAGCCAGAACCTGTCTTTGTCGCAGGGGACACAGCATTGTTCATACGTGCCTCCCCAATCGCTAGCTCCGCGGGGGCCTAGACAGACGACGTAAATCTCTTTTGCATTGACGACTTTCTCCAAGACTTTGGCTTCATCACCCATCGAATATCTGTCCCGCGCAAATTTCCACCGCTTGAGGTCCAAGAAATGGGATTCAAAGTACTTGAAAGGGGTGTCCCCGGTGTCGACCAGGTCCACGTCGAAATTGACCCAGATGTAGCGCGGTTCTGCCTCCAGGCCCAGCTCCAGCCGGTCCTCGGGTGTGTCGCACCTCACTGTCTCCGAGTCCGACCTCGTACCGGGCAACTGTTTGAAGGCCTTGTGGTAAAATCGGTGCCCGAGATGGCTCCGGGCCTCTCGACAAGCTTGTAAAGGTGCAGGGACGGGGGTGGATGAGCGTAAACGAAGGAGGCCGAGCCTTGAATGGTTGTATTTGGCTTTGACATCGTCGCTAACGTCCTCCCACTCGTAGGAGATGCGGACGTCAACCGTGCGAGGTTCGATAGTGAGCTCCCATATCCGTGCCCGAATCTCCCACGGCAGATGGGGGAAGAGGTGGAAGGAGGTGGCCATGGTAGGTATGGTGAGGGCTGCTGTTGAGATTCCTGAAGGTATGGAGTTTCTGTCGGCGCACCGAGCTTTATTGTTTTTGATGTTCTAAATCGTTGGTCTAGACAGGAAACTGGAACAAGTGGCCATGGAAAATCATGTGGTGTTGAGTCTTACATAAGACCTCGATGAATGGTGAGACGATGGAGCTGAGTTGCTCGAACGGCCTAGGGTCATGGCCAGGGGAGTTTGGTAGTGTACGCGTATCTGCACTCAGCCCCCCCTGTTTGCGCAACACCGCCACAAATTCAAAACCGCCGTGTGGCATGTACAAGTCAAATGGCCTCTCATATTTGCTTGCAGATACAGGGGTCGACCGCAGTGAGACAACAAGGCTCACGATATTCAAGAGAGAGCCTTGCACTCAGCCCTGCTGTCCATCCGCCTCAAATTTTGAGGGAAAATATGATGAACATGTTGGAGGTTTGAACGGGAATGGTTCACGGCGTACAGCGCGGGTCGTCGTGGACGGAAGGGGTAGTTAGGCGTCGGTCAAGGAGACGGAGGGAAATCAGATATTGGGATTGATGTGGCATCTCGCAAATGGAAACGAGGTGATGGTTGATGATGATGACGTGGCTAATCAGGATCCAAGCTTGTGGACAGCAATCTGTCCAAATGTGATTCTGTTTGAGGGAAGATTGACTATGATCAACTGTTTCACTTTGTGTCTCCCAAAAGCGCTAGTGAGGACTGTGCTTCCACGATTATAGGCCGTAATGAAATGGACGGTGATCGTGATGTGAGATCGATGTTGAATAAATAGTCGTGCCGAGGAGACGGGCGTCCTGGAAACTGGAAGCAGGATATCGAAATAAGAGGACGTGGCCAACCAAAGTAGCTTGCAGACAGATGTCCATCACATCGTGGCAGGCGCCAATACAATTCATGGGCTCCAATGTCCTTTGCATCTTCCTGACTGATTTTTTTTTGTTGCGAGGATAAACCGGAATGACCTGAAAGTCGGATGAAGAAACATGGCAAGGACGGATCTTCACTTCAATAGGGCATCGATAGCAGCAGCAGTGTGAGTGGACATAATCTTTGACTATGCTGCTTGGGATGTTCTTGTGGTATCTGCGGTCGACAGAGATGGTTGTTACCAGAAGACATCAATGTAGAGCTTCAATTTCGAACCCAACGAGCAGCGTCGACACTCATCCATGTTCCCTCGCTAGTTGCCTGCCTCCCCATGTCCTTTCTCTTCAAACCTTGAAAGTCGACCCAATCTCCCCACTCTTCACATTACTGAACTTGACCTCTGTCCAGCTCGCATCCCTCTGAATATCATCCACATGCCCTTCCTCCGGCAAACACGGGCCCCTTTCGGCCCCAGGCTGTGTCTCCGGATCAGCACCGGCAGGGAACGTCCCATCCAACCACTTCATCGCGCTTCCCGCATCATGCCACACGCTGAAAACCAGAACCATGCCCCGATGCAGCGCCTCGCCCATCTGTCGCAGTCCGCCCTGGTTGGCAAACGCGTTTACGCCCCCAAAGATCTGCTTGTTCTTGGCGCAATAATCGTCGGTGATGGTATCGCTCGTTGAATCGAAACCAGGCACGGCGATGGTGGAAATGCTGATCAGTTTGCCGTCTTGGAGGTAGAGCCGCTTAATGGCTGACAATTCCTTCTCCCCGGTGGTCGTGGTTTTGCTGACAAATTGATTGACTACAGTGAAAGGGCGGGTGGTGTCGACTTTGTTGCCCTCGCCGCGACCGTAGTAAGGGTGGTCGCCGAGGCGGTAGGGGTTGTAGTCGCAGCCGTCCTTGTCGCAGACGGATTGGTACTTGTCGGTACGACCGCAGAGAGCGCCAGAGCACTTGTAGAGCGCGGTGACGTTGCAGGGATGAGGAGTGAAGGCGGTGGCGCGGGAATTGGCTTCCCAGATGTCCATTTCGTTGCAGCAGGCGCCGTAGGATTCGAGGTTGGCCTGGATGTGAGTTAGGACTAGGACCAAGCGAGGCTATCTTGCGGGAGGCATTGAGAATAAAAGCAGAAAAGGAGAACGTACCTCGCCGTTGATGAATGCTGGAGTAGGGCACTGGGCATCGCAGTAACCCGTCCCATAGCTGGCTCCGGCTGGGTTCAGCGAGCTCTTGCCGCCATTAGCGAGCATTTCACTGAAGTAAAGAGCTCCATTGGTGCCACAAGGGAGTTTGCTGACGTCCACATCAAAGGTAAACTCTTTGTCAAGGAGCGAGAACATGTCGTAGTTGGTCTCGTTGGCAAGGAGGTAGACTCGCGGGGACACAAGACTGGTGGTGCCATCGGTCCGGTTGACAAAGAGATTGAGGGTCAGCTCGCTGCCGTTGGTGTGAATCCCGGATTCAGCGTAATCGACGCCCTCGAGGTTACAGTTAGCAGCACATGTCTCGGCGTCGGGACATACGGCTGGGTTGAGACCGTTGACCTTGCAGTTGGTGTAGTCGTCTGTGTGTGCCCATCTGTAGTCAGAGTCGAGGACTAAGGATGTGTCCTTCTGGATACAGCCATCGGCGACGGTACACGCCCATGTTGGAAGTTTGGGATGAACTTCGGGTGTCAGTTTGCCTGGCTGTTGAGCGGACACGGCAGTGGCCAGCAAGGCCGATAGAAGAATCCTTGGTGACATGGTCTATGAGCTTGAGCAGAACAAAGCTCGCCTTTGCGTGAGAGGGAAGACATGTCGGACAAGCTCATGGCAAGGCCGGCTTATATCGCAAGTGTGGACTTGTAGAGGTTGTTTCCAATCTTCTTTATCCTGGCCCTTTGTGATGAATCTCTGTTTCCTTCTCCCGGCAGTCGGCAGCAAAGAGCCGATAGCGAAGTGCTGCCATAGTGTCCTGTTGCTCTGTAGCCTATTCTCTACACTTGTGTACTCCTTGGCGTGAATCGGCTACCGTGGTCGCATTCCAATGATGGCACCGCGTGTTCCTGGAGGATGGCTCCCCCAGATCTTGGGTGATGATTGCCAAGTCGGATTCTCTGGTGGGTAAATCGGGGGATAAAAGCAAACGGGATATTTGCTGCCGTGAGCTGTCCCGGAACCAGTCAAGCCGTTCTATGCTGATTGCCTTATGCGTGCCGAGCAGAGTGACTCTTGATTCTGGAGCGCCATCCTTTGAAAGCTATGGTTCAACGTCGCGCCAAGCTGTCAAAGTTGGAGCCAGTTGGTGATGCGGAGAAAGAAGATCCGGGTTTGAGCCCCGAGAACGGAGATCATTGCGGGGGAGCCTGAATGGCGCCGGGTGGGTGGGGCCGTGTCTGCCTTCATGGAAAGCGGAACTCTCAAGCCTCACTTTCTCCAACGAACTGTCAGCCACAAGAAACGTACCCGTGGCGCTTTCAGTTGGAGAATCCCGGCCCCAAGCCCCCACAAGCCAGCGATTACGTTATCGCCGCTTTCCCAACTTGGCTCAGGTCGCCGGCCGGCGTAGACTCACCAATTCCGATGTTTACCATTGACATCATCATACAACTACAAAACACGGCGACTTTTTGAACAGCCAACTGTTGGCATTCGACACAACCCAAGACCAACAACAATTCTTCCCATCACCCGCTTTACTGCCCATCAATCACAAAAAGACCCGCCGGAACCAATGTCGCAACAACAGCTCTCCCGGCTCCTCCCTCTGCCGGACGAAGACCTCAAGCAAGTCTTAGATTACGCCTCAACGCTCTCCAAGATTGAAGCGATTGACCACTTCACAAACCTACTTGGTGACTCCCCCGCCGTCATCGACTTCATCTCGACTTTTAACGCCCGTCGCGCCGACCCAAAAGCGCCACCAGCCCCTTCCTCTGCCGCCCGAACACCGTCAGCACCCAGCTCAGCACAGAACTCGGCTCCCAATTCAGACATCGATCGAGTCCCTAAGCCCCAACGCAAACCGAAGAAGAAGCAGGGACCATTACAAGCCCAACCTTCTCGACAAGTCACAAACTTTGCCCTCGCGCCAGGGACAAAGGCTTACAACAAGAAGGATGCCGATCTCGAATACATCTCGGCCAGGTCCAAGCCGCCAACACCATCGAACGAGCAAGCCGGAGGGCCGAGCAAACCGCCACCACCACCCAAATCTACCGCACAACTCGCTCAGCCTACACCAAAACTACCGCCATCTGCCCACGGCACATTAATCTCCGACCTCGGCAAACCAAAGCCAAAATCAAACCCCGTTTCCCGCACCTCGACACCCGGCCCAAGCAACAACGGCAAGAACAATGCCACCAAGATTTCCATCGCGGGCGGTACTCCCATGCACGGCGCCTCCACCGCCCTCTCCGACCTCGACGACGCCATCCGCCAACTCGAAATCACCACCAACCCCACACACACCTCCAACTCATCCTCCGGCATCGCCTCGCGCCGGTGCAACTGCGTCGCGGCGCGCCATCCTTTGCTCGCTGCGGCACCCAACTGCCTCAACTGCGGCAAAGTCATCTGCGTCAAAGAAGGTCTAGGCCCCTGCACCTTCTGCAACCACCCTTTGCTCTCCCCCTCCGAGATTCAGCAAATGATCAAGGAACTCAAAGCCGAGCGCGGCCGTGAGAAAATGGCTGCCGACCGCGCAGCCAACAAGAAGGCTGACGTGGGCGGTGTGCCCAAACCATTTGCTCGACCGAGGGGGTACGGTGATGAGTACGAGGATGCGCCTACACTGCAACAAGCAGCGGCGAAACAACAGGCACAAACACAATCAGCAAAGCAAAAAGCCATCGAGCAGCGCGACAAGCTGTTGAATTTCCAAGCGGAAAACGCGCAGAGAACGACGGTCAGAGACGAAGCGGCGGACTTTGACGTCACGGCAATGGGAGGAAGCATGTGGGCTTCCCCTGAAGAAAGGGCGCTGGCGCTCAAGAAGCAGCAGAAGCTGATGCGGGAGATGGAGTGGAATGCCCGCCCGGAATATGAAAAGAGGCAGCAGGTGGTTAGTATTGATCTGGCGGGCAAGAAGGTGCTTAGGAAAGTCACCAAGGTGGAGAGACCTGTTACGCCTGATTTTGAGCCCGAGGTGGATAATAATGGACCAGGGGAGTATCATGTTGCGCCGTCGTCGAGGACGAGTGGTGGTGGTGCGTTTAGCAAGAATCCCTTGTTGGGAGGCATGATTAAACCTGTTTATGAACCGGCAGATATGAAAGAAAAGGGGGCCGCCGCCGAGTTGGAAGGGAGGAGGGATAAGAGTACAAGGTGGAGGAGGGTGCAGGATGATCGGGATGATAACGAGGCGGTCATTTTGGATGGAGGCATTTATGGAAGGAGTCAGGAAGTAGCGACGGATGCGATGGGGGGTGGGGATGATGAGCCTGCTTGAGGGTGAGCTGGCAGTCTGATATGGAGACATAGAAAGAGGACTAAGATGATATATTTTGCATTTCACCACAGTCTGGTGGTTGTGATACTTGGTGATATCTGCATGTGTCATGAGGACCTGTCTTGGGGCTGAAGCCCAAGAGAGAGGCAGGCATGACTTATGATAAGAGCTTCCATCGCGATAAGAGCTTTCACTTGATTCCACCCGAGAACCGAGTGAAAGTGGAATGCTCCACCCCGTTATCAATCAGCCCTACCATCGAGGTCCTCACCGCGGCTTGAGTCGGCATTCTTGTCGGGAGATGTACCTCCTATCGTGGCTCATATGGACGCCGTCTGGGTAGCAGGTATGTAGTCGACGCATGATGTTGCCCTAGGTATCTACTATTGTACTCAGTGACTCCAGTCTTCAATGTCATCATTGCTCATCGAGGCCTTTGCGGCGGCTGTGATCATGGCTGTTCTTGGTTTTTGTTTTGTTTTTTTTTTAAAAAAAAAATTTCCGTTCTTTTTTTCGTCCTCTTTTTTTTTCTTGGCGCGTCATGAGCACAACTAAGTCTCGAGATCTTGAGCGAGGCTCCCCCGTCCTGAGAGAGCTATCTCGAAATGAGTGATGAGATGGGGATAAGAGATAAGAGCTCCCTACGATGACTGAAGAGCTCCCCTAGGTCCTTGGCTGATGTCTTTTCCTCCCGGAATCATCAGCCTTACGGTTCGCACCATGTTCATCCATTTCCAGTCATCACATCTCACCGTCACCGTCACAGAAAGGCTTGACCCTTCTGCCCTGTGTGATGTCACAATAGTGTACTCGTCTGCCTGTCTCCGGCGACGGCGACGGCAGGGACCATCCGGGTCCGGTTCGCTTCGCCCGTACGTACAAGTACTGAAACAGGCGAGACGAATCGCAAGATTCCAGAAGGACGAGTCACAATATGTAACCGTACACTAGTTTAGTGTAGAGGTGTGGTGTGGTGTGGTGTGTACCCCCAACTTTAAGATTCAAAGAGTTCAGCCCAGTTCGTCATCCCCCTGAAAATGAAATGGCTTCCAGGTGGTGGGTGGATGGGTGGCACGGGAGGGAGAAAGAAAAACATGGAAATTGAGACAACATGGATGGAAGCCCCGCGTGCTTCGTCCTCATCAGTTGTGTTCACGGGCAGTCATCCTGCAGATGGGAGGTCTGCAAGAGAAGATGGAAGTGGAAGTGGAAGCTGGGAAAAGAAAGCTGGGCATCTGCAACGATTCCTCCTTGCCCACCGCGTGGGTACCTAGGTGGTCACTGGCCTGGACTGGACGGGACCGGTTATTCGGGACACCCGACAGCTGTTCCAGCTTCCAGCTTCCAGCTTCCAGTCTTCCAACAGGAACGAACCTAGGAACATCATCTTGCGAGCATCTGCTTGTCAAGTGGAAGCTCCAACAACGAAACGACGACGAACCAGTGTTCATCCAATCACAGCCCAGTGATAAGAAAAGGCGGAGCCCCACGTGTGTCTGCACTTCTGCCTGTCTCCCTGTGCAGTCCTGCACCTGAAGAAAATGCGGGGTGGGCATTGATAGCAGGCCAAGCCAACAGCTGAAGCTCGGCAGGGCAGGGGCCCCGGGGGGGGCGGTCATCGAGGGGCAGAAGTGGAAGACCAGAGACGGGGGAAGCCATCAGTCATGAGATTGGATAAGAAAGTCATTGAGTGGCCAATGGGGCGGTGAGGAGTGCTTGATTATGTGTAGATAGGCTGAAGACGGTTTATGTGTACCGGGGCCAAGGGATTGGAGAAAGTGCAGTGTGCTGAGGTCACGGTGTGGGTGATGCGTGCAGTGCAGTGGTGATACGACGGAAAGCTGCGGTTTGAGGCGGATGTAGAGGTACCGTAAGTGGGGTAGCGGGGGTTTCTTTCATCTTCTCGAATGGAAAGGGAAGGGGAGAACAATGAGCGAACGAAGACCATTTCGGTGATGGGGGGACAGAGGACAGATGACAGAAAACTGAAGCAGGAAAAGGTAAGATGGATAGATGGTTGGATGGATGGAAACACCAGAATGAAGGAAGAGAAGTCAGAATAAGCATTCATGATGTGTATCCCAGACAGCGTCCCTTGTGAATCTCCACGGCGGGAGATCAGAGGTCAACAGCGCAGTAGCGTGTCACTGCACCTTCCTCTGTCGGGTCTCACTGCGAGCACTCTCCAGTCCCCACTGACAAAAGCTTGGAACCACCACTTTTGTGACCTTTTGGAAGAGTGTGAATGGTGGTTGCAGGGAAGCACAAGGGAAGGATGGGCCGATGACCAGTGGAACCCTTTCCCTCCATCGATTCTTCCAGGTTGATCCAAGCATGGAAAGAGAAGCAACTGAAGCTCATGCGGATAATCCGAGACTTCAACTCACGTCGTGTGTCTCTGTTTCTGTCATTCCGCCTCGGACGCAGATAATGGACAGTAAAAGTGAACACACACCGCAAAAACACAAACATATCAGATCATGATTGGACCGATCACCGGCCCTTCTTTCAGGTCTTGTTCCAAATTCATCCCACTCTCAACAATCCAAATTGGCCAAACCACTCTCCATCAAACGATGGGTTCAAAGAAAACACGCTCTATGTAGTGTACCGACGCCCTCAATGCCTCGGGGGTAAACGGGGCCTCGGAGGCAACCGAATGGCCAATGCGCGGGCAATACGGGTCACGGTACAAGGTGGTGGTCGTAGAATGGGGACGTCAGGGGGAGGTAAAGCAACCATGTTCAGTTTAGACACAAGTGACCCGACTGGATTATGGACTTGATGCTATTGTTAGAGGTACCTTTTATCATTGGTATCGTATCTTTTGCGGTTCGTATCAGGTCACCTACCTAGTCCCATCAAGATGGACCCCGCTACGCCCACCTCATCATAGCTACCTCATAGCTCTACACCCTACACCGCGCCAAATAGCTACACACTAGAAAAAAGTCTAGACCCAAGGCAACAAACGCAGTGACATGTTCGGATGGGATCGGATGGTAACGTGAAAGTCACGGGCGGGCAGCACCATGTTGGTTTCCAGACCGCACCGCACCGCATGGGCACACTCGGCTGCTGGCTGACTGCGCCGCAACCGTGACGGGAAGCGAGCGAGTTTCCTTATCTTTGACCCGTTCCCGTCGCCAGGAACGCGCGCGTCCTTTTTTCCTTCTCTCTCACCTCTTCTATCTCTCCATTCCATTCCAATTCTCTCTTTGTTCTCTATCACCACTCAGTGTTTGAACACGTTCAACTTTGGGACGTGGTTGTTTGTTTTTCGAATTGCGACTTGCGACTTGCGACTTGCGACTGCTGCTGCTGCTTGCTACGTGCTAGCGAGGTGTTGGGACTTTTGCGACATCATACATACCATTACCATTACAGACCTAATACTTACACAACTCACACACCACAATGGTTCGTCACCGCCGCATCAAAACCACCACTGCTTCTTCTTCTTCTTCTGGAATCCAGTTCAGAGCTTCAAACCACACAATCGAGAACAGACAGGTTAACAGATGGCTTCACAACAGGCTACCAAGGAGTCCTTCGCGTCCAATGCGGCCATCTTGGCCAAGTTCCGCGATCTCGACCAGCACGGCAAGAGTGCGTTCATGTCCGCCTTTCGGTGTTGCTATACCACACTAAACACTGACATTTGACGCCAAAACAGTCATGGCCGAGTACATCTGGATTGATTCTGAGGGTATGTACTTTTCCACCGGATTGTCACAGGAAAAGAATGGCAAACTGACAGACAATCTTTCAAACTTACAGGCAACACCCGCTCAAAGTCTCGCGTACGTCTTATCTTATCGCCACCCTGCTCGGGATCAGACCACCACCACCACCCATCTCCCGTCACCACTGCAGCAATTGGGATTTGCGCAATCACCAAGAGGAATTGGCCAAAAGGAAAATCAAAACTAACTTTACCATCATGAACAGACGCTCGATGAAAAGCCAGAGGGCTACAAGCCCGAGGAGCTCCCTATCTGGAACTTTGACGGCAGCTCAACAGGCCAGGCCCCCGGTGACAACTCGGATGTTTACCTGTAAGTCATTATGCGCTTGATAATGATGAAACAGGACCATCAGTTACTGACCACTTTACAGAAAGCCGGTCGCCGTCTACCCCGATCCTTTCCGCCCTCCCAACAGTAAGCCACTAGCCCATCTTTCCAACTTGCAAGTCGTCTTGTTGCTAACTGTACGTGTAGACATTCTCGTCCTCGCCGAATGCTGGGATGCCGACGGTACCCCCAACAAGTACAACCACCGCCACGAGTGCGCCAAGCTCATGGAGCTTCACGCTAAGCACGAGCCTTGGTTCGGTCTCGAGCAAGAATACACCCTTCTCGATCTGAATGATCGTCCCTACGGCTGGCCTCAGAACGGTATGCCTTTCCCATCGGCTCATCCATGCCCGTGTCCAGACACTAACAACATGCAGGCTACCCCGCGCCGCAAGGTCCTTACTACTGCGGCGTTGGCGCCGGCAAGGTTGTGATGCGCGACATTGTCGAAGCGCACTACCGCGCCTGCCTGTACTCGGGCATCAAGATCTCGGGAACCAACGCCGAAGTCATGCCCGCCCAGTGGGAGTTCCAAGTCGGCCCCTGCGTCGGCATCGAGATGGGCGACCAGCTCTGGCTCGCCCGTTTCTTGCTGCACCGCGTAGCTGAGGAGTTCGCCGTCAAGGTGTCGCTCGATCCCAAGCCCATCCCTGGCGACTGGAACGGTGCCGGTCTGCACAGCAACTTTTCGACGGTCGAGATGAGGAAGGAGGGCGGCATGAAGCAGATCGAGGCGGCCATCAAGAAGTTGGAGGGAAGGCATAAGGAGCATATTGCTGGTAAGCTTGCCCGATCATAGGAAGAAATGGAGGCGGAGGCTAATGCGAGGAAAACAGTCTACGGCGAAGGCAACGAGAAGCGTCTCACCGGTCGTCACGAGACGGGTGCCATCGACACCTTCACCTACGGCGTGGCCAACCGTGGCGCGTCCATCCGTATTCCTCGCGAGTGCGCCGCCAAGGGCTACGGCTACTTTGAGGATCGCCGTCCTGCTTCCAACGCGGATCCTTATCTCATTACTGGCATCATCAGTACGTTTCTCTCTCTTCCTACTACCACCTTTCCGTCCTATACTTTCCAGCAACGTACTAACATTATACCTCTCTACTCAGTGGAAACCTGCTTCGGTGCGGTTGACGATGCGGTTGAGGCCTAGAAGGCGTGTCCCTCCAAGACAGGACAGTCTCGACTTCGAAGATATGAGGTCCAGGGGCAAGGAGAGTAACAGTTCCGGGATACAGTACGGACGGATGAAGATGGATGATATGAGGGCAATGATGGATTATGGATGATGATGATTGAAACGAGAACGAGAAGACAACGATCCGTGGCTATGGGTGGCTTGGAGTCAATTGAACCTGCAGTGCTTTATTGTCTTTAACAGCGTAGGTCTGGATGAATGGAATGGAGAACAAAGAAAGTTAAACTCACACCAGCTCGTTGACCGTTTGATAAATGATCATGGGCAACAACTTCAACGGCATGTTAACTGAGCCATGGGAAAGACGAGCCATGGGAAAGACGGGCCAAGTGTCGAGTCTCATGGCAACAGAAATAAACAACGATGGAATATATACTTGTTCGATATAGATCGGCGATAATGCCGAGACGGGACGGGACCCCCACGCCCTCCCGCACCCGCCAGGGTTAACGAACCCCATAAAACCCCGGGAAGGATGACGCGAGATAGCGCCAGACTAACCCCGCATCGCACTACGGGGATGCCGTTGTCGCCGGGGGGTCTTCCGTCTTGGAGATTGGTAATCATCCGTCGTCCTCCAATTCCATCAACAATTCCATGTCCGTCTCAAAACAAAAGACATTCCTGTTCAACATCAACATCAACATCAACACCACGGCAACACCAAGACCACCACAACAACCTCACAATGACGCTCATCAAATTCTCTTCCCTCGACAAGGAAACAAAAACGAACCCAACTCTCAAAGGCCACAAACTCGTCTTCATCACTCCCTGGGAACCAGCACAAGACTACATCGACTCTCTCCAGAAACAGTTTCCCGACCTGGTCATCGAATGCCACAAGACCGAATGGAGGGCCCCAGGAACCGGAGCAGGGGAGTCTCCTTTTCCCATTGAACAGTGGAAAGACGTCACCATCGCCTTGACTTTTACCTATCTCCCGCAACCGCGAGATGCGCCCAAGCTGCAGTATGTCCAGCTAATCAGCGCCGGAGCGAACCATATCCTGGATCATCCGCTTTTCAAAGAGACCGAAGTGGAGTTTTGTACTGCTAATGGTGTTCATGGGTTTGTTTTTCCCCTCCCCCTTTTTTTCCTCTCAAGCCCAGACACTGACTGACTGACCAATGCACCTGGGCTACAGCCCCCAAATCTCCGAATGGCTCCTCCTCACCTACCTCGCCTTCAACCACCACCTCCCCCACTACCTCTCCCTCCAACAACAAGCCCACTGGTCCCGCGACAAGTCCGATTCCATCCAGGACGCCACCGCCAAAACCATCGGTATTCTCGGCTACGGCGCCATCGGTCGCCAAACTGCCCGTCTCGCCGTCGCCATGGGCATGAACGTCCATGCTTTCACCTTGCATCCGCGGCCCACGCCCGAATCCCGCAAAGACCGAAGCTGGGCCCCCGTCGGGATGGGTGATCCCGAGGGTATCTTTCCCTCTAAATGGTTCTCTGGATCCTCCAAAGAAGACCTCCACACCTTTTTACGGTCAGGATTGGATCTCCTGGTGGTATCCACCCCCTTGACGCCCGGGACGAAGCACTTGTTGGGCAAAGATGAGTTTGAGATTCTTTATGAGGCTTCGCCTACTGTCAAGGTTATGAATGAGGAAACGGGAGAGACGGAAGAAAGGGGGAGGACTTTCGTGTCAAATATCGCGAGGGGACCGGTGGTGGATACGGATGAATTGATTGAGGCGTTGGAAAAGGGATGGATTAGGGGTGCGGCGCTGGATGTTACGGACCCGGAACCGTTGCCGGATGGACATAGGCTTTGGAGCACGAGGAACGTCATTGTTACGCCGCATGTGAGTGGGGCGAGTACGAGGTATAATGAGAGGGTGTTGGCGATTTTGGAGGAGAATCTGGGGAGGGTGGGGAGGGGGGAGAGGTTGGTTAATGGGGTTAGTAGAAGGGAGGGGTATTGATGGTGATGGAGGGGAGGGACATACTTGATGGGATGTTGGGTGGTTCTTTGTGAGTGAGTGGGATACACAATATGGAAGCGATGTTAGATCTTAGACGGCTGGTAGGAGAATATGAAAGAGGTTGTGATCGTGGCCGGTGGCTCCCGTTGCTACCTGGTGTTTGCGTGTGCTCGTGTGATTTTGCACGCAGGTAAATACTGACTCTTTGCAGGCAAAGAGAGAACGAGAAAGAATTGTGTTTGCGAGCCCAAGCAGTGGAACTTGAGATCTTCTGTGCAGATGTTGATCTGATCAAAGTCTCGCCTGTCAAGGTATGCTCCTTCCATCCTTCGGTCCTTCTCTTCACCGCAAGTGCTAATCGTTTCTCGGCTTTGCTCCCACCGGGAGTGTAGCCCACCATAGGAAGAAGAACGATAGGACGACTGCCTATACCTTGAACGACATCTGCCATCCTCTCCATCGAGGGAGTTCACCGTCCACTGCCTCATCCTATGCATGCGGTTTCTCTCTTCAACTCCCGCTCTTCACCGATTAAAGCGGTCAACGACTGTAACCAAGTCCGACTGTTGCAAAGGACGAACAAAACTTGCCGTCTTTTCTCGCAAATGTACTCTTCTATCCATAACCCTTACTGCCAAAAAGCAAATTCTTTCCTTTTGACTTAGGACACCTCGACTTCCTGCAGTCATTACTCTCGGCTCTCCTCAACTCTTGAGCATGTGAAAGTCCTGGACTCAGGTCTGGCACCTATAAGAAGACTGGTTCCCCTGGGCTAGATGAACGATTTTTTTTTTTTTTTCGTCCAGATCGGTACCGCTTTTCCATCTTGGCGTCTTTTCTCTTCACAATTCAAAGAGTCCAACACTTTCACCTTGCAGTTCACGCCTTGTTCGAACTTCACTTAACTGTGTTCATTATAACATCGCCGCTTTTTCATCTTTCCTTCTCTCTCTTTCAAAGCTCACAAGCCTACAGTGCTTCCAGTTGTCAGTCTCTCCCTTCTTCCCCCTTCGCAGGGTCCATCGCATGGAACATCACCGCTTTTCCATCTTCTTTTCCCATCAGACCAACCACGCATCACTCGCGCGCTTCGCCAGCAACTTCTCCAAATGAACTCCATGGCAAAGTCACTTTCGAAAGACCAAAGCCCTCTGAATCGATATCGCTACCAATTTGTGACGATACGCATTCCCCGCTGAACTCCGCGCTGAACTCCGTGTCGAACTCCTCGTCCCCATGACCTCCAATGGCCGGCAACAAGAACGCCAGCAGCAACAACAACAGCTGGAACAGCTGCATCAGCAACATCTGGAACAACTGTTTCAGCAACAGCTGCATCAGGAACAGCTGCATTAGGAACAGCTGCATCAGGAACAGCTGCAACCAAACATTCAATCCAGCTCAGTTTCAAGAACCAGCAGCTGCGGTGCTTTGGCATCTGCGGACGACTTCTGGAAATCCTCTCGACTCACATTTTCCTAGAGGCCTCCTGATTCTAAAGGTCCCGATCTCGACACCATCCCGGTGCTCTCAGACTTCTATCATCATCACCACCAGCGGACGAAGAAGACTGGTTATCAGATCAGATTGTCGCGAGTCTCGCTACACTAGCTCGCAACGATCGGGGAGCCGCAAGTCCGACTTGGTGCCGGTGGATGCATACGGCTTTCCGAAGCAAAGGAGAAGACATGAATAATCCAGGAAATCAGGACGGGGACCGGCTCCAGACGGCCAGGCCCCAAGCCGACTCTCAAAGAGAAGTGCCCAACTCGGGACCGGAAGGCGGCTGCTACAAATAGAACATTCTCATGTGGCAGGCATGCGAAAAGTGCTGCATTACAGCATGAAAAGTCAAGATTGACTTTGGCACCTGGCGTGTCTGGAAATAAACTTCTGCGCAAGTAGGTGCACTTCGCAGAGGGGACGAAACCCCCGATGCCGGACACTCTCAAGGGTCCTCTTCGATGTTCTCCTTCCAGAAAGCCAAGGCATGTGCCACAACTTACTGCTGGGTTGCGATGTATTCTCCATGATGTGCATATAAACCCAGGATCCCCACACATTTGGAGCAGTCTTACCGTTTTCACCATCTTCACCCGCTCCATGATTTTCACCATCCTCAGCTTCACCAAGAGCTGTTCCCTCCAACAAGCGGTCTCCATAAGCAGCTCCCACAACCCCACTGGCAGCTCTCGAGATATGTGACTCAATCATCCGATCTGTCATGTTGCTACCATCGCAGACACTTTCAACATGATCATGGACGACATCGGATTTGGGATCTACGACACAATAAAGCATTTTGACATCTTCTATCCCGGGGAGATTCCCGTCTGACCTTTATCGGCTTTGGCGGGGGCTGAATTCCTGTGCGCTTCCCGCTACATTCTCACCACCGGACCCATCCCTCCCGCTACTGCCTTTCTGCCTTTCTTGCGAAGGAAGAAGGAGGGCCGCTTGGCCAGTATTCTGGCGGCAAAGGCAACTGCCGAGGAGGAGGATGATGAGTAGACAGGTTCGGGACTGATTGGGGATCAGATTGGCATCCACTTGGAACACATCTGCGCTGGATGCTGGGTAGGTACCTACTGGAAGTTCTCCTTGATTTTTGTTACTACTCTTCTCTCGGTCAAACTCTCTGGAGTTTTCAACCGCTGCGAATCGGCAACCGACATGAGGGTGATGATTACCACTTGGGTAAAGGCTGCTGTTGCAGCAACAGTAGCAACCGCACCATCAGTTCAGCGAGCCCAATCTCGATGATCCCGAGGGCCACACGCATGACTTGCTCTGCAGCCCCCACCCTGAATCGCCTGGCTGGCTTGATCAGCGCGTTTACAACGCTCGTGTGGGAGACATCATCCCTCTGCCAATACTTCAATACTTCAATAAGCCAAAACAGTTCAAAAACATGGCAGCCATGATCGGAGCGTCAAGTACCAATCTCCTGAATATCAGAACGAGGGAAAGGCAGAGGCATGGCTTCCCTTCCTGCGTTCACTTCCAGCACCATGGCTATATCCCATCGGTGTTGTGTATCACTTCATGGCTGTAGAGATCACCGGTTGTTTTGAATGTCTGACCGCAATTCGGCTCTGTACACTCATAAGGCTTTTCGGTGCTGTGTTGATTATATGGGTTTGTCGGATTTGTGTTCGGTGGATTTGTGTTCGGTAAGTTGGCAGGTTGTTTTGAATGTCTGACCGCAATTCGGCTCTGTACACTCAAAAGGCTTGTCGCGCTCAAAGTCAGGCCCGGCCGAGTTGGCCGCTACTGTAAGTTTATATGTTATCCCAGTTGGTTTTTATTTTTGCCTTTCTCTTCTCGTCTCCTTACAATCTACCTCATCCTCTCGGTCCTCTCTATTCTTTACTAACTAGAAACAGGCGGTGGCCACGACAACATGTCCCCTTCCGGGTCCAAGAACTCGGCGAGGCACTAGCTCGCCACTAATAGCAATAACAACAATAGCAACAGCAGCAGCAGCAGCAGTCCCGGCCGGAGACTTGGCAGCCTCAATCAGGGATAGGAGATGTAGCCCCCGTTAATAATACGCCCATCTCAGTGGACCGTCTTGCGGTTGACTTTGGCAATTTGACCTTTTCCTCCCGCGGGAGTCTCGAATTGGCACCTGCTCCTGCTTCCGCCGCCCCTGCCAATGCCGCCGCCCCTGCTGACGCCGCCGCCGCCCGGGAGCGCCCGGAGCCCTAGTGGCGCCCTTGGGTGCTCAAGAGCCTGGAGAATTTGGATCGCTCGCTCGAGTCAGCTTGTCCAAGTCACCCATCAGTGTATTGAGGAGCTCAGCTTCGAGGGAGAGAGAGACCCTGAGAAGCACAAAGGGCAGACACTGGAATCCCAACTATCATAGTCGTTCCACTCAGACAACAACTGAGAACACCATCTCGACGTATCGCCTTCAGTTTCCCAACAGTCTCAGTGGCGGCTTGCATCGTTCTCCTTGCTTGATGCTACGAGTCGGTCGTGCTCTGCAAACCTCAAGGAATGGAAGCAACTGTCCACAGAACTTCCCGCCCAAACTGAGATCGGGGGTTTCTGCTGCCAACTTGATCACGTAGGCGTTCACCTGCCCTTATCGTGCCTTTGGCCGCTGTCTGTCCCAGGGCCCATCTTCGAATGATGACCGTCTAGCGAAAGGGGTCCGTCACCCTCATCGCCTGTTTGGCAATCGTTCAACGCAAGAGGCACCAGGTAGCTTTCACCTCACCACCCGCTAATTCAGCCCCAGTTGGCGAATGGCGACTCCGCATCCGCCACTTCCAGGTACTAAACCAAACCAAGCCGCCGTTCGTTGATTGATCCCAATCAGTCACAGGTTACTAGGTAGAACGCGGCCGGTCTGAACCTACATGCCGCATGCCATATCGGAACCGGTTTCAGTTACGTCTGGAACCAGAACACCATCCTACAGTACATGGGGCGACTGTACCGAATTGGCCAGAGGGACGTGCCGCCATCCGAACCACCCAAGCACCAGAACCATTGTTGGAGCCCTGGATCAAAGACGAGGCATCAACACCCTCTGCCATTGCCTTTGCATCTTTGCTTGGGAGCCGCCTGAGTTATCCGTGCGGAGAGTCGCCTGGTTCTCGTTGTATGGCTTCAATGACGTCCCCCAGCCGATCGATGTCATGGCAATCTTTCAGCAACAACGAGTTCAGTCCTGTTGCGTCCATGTCGGATTCGTCGTTGTTGTTGTTGAGGGCCGTGAAGGTGGTTGGTCCATGTACTGGAATGTTCGGGAAGGCTTGGGCAATTCCCCAGAATTGACGATGAGGAGCTTCACTCGTTGTTCCAAGCAATATAAGCGCCGTGTGGGTTCTCTGCGCCTAGTCATCTCCTGGACGCTTTGTAAAGCATACCTACCTCGCTAGGCTTCTCCGGGACTGTATGTCCTTCGTTTACCATCATGCGTGATCATCAACATCAACATCAGGGGAAACATGGCCTCCGAGCTAAGCATACCAGGTAATTTGAACACGAAGCCCTCACCCGTTTCGAACAGGCAATCACAAGCAACTTGGAGAGCCGTCACCTCCTTCTCTCCCTCGTACCCTATCCAGGTGTTCTGGCATCATCGCTGTCTTCAAATCCAGACCATGGTCGAGGTCTCCAGGCGTGATGAGCTCTGGATATACGAATCAAGGCGGTACCTCCAACGCTGGCAACTATCCTTCCTCTCTGGGCCGTGATAGTCTGTAATTCACTAATGAAGTGGCGCACGTCTCTGCCGCGTCGACCGGCTGGTATGTCCACGTCTGGGAGTGACGGTTTTGATAAATGGTTTGGATGATATGGTCAACCAAAGACGAGATGAAAAAGGGAGGATACCTTGCAGCGATAAGCTGGTGGTGCTAAATTGCTCATTTCGTCTGATTCACGTGTGTTGGATCGGTTGGGGCGTTGGTCAATTATCGTCTTGCGCATGATGGGTCCAGGGAAGTCGGTCTTGTCTGCCAGATGTTTTCGCAACGGAGTGTGAAGGGCGGGGGTCGGTGGAATTGGTGCCCTAAAGAGGGTTCTGGTGCCTTGGAGAGAGATGGTCTGAGAAGCCTCTGGAACGGCGTCCATCCCGGTTCAAGGACTACGATCGCAAGAACTCTCCACGCTGACGACACTCGTATTGATCACCAGAGAAGTCCAGCGGCAGAGATGTGGTCCAAAGCTACCTTAACGACATCCCTTCCGTCAAAAGAGGCGACTAGCCTAGGGCCTTGTTCACGTCGGTACAGGTACCTTATCATGTCCGTCGCTGTCGTCGTCCAAGGGATTTGCAAGTTTTACACTCATGAGGTTGGTTTGGTTAACCCCTCTGGTTGCCGTTGTTCCAGGGGTGCTTTGGCCTAAAGGTCCGTCGTGATTGAGTTGACAGGGCTGACTTGGGCGGCCATTGAAGCGAACGTGTTGCGGCGTGGAGCGAATGAGGTGTGAACAAGAAGAGTAGCAAAGTTACTAACAATGTTGAAGAGAAAGGAATTTAGATGAGAAATTGTTCCAGGGGCCCGGGAGAGGGATCTTAAGGGGCTAGCTTTCTGGGTGGCCGGCCCAACGGATCGTAGCCCTTCCATGATGGCAGGTGCGGGGGCATTTGGCCATTGAATGCACATGCGGAACAGTCGGCCAATGTGTTGGAGGATGGTGGAAATATTCCAAAGGGCACGAAGGAAAACCCATCGCAAAACTTGACTGCTGGTGGGCGTTCGAGCTGACTGCGCTGACGCTGGGATTTAACACCAGGATGTCGATGTCCGTATGTGGCGGTTGGTGATGTGGTTGCTGGGACCGGATGCGTCCAGGGTGAGTTGGCTACAATGAGCACTCGTTTTTTGGCCAACTTCCATTCGAGCAACCGGGATATGATCCAGGTGAAGACAGGAGGCTCGACATGGAATATTGCCGTAGCCACTATGGCCTATCGACGTGGCAGACCAGCTTCCCAAGTGGCAGCCAGAGCAGTTAGAGGTTCATCAAACACCATGGAATCAATACCTCAAGCCAAGAACAAGGTCCCTTGTTCAAAACGACCATGGCAGACCCCAAGCCTCATCACCAAATTCACCAAAGACATCGCCCATAGAGGTACACCAAAGGGTCACCAGGCCAAACGTGCAAGCCATGTACAATGACACGGCCCTGGGCAGCACTGTAAGTACCAGAATCGCAAATAAGGAGCGCCCCACATCCTCCTATACGACTGCTCGTTCAAACACACCCGCCCCATGACACCCGTCCTCTACGCCAATCTAGTCTTGAAGTGCACGAGCAGGTAGGTGCATGAAGCGGCTTCAATCATACCGCTTCACCACCACATTACAGCCAGGAAAGAAACTCCAGCTCTAGCGATGCGGCTTTGTTCCTGCAACCAGAATTGAAGGGCAAGCCACGTGCTCCAGTCGCATTCAGGGAGCACATATAATGACCGACCCGAGCGGGTTTAAGCAAAATGACCTACCGTAGAAACTCGGTAAACTGGCAAAACGCCTTCCCTCTTTCAGCGCCCGATAGTAAGCATAGGAAGCAGCATATAGAATGTGCTCTGTACGCCCAGTTTTGAACGCAATTCAATGTACATAGTGTCGCTAGCCGTCTAGGGTAGTAGTTTCTCGGTTCTAGCTATCTCTCTATTTATTTTCTACCCCGTACTACCCTCGTTATCGTTGTCGTTTTGCCGTTATTACTAGAATAAATAGAGGTAAAAGTCCCTAATCTAGCGCTCTAACGCTATCCTCCAATTAAGAGTAGGTTTAGAATTGCTGTAGTCCCGCGGTTAAACTTTATAATCGTTATAAAATTAAATAAGAAAATACGGTTAAACGAATATAATATTTCTATTAATGTTAATAAAAGTTATAAGTTAGTAAAAATACTTTGTATAATAAAAGTCGTTAGAATCGTTAATGGGATTCGTAAGTAAGTTATTGCTTACTTTATATAATAGTATATTAATTATTATAGTTATTATTCGAATTATATTCGAAATAGTAATAGCCGACGCTGTAACGGTATTTGTAATATATCGTACGAATAAATGTACGACTTCTTTAAAATTTCTATTTGAATAATAGTGAATTAATAGGCGAATTGCAATACTATATTATTAAAATTAGTAAGAGAGGGTAAAATAATATAATTAGAAATAGAAGGACAATTATATAACGTATTTTGGATTGCCCGCTAAAATAATAATTTAGTAATAATAGTATAATTTCGCCGCTAATCTAAAGTTCTCTTTACTATAATTTACTCTAATATTATTAGGAACGTAGGCGAAAGGTAGGCTGAGGTGACTACGGTCGTGGCTATACGTAGGGGATGGTAAGTTAGGGGTCAATCCAAAGATATATTGATAGCTACCGACTATAATAAACTATACTTTATTAAACCTCTTTTATATTTTGTATAAACTCTATCCATCCGCTAAAGAGTATTATAGAATCCTATATTCGTTTAGTACCCTAACGTAGTACCGGATTATCCTTCCCGCGAGCCCAACCTAATATAGGCGCTACCATTATTAATTTACCGCTTTAGCCGATAGGGTAGAGTAATAGCCGTTAGAGTATTTTTATATATAGGTTCTTAGCCTCTTAATACAACCCCCCTCCTTATAGGTTCTATCCTTAAAACTTTTATAATTTATAGTAAATTCCGTTAAATAGCAGAGGGTATTAGTATTATACTATTATAGTATTATTAGACTATGTTATTGGGCTATATTATTAGCGAGGGTATAATATCGTCCTCACTTACTAGTTCGGCGAACCGTTGCTTGTAATAGCCGCCGATACTGTATTCCGGCCCTTATAGCCGCTCCTCCGTCTACGAGCCGCCTATTAGAATATTAGTATAGTAATATCTATTCTTAAAAGTTCTAACTATAGATATAAACCTACCCGCTAGAAAATTGGTATTATAATATCTATTCTTATAAATTCTATATACGGGCCCGAAGCTATTTATTAAAATATTAATATTATAATATCTATTCTTATATACCTCCAACGCGGATATAAAACCGCCTACTAGAATATCGGTATTATAATATTTATTTTTATAGGTTTCCTAATACGGATACGAAGCCGCCTACTAGAATATCGGTATTATAATATCTATTTTTATAAGTTCCTAAACGCGGATACGAAGCCGTCCGCTAGAATATTAATATTAATATCTACTCTCGTAAATTCTAAATATAGCGAGCCGCCCGCTAGAATATCGGTATTATAGTATCTATTCTTATAAACTCTAAATATAGCAAACCGCCCGCTAGAATATTAGTATTATAATGTCTATTTCTATAGGCTCCTAATATAAATACGAAACTAATATCCGATTTAAGAATTGACCGGCTTCCCGCCTATTATTTAGTAGGCGTATAAGGTAGTAAGTATTGTTTTGTCTAACGATAGGTACTACGCTAAATTTTAGAATATTAATAAATATTTTAAAATATTAACGTGCGGCCGGATTCCCGACCGTTATTAAGATTAGTATTTAATAAGCGTACGAAGTAATAAGTATTATTTTACCTAATAACGGGTACTATACTAAATTTAAGAGTATTAATAAATATTTTAGGATATTACTATAATTATACCCTTTTATTCTTCTTACAAAATACTCTCCCTTATTAGCATCCGCTATACGGTCTAATACTTTCGTAGGATACCCTCTATTATTTATACCTACTATAGGATACCTATATAATTATATCCTAAAACGTTTTTTATTAGACCCTCTATATATTTTAAGAATATTATTACTAATAACCCCCGGAATTCCACTTATATAATACTCTTTATAATTTATACCTACTATAGTCTATTATAATATTTAAATATAATCCCCCTCCCTATAGGTTCTATCCCCGGGACTTTCGTTTCCTTCTTTCGCTTCCTTTAATTTTAAATACTATTCCTATTTTAAACCCCCTCGCTAATATTATACCTTCCTAAATACCTTCTTATTACCTTCATTTTACTCTTTATATTATTCCTTTCGTTCTAATAGTATAATTCCTAATTATAACCCCCACTCTCCCTACTATAATCCGAACTATATACCTTCCCTTTTTCGCCCTTCTCTCCTACCTCTTTATAATTACCCTACTATTTATTTATCCTATTCTTCCTCTTTTAATTACTACCCTCGTTTTATTTTCTTATTTATTCCTTCTTACTATTCCTACGCTTACCTACTACTTCTTCTACCCTATATTATTTTATATTCGTTTACTTAGAATTATATTCGTTTACTTTAATTTATATTCGTATAAGGATTTCCTCCTTCGTTTATATAATATCCTTTCCGCCTACCCTCTTCGCTTTTCTTCTTCTTCTTCCTCCTATCTTTATTTTTATTATTATATCCGCCCCCCCCTTATTTATACCTGCCCCCCCTATATTTACATCCGCCCTCCCTATAAATATACGCCTTACTATTATATATTTATATATTAACCCCCGCTTCCCTAATACGTTTAATTAGTATATTTATTTCCCTTTTCTATTTTCCCCTTTCTATTCCGTCTTCCCCTTCCTTTTACTTTATACCTAATATTAATTTTCGCTCGATTATTCTCTTTCCTATTCTCTAGCAATATCCGTCCCTTCGTTTATTTAGGATATAATATTATTTTAACTTAAATATTTATAAACGCTCTAACTTTGAACCTATATAAAGTTTTTGAATGGATTGGCCTGAATACCTACTAGATTAAAGGTACGTTTTCTTTTTTTCTTTTTTTTTTTCTTTTTTCTTTTTTTTTTTTTATTAATATCTTTTCCTTCCAAAGTTCAATAAAACATCGTAGTATTCGCTATCGCTACGCTACTATATATTCGAAGTCCCTTACGGTATTTATAATTTATAGAACGTTATATAGGATATAGTAATTAAAATTATACGCCTTACTAATACCGATAGCCCCCTACCTACCCTCCTTTTATAATAATTATATTATTCTATAATAGTATTTTAAATAATTATATAGGTGCGTTTAATTAATAATAATCTCCCTATAATATTACTTAGAATGCTTTGTATTCCTAACTTTAATTGTAAGGGCTATTCGAAACTAAACTATTATAATATTAATAATACTAATATTAATACTAATCTAGTAGCCCCTACTAATTCTTTTATATATATTTCTATACTAAATATTCCTACTTATATCCCCCCCTCCTCCGGTTGCAACTATAGCCTTTAATATTAATTAATAAATAGAAAATTAGTATTACTAAATAAAAAATTAAATAAATTATTAGAATTTATATAGGAGGACTATAAATAAATAGTATAAAATAGTATCTACAAACGTTATTAATAAACGTAGTAGTGTACGGGAATATTTCTCTTAAAATTATAAATTCTAATTCTATATCGATAATAATAAATATTACTAGGGACTTTTTATTTAGAATAATAATAAATAATACAAATTATACTCTTCCTAATACTTTATTAATTTTCTACGAAGAATCTAAATTACCTCTCCTCCCTATTTCTTATTCTATTTAGTATTTCTATTCTATATTTTATATTTATATTTTACATTTATATTTTATATCTTTATATTATTTCCTACGTCTACGTTTTACGTTTCTACCTTATATTTCTATTTTATATTTCTACTTTAGTATTTTTACTTTATATTTCCTCTTTATATTTTTACTTTATATTTCTATTTTATATTTCTACTTTATATTTTACATTTATATTTTACATTTGCATTTTATATTTGCATCTTATATTTATATTTCTTATCTATATTTTATATTTACGTTTTACATTTTATATTTATATTTCATATTTATATTTTACGTCTTATATTTATATTTTATATTTCTACTTTATATTCTTTAATAATTACTATTCTCCTACCTCTACTTAATTAATTCTTATCGACCTAATAGTCGGCCCGCCGCCAATATACTACTACTATATTTCCCTAACTTTATATTCCTTAAAAAAGTCCGGGTAATTTATATCCTCTTACAATACCTACGAATTTTTATTATTTAAATACCCCTTCTATTTAATTTAGAATTAATATTGATAGCTAGATCTATAATATTTTATAATCGCTTTAACTTTATACTAAATATTATTCTCCTCAATATTTATAACTTCCCTCCGTAGTATTACTATAGCGGGATTCCTATAGTATAATTTTAATAAAATAATAGAAAATATTAGGTAAATTTAGTAATATATAGGGAGTATAAATTAGTACGCTATTTTCTTCTCTTTAATAACTTTAGTAATTTAGAAGGGTTTTAAAAATTTGTCCGCTAATTTAATACTTAAGTAATATTATTTAATATACTTCGTATTAAATAGAATTTAACTCCCAACGTCGAATTCCTTTAATTTCCGAACTTTATTATACTATTTTATATACTTCTAATTAATAATTTTTAAAGCTACTATAATTTCTAACTACTTTCGAAATAATTTATCGATCCAATCGGTAATTATTATAAGAAGGACCGTCTTTCGCCTCCGCTCCGGATCTGTAAATCTTTAAGGATAATACCCGAAGAGTAGTTCCGAAAGGGATTTTCTAATAATAGTATAAAAATAATTATTATATATCTACTATATAAATATAATTTTTTCGGCCTAATCGACCTACTTTATATTATAAAAAATCCGAAGGTATAATTCCAAATTCTAATTCTACCTCTCTATTTATCCGTTCATTTAAAGGTATTAAACTATATTAAAGTATTTATAAATATTTAAAAATTTATAGTAAATTTTTTAAAATTAGTTTATAAAAAAGCTACCTCTATCTAATATAATAGAATCCGGGAAACTAAATTATTAAAAAACGTTTTACTAAAAGAAAAACGCAAATTGTTAAATATTAATCGTTTTTTACGTAGGGATATATAAAACGTATTTAATAAAATAATTAATAATAATAAGAATTATATTATAAGTCCAATTAAATATAAAATCGAATAATTTTAATAATCTAATAATAAAATCGTATAAAATATTTTACTAAAGGATAGTAGGGATAGGTAGCGACTTTAATAGCTTATATAATTAAAAATTACAGTGCTTAACCTTCTAGTATATTGGGTATTTATAGATATATACTTCGATATCGGTCGTTATAGTAAATTAATAATAGAATTAATTAATATATTTTAATATCTTCCTCTAACCCGGGTATCCGGCTATTACTATATTATAGTAAGTATAGAATAATTTAACCTATATACATTCTAATATATAAACTTAATATCGATACTATAGAGTTCTATTTTCCTTTATCTTTTAATTCTTTACCTATCTCTTCTCTTCACTATTCTTCTATACTTCTTCGATAATAAATAAATTATTTTTCTATACTTTTAATAATTATTATTCTAATAATAGTAATTACTCTTCGTCCTTTTATACTTTTACTATTACTATATACCCGCCTATATTCTTTACTATAATACTTTCGTCCTCCTTCTTTAATTTAATAGTGGTTTTATTTATAATTTTAATTCTCTTATTTACTACTCCGTCCTCTTTATTATTCCCTTCGACCTCCTTTTACTTCCTTCCCTTTCTATTTAATTCGCTTTCCTCCTTTAATTTCCGCTTTTCTTCCCGCAATTTAATTCCTTCGTCCTCTAATACTTAACTTTCCTCTATTTTATTTATATCCTATTATTATTCCCTTTCTTCTACTACCATTTTCTAAACTTCCTTTCTAATTAAAATTATTTATCTTACTAATATTTTTAATATTTAACCTTCCTTTATCGTCCGACCTTTCTCTTTATTCCCTTTAATAATTTTTATTAATAAATAATCGCCCCCTATTTCCGGTTCTTCCCTTTGTAATTATAATTTCCTTAATAATTTATCCGCCGGATTTAACTTTCCTAGATAATATTTAATTCTAAAATTATACGCTACTAATTCTAACGTTTACCAATTCTACTTTGCGCTAGCCCGCTCCTTATTTTAAAAATATTATAAATTTAAATAATTTATAATTATTAAAAATAATTTATCTATATATAATAAATATTACTTTTATATTTTTAACGCTCTTATAACTATTAATAATTCTCTATCCCCAACCCTATACTTTATTTCTTCCGGCGATTTCTTTTTTAAAAAAAAAACTATTAGGTACTATTAATTTCTATAAAGTTATATAAGGACCGCCCTAATTATAAAGTTTAATACGTTTATCTCTATTCGGATTTATAATATTGGGTCGAAATAATATAATATAGGAATTTCCTAAAATAGTTTTTTAAATTCCGCGAATACTTCTTCCGCTTCCTTTATAAATTTAAACGGCCTCCGTTTATTACCCTTTAATAACTCCATTAAAAGCGTAGTTACTTTAGAGTATAATATTATAAAACGTTAGTAGAATCCTATAAATTTTAGGAAGATTTAAATATTATAAATATTCGCCGGAGCCTTTTATTTTATAATAATTATAACCTTCTCTAAATCTATTAATATACCCTCCGGGGAAATAATATATCCTAGGAATAATACCCACTTTATATAAAATTCGTACTTATTTAAATTTATATAAAGATTCTAATTTTATAACCGTTAAAGGACTTTTTTAATATAGTTAATATAGTCTTCTTTATTCTTACTATAAATTAGAATATTATTAAAATAAATAATATATATTATATTTATTAGCTTTACTAATATATTATTAATATATATTTAAAATATTGCTAGCGCGTTCGCTAATCCTATCAATATAATTAAAAATTTGTAGTGCTTATATTTTGTATAAAATGCTATCTTCTCTTCGTTTCCCTCTCGAATCCGAATTTTATAGTATATGTTTTTTAAATCCAATTTAATCAAGACCTTAACCGATAATAACTAATCTAAAATCTTTTAAATAAGGGGTAATGCTATCCGATTCTTCTTTATAACTTTATTTAACGTTTTAAAATTAATATAGAATTTTAATTTTCTACCCTTCTTTAAAATAAAAATAATAAGGGCGCTTATTAGGTTAATAAAGGGACGAATTTATCCTTTTTAAAATATTTTTACTAATTATTTACGTAGTACTTTTAATTCTTTAATATTTAATATATAAATCGGCCTTTAAGGTACTAATTCGCCTTTAATTAAATTAATATAATACTTTAACCGATTATATTAGAGTAAGGGTATAACCGAAGTTTCGAATATTAATCGGAATTCTTTATATTCTAGTGGAATAATTAGTTTAAGGATAATAAATTCGCTTTCTATTTCCTTTAGTAATTCTAGGGGTTATAGTAGCGCTAGTTCTACGGGGGGTATTAAAATAGGGTAAATACTATTAAATACTACCCGAAAAAAATTTATTAGGAAAATAGGAATTAGAGGTATTTCGGCTAATTCTAGTATAACGGGTAAAATTATAAATTTTAATACTAAGGAAAAGGGGATTTTAAATAGAATATTCGTATATATAGGAAATTAAAAGCCCTCTTCTATTCTTACCATTTTCCGAAGGTCTAATAGTAGAATTAAATCCTACTATAGCCCTACTAAAATAATTATAGTATTATATACCTTCTTTATCGGTACTATATTTAATATAAGGTTGTTAACTTTAATATAAAATTGAAACGACTATCACTACTAATTAATATTAGGGTTCTACTTATAAAATTAGGGGTAATTGAAGATAATTTCTATGATTAGGGATTTAATTATAGTAAAAATAATTCGCTTCGTTTATTTAATACTATAGGAGTTATATATTTTAATAAAATAGATAATTATACTATATATAGGAATAAATCGAAGGGAGAAATTAATAAAATAATAGGGTACTAAATTAATTTTTATATTCGATAGGAGTAAATACTTATTAATTAAGTTTAATTCCGCGCTAGAATTTAGTAACCTTTATATATTCCGCTAATTTTTATAAATCTTTATTAATAATCTTATTTCTAAATATAATTATAATTTACTTATATTATTCTAAATAATTATAATTACCGCTTTAATTATAATCGGTTTAATATTTACTCTATATAAAGAGGTACTTGTAGGGATAAAATAATTCTATATTAAATAATTAATTTAACTATAATTATAATAAATTTAATTCTAATATACCATTGTAAAATAACCTATTATACTATACTTATAATAAATATTCGGTAGTTTCAGCTAAGTATAATAATTATACGTATAACCTTTTTAGTAATAAAGAGAATAAATAAAATTAAGATTTATTAGAAAAATAGTAAGGGGGCGACGGGGGAAATTAGGGGGGTTAATACTATAAGATAATTAAGAAGGGATATTTAAAGAGGAAGTAGGAAGGTACGAAAATAAAGAAAATAATAGAATATACCCTAAAAATATTTAATTTTAGTAATATAATACGGACGGTTCAATATTTTCTAAACCTTTTAACCGTTCTACGTATATTATTGCTTCGTTTATTATATTAAGACTAACCGTCGAAAGGATATTTTATTTAAAAAGGGGGCGTAACCGATTAATCTAAGTAACGACCTAAATATATTTTAATTAATCGTATAATAAATTGAATTTTTTGATATAATAGTAGTTATAAAAATTATAAACGGTTTTAAAAGCGCTTTACTATATACGTTCGAACTTATTAAATACGGATTATTTAATAGCCTAAGTATTACTATTATATTCAATTTCTAAAAAAGTACGGAGGTTGCTCTATATAGGCGTATTATAAATAGTATTGTACCCGGGCTTACTATAGAGAGTTAATATATATTTAATTTATACGTTTTTAAAATTACTTTTAATATAATTAATAGCGAACGAAAGGGAAATATAAGGGTACTTTTAAAAGTACGTATTAATATTGTAGAAATAATTCTATAATTATAAGAAACTTTTACTAGTAAATTTAGTAATATTATATTTAGGACGGTACTTAATATAAATTAATATAATTATAATTAGTAAAAGAGTAATTATAGTAATAACCGTCGATAAAGGGGTAGTAAGGGGAATTATAATAGAAATACAAATTTAATTATAGAAGAGGTAGTTTTAATAATAAAATTTAATAGGGATAGGAGAATAATTTTCTATTAAATTTTATTTGGCGAGGCCTACAAAAGCGGATTACTCCTATTAAAATATATATAAAGGGAAATAATTAAGGAGGAATTTAATAATAGCGAACTAAAATGCAAATAATTATTATTTATATACAAATTCGTTAGCTTCTAAAGTTTAAAGATATAAATAGGGAGCCCGGGGTAGTATAGGAGGGTAATCTTCGTTATTATTTTCTTTAATAAATTCTATAATAGATTAGTATTATTATAATAAAGGCGGAGGAGGTTGAATTATTTTAATTATAGTAACTATAGGGGTAGTAATACGAGAAGGGTGAAAAATAGCCTTGGTAGTACGAGAAATAGACCGGCTACTATATATATATATTTTAATAGTACTAATTTAACTCCTAGAAGAAGAACTATTAATTTATTAGGAATGTAAGCGAAAGGTAGGTTGAAGTAACTATAATTATAGTTATACGTAAGGGACAGTAAGTTAGGGGTTAATTTAAAGATATATTGATAGCTACCGATTATAATAAGTTACGCTTCGTTAAACTTCTTTTATACTTTATATAAATTTTATCTATCTACTAAGGAATATTATAGAGTCCCGTATTTATTTAGCGCTCTAATATAGTGCCGGATTATCCTTCCCGCGAGCCCGACCCAATATAGGCGCTACTGTTATTAGTTTGCCGCTTCGGCCGATGGGGCGGAGTAATAGCCGTTGGAGTGCTTCTGTACATAGGCTCTTAGCCTCCTAACAAATATCCAACGTATATTTAAGTTTTTATATAATTAATTTAATAATTTTCTCAAACGTTACTATATATTCTATTATTAAATTACCTACTAAGTATAATAATTATTAAATAAATTATATATTAAAATAAATTTATTCCTAAAGTAAATTAATAAAAGTTTAACAATTATTATTAAAGCCCTATATATTTTTAGTAAAAACCTAAAGATTTTCGGAAGCTAATAATAGAAACCTATAAGTTTATTAAATATAATAGTTAATTAATTATACTTAGTAGTCCCCCCCGCTTTCCTCCCTCCAATATCCTTAATTTTAATAAAATCCCTATCCCCTTCAAATTTATCGATAATTATATTTATAAATTCAAAGGTACTAAAACCGTATCTAGTAAAATTATCCGTAATAAATAGAGTAAATAATAATATACTTTTATCTTCTACGTTTTTATTGACGGCGGTTAGTATTTTAAACCGATTATCATCTTTTATAGAGAGGGGAAGGTCTATAATAAAGAACAATACCTCTACACTCCAAATATATTGGTCAAATTTAATACTTTAATATACCAAAATAAAAAACTTTTTTACAATTAATTTAACGAGGAATTTACCCCTATCTCGAAGGAACTAGGCGAAACGCTTATAATTATAAATATATACCTATTTTACAACTCCTAATTTGTATATAATAAAATTAATATAATACTTAATAAAGTAATAATAGCTATAATCCTTAATAGTCTTACAAATTTATTCCAACTGTTAGATATAATTATTAACTCTATATTTAAATAAATAATAAGAGACAAAATCGATTAAGCAACTCTCGAGTAGGATACCTAATACTTGGGTAAAAAATAGTCTATTTCTAATAAGAGAATATTAATTATTTATACTATTTTTTAAGTCTATTAGCGCTTATAGATTAATAAGAAAAATATTATAATTAAGTCTTTTAAAGACAATGGTATTTTGATCCTTTTAAATAAGTTAGAGAATTACCTTATTAATATAAAAGATATTAATAGAAATACCTTAGTTTAGAATAACTAGCAATCAATTAGCAATATCCCTAATATTAGCGAGCTTAATAATATCCCCGAATATAAAGATAATAAAGGTCTAATCTACGAAATTAATAATAAAAAAAATAAAGGGCAAAAGAGAAAGTAGAAGAAAAGGTATACAAAGTTAGTAAGGTAATGTATAGTTACTATATAGTAGCCGTATTAAAAAAAATAATAAATAAGAGAAATATTTTAAAGAAAGGTTATGAAAAGAAGTAGGATTATATGATTATAATAATATTATATAATAAAAAGTAATAATAAATTTAATAACTAATATTATAAATAATAATAATTAAACTTCCTTACTATAATTAATAAACTCGCTACTTTCAATATTATAACTCTTACAATAATAATAATAAATAGCCCAACCGTTCTACTAATAACGAACCTTCTAAAGGCAATTATCCTAATAACTCTAATATCTACCAAAATCTATAATATAATAATATATATCCTTCCTATCCCTAATATAATTCTCAACAGTATAACGGTTATTATTACAAACCTAACTATAATAATATTATTTATCAAAGTCTATAAAGGTAATACCCTCTAATATATTAGAATTTAATAGGATTCGAAGGACGTGGAAATACTCGTATTTCTTATAGAACTAGTAGGAATTAGGATAATCGTTAGTTATATCTATAAAAATATTAATACTAGGGATTTATTTATTTTAAATACCTTTATTTACTTACAAACAATGTTAATTAGTCTAAGGGAAACTCTATAAGGAAAAAGTATAAAGGCGGGCGCTATAGTAATAGGGATATTTAAATAGGGGTACTAGACTGGGTGTAATTAGGGTAAAAGAGCTTGAAAAATTGGGCTAGACTCCCTAGCAAAGCAAAAAGGATCCCCCCAGCAAAAAGCACAGTAAAAAAGGCCCAATTAACAAGCCCCCGACCAGAAACATTGCTCTCCACCTTAATTTGCATATATTTCAATGCACAGGCTCGGACTCGAACGCTACAGATCTGCCTGTACTATACCCAAAAAAGCGCTTTTTTAGGCATTGGCGTTTTGCCAGTTTACCGAGTTTCTACGGTACTGACAAGAGGGCAGTCGACTGACCCATACCGCGGAAACCCCAATCAGGCCTGGCCTATATCATTCGACTTTGAGGGTTGTAGTTTCTATGATTCCACAGACGAGCCATTTCCTGGCGATGAGGAGAGGAAACATCTCGACTATTACCCGGAAACTCCCATCAACGATCTAGATACCTATCCAACGTCGTAAAAATACACCCGGTACAAGCCATGATCTCGCCGTGTATGTGGATGCATCACTCCGCGAGCAAGAGATAGAGAGGATGTTGATATAGAAATGGTAGAAGGGAATTGATGTTGATAACCAATCGCCAGCCGCAGGATACCTCTACAGCACGCGACGCACGTCGAAATGATCAACCGGCCAGTATGTGCCGTTCAACAACCTAATATGGGTTGAACTTGGCGCCTGGAAGCACCAACCCCCAAGCGCGCGAATTACATCCATGTCGGCCGAGTGCCGACTTTTAAACAGATACAAAGAGTACCTCTACCTGATCTTCGCGGACAGTATATACAGAAAGAAGGTTTGTCAAAGGGGGAGCCACTGCTCTCGGATAAGGCCGGGCCTAGACTAGGTCATACGCTCATTCGGGTATCTAGGGGCGTGTTCGTTGCGGCAGTAGTACAGTAACGGAAGCATTTTTTTGGTGGCAGAAAAGCTTTGGGTTAGGGTTAGAAGAGATACCCTTACTGCACTACAGCGGCAACGAACAGGGCCTAGGTACGCAGTGGTGCGGACCGAACGACAACCACGAACACTTTCACACACAATGTCGAACCACGAGCAGTTTCGTCTTCCCATGTCGAGGAGACAGATAAACAAACGCCACCGAGGCATCTATTTTGTCTATCACGGACTCGTTGAGAGACGTTACCCTTACCAATTTACCCTAATATTAGAAGAGCACCTTGAGCATCAAGCGTCAACTTGTCGAAGCCCTGAGGAGGTACCTTACTCATGAGAATGCTGTCCATCAAATCCGTCGTGTCCACAACATCATCCTTTGCCGCCGCCCAAGAAGCTGCGACACGGCTGGGAGTGTTGGACATAAAAATGCTAGGTAGATTCTGGAGATGGATGATGACTGGACCCAGAAGGAGGGTGGCAGCGGTGGACGTGCGGTACCAAACGGGTAGCAGGACTACAGGGAGGGGTAAATTTCGGAATGAGTTAAATAAAAGTATTGAGTTGATGGGCGGGGAGAGAAGTGCGAGTCCTGTAGAAAGCGGATGATAGGGTAGCGAGTTGACGCCGAGGCTGTATATAAAGGCTGAGAGCAGGAGCAATTGGCCTGGAGTTCGGAACGGGTCTGTGGCTGTAGAAATAAGCCGATGAATGTCGAGAAGAAGAGAATCGTACTTGAGATGTAAATCTTGCCCATCAGTTTTCCTATTCTGAATTTTATTTTCCCTCTTCAAATTGTTGTGTGAGGTGGTTTTGTGGTGTCTCTCCGTTGCCGACGAGGCTGTAAGTTGATATCGGGGGTAGCTAGCGAGACTGGGATTATCGTGATAGTTGCTGCAGCAACCCCCCTGTAAATCAACAAACATGGCGATCGCTGTCAAGTCATCAGGGAAGATTTGGTTGGTCTTCATCCGATAGCTATGAATGACAACACTCAGTTGGAATTAGCTGTCAGAGCAAAGTCGACCTCAGCCTCGTCCGTGAAGCATTCATAGATGGTCCGGTAATGTGATACACCTGGTGGCAATCGTCATTGTTGTTCCTCCTTGCTTGCTGCTGCGCCTTGGTCAGGACATGGCAGATGGCAGTATAGTAAAAGACCAGGCCGCCCAGTATTAATTCAGACGCAGTCGCTGAGGTGTGGACTTGAGATTCTGGATTGAACCAACCTGTGGCGGAATGAAGATGTCAAGGAGTGAAAAAGGAGACAAGTGAGACATCCGCCCGAGTTGACGTCCAGCCCGGCCGTCAAAAGCAAATGGAATGCGGCCTGTCACGGCGGCAGGCAGGCGCCAAGCCGGCGGACGACCCAGCCTCCAGTTCCAGGGGTGCACGGCCGGGAGTGTTCCCCAATTGGTTGCTGTGCTGGGCCAGTGAAGCATGGAACCCTGCTAGGTAAAGTGGAGACGGGAATCCCCGCGTGTGCCATGAGCAGCATTTAGGGCGCTGTAACACTCTCCTTACAGTGGCTTCAGGTACCTCCAGCATGCTGTCACCTCATGTGGATGTCTACTAACGGCCGCGATCCACAAAATCGATGACTTGGAATCCACTTGAACCACACAGAAGTCAACAAAAGATTCTACAACCGGGACTTTGTCACCAGACTGACTGCAGTGCCCGTCACTCGAGAGAGACTGACTGCCATCGGTCCATTGCAACGACACCACCACCACTCCAGTCAATGTGAGCCCCAACCACACACAAGAGGGTTCTCCCGCCATCATCATCATCATCATCCTTACTAGTCGAGTCGACGAGCGTTGTCATCTGTCAGACCAGTGGCGTCAACATCGATATTCCGGACGCGTTACTTGTCTGCCCACCCCAGCGAGAAAAAGACGAAAGAGCGAAAGTCAACACCACAGCCAAGGCAAAAGACGAGCCATTGACAAGTCACCCTACATCATCAACCACCACCACCTACCAAGCAATGACGCTATAAACCCTCGGATCTCTCTGCCATCACACGCGCACCCGCTGGACGACGACCGTGCCTGTTGTCGCCTGTCTTGTCGTCCTGGCGTCTGCTTGTCGGTGGCTGTTAAGAGTTTTTAACAACAGCCTATAACCACCACCACCATCTACCGACCACCGACCATGCCTACAACCCACGTCGAGCCCAACTCGGAAGCACTGCTTCAGGAAATTGCAAATTCCCTCTACAAGGCCAGGAAGGTCGTGGTCATCACCGGCGCTGGAATCAGCACCAACTCGGGCATTCCCGTGAGTAGCATTCGGCAGCTAAACAACGCGCGCCCCCTCTCCCGCTAATAGCCCTCCCAACACCACAGGACTTTCGATCCGAAAATGGCCTCTACTCCCTGATCCAAGCTCAGTTCGATGCCGCCGCCGCCGAGAAGCAGAATGCTTCCCAAGAGTCCGAGACGTCTGCTGATCGACCGCCGAAACGACTCCGAATCGACCCTCAAGACGCCAACGGAAAAGACGTGAGCGACTCCGAGCTACCTGGTACGAGCGCAGTAAGGGAGGACAAGATACACGATTCAATCACAGTCACCACCCCTCGGTCCAAGATCACCAGCAATAATGCACAGCCCGCAGACCGGCCTCCCCATTTCCAGACCTCTCCGCCCACACTCGACTTCTCCCATCTGCGTGACGACCGCGGCCTAGGTTCCTCGCCCTTGTCCTCGCCTCCGCCGGTTTTGCTCGATCCCTACCGTGACAGCTCATCTTCGCGCTCTTCCCGCAGTGGCAGTGTCTCTTCGTCCGACTCCGATAGCGAAGATCCCTCGTCCGTATCTACACCTTTCCTGACGTCCCAATCGTCGTTTTCAACCAAGAACACGCTACCAAACATGAAGGGCAAGGATCTCTTTGACGCCCAGATCTGGTCGTGTCCCGTCAAGACATCGGTTTTCTACACCTTTGCGACCACCCTCCGCCATAAAGTCCGCGCCGCTGAGCCAACAACCAGCCACCACTTCGTCAGTGTTCTCCGTGACAGCAGAAAACTGGTCCGTTGCTACACCCAAAACATCGACCAACTGGAGGAACGCGTCGGTCTGGCCACATCCCTCGAACTTGGCGCCGGCAGCCGCTACCGTTTTTCGACGCGAAAGCCTGCAGGTGGCCGACCCAAGGACGCAGATCAAAGCCAGGAAGAGGACCGCCCCTTGTCAAGTCAGGGACAAAAGGAGAATGAGTGCCCGCCAGCAAGCCAACCACCGGCATCCCAACCCGAGGCTTCGCAGGAGATATCTTCACAACCGGCCGCCCCTAACCGCGGTGTCGAATGCGTTTTCCTCCACGGATCCCTGGCCGAGCTTCGATGCTTCGTTTGCGCCCGAACTGCTTCATGGGATGATGCTGACCGTCAAGCGGATACCCTAGCTGGTCGGCAACCGACCTGTCCCCATTGTGCTGGTGCGACGGCAGCCAGAGAGGAACGGGGCAAGCGAGCGCTGGGAGTAGGCAAGCTTCGCCCGGATATTGTGTTGTACGGCGAAGAGCACCCACATGCTCACCTGATCAGTCCTCTGGTGCAGCACGACCTTTCTCTCGGACCGGATATGCTTCTCATTCTCGGAACCAGCATGCGAGTCCACGGCCTAAAGGTGTTGGTGAAGGAGTTTGCCAAGGCTGTCCATGACAAGGGCGGCAAGGTGGTGTTTGTCAACTTTACCAAGCCTCCTGACAGTGTATGGTCGGATGTTCTTGATTTCTGGGTGCAATGGGATTGCGATGCCTGGGTGGGAGATCTCCAGAATAGGAAGCCTGCGCTGTGGTTGCCGCCTGGTACGGTTCTGCCGGAGGAGGAGAAGGCCAAGGCTAGCAAGGCCAGGACTAGTGGTGGTGGTGAAACTGGCAAAAAGAAGGCCGACAAAGCAGCAGACAAGAGCGACAAGACTACCGACAAGGACAAGGCAGTGGAGAAAGACAATGTCGCGAAGGACAAGTCTGACAAGACCGACGAGCCTCCGACATCAAACAGGAGGAGGGAAAGCGACAATAAGGGGCTGAAAGCACTAGTCGAGGCAGCAAACACGGTTCAGGACCAGTTCGCTATCGAGGCCCTGAGTGCCTTGAAGAAACACAAGGTAACTCCGGAGGAGATGAGGCAGCAACAGGAGTCAACCGAAACAATCGAGGTTGAGATGCCGCCACCGCCGGCACCTGTTACAAAGACTGCTCATAAGCGACCTACGAGAGCCCCGAGGGAACCCAAACTCAACCCCGATGCGAAACGACCGGCGTCTGTACGTGATCATAAGAACAATGCGGCACACCTGGTTTGGAGGATCATGAGCAACTTGGAAGTCATCAGGAATCTGGAAAAAGAAGTGGAGAAGCAAGTGCCTGTTCCTGCTGAGACGACTACTAAAGACAAGTCGAAGGCCAAGAAGAAAAAGGTTACTGCTTCTCAGAACGATAAACCGAAAGCAGCGGCTGCGAAGAAGCCTCAGCCTAACCGGGACAGTCAACCACCGGTACAAGTGTCTGCCAGTGACGCAGGTGGTAATGTTCCAGAACAGGACGAAATCCAGGTGGACCTTGAAGCCGACTCCATCACCGCAGCGGTTAAGACTCGCAAGCGAAAACGGAATGTCACATGGAAAATGATACGGGGTGTCGAGACCCGTGTCTCTCTCGATACAAACGGGACAGAGGTTGCCCTCCCACCACCACATCACCCCCATGCTACTGCCGTCCCGGTTAACATCCCATTCAAGGCGCCTCCGCGTCAGCGTTCCAAGACTCCTGAAGTTCCTCAGCCTCCAGCACCACGACAAACACAACTCTTACCGCCAGCAACGATACCCAAGAACCGAGCCCTACCGAAGCCCAAACCGCAGGCCCCTCGAAACCGAACCAACAGCGGTGCTAGCATACCGCCTCATACGGCGATACATACAACTGCAATCTTCACACCCAAACCCCTCGCCAACCTCGCTGTCGAGGTAGTTGACAAGTACGACGCCGGTTTCGAAGAGACTGATCGGCTGATCGCTAGGTACCATGAGCTTGCTTCGAATTCGCAGTCGCGCGCCTCCACTCGCGCTTCCAGTCCGCAATCGAGACAAACCGAGACTCCCAAGGAACATCAGCTACCGCCCCTGAATATGAGAAACCTCAACAATGCCCAGACTACCGTTCCAAGCCGAGGCTCAACCGTCGCCAAGGGGAGCAGAAAGAGGAGTAAGACTGGACCCGCCAATGGATTGCTTAAGTTGCAGGTGTTGGAGCCCAAGTTCGATACACCCGGACCGTTGTCAGAGAACGTGTTGAGTCCTAATGTTGGTAGCCCGCCATTAGGTTCGAACGGACCGAGAGGTAGGATGGGCTCGGTGCATCAACCGCAAGGACACAACGACCAGGAGAACCAACCACCAGGTCAAGAGCAACATGGACAGCTGCCGGCAGACCAACAAGGACTGTGTCAGCAGCAGCAACAGCAGCAGGTACCGCCACATGGGCAGCCAACCAATCAAGCCCGCAACCCTTTCTTCTACTCGGATCCTCTCGCGTCGCAACTGAGTTTCCCTCCTAGGTGGGGGGATCAACAAGAACAGCCACCTCCGTCCCAGTATCAGCAAGGCCCTTCCCCAGCGAACTACCCAACTAGGTATTGGAGTACCACCGCTCTTGATATGTTTTTCCGGCCATCCATGGATGCGCAAAAGCAGCCCTCGCAGGAACAGGAACAGGAACAGAATATGGGCTTAGGCATCCAAGAACCCGTACCCGCACCTACGCCCGCGCTTGAGACAGAAAACGAAGTAGACGACCCCTGGATGGAAGCCGCTCGCCGTGTTCGTCAACGCTTGCCTATGGGGGGTGACCTCGGCGCCGCGGCACTTGCCCAGTTGGCAGTACAAGGAGCTCCAGTACCATCGACACTGCCGTTTTCGACGGTTCTCCCGGCAAGGGGCGTTCCAGCGAGGTTTTATACTCCTTTTCAGGCATGGCAGCAGCAGAGGTTGGAAGAGATACGGCAGCAGGGACCACCGATGGAGCAAAACGGGCAGCTGCGGCAAGCTGTGGGGGCTGAGTCGGGGTCGATGGCTGGACCGGGACCAGGACCAGGACCAGGACAAGGTCGGTGGCCGCCGGGGTGGTCGGCAGAGGAACAGTTGAGGCAAGAGGCGGCCATGATGCTAAGTTCCATGAGAGGGAGCGCTTAGGGAGTGTTTATCAAGGAACATTGGCATTTATGGATGGGATGTGGGTGATGGGCGTAGCATTGTACGACCAAGTTGGGGGAGATACCACTTGGCGAGGTCGTTTGGGAAGAGAGGGATACCCTTACAACCGAGTGGAATAGGATCGCATCGATGTAGCATGTTACGGAGTATGACTACGGAGTATGACCAGGTACGGAGTATGACTACCGAGTATGACTACGGAGTGGTATGAGTACGTAAGGAGTACCATACGGATGAACATGTATAAATAGTATATTAGCACACAAGGACATAGCTTTGTCCTTTGGTCAACGGCGTTTAGCGGAGTTTGCTCGTTTCTGTAGACTCCCTGTTACATTTGGGTACCTCTAGGTAGATGTACAATATATCTGTCCTTGGCATATCAAACCTCTATTCTCCTATGGAGATAGCCACCTACGAACTTCGTATACCTCTAGATGTAGAAGTAGGCTTCAAACCGTGATGGATCCGCAGTTGAATAACTGTGTGTACTAAAGTACCACTTCACTTTTGGTAAGGAACTTATTCGCTTTTGTAGAGGTAGGAGGTAGGTCCGATAGGTGATCCCTCCTTTCTCTAAGAGTCTACCACTGCCCGCTCAACTTGATTTTCAGTTCAAAGCAAAATATCACGCCTATACCACCACACCCACAACGACATTGACTCAAAAGAAGGAAGGGAACAGAATACCAAAAAAAGAATTGTATACTAGTCAGGGATCAAGTTTGAACCCGGGATCTTTCGCTGCTTCCCTTTAAAGTACCTCTAAGATAGGTAAGTAAGAGGTATTGGTGAGCCCCCAGTCCCTCAGGACTGCCCCAAGGTGCTTCTGAGTACCAGGTATGTATTGGAATTGTGCAAAGTACCCCTGATACGAATCAATGCCGGTGTTACGATACCTACCGAAGGCTCCAGGACCAGACCTTTTTGGGAGCGAACCCGGACGCGCTGACTACTGCGGTAACTGCACTTTTTTTTGGAGGGGTCTTGTTGGAAGAGGGAGAAAGAGATCTGGTAGATGTACCATGGGAAGAGGGTAGAGCAGAGTACCTCCAGGGGTACATTAGGTACCGTCTTCGAAACGGGGGGAAGAGGAGGCCCGGGAATGGGTGATCAACTTGCGTGGGGACTTGTATGAGAGGAGAGGTTTGTGGCAGCCGTGCCTTCCTCTTTCGTTCCGGTTGTTGAAAACTGGAGTTGGTGAACTTCGGACTTGACTTTGTCACTGACTCGGATACACCACTTGCAAGGATGACTTAGTTTGACGAGCCGCTTGAAGTTTCGGACAGCCCAGAGGTGGCACTGACCATTATGGTTTTGTTTTGTTGCCTGGCTGTTTTGCATTCATTTCTGCTACTACTTCTGTTACCACCGCTATCTGGCATCCACCGTGCCGTGTCTCTGTTTGCCGACCGTGCTTTGGCTTCCATCCACTGCGCTTCCATTCACCTCCACTCTTTTCCTATATATTTAAAGCAGTATGTTTTGGTGTCCGCCTCTCCCCTCCTCTTCCGTTACGAAACTCCAAACCTACCTCTACCTGGTACCTGTAGGAAGCCTTTTTCGTTGAATTCGCCTTTCCAGCCTCCTCCTCCAAAACTGCCAACACTCTATAAATAAACAACAACAGCAAAAGCAACATACAGGTATCTACCCACGATGGTTTCAAAGTGCCTCCAGCCCGGCTGTGCCAGACCTCCCTGGAATGAAAAGGCCTACTATTGCATCGACCACCTGCGCTCGACGGTGTAAGTGTCTCCCACCTAGGTAGTCTTGCATGTATTCCAGTTTTCTCCCTTGCGATCGAGACCGTTTGGTGAAAATCGCCGCAGCCGCAACCGTGAAATTCGCAGTCGCAATAAAGCGCAAAACCCTGCTGTTTACCTCTCATTTAGGCCCCTGCCCTGGGCACCAGACGCTACAGCATTCGCTAACTCCCGCTCCTTTCCCCCATCACAGCTCCGCCAACCGTCGTCACCTCTTCTTCAAGTTACTCCTCCTCCGCCGTCGAGCCCTTCCGATGGAACAATGGGACAACATCCCGTCGACATGGATCCTCACCGATGGTGTGGACGAATTCAATTTGGAAGCGTGGCTGTCCACTGGGATCTGAAGAGACACACCGATACAGGCTCACATTGGTTCTATGGAGTTCACCTAGAGGTACCATGCTTCGCCTGGATACCTCTAAGGCTTACGAGGAGTAGCGAGCATGGAAACTTTGCTTGAACCAAGCACTTTGGCAGGCGCATACCTAGGTAACGGGGAGTTATGAAGGGCCAAGACTGAGGAAGCTTGGGATGTTTTGCACCAAAGGTTTCAGGGTTGGGTTGATAGACGTTAGAATTCATCCTGGAAGGAAGTTGGCCTGCAGTTACCTCTAGGTACAGAGCCGAAATTCATACCTCTAGCTCTCTTGACTTGAATCGAATCACTTCCCAAGCTGACGCCTTGAACATCGCGTGATTGTTTTGTCCTAATGAACTCCATAATTCATCCCCTACCTGCTTAGAGGTAGATCAAGACACTTCTTTGCCATCCCTTGACTCTCCTCTGCATGTGATTTACGGATCACAAATCTTCCAGTTGTGAACGCGATGACAATCTCCCAAGCCCAAGGTTCGACCCAGCTTCCCGATTTCAACCTTTTGAGTCTTCTTGCTCGCTTCATCCGCTCGCACTGAACAAGTAGTGGATGGGTATGTCTTTGTCATAGTCGTCGATGAACCGGACAGAGCCGTGGATGGGTTGGTGTTCTAAGGCGCTTCCTTTCTTTCTGGTGGGTGCAAATGCGGTTTGGGCGACAGACTACCTCTAGGTACAACTTCTCTCACTACAAGTCCAAGAGCTGGAAGTTGATATCTGGTACCGAGAAAACAAATTCTGACGAGATATATCAAGATGCCAGAAAACCCTCTCGAAGAAATTTGACATGTCCGAAGTCTGGTATACCGCTTGCTACCTCTAGACAGAGAAACAGGTCCAATAGGTACATTCCAAGATCCCTTTGACGCCTTCAGTTGTCTTATTGAGGCCTGTTCTTTGGGATAAGAGCTTGCAGAATCGATCCATGTGGGTTGCGGCCATGGTCAGAAGACCACCTAGTGTAAAAGTGTCGAGAAAGAAGGAGACGAGTGAGCGAATGTGCTATAATAGTAACATAAGAGAAGTCCTGTCAAGCACAGGGGTATGCTCCCACTGCCTGGCCGAGTTCTGGCCGAGTTCAAATTGCCTTTGACTTTAAGAGGTATACCTGCCCTGAAGGCAAATAGGTAGGTAATCTCGCCTTTCTATATCAACTACCGTCCTCTTCTCATGTACTGAATTATTCGCTCCTCTACATCTGAAGGCTATCCCGAAATACCTATCTCTACAAACGTTGCCCTTGACGCTCAATCTACTTCACAAAAAAAAAAAAAAAAAAGTGAGTGAAAACGGACACACAGGATGTCCCGCCCAGCCTGTCAGCCAGAACAGGAGCCATATGGGCAGAAAAGTGTATACACAACCTCGAGACTATGACTAAAGCAAAAAGCAAAGCAACAATACAAAATAAATATAGAAAAGAGATAGAAAAAAAAAGAATTGCCCTGTCTAGGATTCGAACCCAGGTTTTGCACCACATTAGTTTGTACTGCGGTTTGCCAGACCGCCCCTCGTTCGAACATGCGTCCTCGGGGGTGCCAAGCCCTCAGCACAAAGTTCTGAAGTGTACGCGTTAAACCACTACGCCAACCAGGCTGTTGTTTGTTATTGGAAAAGGGACCCAAAGACCTAGTATATATACCCTAAGGCAGACTGGAGGGAGGGAGACATTGGGGGGTTAAGTACCGGGTACGTACCTCTTCCTGATGGGAGAAACTTGGCTCTGAGGACGGGACTCGGTTGTTGCCTGCTTCTCCTGCTGGGCTCCTTCCGTGAGAGTCTTTCTGAATTGCCTTCTGCGAGCGGTTGGCTGCTGGGATCTGGAAGGCTGGCTGGATTTGGTAAGACCGTTGGTCACTCTACGTGCATACGGCACACGAGGCCCAGTATTAAAGCGAGTTGGGTTCTTTAATACCCCGCGTCTTGATTTTTTCTCTTGGTGTTCTTTTTCTTCTCCCGTGGTCTCTATCTCCTACTCTCTCTCCATCACCCACCATCACCATCATCCTCACCATCACCATCATCCTCACTATCACCACCATCCTTATCCTTATCCTCATTCAGTACCTTTACCAACGCACTACAACAGCAAGAGAAGCAATAGCGTTCAATAGTAACTTTACTTGCCTGAATCCGATAATGTACCTCTACGTGCCATTTTCCTTTTGTCAAAGCCATCCTTGGACGTCCACTGTTTCAGTGTCTTTACTCCTCCCTATTTTTGCTCGCGTTTTATTTTGCTTCGTGTTTCGATACGGGCAATTAACCCTATAATTCTAGTTAACCCTATCCGGGCCTTAGCCCACTTATTACTTTCCCTACGCCGCTAAGGGCGTTTCCGGTATTTCAGCCTCGCAGAAGCCGGCTAGTAAGGCCAAAAAGCTCGGCCCCTAATACTCCTCCCAGCCTATTCTAGCCTGCGCCTAGCCTACGCTTAATCACATTACTCTTTGTCATTTTGATAGAGTAGAGGTACGTTCCCTTTCGTCCATTTTAGTTTGTCTTTATTTTTACTATTTGTAGTAGTTCTCGTCTCGCCCCTCTGCTATCGGATAAGACTGATATTTTGTATTTCTATAGATAACGGCAAGGCTAAAGTTGCCAGCCTTATAATAAGCTTCGCGCGCCACCGAGGCCGCTCGACCTCGATCGGCCCTGCTATAGAAATCTGGAAGAGAGAGAATAGAGACGGGTTTGGAATAGACAAACCTCTAGCTTCTGAATAAGAAAAGAAATTGAAGCAATTATAGCACAAGAGGAGAAGGACGATCGTCCTCGCTTCCGTTATAGCATAGCCATGATAGATATCTTCTCGAAAAACCTGCGTCGTCGGCATACGATTAAGCATCTGATTGCAAAAATCATTATAGGATGGTCCCGTTAATATAAGGTATATAGAGACTACCCGCTGTCCTAGAAGCCGGTCAAAGTTTGAGAAAGGTTACTTCTACGAAGGATTTAATACGAAGTTGTAGTAGGAATTATTATAGGGACGAGCCGAGGAGGGCTGCTTCAACGGTATATAATATACATAATATATAGCGATACTTATATATAAAATACAATACTAGTTGTATAAATAGTTACGAGGAGTTCCAGATTGCTCAGTTGAAGGATATCTATATCAATATATGACTTTGCAATTCTACAATTTCTACCCTACCTGTAAATATGACCTAACGCTTCTTGCCCAAGGAGACACTCCCCTCTGAGCTCTGAGTTCCTTGAAATTCAATCGTGCCCATACTTCCTCCTTTTCGATTATTGGGTTTCGATCAGCCAAAGGTAGAATGTCGACGAGGAGAACAATGGTTTCTCTTCCCACCTCTTCTGGGGAAAACAAGGAGGAGAAAGACTACCTCTTTATGAACTGCGCTTGGAAGGACCAGCGTGTAGACGTAGAAATAGGCTGAGTGATTGATGGGTGTTGAGGCACGGCCAACACTATTGCTTTACGGGTTTAGAGCATCACCAAATTCTGCGGGGATGAACTCCAGCCGCCAAATGAGCATACTGCACACTTCAAGTTGACAAATGAAACATTTCTGGATCTACATCCTACGGCAGCAATACCAAATCGCGTAATCCATCAGCAGAATATGCAATACCTTTACACACTACCTACCTCTACACTTCTGAGCAAGCCCCAATGCTCAGGTCACAGATTGCCGAACTTGTTGCTGCTCTGTCGAAGGAAGACATGAACCAAGTCTCGACGGAAGACGGGTCTCACAGCGAAGCCAAAGGCTACACTCATCGGGACACTCGAAGGGCACATACCCCTTTCCCGCCCCCATCATCATGCCACCACAATCACAACCAAGTAGGTACCACGCAAGGAGCACATATCAACCACGACAGCCACGCCAAGGCCTGATAGATGACTTCGACTATGGAAGTATCCATCCATCCAGTCTACCCCCATAGGTAGGTAGGTATATTTCGCAGGTATGGAAAAAAAAAAATGCACCCTAGACGCACCTCGTAACACCCCCCAGTACCGTCCTAAACGCCTCGCGGATTATACAGAACCGAGAAGGAAAAAAAGAAAAAGAATATTGTATAAAAGGAAACGTATACCGTCTTGGCAATTAAAAGAGAAAAGAAGAAGAAAAAGAAGAAAGCAAATACCTAACTACTACTACCACCCCGAATCAGGCACCGCCCTCGCCCATCCAAACGGATCATCCATGATACTATTATTACTAGTACACAGGCCCGTCCGCTTAGAGGTACTCGCGCTGGTGCACCGCGCCTTCACGTCCTCCTTCGGTTTGCCCAAGACATCCTCATCCAACTCGTCCGGCCCCCGCAGCAGAACCGCGCGATTATACAGCCGCTCGCCTAGAAAGGTCACAGGGCGCTGGGGATCAAACAGATCGTCTCCCGAGTGACGCACCCAGCCCCGCTCAAGGTCATGCAGGATATAGGAGGCAAACTGCGGGTTTGTAGCCAGGTATCCGTCCACGTCCAAGTCCATGAGGAAATGCACCAGGTGCTGGTCGGGGTTATTGTTCCAGTAATAGCACCGGTTGGCCATCCGCGCCAGGTCTTCCTTCCGCTCGGGGTTACTATCCCCCCAGCACCCGCGACGGACGAGGACGTCGCAGCATAAGAGTCTGCCTTCCATGAAGGCCGCCAAGAGCGGGGTGAGAGACTCGTGCGAGTCGTCTCGGGCGTGCATGAGGGCTGCGGCGCCGGGGATGTTGAGGACGAGACGGAGGATGTCGCACTGTAGTTCAGGGGTGAGGCGCTCTGGGGAGCATTTGCAGATTACGTGCAGGAGGTTGTTGCCTTGGTTGTCTTTGTGATCGATCCTGGCGCCGTTGTTGAGAAGCTCGCGGAGGACGCGGCTGAGGGTCCCGATGTTCACGCGTGGTGACATGGAGGAGATGGGCAAGGGAGGGCCGTCGATGGCCTGCATGAGGACGTTTCGGCCACGAGAGTTGGTGGCGTGGATGTCGGCGCCTGCCTTGATCAGCGCCTTGATGGCTGGCACGTTGAAGTGCTGGACTGCCGCGATGAGCGGTGTGTCGCCTGGGCAATCTCTTGTCTCTAGGAATGCTCCGTGAGCCACTAGTTTCTCGATCGTTTGCATCCGATCCAAGCCATGCTTCACTGCTTTTGCGTATTCCTGTTCGCGCGTTTCCGGTTCTTCTATAACGTTGGTGTCTGCTGAGGAAAGCTTTGCAAAGCGATGGCCTTTGGCCGGAGGCATAGCGCACATGTGGAGGGGGGTCAGGCCGTTGCCGATATTGGTTGCGATGTAGCCGCGGTTGACGTCGGCGCCGAGCTCGATCAACCGGTCTGCGTCCTCATAGTTTCCGACGCGGCAAGCCTCACCCAGCGGTGTGATGGTTGAGTAGGGCAGAAATATGTCAATATCGACGTTGACGTTGGCGCCGAGGTTGAGCAACAACGGCACGGTAGAGTCCCAGCGCCGATATGCGTAGGCGTAGTAAAAGGGAGTAAGGGTCTTGTTATCGCGCACATCGATGTCTGTCTGTAGTCCAACGTCTACCAGATATCGAACGACATGAACAAGGCCCATGGCGGCAGCATGGTGGAGGGCGGTAGCAGGATACTCGAGAAAGCCCGAATTCTCCCACGGGGGAAAAAGCTCCATGTAGATCGGTGCTCCACTGGCCAAAAGTTTGATGGCAGCCTGTCCGTGGCCGTGACAAATGGCGACATGGAGAGGCGTCCAGCCCGGAATGTAGAGTCCATCGATAGAGGCGGTGCCTTCCATCGAGGTCAAGATGCCATATTCTCGCCAGCAAGAACAGAACTGTTTGGCCACTACGTCCATCCGGGCACCACGTTCGAGCAGAGTGCTGATGGCTCCGATGTGGCCCGCTCTAGCGGCGAGATGGAGGGCAGTGTACCTGCGGCCGAACTTGGTTTGGGTCCATCTTCCCGAACCATCAGAATCGTCGCTGTGAGCAACACTACGGCCGTCACCATCGAGGGTAGGCGAGTAGAACATGGGTTCATCGTCGGTATAGTTGTCGCCGTCATCCGTGAAATCCGACATGGATTCATCGTCGTCGTCATATGCCGTACTCTGAACACCGTAGGAGCTGTCGTTGCTACCGGCCAGCAAAGTGCTTCTAGAATCGCAGACACTTGCAGCATCCCAGCCCGGGTGAAGCTGGCCTCGTTGAGTAAGAGCCTTTCTCCACTCCCTGGATGATGTGCATTGGTGGAACTCGTGGTTGGGATCTGCACCAGAGTCAAGGGCCTTTAACAGGGTCCCGACCACGCCGTTGTGTGCTGCCCACTCGAGAGGGTAGGGGAAGTCGCGCGATACTGCGCGCTTGTAAAGGATAGGGTTCACCACATCGTATAGCCTTCGGTTGATCCTGGCAAGAGCAGCCAGGTCCCGCAAACGGTCGAGGTTATCGAGCACGAAGATGACGAGCTCTGTCGGCAGTGCCGATATGGAAGGCATGGTCAACGGCTCCGGTCGAAAATGAGTGACAAAGAAGTGAAGTGGCGGTACAGGTATGTAGTACTCTACTACTTGAGTAGACGGCGTTCAGATTCGAGGTTGCGCACAAAGGTTGGTCGGTCGGTTGGTTGGTTGGTTGATGTGACAGCGCCGTCAACTGACTAGGTGGCTTTGTCGAACGATAGCCGGTGACAGTGAGTGACAAACAGTGTCACTTAAAGGAAAATAAGAAGAGAACGAACGCAATGACGTATAGGATCGGAAAGAACTCCGGACCGCGGGGCCTAGGCGACGCGTTGGAATGAGAGAAAGCCGAGATGCCAATAACAAAACCGCCAGTGGCGTCGTCGGCGGTCTTAGATCCGCTGTCTTGGCAGATCGCGAGGGTGAGCAGACAGTGAGGGGCTAGCGCTGATGGAGGTTAGTTGCCAGGCACTGACGGGGTCTACCTAGGTAGTGTAGTGTAGCCACTTACCCTTGGCTGGACCCTGAACACGTTGTGTGAAGTAAGGACAAGGGTGGGAAAAAGGGTAGCGTTACGTTGTGAGACCACCAATGAGCGAGGTCAAACAAGTGCCGACGGGAGTTGTGCTTGTGGTGTTGGCAATATCTTTGTTTATAATAGGTTTTCGTTTGCTGGACAAGAGAGGGTTTGTGGTGAGAATTGTAGTGTGTAGGTAGAATAGTGAAGTGTGTATGGTGTAGTGAATTGCTTGGAGAAAGAAGCGCGTTGGTGTGGGGTGGTGGGCGAAACAGGAAAAAGATGTGCGCTGAACGACCAAGTTAAAGTGCCATGATGAGCAAGTAATCCGCGCCGGCTAAAAAGAGGGGAGATGGCGGCAGGCAGTCTGATAAGGAAATGAAATATCTACCTAGAGGTACATATAACAGCTTAATTCCAAATTCCCCCTTCCCACCTCCCAGATTGACCGTTAATCTTTTTCAACGACTTCTGCATCTTCCATCTCTTGAAATAGCATCGCCAAAATTGATGGAGATGAATTCTTTATGCAAGCCATTGAACCCTTACTGCTTTGAGCTGCAGGAGATGCCAGCCCCGAATGGGTCCTGCCTGGAAGAGGCAACAGGCGTTGACTGAAGGCGCGTTTCCACTGGCCAACGGCCTTGTCAGTTCCCTGATTCGGTCATAGTCGGGTACAACGGCGTTGCAGTTACATTCTGCCGAGCCCCGGTTAGCCCCGGATGCGCCCCTGATTAGACACATATAGCACGAGGAACAGGGGATCAACGACAGATTGTACAAGAGCACTCCAGCAGCTTACTGAGAAGCGAGCGGAAGATTTGACAGATGGCTCTTGGAGTGATCTTGCCGGTAATATGTTGGTATCTCCGTGTTTTCGGAAAGTCGGGAGGTCCCTTGATGCCCCCTGGGCCATCGCGGCGCCGAAATGGTTGCTGGTGGAGATAGAACGGCTATAGGAAAGGGGCCTGTGTTTAGCGACAATATTTCGGTGAGCCACAGGTCAACGACGTGTTGAAAGGAAGCGGAAATGAAGAGTGGAAAGAAATATCGAAAAGCAGTGTATGGAGCTTTTCAGCCCTTGATTGCTTCCAAATATTAGGAATTCTTGTAGCCCTTAAATTCAGTTGGGATATAGATAAGAGGGAAAAGAAAGACGTGATGTGGTTTAAATCATTGAAAGGCCTTGCTGAAGAAACAAGAAGGACCAAGAAATCGTTACACGCACATAAAAGAAAAGAATGATGGAAAAAACAGTAGTTCTTTGCCACAATCATGTAGTGTCCTGAGCAGTTGTTTTTCACATCTTCTTGGCTGTGATACTGTTGAAATGTGAGTTCTGGGTAAGCACGGTGGTTAGAAACGGATGAGACAATTGTTCAAGGAAAGAAAGGAGTAAGAGAAGGATGAGCACCATCTCACCTTCAAATACTACTTTACATACGTGCTTGGGGCGACATGTAATAGTCATTCGCAGAGGAACTCGGATGACCAGATCCCTCCGGCTGACTACTTCCTGCGTACAAGAAATTCCGACAGGTACCACTTGTTCCTTCCAAAGCGTAGGATATTAGGACCGTAAACGCACCTCGCACATATTACATTATCGTATTTTTATCTATCTCCTCAAAGTTGGACCCATCCTGGCTGGGCCGAGTAATAGGCTACGAGCCACGACGGGCACGTGGTACATGAGGAGAGAGGTTGTTCATGTCTACATTAGATAAGCGATAAAGGACAAACATTCTGCTGTTGGTGCCGGCATCCCGGCCAGCACCTGTGGTATCCAAACTTGAAAATCTCCGTCCCCAGTCTGCGTCGCAAGAAGATTGGGGACACAGCGAGAGATCGATTCCAACCAAACGAAAAGGGAGAAGACATACCCGAAAACGCCATCGAAAGGAACCAAGTCATAAAAAAAGAGAAAGTACACACTTCCCCTTCCCTACACCTCTACTTTATGCCACAAAAGCACATCCCGTGATCCTCACAAACTCGTCCTCAACATGCAACCACACCTTCCTCACCATATCCTGCTCCTCCCTCATCACCCTCAACGCCTCCTCCGTCTTGGCGCTCAACCCTTCCCCATCGTTACTAACCGAGTAGACCCCACTGCCTTCCTTGCCATCTGTTCCCCTAGCCACTCTCAGGTTCATCGACATCGAGGATGAGCTGGTAGAGTGCGACGAGTGCGAGTCCTTTCTTCGGTGACCCTTTTTGTTGTCGCTTGCGGGGCTGCCGCCTGCGGCAGAAACCACAGAGCCAGATTGGGTGTTGCGGATTTCGATGGATGGTCTGTTGCTGCCGCTGCCATTGCTGTTGCTGCTGTTGCCATTGGTCCCGCCTACCAGTCCCAACCCGAGACCAACCCCGCTCGTCTCCTCAATATCCCTTCCCTCTCTCGCCGGAAATTTCGCAGACGTGGCCATAAACAACTGCCTCTCGCCCGCCTCCGCCACCGGGATCGTACACAGCGGTCCGATCACCTTAAACACTCCCCTCAGAACTGTAATGGCCGCCCGGTTGGTATCCTGTCCCAGCTTCGTCCTCACAAGTCCGGGAAAGGTATGGACGAATGAGACGTCGGGGGCTTCGAGTGCCAGGGACTCGAACGCCAGAGTCATCATGGAGGCCGAGTGCCCGCGGGCTTGCATCATGGCAAGGCGCCGGAACTGGAAGTCGCCCGTGTCGATGTGCCCTTCTTTGGTGCCGTTGAGAACGGAGACGACGCGCCGGAGGGACGTCGCTTTTTGGAGTTCGGGGAGAAGGTTGACAATGAAGCGGATGCGGGCGTAGAATGAGACGGCGGCGGGGTAGTGGAGGGATTCTTTGGTGTCTGTATGTGGCGGGGGTGTTAGTCATGTGTGCTCTGTTGAATATTGGGGCACGGGAGGGTGCGGGCATGAGGTGCTTCATTCCTCTCCATTAGTTGCCCTTCCCCAGACGTCCTCTTCCCCATCTACCTCCCCTCAAAATGTGCCAGGAAGAAACGTACCTATCCCCATAATTGTTGTCCCACAACTCATAAACAGCAAGTTGATCACCCTCTCTTTGCACTTGATCTCCCGGCACACCTCATCCACGTTCGCCAACAGGCTCACATCCGCGCTTCGAAAATGATACTCTCCCTCCGGGTTGAGATTCGCCAGTTCCGCACCCACCCGCTCTCCATTCGTCCTGTCTCTCCCCACAAAGTACACTCTCGGCGCTACCGCGTGCCGTACAAACTGCTTCAAAGTCGCTTCGCCGATACCCCTGGTGGCGCCTACAAACACGGCTACTAACCCGGACGGCAAGGACGAGACGATCTGCGCGTTGGAGGTCTGGATCTGTTCGTGGCTAACCATGCTGTGTTGCCGCTTATGGCCTCCGCCGCTGCGCTGGGTGGTGGGGGAGGAGGTGCGGGAGATGGGGGACGAGGTGCAGGTGGTGGTGGTAGAGGCGGCAGGGACGTTGTGAGTAGTGGTGCCGGGACCGTAGCGGCCGATGCCGAGGCCGTTTGGGGAGATGTCCCTGGGGTGGCTGTTTTGGCCGTGATTCTGACCGGTCGACCGGGAGTTGACGGAGGAGGAGGAGGAGGCCTGATTGCTGGAGCTGGAGTTGGAGTTAGTGCCGCCGGCCAGGTAACGGCGGTTAGTGCTGGCTCTGGAGCGGCCGGTGGATGCAGAGCTGGTAGAGGTCTGGCTTCGGGTGCGGGTTGAGGCAAAGTTGTTGTTGGAGTAGTTGATGCTGCTGGTGCTGCTGGTGCCGTTGCTGACGTTGGTGTCGGTCGAGGTTAAAGGCCGGAAGTAGTTATTGAGACGATCGACGCGGTCACGGTCACTATAGCCCCGCTCGGTGTAGGTGGAAGGATAAGAAGTGGCACCGCCGTTGGCGTTGGCGGAGCTACTATGCGAGGTAGCCTGCGCATCCACAACAAGGTTCGTTTCGGCGGCGGTGAAGTGAAGATCGCCTAGTAGCAGGGCGGGCCAGTTCCCATTCCTCGATCCAAACGCACTAATGTTGCCGCCGGTCGTGATGGGATAGTCGCACAAGGTGCTGCCGCTGATGCTGTTGGCGACGCTGCGGGATGAGGACGGCCTTGGGGGCGGGGAGAGTGGAGTGGTAGTGATGGGCGACATGATATGTGGTGGCTGCTGTCCTTGTCTAGATGTGACCGTCGGTGTTTCCAAGGCGTTTGTTGCTGGGAAACTCGGAGAGAAAAGAAGGAGAAGGAGATACTCCGACTCGGGACAAACATGGTGGCATTGGACATATCTTTTGTTTTGTTGAGGTTGTCGACGGGCCAGAGATCGACAGGGACAGGGCTGCATCCAGCATCCATCCTCCAGATGCCAAGGGCCCGACCAGCTTGTTATGCGCGCCTGGGCAATGGGGTCCCAACGTCGAGCTACTGGCTGTTCGGCTGGACCAGACGGTAGATGCAGTAGTGTAAGTGATATTAAAGGCAACAAACAAGAGACATAGGAGACCCAAAAAGGCATTATCCGGCCCAATGTCCGTTCCTGGTCAAACTAATGCCCCGGATTTCCACTTGGATCGACAAATCTACGACATGACTAGTTGCTTCCAGTGCTTCGCTCCGGTCCCCGACAGAGTATTTTGAGAGCAAAGACTCAGGTTGGCGTATCCGGATGAGACCATCTTGGCGCCAGCTGGTATTTGGGGGTTCAAATGCTAATTTCTTTTTTTTTTTTCCAGTCATCAGTTCATGCCGAGGACACAGTTGATAAGCTACGCACTACGTAGATTGAACTGCCGAACATCTCTAGGTAGAAGGGGACTGTTATCGACGATGAGTTTGATAGGGAAGACGTCACTTTTGGTGTTTCTTTTTTTGCATACGTTAGCAAAAAGCAAAGTAACATGATGAGCTGCGTCCTCTTTTCCTTCTGAGGACAGAATCAGGTTATAATTGTCAAGCAAAAAGCAACGAAAAGAATTTTGTGTGTGTGTGTATGTGACGTGACTGTCAAGTTTAACGGTCAAACCATCAAAGAGCTGTGACACGAAGTTATTGGGAAACTCAAAAAGCGACGCCGCATTCCAGGGGGGTTCCAGTGTGTTTGCTTGCTCCCCCCTGTCCATGGCCCCGTCTATCTCGGATGGGACCGACTCGATTTGGGGGTGTTCATCCGTTGCCTGATGTCCGATGTGCGATTGCGATGATATGATGAACGACCTGATTGACCTCAATCGTCCCGAGTTTAGATGAGACTTGGGGGGACGGGCCGAGTTTGAGTCCAAAACAGCGACAGAAGATGAGAGATGAACCGGACCTCATTCCCGGTGGAAGGTCAATTCGAGAGACAAAGGGTCATTACACTAACACCTCGCTAGCATGTAGGTGGCGGAGAGAAGTTCCGGGAGACAAAAGGGATTTGATGGTCCGAGTCTCCTCATCTTTCTCATGAACCGCCGCCATTTTGCACAAGCGAGCTCGAGCGAGGGTCAAAAGGTGAACAAAGCTTTGAGTTGAAATGGCTTACCCGAGACCCCTTAAGTAGGAGGCAGTGTGTATATAAGGGGGGGAGCGGTAGCCGATGTTTGAAGCTGAAGTTTGGCGAGTCGCTTGTTCTTCGCTTTTTTTTTTTTTTTTCTCTTGCTGTGATCGTCCTTTTTTTTTTTTCGTGTTGTTTCTCGGGGAATTTCTTGTCCATCACTGGAAAGGACGGGAGAAGGGACCTCCACCTCCACCATCGATGTGCCGGGAAGTTGCTCTCGGGTCCGACTTCCTGCCAACGCGAACTAGGCAAATTGAGACGGATACAGGCATCATGCTTCGAGAGAGAAGGCGCCTCCAGCTGAACTGAACGAGGAGATGCCTGGTTGATGGGAGCCGGGAAGGAAGGAACTGAAGGGGACAACGGTAGTGAACGGGAACTCGATAAGTCGACCAGTTGACCACTGCAGTGCACCCCTTTTCCATTCTCGGCCGGTTCGTCCCTTCTGCCTGCCCCCCCCCCCCCCGCATCGGAAAGGATGGACTCTGGCACTTGTCAAAGCTCCACTCACAGGTACCCGCACTTTAGCTTGATCCGCGGGATCTGCATAAGCTCACTCCACCGAGGTATCATTGGTCCTTCACGGTCCTGCCTTGACCATTCTGCGCCTTTCCCTTTTGGATCATGGGCTGGCTAGAAAAGTGGAGTGCCAATCTTGGGGTTTGCAGATCCCTCAATTGGAACCGTGCAGTGCATCCGTGCGACTCCAAGGTGTGGTCGTTGAACATGCTGTGCAGTGAGCAGTGGGAAGGAGACTTGAACTTGAACAAGGTGACAGCTTGGTGGTCCTGGTAGACGGAGGTAGTCTCTCTTGTCGTCTTCATATAAAAAAACCAAGTCAACAGTCACAAACTCCCACTTCTTCTTGTGCCTTTCCTTCTGCGCACCAGAGATTAGATAATCAAGGTAGATATGCATCATGTGATTGGCCAATTGGTGAGGAGGTGGTTGGGATTTCTTGTTTTGTTTGTTGTTCCGGCCTCACCGGCGGGCCTCAAGCTTCCCTTCTTCTTCCACACTTTTTCCAGCTCTTCTGTCCACCTTCACCGACCGCCGGAGTTTCTTTGAGTCGGACGGGACTCAAGACCCCACTTATTGATACTGGTCCCGTTCCACGGCAGAGGGCCCCACTCCCGCTTTCTTGCCTCGGCCGCCGAAAAAGCCCGCTCCAGCCTCCAGCGCCCCGTCCTTTCGGCGCCGGTCCTCTCAGCCGGTTTACCCGTGTTCCAGTCTCCGTTCTTTTCTCTTTTCCCGATTCTTGATTGCCCCTTTTTTTTTCTCTCTTTTAAATTTTATTCCCGTCTATCCGGGTCCTGGAATCACCAATTTGCATATTCCCCCGCCTTCAGTTCGGTATCTAGAGTGCTGGACCCTGCCCGGGCGTACCTTATCCAAAACTGTGAGGTATGTAATGATAGGGACAGCATGGTCAAGGTCAAGGTCAGCTTGGATCGGTCAGTTCTGTGTGATCAATCCGAACCATGTCGTCGGCGACCTCGATCGTTGGCCAGTTCGGATCTCGAGATAGGAGTACCGCCGATACAGTATAAACCCCCTGTTTGCTGGTGACTAAACGACTTGTTTGTACCGTCTATTGGTGTAAGCTCCGCAAAAAAAGAGACATGGATGTCATGTGAATGTTACGGTGTACGGAACCCGAGCATTCGGACCAAGCATTCGGGATGCAACGTCGAGTATCTTGTTTGTACAACGAACGACTCAGCTGCCCAGCAAAAGGGCCGCTTTCACTCCGACTGTCGGGGTTTGGAGTTGGAGTTGGAGTTGGAGATGGAGCTGGAGTTGAAAGACAGGGCATCATCTCTCCTCTCGTCAGCCATCATCATCACCTGCCTGCCACCGCAAGACATGGAGACCACATGGGGAACGTGATATCGACACCGACTCGTTAGTCGTTGTGCTGTTGCCAAGGCAAAAGACAGCCCGGCCTCTTCTTATACTGTTTCCAGGGGTCTGAGCTCTCAGCTTGTCCCACCCCGTTCACCGCCCTGTAAAACAAGGTTCCCCAGACCGTCCCAATAAACAACGCCAACGATGTCTTGAGGCTACCGAAAACACTCAAGTCAGTACACTAGCACAATGCCCAGAAAATATTATCCGACTAGGCGCCGCATCCCAAACGGTAAAACTAAAATGCCACGGCGTCTTGTCTTGTCTACCAGCCGCATACACTACAAGGACGTCTTCGTCGATCCGGCATGCGCACGAGTTGACGGTCCGTGCGAGACAAGGTCTTGGAGAGACGGGTTCGTGACGGGATGGGAATGCACAACACCAAAGCACCAAGGGAGACCTACCTATTGATACACTAGATACAAAGCAAGCAGGTCTCACGCAAGCAACACGCACACATATACACTATATCCGCCCTGTAGTGTGAAACATTTGCACGCAACGTAACCTCCCCACAGAAAAATGCGGCCAAGACTTTGCTCTTGTCGAACTCGAGGAACACGTGTAGATCCCGAACGCGTAGTACACGCACACCAAGTACAGATACCATGAACTATGGTGAGTGGACTTTCTGCACCGTCCTGGATGCCCTGGATTCGAGGTCCCCGGAGTTGGGGTCCCCCATGATCTTGTACCTTGACTAATCGGCGGAGTATCATGGGCGGTCCACACCACGCCACCCTAAAGAACCTCATCCCCCCACTCGGCCTCGATCGGATTCCCATCCAAGCCAAGCAGATAACGGGATAGCAAGTCGTGGACAGCACCATGCAAGCTGGCGGACCTGCCTTAGAGGCAGACTACACAGTCCATGACGGTGTCAACCATGGGTTCTCTAATGATCTTATCCTTTTTCAGCTTGGTATACACCACTGTTGCATCGTTAAGCATCACCAAGGGGGCGGCGAGTTGCTTCCTTGAAGGAGATCGGATTCACCAGGCCGGGGCCGAGACATCCACAGACACATTCTACACACACACACACACACACACACACACACAATACCTGCCTCTAATACTTAACTCTTGTCTCATCCCGCTTCCCCAGGGAGAGACACGTACCTAGTTTTGCCCTCACATACGTCTATCCAAGATACCCTTTTCCCTCCCCCACGCTTGTGCCTTTCATCATCCTCCCATTAGTTGTAGGCATATTTTATACTTTGTCGTTTTTTTTAAAGACTGACGACGTTGACGAAACGACCTCATATTATCATCGTGTTAACGAACCATACGAACGACTCTTACGACCCCCTCTTAATTACTATATACCCCCCCCCCCCCCCCCCCCTTCACACACATATCATAATGGATTCCAACATGCCTATTGCCATTATTGGCATGAGCTGCCGATTCGCTGGCGATGTCGACAGTCCGTCCAAGCTCTGGGATCTTTTGGCTCAGGGAAAGAGTGCGTGGTCGGAGATTCCCAAGGATCGGTTCAATATCGATGGATTCCACCACCCCAACTTTGAGAAGCTTAATGGTGTATGTCTCGTGTTTACCTGATGAAGAAAAAAGGAAAAGTGACAAGCTAACATGCCCCCATAGACAAATGTAATAGGCGGCCACTTTATGAAGGAGGATGTTGGCCTATTTGATGCGCACTTCTTTAACCTTTCTGCCGAGACTGCTGCTGCTTTGGACCCCCAGTTCCGTCTGCAGCTCGAGTCAACATATGAGGCCCTTGAGAGCGGTAGGTTTTTTTCTACTTCATTTCCAAGCCAGATGAATGCCAAAACTGACGCCAAACAGCGGGTATCACTCTTCAGGATGTGGCTGGCTCCAACACGTCGGTCTACGCCGGCTCCTTCTTCCGGGACTACCACGAGAGCTTGATCCGTGACCCCGACACACTCCCCCGCTTCCTCCTCATGGGCACCGGCGCCGCTATGGCCTCCAACCGTCTCTCCCACTTCTTCGACCTCCGCGGGCCCAGTATGTCGGTCGACACGGGCTGCTCCACCACCCTCACAGCGCTTCACCAGGCCTGCCAGAGCTTGCGTTCGGGCGAATCCACCATGTCCATTGTGGGCGGCGCCAACATCATGTTCAACCCCGACATGTTCCTCGCCATGTCCTCCATGACGCTCATCTCCAAGGACGGCCGGTCGTGGGCGTTTGACAGCCGCGCCAACGGCTACGGCCGCGGCGAGGGATCGGCCACGGTCATTCTCAAGCCCCTTGACGCTGCTCTACGCGACGGCGACCCCATCCGCGCCGTTATCCGCGACAGCGGCATCAACCAGGACGGCAAGACCGAGACCATTACCACGCCCAGCGGCGAGGCGCAGGAGGCCTTGATCCGCGCCTGCTATGAGCGCGCAGGCCTCGATCCGGGACAGACGACGTACTTTGAGGCGCACGGAACGGGTACTCCGACGGGCGATCCAATCGAGGTGAAAGCCATCGCTAGGGTGTTCAAGGACTCGCGCAAGGGCAACGGCGAGGACGCGCTGCTGCGTATCGGGTCCGTCAAGACCAACATTGGTCACACCGAGACGGCTTCGGGCGTGGCGGCCATCATCAAGGTGGCGTTGGCGCTAGAAAGGGGCCAGATCCCGCCGAGTGTCAACTTTGAGAAGCCGAATGCTAAGCTGAGTTTGGACGAGTGGAAGCTCAAAGTGCCCACCGAGCTGGAGGAGTGGGTGGGCAAGGACGGCATCCGGCGGGCCAGCATTAACAATTTCGGCTATGGCGGGTCGAATGCGCACGTAATTATGGAGGATTACAGCAGCTACCTCGCCACGACTCAGCGGCCCAAGGCGCTACCTCTGACGAATGGCGCTGGCGCTGGCCACCACCACAACCACCACCATCACCACCACCAACACACCGATAGCGGAATTGTCATTGACGACGACTTCCACGGCAACGGCAACAATGGCGACCACCACTCCAAGGTCTTCCTCCTCTCCGCCAAAGACGAAAAAGCCACGGAGCGCATGATCGCCAACCTCAAGACGTACCTCCACCAGCAAAAGTCCAACACCCACTCCAAGATCGCCGAAAATGCCCTCCTCTCCAACCTCGCCCACACCCTCTGCGACCGCCGCACCCTCTTCCCCTGGACCGCCACCTTCTCGGGCGCCTCCCTCGACTCCCTCATCCGCACCCTCGACTCAGGCCGCGTCAAGCCCACCAAGGCCTCGGCCCAGCCACCGCGCATCGGCTTCGTCTTCACCGGCCAAGGCGCCCAATGGTGGGCCATGGGCAAGGAGCTCATCGACGCCTACCCCATCTTCAAGGCCGCCTTGCTCGACTGCGACGTCCAGCTCAAGAAACTCGGTGCCACTTGGAACATGTGTGAAGAGCTGTCGCGCGATGCCGAGACCAGCAAGGTCAACCAGCTCGATTACAGCACGCCCGTGTGCGTCGCCGTGCAGATTGCCTTGGTCGAACTGCTCAAGGCGTGGGGCATCAAGCCGACGGCTGTCACTTCCCACTCGTCGGGCGAGATTGCTGCTGCTTATGCTGCTGGCGCGCTGGACTTGGCGAGCGCCATGGCCATTGCGTTTGCCAGAGGAGGGTTGGCTAGCGAGGGTAACCGCCAGTTTGCGAGGAAGGGAGGCATGATGGCTGTTGGGTTGGGACGTCAGGAGGCCGAGAAGTACCTCCCTAGAGTTACCCAGGGCCAGGTGGTCGTGGCCTGCGAGAACTCGCCGACGAGCTCAACCTTGTCGGGTGATGTCGAGGGTTTGATTGAGCTGGAGCAGATCATGAAGGAGGAGAACATCTTTGCCAGACGGCTGAAAGTTGACGCGGCCTGGCATTCGCATCACATGGAGGCTGTCGCTGATGCGTACTACGCGTCTATGGATAAGAAGGTCAAGCCGGCCAAGAGCAAGCTGGACATGATCTTCTCTTCTCCTTGCACCGGCAAGCGGATGGACAAGGTCAACGAGATCGGCAGCCCGGGACACTGGGTGCGCTCGTTGACGGGCTGTGTCCGGTTTGTGGATGCGTTCCGCAGCATGGTCTTTGCCGAGGAGGGTGCGACTGAGCCGACGGTTGATATGGTGATCGAGGTTGGTCCGCACGCGGCGCTATCGGGTCCCATCCAGGATATCTTGGGCATGCCCCAGTTCAAGGGGGTTACGATCCCGTATGGCAGCTGCTTGATTCGCAAGAAGAGCGCGGTTGATACCATGCAGGATTTGGTCGGCGACCTGGTTCGCAAGGGGTATCCTGTCAACCTCAAGGCTGTCAACTTTCCCTTGGGCATGGAGGGTGTCAAGGTGTTGACTGACTTGCCTGCTTACCCCTGGAATCACTCGACCAAGCACTGGATTGAGCCGCGCTTCAACAGGGCCCTCAGACAGCGTTCCGAGGCTCCTCATGATTTGCTCGGCTCGCTGGTCCTGGGCTGTGATCCTAGTGCTCCTACTTGGCGTCACATTGTTCGTCTCGGTGACCTCCCTTGGGTCAAAGACCATTGTGTTCAGGGCAACATGATCTATCCCGCTGCTGGATACATTGCCATGGCTGTTGAGGGCATGCAGCGCTTCGCTTCTCGTCAAGCGGGCGACAAGAAGATTGCTGGCTACCAGCTTCGTGATGTTGACATTCTCAACGCTCTGGTTGTTCCCGAGACGAGCGAGGGTATCGAGATGCAGCTCTCTCTTCGCCCCGGCAGTGAGAGGGATCTTTCCACCAAGGGATGGACCGAGTTTACTGTTCAGTCCGTCAACTTGGACAACAAGTGGACTGATCACTGCAAGGGCTTGATCTGCGTCCAGTTCGGCGCTGCTCCCAAGCACGCCGTCAACCAGCCTACCCAGGACTCCCACTATCGCATCCGTATCAACCCCAACGACATCTGGGCTGGCATGCGCTCGGGTGGTATCAACCATGGCCCCATCTTCCGCAACATGAAGAGCATTCGTGCCCGTAGCAAGCAGTCCGTCACCACCTTCACCGTGGCCGACACCAAGTCCGTCATGCCCAAGCAGCACGAGCATGCCCATGTCATCCACCCCACGACTCTGGACTCGGTCTTCCAAGCCGCGTATACTGCTGCCCCTGGCGCTGGTGGCAAGAACCAAACCCCCAAGGTTCCTCGCTCCATCAGCAAGCTCTGGATCTCCCACGACATCAGCAAGCAAGCCGGCCACGACTTCAAGGCCTACGCCAACCTCGATCACGCCGACGACCAATCCACCAAGACTGCTCTCCGCGTCGTCGATGATGCTGCAGAGGCTCCCGTACCTGTCATTTCCATCGACGGCTTTGTCTGCCAATCCATCGGCAACGCCCCCACCGCCGCCGACGAGCCCTGGGAAGCCGACAAGTTCACCACCACCCACTGGGCGCCCGACGTGACCTTCCTCAAGGACGCCTTCCTCAAGAAGCAGCTCGGCAGCCAAATCACGCCCGAGGAGGCCGAGATCCTCATGGACCTCCGCAAGGCATGCATGTACTACATCTACGACGCCCTCCGCGACCTCACCCCCGAGGACATCAAGAAGCTCGAGTGGTACCACAAGAAGTTCTACATCTGGATGCGTCTGCAGGCCGACTTGGCGCGCGCCAACGAGCTGGGACCCGATAGCAGCAAATGGGCCAACGCCACGCTGAACGAGAAGGCTCTCCTGCTGGAGAAGGTCAAGATGAGTAGCACCAACGGTGAGATGGTGTACCGCCTTGGTCCGCAGATCGTGCCCATCTTGAGAGGAGAGATCACTGCCCTCGAGGTGATGCTCGAGCAGAACTTGCTGTCCCGCTACTACCTCGAAGGCCTCAAATGGGGTCGGGCCAACGCCAAGCTGGGCGAAATGGTCCGCCACTACGCGCACAAGAACCCCCACGCGAAGATGATTGAGATTGGTGGCGGTACCGGCGGTGCCACGGCCCATGTCCTCAACGCCATCGGCACTGCCGACGATGGGCTGGGCCCTCGCGCTGCTAGCTACGACTTCACCGATGTGTCGTCGGGCTTCTTCGAGGCGGCCAAGGAAAAGTTCCAGCCGTGGAAGGACCTGATGCGCTTCAAGAAGCTCAACATCGAGCAGGATCCTGCGTCGCAAGGGTTCGAGGAAGGAACGTACGATGTGGTGATCGCTTGCCAGGTTCTGCACGCGACCAAGTCGATGGATAACACGATGAAGAATGTTCGCAAGCTCCTCAAGCCCGGCGGTAAGCTGTTCATCATGGAGACGACCCAGGACCAGATGGATGTCCAGTTTGTGTTTGGTTTCCTTTCCGGGTGGTGGTTGAGCGAGGAGGAGGAGCGCAAGTTCAGCCCGTCGCTTTCCGTGCCCATGTGGGATCGCGTCTTGCATCGCACTGGCTTCCGCGGTGTCGAGGCGGAGATCAGGGATGTCGAGCATGATGAGCTTTATGCGTTTAGCGTCATGAGCTCGACGGCTGCGGCTAGTGCTCCCGTGTTTGACTTTGATATCACCTTTGTCACGGCCAGCAACCAGATCCCCGAGGTGTGGTTGGATAAGCTGAGGGTGTCGATTGGGTTGTTGACTTGCTCGGTGCCAACTGTCAAGAGTCTCGAGGAGGTCACTGTCGATGGAAACGATGTTTGCGTCTTCCTCGATGATCCCAAGAACCCCGTCCTGGCGGACCCGAGCAAGGCGCAGTTCAGTGGTGTCAGAGACATGTGCACTCGCGCCAAGGGCCTGCTTTGGTTGACGCAGGGCGGCGCCGATGAGTGCGATCAGCCTCTGGCCTCGCTCGCTGCTGGATTCCTCCGCTCCTTGAGGCAGGAGTACTCCGGCAAGCGTCTAGCGACACTCGATCTCGACCCGACCCAGGACATGTGGTCCGAGACTTCCATCACCACCATCACCGAGGTGTTCCGCAAGTTGTTCGACTACTCGATCAACGAAGCCGGCAGCGACTACGAGTTCGCCGAGCGCGAGGGAGCCGTCAAGATCCCCCGCTACATCAAGGACGTGACGCGCAACTCGGCCGTCTTCAAGCAGCAGCAGGCCACCACCCAGCCCGAAGCCGAGATGCAGCCCTTCATCCAGCCCGACCGTCCCCTGCGTCTAACCATTGGCACCGCCGGCTTGCTTGACACACTCAAGTTCGTCGACGATCCGACTGCGTCTGACCCTCTTCCCGAGGACTTTGTCGAAGTCGAGCCGCGCGCCTTTGGCGTCAACTTCCGCGACGTCATGGTCGCCATGGGCCAGCTCAAGTCCAACACCATGGGCTACGACTGCGCCGGCGTTATCACACGTGTCGGTCCCGCCGCCGCTGCTGAAGGGTACACAGTCGGCGACCGCGTCTCCGTTTTGCTCAGAGGTCACTACGCCAGCAAGACGCGCATCCACTGGACTAGTGCTGTCAAGATCCCCGATACGATGACGTTTGAGACGGCCGCTAGCTTGCCGACGCAGTACGTCGCTGCTTACGTTTCCTTGTATGACACTGCTCGTCTGCAAAAGGGCGAGTCGGTCCTCATCCATGCTGCCACGGGCGGTGTCGGTCAAGCGGCGGTGATGATGGCGCAGCGCGTGGGCGCCGAGGTGTTTGTGACTGTTGGCACGGACGAGAAGCGCGAGTTTGTTATGAAGCACTACGGTATTGCGGCCGACCACATCTTTTCCTCGCGCGATACTTCCTTCGCTGCAGGCGTGATGGCCATGACCAAGGGCCGGGGCGTGGATGTGGTGCTTAACTCGCTGGCTGGCACTCTGTTGCAGGAGTCGTTCAACTGCTTGGCTCCCTTTGGCCGCTTCGTGGAGATTGGCAAGCGCGATCTGGAGCAGAACAGCAGTCTGGCGATGGAGGCCTTCACGCGGGCGGTGTCATACACGAGCATTGATGTGATTACACTAGGAGAGTACAAGAAGATGGAGACAAACCGGATGATGAAGGACATTATCCACTTGGTTGGCAACGGGGAGTTGCGGGTAGTTGAGCCGATCACAGTTTATCCCGTCGGAGAGATTGAGAAGGCCTTCAGGTTGATGCAGGCCGGCAAGCACATGGGCAAGATCGTGTTGGCTGCCTCCGAGGAGACCTTGGTGCCGGTGCTCCCCCGTATCTCAACCAACACCGTCTCTCTCCGCTCCGACGCCTCCTACCTCGTCGTCGGCGGCTTCGGCGGTCTCGGCCGCTCCATCTGCTCCTGGCTCGCCGAGCACGGAGCCAAGAACCTCGTGGTGGTCTCCCGCAACGCCAAAGCCGACAAGCTCGCCCAGCTACAGACCGAACTCAACCATGTCTCCAAGGGCGTCAAAGTCACCGCCATCAGCTGCGACATCTCCAACATGGCTGTCCTTACCAAGGCCCTCGACTGCGTCGAGCGCGGCGTGCCACCCATCCGCGGCATCATCCACGGCGGCATGGAACTGCGCGACTCCGTCCTCGAACACATGAAACTAGAAGATCACAAGGCCGCTCTGGCGCCTAAGCTCAACGGCTCCTGGAACTTGCACCAGTATTTCTCTTCTACCAAGGAGACGAAAGAAAATCTAGACTTCTACATCATGCTCTCCTCCCTCGTCGGCATCGTCGGCTTCGCTTCCCAATCCAACTACTCCGCAGGCGGTACCTTCCAAGACAGCCTCGCCACCCACCGCGTCGCTAACGGTCTTCCCGGTGTCTCGCTCGATTTGCCCGTCGTCAAATCCGTCGGGTACCTCGCTGACCACCCCGACTCGGAAAAGACCATTGACTCTCTCAAGCGGCACGGCTTCACTGCCCTCGCTGAAGACGAAGTCCTAGCAGCCCTTGGCTCTGCGATTCAAACCCCCTTCGCAGGCACCCTCACCCTCGGTCTCAACTGCGGACCGTCCGCGCAACCCTCTCCCGATTCGCCCCTCGCGCGCGACGCCCGTTTCGCACAGCTTAAACACCGCGCTGTGAAATCCTCCTCTACCACCACCACCGCAGCTGCTGCAACAGGGGATTTATCCAGTCTTCTGTCGAACGCTACAACCATCGAAGAAGCAGTGACTCACACGCTGGAAGCCATCACCAAGAAATTGCAAGATATCTTCATGATTGCCGACGCAAGCGAAATCAACCCCGAGTTGTCACCCGCAGAGTTTGGCGTGGATAGTCTGGTGGCGGTGGAGTTAAGGAATATGCTGAGTATGAAGGCGGGCAGCGAGATGAGCATCTTTGAGATTATGCAGTGTGGGAGCTTGAGGGGGTTGGCGGGGGTGGTGGTGGGGAAGAGTGGGTTTGTTGATGATGGGTTGAAGGAGTAGTGTAGGATGCCTACCTACCTACCTACCTACCTACCTACCTCTACGGATACTACGATGATGATGTTTACAGTGTTCACAGTGGTGATGGTTACAGAGAAGTAAGCAAAGTGGCCGGTGAACGGTGAACTCGGTGAATGGTGAACGGTGAGCTCGGTGAGCTTTGAACATGGACATGGACATGAACATGGGAGGTGGAACACTGTCGTGCAGGAATCGGGAATAACCGGAAAACATTGAGAGTTCCAGTCGCGATTCCGAAATCGGCGCGGGACCCCGGCCGGGACAATGGTGTGAGCAGAGCAGAGCAGAGCAGAGCAGAGTTCTTGGGGGGAAAGCGGTGGGAAGAAAGAAAGACATTGAGACGAGGGTGACATGGGGGAGGAAAATGTCACCGCCGGTCCAGTCTCATCGATGAGATGCAGTGATCTGCGGTTAGGGGGGGGGGAATGGATGGATGGATGATACCCCACTGGGGACAGAATAGTGGAGAAGTGGAAAGGGGACGGGACTCGCTGGCCGAGTTCAATCCAGTGAACAGCAACTCTGAGCATACATGTATTGGCGTTTCTGTATTTGGTCAATTTATCTGCTTTTGTTTTGCACTGCTTGCATATTTTGGTTGAGAGTTATGCTATGCTATGTTAATTCTGCGCGAATTTCAAATGTTTGGACAACAATCCTGTTCTCGTTGATGTTCGTTGACTGCCCTGCTCTTGATAAGTAAGTGACGAAATTCGGCATCGCTGGACCTTCCTTCCTTGCAAGTCTCGTGTTTTTTACCTTTTTTACCTCAGGTATTGCTCGTGTGATCTCTGGTCCCTCTAGAGCTACTTTGGTAGAATGAATGAATGAGGAACATTGCAGTGCAGATGAGAAGACGGGAGGGGAGTGAGAACCTTGATGGCCTCGCTGGCTAGGTAGGTACGTCTAGTGTAGGTGATGTGCACTGTGCACTGTGCACTGCTGCGGGACAGGACACAACGGAAACATGAAGGACATCGATCATTCCGCACTACACTCCGTCGATCACTCATTGCCAAGGTGTCATTCTGCTGCCCCACTGGAGCTGAGCTGAGGTGAATACACTGTACGCTGTACTCGTCTGGGTACCTTGGGTAGGAACAATGATGAGGTTGATGGGGTTGTTTGAGAGAGAGGGAGAGATGATAGAGGTAATGGAGAAAAACCTACCTCTAAGCACTGTGATCACATGCCTTGAAACATTTTCCTCTCAATCTCTCAATGGATGGCTAGAGGTAGCTGGGTAGCTGGGTAGCTGGGTAGGTAGGTATGTAGGTAGGTAGGTAGGTTTGTACGCTAGGTACCTCTAGGTAGTAGGTAGGTAGGTAGGTATGTAGAGCTCTGGTTCCCGGCTTGTTGCCAATGCAGCTCTACTGCGTATACAGGTACCTACCTAGGTCGACTATAAACAGAGACTTAACTTCAGCCGCTGGTGAGCTTTCCGTTCTCTGCCGCTCTTTGGGGGTAGGTACTCTGCTCTGCTCTTTGCTCTTTGCCTGCTCTAATGCTCTGCTCTTGCTTACCCTCCCCACGGCAATTCCTCCCGAGCACGCCGTTCGTTCGCAGCTTACCTTTCCAGCTGTCCACCTCCAGCTGGGTGTCTACTTTCAGCTGTCTACCTCTAGCTGTCATGTCAAGCTGTCATGTCAAACTCGTCTGACAAGCTGTCATCAAGCTGTCATGTCAAGCTGTCAAGCTGTCCCTGTGCACAGGTACCTATGTACCCATCCCCATGTAACCACAACCACACCCACAAGCGCTACCACCTCGGCTACCACAACTAGACTAGCGCCGTCGTCGATCACCATTCCCGACCGGGGCTCACAGTACATAGTACACTGTAACTCCACTACCCGAGGCCCCTTTTACTGTACGCAGTAAGTACCAGGAATGCAACTGCAACTGCAACTGCAACTGCATGTGGGAAATCCCCCAGACCCCCAGACCCCATTGACATTGTGCAGTGCAGTTGATCGACGACTGGGTGGGATTGATTGTTGGATTCAACCTACCCATGTTTTTGGACACATTTGACCAAAGCAAGCATGTACCTTACCTTGCTCTACGCAGGGTGGGATGGCACGATGGATGATGGATAGAGGTATGCACACTCGAAGCGAGCTCGCAAGCGACGGCGAGTTTTGGAAGCGAGAGCCGAAGTGCAGTGCTACCTTATAACCTACGACCTTATAAGCTACGACCTTACCTCTACCTACCTACCTTACCTAGGTTGGTCAGCTAGGTCCAGTCTCCCTGTTGGTTGGTTGATAGGGTGACAGGTTGACGGGTAGGTTGAGAGGTAAGGCCGCCAAAATGATATCCTTCGCTTATCGTGATGACATGAAACAACAATCGTGACTGATCAGAATTTTTGTGATGATCAACGCCTATCAACAATGTACCTGTCTACCTATCTACCTGTCTACCTACCTCTAGACTAGGTAGGTACCTGCCTACTACACACATCGGATCATGTTCCCTTCCATTGCATTGTATCACTTTCGACTTTTGACGTTGAGGGACTTGAGGGAGAAAAAGGGACCTAACTTCTCTTCAGCTACCTCTACCTAGGTAGGCCTACAGAAGAGCTTCTCGTGTGTATAAACTTATGGGTGACATAGTAGGTAGATATAAGGTAGATACAGCAAGCATTCCATACCTGGAGCTGAAGCTGAATCTAGGTAAGCTGAGCTGGAGCCGAAGCTGGAGCTGAACCTATGTGACCCCCCCGCGGTGATCAATAACTATCTCTCGAGTAACAGGACCAGGATTAAGAAGGTCCGTCTTGATTATATAATCTCCATGGGTTTTATCTTCATCAATACCCCTCTACTCTAGGGCCCAGGTGGTCGCTTCAGCTGAGAGCGTGAAATTATTTGAAATCCGAGGTTTGTCCAGACTGTACGTAGATCCTGGTAAATTCTCCACGTGTAGGTAGGTAGGTACCGTAATTTAGGGTATGATATCCGGTTTCAGTCGAGGCACTTCCTTTGACTTGTACATTCTATCGGTCAGGAACATACATGTACCTAATCAGAGTGCTGTCGGGTGTGAATCCGATCGAAAGCCGGCAAGCTGAAACACCAATACCTCGCTTTGATAACGAAGGTAAACCTCATCACTGGTTATAGAATGTCTTCTACCTAGATACTAAACTTCAGAATTGAGAGAGGTGTTGTGGTTGTCACAGTAGACGGAAGTATTGCCTGGTACAGTCTTTTCCTCGTTGAAGACCGAACGACGACCGAGACCAGCCGAAAAGATGTTATCGTCTCCACGATCCGTTCGTCTCATGCATGTCAAATGCCCTACGCACCTGAGGTATTATTGATGGCGGAAGACGGCATGAACCGTTGGGGTCGCATGAGAAACCTAAGCGGCCGACACGTTTGATTCGTCTGCTTAAGCAAGGCTGTAGTTCGGTGGTGCCGTTTGCCGATCCCTGTCTCCTTTTGGAGAGGGTTAGGCTTGCGATTTCAGCTGCAGACTGCAGCTCTTTTTCGGGCTTAGCCGTTGACTGGAAGGAGGGGTACCTGCCGAGGGTATCAACACATGGAGGGGATTACTGCAGGTTGTACGCCAGTTGTGCTTGATTAAAACATTATGCTTGTATTGTTGTTGTTGGGTATCTTGTTCTGCTCTGCAGACGTATGCTTCGTGGGTAGGTATTATCCTCCATGCCCCCCCTTCCCTGGTCCCCCATGGTATCTCCCTTTCACGCTTCTCTCTTCTCGTCATCCCATCCTTTGATTCTCTCTCCTCCACCCTCGCTACCTAGTTACAGATAATAAGACTAATAAGTACAAAGTTGAATTTGGGGTATATGTTGATGTGAAACATTAAGGGAATGGCTAGGACTCTGACTTGGTACATGGCCCATCAAAAGAGTCTGTTGTTGTTGCGCACGTTGCTGCTGCTGCTGGACAAGCTCCAGCGTATGTAAATGCTCCCTTGCCAGGTTGTTGAACGTCTGCATCTTTCGTAGCGCGTCCATGCACGACTGGATCTCGCCGTCGTATTCGGTTTCCGTGGCGGGGATGAAGCCCTCGGGCACTTGGGCGGCGAGGTCGTTGATGGTTTGGGTCCGTTGGGATATTAGGCGGGAGGCAGCAAGAGAGATGGAGAGAGGGAGGAAGATGTGTGCCTTTTTAACCTGTTAGTAACTTACTAGAATTGGGAGGAATTGAGGAAAAGAAAATATACCTTGAAATAACCAAGATGCTCATGAGCCTTAGTCAAGGCGGCAATCTCCCTCGCGGCCCTCAGCGCCCGCTTCTGGTACTCAAACACGGCCGGATCCCAAGCCTGCTGCTGTCCGTTCCCCTGGCAGTCACCAGCCTCTACCACCTTGCACAAGTTGATGGTTGTCGTGTGAGCAAGCATGAAAGCAAAAAAGAGCATTGGATCCGCCGCCGCCGACACAACCGGGTAGCTCTGCACAAGAGAATCCAGCCTCTTGTTGACCATGCCGGCCAGCCATTCGTGTCGGATCCAAAAGTCGGCCGAGTTGCTACCGTAAGTGCGCTCGACGTTGGCAACCTGCGTGTGGGAGAGGGTGCGGCCACAGATAGTGGCGAGCACGACACTCTCGGCCAAGGGAGAAAACAGGCCGTGGTCGCCGGATGCGATGGCTTCGGAAAGGAAACACATTTGGATCGGTTGGCCGCTTTGGAAGGAAAGTTCGGGCGAGGGGAGGCGAGTGCAGATCTGTGCATATGTCATGTCAGCATGATGTTCCTTCCCTTGTATCTGCAAGTGAACTTGTGAACTTACCACCTCCTCCATCAACGTCAATGGCCACTGGTTCTTCAAACTGATGAACCGATCCAAGCAATACGCCACCCAAAACGTCCTCCTCCGCTCCTCCACCAGCACCGGGTCCTCTCCCTGCTGCAGCATCGACCTCTCGGGGCTATCAATTTCGTGCAGCCTTGCCAGCTGTACCAGCCTGAACGCCCTGCCGGCCGTTACCCACCCGCGCTTATAGTTTGTCCTGGAGAACTCGTAGAAGGCAAGCAAAAGCCAGGCTTGGATTTCCTCGACGCAGACGGGGCTTTCGTGAGGGTGGTGGTTCTCGTACATGTCGAGCGACTCGAGCATCTGCTTGGTTTCGTTGTAGAGGGTGTCACGGTAGGATTCGAACTGGGAGGACAAGGCCATGGCCAGCGTCCACATGGCGTACTGGAGACATAGGCGGGGGTTGGGGGCGTTGTTGTGGTGGTGGGCGGAGAGCGGTGTTTGTTGGGAGAGGGCGAAGTAGCGGGACTGGTTGAAGATGGGGACATTGGGGTGGACGCGGTCGAAATAGAGTTGGTCGCTGTAAGAGGTTAGAAGGTGGCTTGGAATGCCTTGGGAGACGAGAGGATGAGACATACAGGTCAGCACGCATGAGATCATGGATCAAGGCGCGCTTTGGTGGTGTGGGTGGTGATGGAGGGAACTTGAAGTTTTGCATGGACAAGGGAATCTGTGGAGTCATGGGCGAAAGCTGTCCATTGTGGGTGTGGTAGTCGCCCTCCCATATCGAACCCCTCCCTCGTGGTGAGGCAACTTGGCTGAGGTCGCCTTCGGAGGCAGGTCCTGGTGGTGTTGTGCAAGTGCTGGTGGCAGAAAGAGGATGTTGTAAAAGGTCGGCGTCGCCATGGAGAGATAGGCCTTCGAGGTTGGTTGGGTCGAGACTGAGACGACGTTCAAGAGCAACTTCAGAAAAAAAAAAAGATGATGTCAATAATTTGATACAGCTGAAGAAGACGCGAATACGAGGGCTGGAATAAGGCGGGGTGAGGCGCAACTTACCGATGCGGCTCCGCAGGGCCTTGAGATCGCCTTTCTTGGGCCCGCGGGCGAGGCGGTTGTGGTTGACTTCGCATACGATTCCTGCATCGGCGCAAGTTCCGCATTGGGGACGTTGCCGGTCGCATCGCAACTTGCGTTTCCGGCACTCCTCACAGGCGGACCCGGGCAGCTGTCTCGGCTGCGGAGGCCCGTCGGTGCTGCTGGTTCGTCGGCTAGCAGGCGGCATCTTGGCTGTGTAACTGGTTGGTGTATCTTTTTGTCGTTTGTCTTTTTTTTTTTTGCTATGGGCGTGGTGTTGTTGATGATGATGATGTTGAGGATGTTTGGAGGCACCGCGGGACGGGACTTGGTCTTTAATACCACGCTTGCTCTCGCATTAAGTTTGGGGTGTCGGTCAGTTTATGGAAGGTGAAGAGCAGCAGCAACCAGGAACACTAGTAGGTGGACAAGGGATATGGATGTCTACAAGGGGGTGAGGGTGGGTAACTCGGCGAAATGGGTTGAGTTGTAAATCTGGGGAAGTGTGCCGTGCTGTGTGTGCTGTGCTGTGCTGTGCTGCTCGTGTGTGGGATGGATGCCCGACTGGTGGATGGAGATGATGGGATTGATGGATATTGCACTTCGGCGACTCCTCCTGCTACACTATGTATTGTCAAGCATAACGTCAGCGGGATGTGCCCGTGTTTTCACTGCCTGAGGAGTGAGGGCAGCTGGAGATGGAGATGAATCGGGGATGGATGTGCAATTGCCCACCCAAATGTTCCACTCTGGATGGAGGACGCCATGATGGTGGACAGTCTTTCCTCACTCAGATACGGGATCCAGACCACTGCAGCGTTAGCGCCTCTACAGTGCTGTCTCTAACTGTACGGGGTATGTACTGAACGTACCGCCAGCTGGGTACCTAGGTGACATCTAACTCAAGATTGTCGTCGTCGATGGATGGAGGATGGCAGGGCAGGGGTTCAAGGGGTCCCCTCCTCAGCTACCTTACCTGGTCCTGTTCATCTGGTTCGTTGACCGGCGACAGCGAGAGAGCACACAGTGACACATCTGATAATCGACACAAAGAACCTTGTTCAAGAAGAAGCACATGAACCGGCCAGAAGGGAATAGCAGCGAGCGCGGGAGACGGCACCGGAATGATTCCGGATGTGTCGAGTTCATGGTGTTGATGGGTGATGTGGTTGTTGTTGTTGTTGCTGTTCAAGGGAATAATCTGCTTCCCCGTCTCAACTCCAACGAACGACACCCAAACACTCACTGGCTGCTTCGGGCACCAAATGGCGGATTTTCAGGGCTGTTTGAAGAGGTCTTGGCATCCCTTTCAGACTGTCCTTAACAGCCCGGCCCCCTGTACCTCTACTGTAACCCTCTCTCTGTCTTAGGTACCCTTGCCATCCACATTACCACCCCTGAATTTCCCATTCAACATCCATCCCCAGAATTGTCATTTATCCCACCTTCACTTTGGTGACATCCATCCATCCATCCATCCATCCATCATTTAATCTCCCCTCATCTGCTATTTTCATCGCCGCCATCATCTAATCGCCCCATTCCACAGCGGAAGTCGATCCGAGCTAAATCGTCACTTCCTCCACACATCAGTATCATCATCATCTCGTCGCCCAGTGGCATCCATGAAAGAGTGGGGGACATGCGAGGCTCGTGATAGATCCTTTTTTGCTTTTGGGCGTTTTTTTGGCATCCATCCAGCAGCGGAACTGCTATCAGTGAGACACTTCCAGGCCTGTGCAACCCCTGTCAACGACGACGACCACGACGACGCCGACGGTCCCAGTGATGATTTGGGGCTCAACGCCTCACCTCACCGAATAAAAGTGCCCGGAACCGTAGCAACATTGACCAATGACATGACACTTGATCTTCTCCTCCCTCATCCCCATCCCATCACGCCTGGCCTCACTCACTCGAGACATTTCAAACCAAACCAAACCAAACCATCACCGGCATCCGTCCGTCAAACCCGCCAGCGCCGCCTGATCGATGATCCATGATCCTGGCTCCGATCCTTGAGACACTGTCCGTCTGTATCAGGAAAGTCCACCTAACCATCAACGTCCCTCGGCTCCCATTGGGTCCCACGGCGTTCCCGAAAAGGCCTCGCGATTTATGACCAAGCTGTCAACTTGCTTGAAAGCTCCTCACAAGTTCGTGACCACTTCGCCATAGACTCGCTCTCTCTCTCTCCACCGCCTGCGTGTTCACCTTTCAGCTAGTCCAGCAACCCTCGACCAAAAGACGTCGAGCATTACCCGATAGAGTATGGTAGCTTCACCTTAGCGTCGACCCACACCAGCGTTCAATGTCTCCGTAGCAGCCAGAACGGGGACCTTTTTGCTTGTCTGTCATTCATTGTCAACAAGTCGACGTCTTTCTCCCTTTGCTTCTTCTTCTTCACTTTGTCTCGTCATCTCCATTTCTCATTATTGTCCACCACGAAAACTTTAATCATCCCAGTGTTGGATCCCGCCCGTTTAAAATCCCCGTCTGCAATTAAATTGCAAAACTCTAAATTGAGAGATTACTCGCATCACGACCTTCCACTTGACCCAGAGGCGGTACATATGCGCAATGCTGATCGTCGACTTGGCAAGCGGGAAGAGAGTTGCCGATGCTACCTCGAACCACTTGGCCAAAATGAGGTATCCGGCTTGGCGGGGACTTCTCGTGGTTTGGGAGGAGGTTGAAGAGGTTGAATACCTTGCCTAATTTGACATCCACGATGCGATGAAACACGTCCAGTCCACAGGGTAACCCTCCATTTTCATGTTGACAGCTTCACATCCAGACGGGCTTGCATTTTGACATCAATGGATCAAGAAAGAAACTGACTGATGGTCACCATCACGGATCTGAGAGCTGTGCCTTCAGCACCGTGCAGAGACCGATGGCTGGCTGGCTGGCTGGCGTCACGCTCGGTACTTCTCTCAAATGCCGGCAGTCTACCGGCTTTTCCCACTCTTCACTGTGTACGAGATGCATTGCGTCCAGTCACCTACATTGAATGTACACCGTTCGTTCGTTAGCCGAACATGTGCATCAAAGTCAAACATCATGTCACCAACTTTAACGGTCGGATATCGTTCCAACCCTTTTTTCCCCCGCATAACATGTCGGCAAACCGATTCGTCCTGTCCTTTACAACTCCCCGACGCATGCCCGTTGTAGTGTTTCCGAAGACTGACAGCAACCTTGGCGTATTCATCGTATGATGGCGCCAAAGCGTCTCAATGTCTCATCGTCCGAGGAGAAACACGAGTGCTTGTCTGCGCGAATATCAGAATCAGTGAATTTGCCTCATCACATGTCTAATCAAAAAAACCCTCTCATCTCCATCACCACGCCTTACTATTCCTACCTTACCTAGCACCCTTACACAGCTGTACTGTATACATCACAGACACAACACCTTCCACCTGCCTATTCGGTAGAGCTGGATACATCCCCCTCCCCCCTCCATCCCCCCATCCCAGCTTCTCTCTCACACACACACACATTCATCCACTCACGTATTCCCAAAGAATCCATCCCTGCTGCCGATCTCTCCACCTGATCTCCCCCCCCTTCCCCCCCTTTCATACCCAGAGGATCAATCATATCATATCATCTTCATGCGACCCAAACCTGCAGTCCATGGATTGACGATTTGATTGCCTGTCCATGACATGTAACCGAAAGCTACCTCGCCTTACACTACACACCCACGAGCCGAGCTACCGTGGTCGGTCGGTCGTCGTATGCAAGTGACACATCCTTCCGCGCCCGCGCGCCCGCGGTTGGTGACCATGAACTTGTCCTTGTCCATCCATTCTCTAGTTCTACACTATGTCCCGCCTTGAAGGTGATTGGACCGATCAGAATCAAACTATCGGAAACAGCCGGGACGTTGTCCGGGGCCGGTGTCCGGCATGCTTTTACCGTACTGTATCTACCTCTACACTATACACTACACTACACTACACTTGCTCGTCCACCGCATCGCTGTTGACTTGATGATATTGCGTGCTCATTGATGTGTACTACTAGGTGGAGTGCCCGCACTGACGGCCATCCGGGGAAAAAGAGGATGAATCCGGGGATACCTACTTACCTACCTACCTACATTAACCTAGAGGTACCTCTACTGACTATGTGCCCAGCCCAGTGCCGCCTAGCTCAGGTTCGTACTGTCGGCGAATAGTAAGTAGGCGTTGAATAAGACATAGAAAGGTACCCTAGATACCTCTATGAATGGTGAGGCGGCTGCACACCTCCACTCTTCTTTCTATGTCTGTTCAGGTCGCTGCAATGTCTCACTTCACACATCTTTGACATTTTTCATTCTCATACGCAAGGCATGGAACATGCCGGCAGACCTACTTGCTAGGCAGGTAAGGTCAGTGTTCATAATGAGTTGAGGTAATTTTTTTTTTTCCTCGCTTTACCTCAACTCGTTTCAAATCGTTCAACTCACCTCATCCCAATGTTGAAATTACTTGCTTCATTTGGGAAATAAAGCCGGAAACCCCATTTTTCCGGTCCCGGGATATAGTAATTATACACTTCTATTAGCCGTATTGGCACCAAAACACAATAAAAACGACCAGGAAAAATACACAAACCAACAACGAAAACTAGAACCAACATTAGAAGGAAGCCATTATAATACCCGTAAGGTTAGCTAACCATCGATTTCAATATCGATACAATTCTAAACTTTCAAATACAATAGTTTATTTATTGTATTATAATATAAACGGTATCTCTATAGTACTAGTATTAACTAGGTAGTACTAAACGCTCTTTTAATATTGTTAGATATCGATAGAATAGAGAAGTAGTTAAATACTATTTTTAATAAGTAGGGATATTTCCCTTTATATTACCTCTACTAGTTTAGCGGGTCGGTAATTCGTAACGGCGTTTCTTTAATATATATTATAAGCTCTTCTTCGAAGGAGGGCGGTAATAGTTTCGTAGTATTATAGAAGCCGGGTAGGGTTAATTAACTATAGGGGTCGGATGCCTAGTTCTAAGAAGTATTTAGAGTTGTAACTAGGGTAATAGGAGTATTGAGTTCGTAATTTCGCTAATTCTTAAAGTCCGTCGCTTAGTACTAATTATAGTAGATCGCTTTAAGTTGGCGGATAATATTATTAGTTTTATAGCGAAGTAATTTTATATTTAAATACTTTCTTCTTTGCCCGGGATAAAATACATTAGTAATCTAGTATAATAATAATTTACCTATAACCGTTACGTATTTTTCGAACTTAGTAATAGTATAATTAATATTATCCCGGATAAATTAGTAACTAAAAATTAATAATGTAAGGAGAGAGGGAAATTAGCTAGGATTGCTAGCAGTCTAACTATTAGCGGTTTAACTATTAGCGGTCTAACTACTACTAGCAATTTAATTATTAGTACTAGTAGTTTAACTATTATAACGAGGGCGAATTTAATTGCTAGAAGGAGGAAGTTAATTACTGTAGTAAATTTAATTACCAGTAAGAGGAGACGAAACTATTAATTAATAGGGATTACGCCATTAGGGATTAAAAGTAGGTATATTAAGCTTAAAATCGTTTAAATAATACAGTCGGTTAATAGCGCGGCGGGGTCGACTCTAATTCTAATTCTAATTATTACTAGTAATTTCTTATAAGGGACTATTATAATCGACGTTGCTATTAATCTCTATTTCCTTATCAACTTCAACCTTATTTTCTAAAATATCGCGTTTCTTAATCGAATCTAACGTAATCCTCTTAACGTAGAGAGTCCGCTACGTTTTAAAATCGTTTAAAATACGGTAGAGGGTAGCGAATATTATAGGGAAATAAAGTTATCTTTATTTAAAAATTTTAATAGTAATTTTAAAGGGATGGAGGATATCGAGTATTGCATTAAGTATATCCCAATCTTTAGGGTAAAGAATATTATTAGCAGGGATACGTTTAGCAGGGTTATATTAACGAAAGTTCTAAGTATAGAAATAATTAATCGCTTCCTTTAATTTAAATACTCTTTCAATTATAAAGAATACCGAATTCTAACGAATATCGTTATTAGCAATAAAATTAGTAGTTTTAAAATCTAGGTTAATAAAGATCGCGCCCAAATCTTCCCTCTCTTTATCAGTTAATTTCCCCTTCGCAAAGTCAGTAAATTTCTCTCTACGCTAGGAAGAACGGCGTACGAAGGTAATAACGTTACGAAATTTACTAATTGGGCTACGCTTATGCTACTCCTTCGTTAAACTATCCTCCTTAGCGGGGTTAATTATAATTTGCAATATATTAGTATCCCCCTCAAGAAAGGATTTAGCGGCGAAATTAAGGATATAATTAAAATAATGTAAGTGAAGGCGGTCTTTCAACTTATCGACTATAGCACTATTAGTCTAGAAGCTAATATTACTACTAAATATATCGTCAATTATATAAGTAACGTAAATATTGTTTAATTTAATATTATTACTTTAAAAGTATCTAAGCTAATCGAAATCCCGCAAACTATACTCATTAAGAAGCTCGAAATACAACGACGCGATATTTATACTGCCGTACCCCCCCTTTACATATTAAAAACCTAGAAAGTTATTCTATAGCTACCGCTCCTTATCGAAATAATAAACGTACATCCCTAGCAAGGCAAAGCTATTACTAAAGGTCTAGAGATCGAAGGATATATATTTCCTAAATAGGCTCGCTAGTATCTTCAATTTAATAGCCTTTATTGAGCGTATATAACCGAAGTCAACCTACGATTTAATTGTAACTCCGGTCTTTAGCAATAATTTACCTACTATATTATAGTTAAGCAAAGATAATAGTTAGCGGAAGCTCGGGTTAATAACCGCGTTAAAGGGCACGTTATAGTCGATAACCCAATTGAGCAATAAGTCTTTAAATGTATCGACAACTGGCTTAAGTATAGAGACTCGCCCTAATCTATAAGCCTCAACAATTTAGTCGAATATACTCTAAGCCGCTATCTTCTAGCATTTGGGCGTTAGACTATCCTTATCCTCGTCGTCGAATCCTTCTACTTAATAGATTCTCTAAAAGTATTAGATCGCAAATATTATCGCAGCGCTAACGTAGATCTAGTCACAATCGCGGCAAGCCTACGCGTAGCCGACGGTCTTATAAATAGTACTTCTATTAATAACTTCCTTTTTAATTTCGGCTAGCCAAGTACTATAATATTTAACGGGGGAGGTTCGAAGGCGAACTCGTAACAACTACACGTCGATTACATAGTCTTTACCTTTATATCTAATGCGGGGGAATTTGCTTATTTGTAGCGGTATTTATACGATTTACTAGCGGTTAGTCTCGATCTCTAGCGGACACTAGGGGGGGGGGGGGGGGATATACCTCATCTTTAAACTTAACGGCAAGGTCCCTAATACGTTGAAAGACGGTCTTACCCCTTTTTAATATAGCAAATATATTAGTAGTAAGGGTAGTATTATCTCTATCGGCTAGAATAATAGTAGGGGAACTAGGGGGATTCTCCGCAAAGGAAGTACTAGGGGTAGTCTCTACTATACTAGCAGGGGTAAGAAGTATAGTAGAGTAATAAAGAGAGGGAGAAAGAGAATATAGGGGAGCCTAGTACGTACAGTTGGAGGTGGCTTGATCTCTCCTTAATACTACGTCGATATCGCTACTCTTAAGCTAATTAATTAAATTAGGAAGGCTAGTACGTACCCCCCAATTACCCCTAGCTATACTCTTTACAATCAAACGAATAACCGTCGGGAATAGACTTTTCACGGGAGGAGCGGACGGATACGGTACTAGGCGCCAAATATTGCAAAGAGCTAGATTCCCAGCAAAAATCTACCCCTTTTAATATTAGGGACTATAGTATATTTAAATCTAGTAAACCGAAATAAAGCGAATAAGTAAGGCGACTTCGACTCGATTATTTACGTGGGGACTCGATTTGCCTCACGACCTCGCCTCACCTCATTACTCATTACTCATTACTCAACTCATTATAAATACTAGGTAAGGTAGCATACCCTGACCCATTTCCCATGTCGTCCGGGTCCGGGTCTGGTTCCTGGTCTCAAGTCTCAAGTTCTCAAGCCACCCCCGCTTATTGAGTGTGGTTCGTGGTGGTGGTGGTCTCAAACCCCCGTTACTTACCCGTCGTGCTCATTCCGGTCTCCTGCTCCTTGCCTGGGCCATCCATGTACATACCATGTTCTCCTATTTCACCATTTTGACATGTCGTCGGTGAACGCCGGGTCTAGAAGCGAACTTTAGGTACTTGTCGCTTAGGCGTACCGCACATCTACCTACCTCTACACAGAATGTGAACTGTTTAATATGGAAGTCTGAACAGACATACATATAATGGATGGAACGTGCACCAGACTTCAACTCACGCGTTCTTGTCTTTCCCTCTCTCTCTTTCGGGTTGTCTATTGTTTGTCTGTTTGTCTGTCTGTCTGTCTGTCTGTCTGTCTGTCTATCTGTCCATCGCTCTTAACATACGGTTAATACCTCAATATACCCACCCACTCTCGTAAGGTATGCTATAACCTCACAAGTGTACACCAGACCTCTAAATGGATAAAAGCTTACCTTCCACTTTCCTTGATTCGACGATCATACAAAAAAAACAAGCATCAACCAAGCCACACGAGATATATTTTCTATACCACAGCTACAGGCAGTTCATTACCTCTACCCAAGGTTAGCTTCACCACGCTCAACCCCAACACTCAAAAGATGGATCCAACCGAGTTAACCGAACCTTTTTCACACCCATGCAAACTGAGATGTATGTACCTAGGGTACCTAAGGTACCTTATCTAGGGTACTACACTACCCCATCCTGACGATCCGCGGAGGGGTAGCTCCTACCGAGGAACCTTACTCTCGTTACCTCGTATCCCTTCCCCCCGCCTCCAAGTTCGGACCTAAAAGGGAAGGCGGTCGGAAGATCTCCATCAATACCTCCTACGTATCTACCTAGGCTGAGAGGGTTTTCCCTTCCCTTGTGATCTTTTCCCATGTGCAAGTGTGTAAGGGGTGTAAGGGGTGTGAGTCAACCTGGAAGTGGATCGGGGCGCGAGAAATAGGCGAAACATTGATGGATGATATGTGGCTCAGGTAATTGAGGTTGATGATCTGTGTGAGATGTGCCCCTGTGTAGAGGTAGTGTACCTAGAGGTAGGTAGTTTGTTCGTGGGCGGAACGATTAGCGGGTGAAAGGATGGTTTAAGGATGTAATGTTCGGGTAGGGTACCTACCTTACCAGCTTACCTCTACCTGAATCTAATGCCAAATGTCCAGCTTTTTCCTTCTTTCTTGGACCCAAGATGATAGGGCGAGTGTACAGCAACAGGTAGGTAGGTAATTCTTGACTGTGGATTGTGTTGCAAGATCGATTTGTCTCGAGTTAACTAACGCTGATAGAGGTCCGTCCGGCAAGCCCGTCTAGAAAGATCGAGAGATCTGTGACACTGCACGACAAAGGTCCGTCGAGTCCGCCTACCTCTACCTACCCTAGGGAGAATGAGAGATTGATAGGTACCTCTAGGTAGTACGTACAAACGAACCAAGAGGGGTCTGGAGACGAGGGGGGATAACGGATGTCAGAAACGGGTATGTAGGTTGCCAGCTTCACGTGCTTGTACCACCTCTAGAGGGAAGCTTACCTCTACCCTCCTTAACTCAATAGCTCTGAGACCTACCTATTATTGACCATTCCCTGTGGCAGAGACCCCTTGAACGTCTGGTAAGGTAGAGGTATCTTCGAGACATCCGGATCTTCATGTTGTCAACTTGTTGGCGCATTCCGCCATCCAGCTTATTGGCAAACGTACCTCGGCACGAAGCTACCGTAGTGGGAAAATCTGTTTCCAGACATGCGTTGTGGTTGTTGGACAATAACCACAATCAATGTTTAAAAAACAATGCATGTTTCTTATAGGGGGTAAGCGCTGTAATCTAGGTAGGTAGTAGTACTTAGGTAGTGTCCTTGATTTGGGAGCCGGCTCGGATCCGAATTTCGAAATTTCTCAAAGTCCCAAAGTCCTACCTTCCCCCTACTACCCAACGGTCTCTTTATCAACGGAAAGAATCAACCATTTCTTCCAGAAACGACCGAATGGCCCAGTAGCCAAGCGGTTAATAAAGTAGTTCTTCATTTTCATTCTTGCTCGTGACCTTTGTTCGATTCCTGTTCGTGACCAACTTTTTGAAGCTATTCCGGAAGACCTTCCAAGTTCAAATGCCAGCTTTCACCTTAAAAGGCCACTATCAAGGCCACTAAAGTATAGAAGGTTATACCCTATACTTTTGACTTCTAGGGGCTTGCGAGACAATTAATGTTTGACAGACAATCAATGTTTGGAAAACAGTTCTTGTTTTCTTTACACGTATTGTCTGCTAGCCAATGCTTGTTCAGAGCCCGGGTTTCCCGCTTCGGTAGGTACCTACTCGTCCATCCCCCTCCATTCCCTCCATTTCTATGAACTTCTTGTCCTTGTCTCTTGCCCTTACCATTGTCAAGGTATACCGAACCCCCCAACCCTCCAGCCCTGTCGTGTTTCCATCTCGCGGGACTGCGAGGCAGCGTCGACTACCTCTACCTCTATGTTTCTCGCAGTACTGACCTACTTCGTGGGTCTCACCATGCGAATGGTGATCACGAGGCTCCTCCGGTGCATCGCACCAGGCAAAGGTAGGTACTTCTAGCAAGAAAGTCCTGCAAGCGGCGCCGGGCCACGAAGGTCAGGCACCTTTTCTGACGGAATCGGAATGGAAGTGTGGGAGCGCGGTTGCGAGGAATTTCTATGTCGTGGCGTAGGGCAGTCGGTTTAATGGGGATGGCAGGAGAATTATTGACGTTGTCGCTTTGTCCTGTATGTTAGTAGAGGTGTGGCTTCCATTGAATGGCGCGTAGTTGTAGGTGGTGGTTGTTGGTTGTCGGTGGTTGGTGGTTAGAGGCACCTCTACGTGTGATAGTGAACTTGAACTGTTGTGGTGAAGTCAAGTGGTGATGGTTGGAGCCAACTCAAAGACCAACACCAGAGAAAAGGCGACGACGTGATGGTTTGGCGTGGTACACTAAGTGACTTCACGGACTAGGAACCATTACAACCGTTCGTGGGAGGCACGGCTTCCAAGTCCACCCGTCCACCCGTCCACCCCCCGTCCACCCGTCTCACTGCCAGCCGCGCAACGCAACAAGGCAAGCAAGCAGGCGCGTAACCCCTTGCCCCAGTACCCCAGGACCCAGACCCCTTCCCTCGCGGTACACATACCACCTCTCCCTTCCCCCCTCCAACAAATAGCCCAGACAAAAGCGCGGTTAGCGTAGTGGTCAACGCGTACACACCGAAAACACCACTTTGTGCAAAGGGTGTGAGTTCAATGCCAACCCGAGCACGCAACAATGGTTCGAACTGGGGAGGGTGGTGGCGCACCCAAAATCACAAAGACAAAAGTGGTTCGGAAAGTGTAAGATCCCGGGTTCGAGTCCCGGACCGCGCATTTCTTTTTCCTTTTCTTTTTGCTACCTCAATTGTTTGAGGCTGGTGATGTTCAATGTTCTTTTTGTGATGGGTGGGTGTTTGGGGAGGGACTGGACTGGACTGTGGTTGTGTTTGGTTTGGCTGGTGGAGACATGCCCCTGTGCTTGGGACTTGAGAGTGATGAGACGAGTCCTTGAAAGCTGAGAGGGTAAGGTAGAGGTAGGATTGGTTCTTGAAGGGGGGAAATGCCTCTTTTTTTCTCCGGCTTCTGGTGTTCGGTTGTGCAGAACTGTGTTTGGAAAAGAGATACCAACTGACACTTGCATCTCCCAGTTCCAACCCTCTTAGTATCACAGAATGTCTTTGCTCCTGCCATTCAACCTTTTGACCCATCGTCGGGTTTTCACTTGGCTTATTCGGTTGGAAATATTTCATGTGTGTTCCGATGTTCCGTGTAATTCTAACGGTTTCGTGAGGATGCAGCGGTGGACATCGTCGGGTGTCTTCGCTTGCTCCTGTGTTGCCTCTCTCCTACCTCTAATGGTCTTCAGCTGACAAGACCCTCACTCAAAGTCCATACCTCAACATTGTTAAGTCAACGTTCGTACTACACTTTTCAGGCCTATTGACCCCGGACTTGGACTTCCACGAAGTTGCATGCACGGAACGAACGGCAGAGCCGCAGAAGTGTAATCGTCCACAAGGGCACAGAACTACAGGAAGCGCATATAATATCTCAGGTATAGGCGGTAGAGAACATGGACGAAAGCAACCACAGTCACAAAGGATTGGGGGGTTGCTCTACTCTGTAGAGGTAATTTGTTCTATCGCTAGAGTAGAGGTAGGTACATGTACCTTACGTTTCACGCAATCATTCCGTTACCTTCTCTCTTCAACCGACCATTATCCTTCCAGCACAATCGATTGTGAACCAATCACTGATCCAGGGCCAGGAGCATGGACTCGAGTAGTGTCTTCATTGGGTCCATGAACAAGCTGTGGTCGAAAAGGGAAGCGATCGATCAGTGATGGCGTGTGCCTGGATCTTATGCACGTCGTGATGATGCTTGCTAGTTGCTAGCCGATGGCAGAACGGGGAGTCTGCGGCTCGTCATTGTTAGCGGTGGTTCAGCTCTACGAGGTAAATTTGGAATTGGAACCTTATATTGCGGTGACACAACTCGTCGGGCTTGAGCTTGCTTCTGCTGTTGTTGGAGCCAGAAGGGGAGGATCAATGGCAGGGTCGGTGTAAAACTCGTAAAAGTCCGCGGGGGCGGTAGCCGGCCAGAGCCTCGAGAAGCCTTTCTGGGTCGAGCGGACCAATGTTGGGTCTTGTAATTGGAATGAGTACAATTTAGATCCCTTAACGAGGAACAATTGGAGAGAAAGTGCTGGCCAAAGCCAAGGTCAACCGGGACGGCGTTCTTGGGAGAAGCAGCGGAGATCTGGGGCGGTGCACAAAACACCCGGGGGCGGACTCTGATGCAGTCAAGCGTCAGTCATCAAAGCTTTCGACTTGAGGGGGCATGGTTTACTCAACGTACGGATCAAGTGTCCGCCCACTGGGAAGATTCAATGGCCTCATCAACGCTGACGCTACGTACTAGAGATATCAAATGACCGTTTGGTCCCGAACTGTCGGTGATGTTGGTCGAGAGAGGTCGACGATGTCCTGCCCACAGGTCAGTTGCCATGGTTAGATCACGGTTGGGATGGTTGGTGGTTTGATGAGCAAACATAACATACCTGAAGTTGCTGGGTGCCCTGGAGGGCGCCCGTTGGCGTGCCCAAGCTTCTGAACGGAGGACATGAAGAGGGGGCAGCACTCTGGTGTGACAGAGGTTACTGCTGCCGCCCCCTCTCCGTTTCGTGTTATCTCGTCAAGGCAAAGAAGAATTCCGCCGGACAGGACAGTATGTCGATGCCGGTTTTACCACTTGGGTGTGGGTGGCATTGTGTTGAGGGTGAGGTGAGGGGAGGTATGGGGATGTGTTGAAGGAAGAGAAAGGGAACAACACCAGGAGATGACGGAGATTTTGTATGAAGAAGTGCAAGCCGAGCAGGTTCAGCAGACTAAGAGGTCACGTCTGGGGTTGCTAGCCCTAAATCACGTCACCAGCCTTCCAACCATGAACCAAATGGAAGGCAGGGGAACCAGCCACGGGACCTCGAGGAGAAGCTCAACAGAGCAGGAGCAGCCTGTTCCTGCCAGGTACCACTAGAGGTAGGTACACGTGCCATGTACATTTCTCTTCCCAAGGCAGCTGTCCGGGCTCCTTCCCTCGCGGTATATGTATCAGATCTTTGTGCACACCTTCCAACAAGAACCAATGTGCGGTTGGCGCAGTGGTCAGCGCGTTCACCTCCTAAACTGGGACTCCCACTTCAGGATCAACCAAGGAGGGGTGGCAGCCTCCACAGTGACCTACCTAGGTACCATAAGGTTGACCTGAAGACCAGCCGGCTGTGAAAGGACCCGAGTTCGAATCTCGGACCGCACACATCTTTTTTCTTTTCTCTTTTTTTCTTTTGCGACATTGTTGTGGTTCGTTCTATCTTCTGTTTTGACTTGTGATCTCTCCTCTTATCGTGTTTCTACCTCTCTTTGCCTTGTGTGATAGATGGTTCAAGCACCAGCGATTTGCCGATGACACCTGCTTCTTTCCCAGGTGCTTGTCCTACAAACCTGCAAGAGATGGTGGGTTGGACAGATCGAACATGCCGTCTCCTAGAGGTACGCAAAGTCGTTGACACTGTGATTCGCCTCACTGTAGAGAGACCAAAGCAATTCAGGATCCCACTTACCTCATAGATGTAACAGAAGCTTGACTGGACGGCGTACCTGACGACGACTCTGGACAGGATATCACATACATGAGGGCAACAAGCAGAAGTCGTCATGGGATACCTTGAAGTAGAAGCAATCATGATGGGAGAAACGGGAAGGGTCTGACGAAACGAACCACACCTCTACACGCATTGTCCAAGTGTCCACCTTGCTTCGCTGGTTTCTGAAGCTGCGAAGGAAACGGTCTCAGATCTTAGATGTACCGCCAGAGAGTCTCAAAGTCAGGGCACCAACATTAAGCCGGGATCTTTAACAACATGAGCCTCTTTAGAAGGCTCGCAAACATGTCTCTTTTCCTCATGCCGATGCTTCATGTGAGATGTGCAGCAGAATCTGAACTTTGGCGAGACCAAGGCGACTCGATCACGAGGTTCCTGACAACATGAACCACACCTCAAGACTTTACGTGGACACTCGCACCTTCTGAAACAGAATCGACAAAGAAGATATCCCTGATCTGTCTGTCTGCCATCTAGGGGTACTTGAATCAATGGAGATGTGACCCTCGCTGTCTAGAGGTACATAAAAAGATGACGACCGCTTTTGGTCTTCTCAACCACATCTACCTCTAGAGGTAACCACCGGAAAAACCATCATCGCAACGTGAACAGCATCGCCCAAAGGCTACAGCACCGCCGGCCACACCCGGAAAGGATCATCAAGCAGGGAACACTTCATCAAGCAAGTGGAAGCCTCAAGGTCGGGTACAGGGAAGTTCGCCTACACCTGGCATTTGTGAGCGAGGATAAACCCATCCTCGCAAGCATGCCGAGCTCAATCTACGAGTTGTTATCTGGTTGTCACACCGTCTGAAAAGCATGGGCAGTGGTTGGAAGAGCGCTGGAATCCTCGGAGATGTGCTGTAATACCTCTGAAAGCTAGAACGGGAAAAGAAGGACCTAAGACTGGAGGAGAAAACTACCTCTAGCAGACCTAGCATCGCGCCCTCGGAATGGTACACGCGAGACATCTGGTTTTCATGTGGGAATTAGTCACAGACTGGTACCCGCAAGAGAGACATGAGTGATAATACGAGCACAGAGCTTGAGCACCTAGGCATGGAAGTTCGCAACAATGAGGATCACACCGAGAGTCAAAATCAGGATTTGCGAGGCGAACAAAGTTCAAATTCGTGTCAAAGTGAACGGATTAAGCGACTGGAACACAAGAACAGAAACCCCAAGCCCTAAACTATGAGTGAATGGTTTGCTTGACGAAGGAAAAACCGCACGAAAGTTGTCCTCCCTCCTCTCTCCACTCCCCCGCCCCCCCTCCGAAAGATCTCTTCTTCCTTCCAGCTTTTCCCCCCCAAACAACACCCCTCCAGCTCGGACTGGGCAAAGCCAAAGTGACCAGCTTTATGTACGCGTTGTACGGGCCCAGAATGTCTGGACGCGCCATGAAGCGGAATCTCGTCGCTGTCTTGGTTGGGTTCTCGGCACGGGAACTGTCTTAGGCGCGGGGAGCGCCGGGGGGCTGTACCGAGACAAACGCGTTAGTGACCAAATTGGAACCGAAGTGCAGGTGTTACGGGGAGGGAAAGAGTGTGTATAGGTAGGATATTTCAAGTGAATGAGAAACCAGAAGTGTAGGTACACTGGTAGAGGTACTCACGAGATGCATTTATTTCTCCATATCCGGCCCCCCGCGGCACTCCCCTCTCTCATGGGGACATGCTTGGCGAAATATCGTCCCTCTTGGTTGGGTTCTCGGCGCGGGAACGGTCTTAGGCGCGGGGAGCGCCGGGGAGCTGTGACGAGACAAACCATTAATGGGATATTGGGGGTGTATAGCACCGTACATCCATGGTACCGTTCATTATAAGCAAACACCATCTTTGGAGATAACCGTTGAGCTCAGAATAACCGTTCCGCTCAGAAGAACCGTTCCAGGGAGATCTGAGGGATCTGATTGGCTGGGTTAGTTTGGGAATGGGTGCTTCTTGCCTTCTTTCTACTCATACTAGCTATTTACCTAACGGAGCCTCGTAGCTTCCCAAGACCTCGTTACCCCTCCCCCCCCCCTAAAAATCCAATCTACTACCTCTAAGTTCACTACCTTGTATCGCCATCGCTATCGCTATTGCTTCAATTGCCTAGAGGTATATAGAAGTTAGTTGATAAAATGAAATGGGATGCAGCCGTACCTAGGGATGATAGCCGTTGTCGTTGTCTTTGTCGTTATCGTTGTTGTTGTTGTTGTTGTTGTTGTTGTTGTTGTTGTTGTTGTTGTTGTTGTTGTTGTTGTTGTTGTTGTTGTTGTTGTTGTTGTTGTTGTTGTTGTTGTTGTTGTTGTTGTTGTTGTTGTTGTTGTTGTTGTTGTTGTTGTTGTTGTTGTTGTTGTTGTTGTTGTTGTTGTTGTTGTTGTTGTTGTTGTTGTTGGTGGTTGAAGTTGGGAGAGTTGGGGAGTCGATGGGACTTTGGCTTTTTGAACTCCGTCTCCTTCTCTCTCCTTTTCTCTCCTTCTTTCTCCTTCTCTCTCCTTCTCTCTCCTTCTCTCTCCTTCTCTCTCCTTCTCTCCTCTCTCCTTCTCTCTCGTTCTCTCCCTTCCAAACCTTCTCTTTTCCATCGCCCCTTCCTAACAGGGTAGTCTCTTCAACTCTCACTAGCTCCCGCCCAACACATGGCCCTCTATTTTTATTTCAGCCAATCAGAGCTTGGGAATTCTGTTGAAACGGTTTCTCTGAGTTGAACGGTTTCTTTGAGGAGTACGGTTATTTCGAGGATCACGGATATCGCCGTTCTGTAACGGTTTTTTCTATGGCACGGTTTTCTGGCACACCAGATTCCCATTAATGACGCGTTAGTGACCGAGTTGAGACAGAACAAGTGAAACGTGTTACGACACGGGATGAGGTTGAGTGCATAGAATGAAATGAATGAGACTGGAAGACGGAAGTATACAGGTAGAGGTACTCACGAGATGCATTTCATTCTCCATATCCCCCCCCCGCGGCACTCCCATCTCTCAGGTGTCGAAATGCTTTAGCGGAACATCGCCGCTTTCTTGGTTGGGTTCTCGGCGCGAGAACAATCCTAGGCGCGGGGAGCGCCGGGGAGCTGTGACGGGACAAATGCATCAGTGACCGAGTTGGAACAAAACCAGATGAAACGTGTCACGGGATGAAGAAGAGTGAATGGGATGCAGTGTGTGAGACTGGAAGACAGAAGTGTACAGGTAGAGGTACTCACGAGATGCATTATTTTCTCCATATCTTGCCCCCGCGGCGCTCCCCTCTCTCTTTAACGACGTGGAGTACGTCGATAAGATGATGGCGGTGATGTAGGTTTGAGCATGTCGTTGACCTTGTTGTTGTGGCGTGAGGTTGAAGAGAGAAGTGAGAATGTGTGAAGGTGTGAGGAAAAAGAGAAGAAATGTTTTGTCGGCGTCGAGGATTGGGAAGCTTTATACCTCCCCAGAGGTACCTAGGTACGTAACGAGTGCAAATTTGGACAACTGTCAGACAGTTGGAAGACATGACGGAAGAAACCCAAATATTGGCATGGGAAAAAACAGGAGGAAACCGGGCAGACTGAACGGAAGGAAAGACTTGGGCTGGCAGGAACGACGAGATCGGGAGACCGGACACAGAGGCATGCAGACAACGGAACCGAGGTTGCCAAGCTTCCTGTGCCAAACTTGCTCGTTTTCCAGAGGGGTGGTCACCAGACCCATAGAGGTACCTCATGTTCAAAGGGCAAGAGCAAAACATCACACGACAAGACAGACGACGGGACATACGGCGGGACCGAAGCTGTCAGGCTCCCATCTCTCAAAGTTGACCGCCTTCGAGAGAAGTCACTACATGAATGCCAGCACGAGAGCCACAGTCACTCAATGATGTTGTGCGTGTCTGCTGTCTTTCTTCTTCCTTCCTTCCCTCTTAAGTGGAAGTCTTGACTTGTCTTTTGCCTCTGCTAGCCGAATAGCTGCCAGTTGCACGACAAGAGAAGGCAGAAGATGGCATCATGGCAATGTGAACGGAAGGAAAGGACTCCCATGTGCTGGCAGGAAGGGCAGAGCAAGTGGATGGACGACGGGACCGAAGCTTCTCGGGTACCTGTACGCAGCTCACCGAAGCTTGGCTGCCTTCCAGAGCAATCACAAGATGACCAAAGCCGCGGCCAGCAGCAACAGCAACAGGTGTACGTACCTCTTTCTACCTCCTGTCTACCTCTACCCTCTTCCACTCCTTCCCTCCCAACTCCCAAGTGTCAGCCCGCCCACTCGCCCCCACTGCCCTCCTCTGCTCCATCTGGACCCCTCTGCCTGCCAGCTCCCGTAGCTTCCACGTTACTTGCCCCCAGACCCGAGTCCCTCCACTTCCAGCAGATAAGGTACCTCTTCCAGTCCCGATTCCAACAACCAAGCAAACAAGAAAAAAAAGTGCGGTTGGCGTAGTGGTATAACGCGTCACTCGATTCAAGTATTCGGGTTGAAATCCCCGACGAACCACAGTTGAAAGACCGGCGAGTTTCAGAGGGCAGCACCAGCCACGATATTGAGGAATCCCTTGGTGAAGATCCCGGGTTCGAATCCCGGACCGCGCATTTCTTTTTCTTCTTGTCTTCTTTTTTTTTCTTTCTTGGTCCTCCGTCCCTCTCTGCTCTTTTGCCTGTGTTGTTGTTGGTGGATGGGAGTGTTGAAGCCATTACCAATTCTTGGCATTCTCTTGGCATTAGTGGATACGATCCACACATGGCTACCCTGTATATAAGTCGGATCCTATCCTCCTTCTCGCTTTCTTTCTTTCTCTTCAATCAATCAAGACTTTTACCACCACCACGTTGCTCTCCGTGATCGCTTCCTTGCAGTATGGTTCAACAGGTTTGTTGGATGAAGGTGCTCGAGTCTCTCGAAACATGGATGTCTTCGTTGGGGTTGAATGGCTTCCACTTGATTCCTCCACGTCAAAAGATTTCCACTTCTCATGTCAGAGCTTGGGCCGTTGCTTGGAAGACTTAAGAGACCATGTAGCAGCCATGAATTCCGCAGTGTGACGCTCTGTAGAGGTAATTCCTCTCGCTGTCATTTTCTTCATTTTCATGAATCAAGCCGGTTCGAATCATTTTGCCTGACACCATCCGATATTCCCATAGAGGTATCTTTGAGACACACGCTGATATCGAAGTAAGAGGTAGAGAAACCTGCTTGTTTCTTTCACAACACAGCTAGGAAGATGTTCAAAGGCAAGGACAGAGATTTCATCAGTCCAAAGTGCTTGGAACTGTTCCACTTCTCTTGGACGGATGTCAACGAATATGGAGTTCACGAAGGGGAAGATGGGCACAAGAGACTTCTTCAGACTTAGAACAGCATCGGGTAGGGCAAGCGTCAACATATTATGTGCTACCAGGTACAAGGACTCATGCGTGCACGAACACCCTACAAAGACGACAATTTTCTCCATCAGTCTATTCACTATCTACTTGGTAGGTACACTCGATCTATCCACCCTCCCAATTCACCTTCGATCTCTGTCCCCTCCCTTTAACAATGAAACCATGAAGCAATGAGGCAATGAAACAAGGGAATGAAGCAGTACAGGAACACGGCGGAAGATACGGTCCAGCTCCTCCAGTGCGCTTTCCTTCAGCCGCGCTCCAACGGACGCCATATCGACGGGCCAGGCCCGCGGACACCTATCACAACAACTGGTCAGCAATTACCATCGTACTACAACCACAGAAGAAGAAGACGGGACATTGTATAGGTACCTTGCTGGCGGCGATGTTCAGGGTTGGACGCCTCCAAGGTCGCCGGGACGCCGGCAGGGGGACCGTTGAACCGCTCACTGCTCATTTCCACTCTGCTGACAAGAAAGTTATCGCCAGCCTCGGCGGCGGGCACAACATCCATGTCCTAGACGGGATGTGCCCGCGGCATGTACGTGGGGGGAGGCGGATACGGCTGGTATGGCGCAGGAGCGCCGGGCGCGCCGGCGGTCGATTAGAAGCTCTCATGCTTCTGAGAGCAGGTTTTGGCGAGTTCGGACTCTGGGGCAACGTACCCGGTAACGTGCCGGTACAACTGTGAGATTAGAATGTCAGACTTCTGAAGTGGAAAATCGCCCGTGGGTTTTCTCAAAATCTCAAGAAGGAAGAGGAGGCGTAGAGGTATTCACGCACAAAGACGACAAAGTAAAAAGAAAGTGACACTTACGCTATCTGTTCTTCACGGGCGAGGGAGCCCCTTGGGCTTGGGGGTGCTGGTCACATAAACTTGGAGGGCGGCCTGTCGGATGACTGCATGGGCTGGGGGAGGGAACGGGCCCGGCGCACGGGAAGTCTGGTGCTGCGGCCGGGTGGTGACCACCGCATGGATCGCGGTGTCTGCGGTGGATGCCTGAGCCGAGTGAGGGAAGGGACCGGGACAGGTGGTGCTGGTGGTGTGATGCTGCTTCGTTTGCTCGTCGTGAGCTTGCTGCTGCTGCTGCTGCTGCTCCTCCTGCTGTTGCTGTTGCTGTCAGTTGAGATTCTTGGATGGAGTTATGATGCGTTGACCTTGAAGTGAAACACAGCGAGCCCCTGGAATTACCACACGGTAGTGACGATGCAAGTTTCCTTCAATGTGAAGGGTGGCAAGGAAGATGATCTGAGATTGCCTCACGGTCGCGTGGTGTTGTGGAAGGAAGACGCGGAAACCGCTGTCAAAAGGAAAGGAAGTTGAACTGAAGACTTACCGGCGAAGACATCTTGTGATGGTTGTGGAAGAGATGGAAGGTTTGGAGCTTGTTCTTGCGCAGATCTTGTTGTGATGAGCGAGGACTTGTATTGGTGGTGATTGTTGAAGAAGTGAAGGAGAAAGGAAAAGGAAGAAAGTGGGAGCAAGAAGAAGGGGATTTGGAAATCCCTACTGGGGAGGGACTCACAACCCGCTTCAGCCTGCCAATCCAGCACCGGGTAGCAGCACGGCTGCCTGCCAGATTCTGGTCGTTCAAAGTTTCTACAACATCATGTGGGCAGGTGGCCAGACTCGAAGGAAAAGAGGGAAGGAACGAGGACCAAGATGTCGGCGCTGCCAGGTCTTAGAGGCAGGCAGAGGCACGTGGTACGTAGACGTACCATATAGGTCTGCCGTCTGTGCCTTTACTTCAGCAAAAAGCGTGGTTGGCGTAGTGGTCAGCGCATCCATCATCTTCGAAGGAACCATGCGGGTTGAAATCCCCGCCGAACCACATTCAAAGACCGATTTTGGGGGGGAAAATGGCCGCAACAAGAATGTGGAAGACCCAGGTTCGATTCCTGGACCGCGCAACAATCTTTTTGGTCTTTTTCTGCGGTTTTGCATGTATCTGTAGAGGCATTCAAAACGACTCTGCTCCGGAATGAGCTCAACAACACCCTATCTCTACGACTACCTAAATAGACATGTTCATTGGTTTGAGGTAGAAGCAGCCATCCTTGTGCACTACCCCTCGTCTCGTCACTTGAGAAATTTGTACAACTACGCAGAGTCTCATAAGAAGAGCTAACAAGAACATGCTGCACTGAGAAAGAAAAACAACCCCAGTCAAGACACTCCTTCAGATCTCAGCAACTTTCTACAGCCTGGTCACCAGAAGGTCCAAGACTCAACGCGTCACCGTTCCACAGCGCCCGCCAACTGTCCCAGCAACCGAACACCCTCTCATCCGAAGTCCAGACGACCACCCCAAGCTGCAACTCCAAAAATTTCAGAACCTGCGCCAGGTACCAAGTACCCCGCTACCTCTGCCTTAGAGGTACCTCTCCATCCCCAGACCCGACAGGGGCAGCCAGGCTCCAGGTAGTCGTAGTACATGTACTAGGTCTTTGGTCCCGTCCCTCAACAAATACAAGCGCGGTTAGTGTAGTGGTCTAACACGTCCACACAGCAACCCACGGCCCGGGCCCCTCTCCAGACATCCCCGTGAGGCTCTGGGTTCGATTGCATGGTCTGGCGTTTGGCGTTCTTTGCATTTTCTTGGACTCTTCTTGGAAATTCTTTGTACGTTCAATTCTGGTTCCGATGTTCTCTCTCTCCCCAAAAACCAAATATTCATATCATCCACCTATCACCCGAGAAGAGGGATAGACTTCTGGAGACTGGTTACCGGGCCGTGGACCTGATCTCGTGGAAAATCCTAGGTTCGAATCCTAGACTGCGCATCACATCTTTTTTGCCCATTTTTTTGGTAGCAGGTAGTGAGAACTTTGTGTTGTTCGCGTTTTGTTTTGCTGCTACGGAGGGCTTTATGCTTGCGCTTCTGATTGTGTTTCTTCTATGATGAGAATGGTTCAAGATGCTCACAACATGATCAAAACGTGGAGTGTCTCTTGTCGAAGTCAACGATTTGCGGATGGTGAACTTGGAATAGGATGGGGGTTGAGAGCATCATGGGTGGTCTATGGTAGTGGATGAATGAGTGAACAAGTGGCTTTGCTGTTACATCCGCATCACTCGAGTTCCATTCCACTTGTTGACTTCTATAGAGGTACCATGTTGTCTTCCAAGATTCACGGACGTTTTAGTTTGTTCAATGATTGTGTACCTCTATGCATGCAGTCATAGCAGCGGGAATGCAAGACGCAGGGGACGTGGCGACGTGGCGACGTGGGCAGTGGGTATCGGGAGCAACATCAAAGTCATAACAAGGGCGCATAAACTCTGATGCAGTGATGACATTGGAGGCTGCATAAGACATACGTGACTTTGACTCCTTACTATATCCGTCTCCGGTAGAATTCCCGTTGGCATTTTTCTTACCTTCTACGACTTCGTGATAATCTCGCCAAGACCACAGGGTGGTGCCGTGGTGCGGTGCCGATAGCTTCCGTACATGTATTGGATGGGAGGACTTGCTTTGCGGGTGAACGTTGCAGAAAAGAGGAAACGAGAGGAAGGAAAGAGCCAGTACAAGTCACCCGCATCGCGTCATTCCCACGCTCTGCTACTGAAACGTTACAGGTATGTACAGGTATTCACAGCTGGCACATCACGGCGGTGTTCCCAGACAGAGAACATACCTCAAGGGGGTGGGAGCACGTGAACCCAGGGACCTTGACCTGAGGTATATATAGTAGGTCTTTGTGAACAAGATACAACAAGAAACAAAGCGCGATTGGCGTAGTGGTTAACGCGTCCACCATCTCACGTTGAGTATGCGGGTTGAAATCCCCGCCGAATCACTTGGAAAGACCGAGACTGAGGGTACATATAGTCAAGAAGATACTGGTGGAAGACCCAGGTTCGACTCCTGGATTGTGCATTCTCTTTTTTTGTGTTTTTATCTTGCCTTTTTGTCTGGCGATGATGGTGTGGTCATGATGGTGAGGTTTGGAAGTGGGAGTGAAGTGTAGCATGAGGGGGGACTTGCTTACAAGTGAGCTCGGTACCTGGAAGAAGGAGGAAGGGGGATGTACGGAAAGAGCCAGCCACCCACGGAGTGGAACTGGGAGACAGTGTGCGGATTCGATTGGCCATGTTAAGTGTAAGATGGGAAGGAACCTCGAGTGTGGACTGGTGTTTATGTATCAGGTCCTTGTGCACCGACCTCAACAAGAAAAAGCGCAGTTGGCGAAGCGGTTAACGCGTTCACCACTCAGTGGCCAGTTGTCTGGGTTGAAATCCCCGGCGAACGACTGTCAAAGACCGACTCTGGGGGGCATGGGCATATATGAGCATGGAAATGGTGAAAGACCTAGGTTCGATTCCTGGACTGCGCATTCTTTTTCCCCCTTCCTTTCTTTTTGCCTCCTAATGGGTGATGCCTTCATGATGGTGATTGGAGAGTCGTATCTTTACTTGCAAGTGGCAGTGCAACTTTTAACCCTTCAGCTACCTCTCCATACCTCTACCTACCTCTACTCTCTGGCCTGGCCATCATAGTTCACCTGGCCACGAGCTGCAAGACCAGAAAGGCACGCAACTAGACCGTGTCATGAACCTTGGACTGTCAACACAGCTCTCCGGCCCTTAGCAGCTGGCACTACCTCACCAAGACCACTGCCCCGGCCGGCACCACCCAAGAAGGCACGGACGCGCCAGCCCAACCTTCACCCGGCGGTATATAGGAACCCAGGTCAGACCTCAGTACTAACAACCAAGCTATCAGAAAAAAGTTAGAGTGGAGTAGTAGTTTAACTCGCTGCCCTCCCAAACCCGTGTTTGGAGTTGCGGCAGAGACTCGGGTGCGAATCCCGGCTCTAGCACATTCTTTTTGTGTCTTTTCCTGTTTTTGGCTCAATGCAGACAGAGTGAACAAGCTTCCTTTTTTCTTCTGAGCTTTTACTTGCGTTGACATTGACTTTTTTGATCGGTTGAAAGTTCAAACGTGCCCGTTAAAGAGAAAGGGCTGCTATAGTGGAAGCAGCCTGGATCCGGACTTCACAGAGACAAGGAAGGCACGGCAGGAACTTGAGAGATGGACTGCTTCTGGAACTGGTCTGGGCCGCCCCTCACCTTCCAACTCAGATTTTCGTGTTTCGTTTTACTGTGGGACAGCCAGGGCAGTAAACCGTCGCAGAGTCAGGCGCAAGTTTCTGGGCTATCCGCCCGACAGCTCTCTGTTAGAAGTCTGGTTGCACTGTGGAATCACTTCCGTGACACTCGGCAATCACGACGGCCATGTCAAGGAATCTGCAACTAAAACAACGGAAACAAACTATCTCAGAATCTACCTCTAGGTACCTCTAGTATTGTCCTTGTTTAGCTGTATTTGACTTCAGTGTCTGACCTCCAGTTGCCCGAACCGTCTGTACGTCTACCTACATTCTACCGGGAATTCACCTTGAAACAGATCCATCTCGAGATTTCTCCGACTCTTCATCACCCTCGCGGCGACACGAAACAACCGACGCGTTTAGCTTCCGACACGCCGTTCCCTCAGGAGCCTTTTCACGCTGCTATCAACCAATTGGTGCTACCTACATTGACACTTGACGGACATGGGGGTAACTCTACTACACGAAAGGGTTTCACTTGGAATTGTCAACAAGTTTCTGACGCGACATGGCACAAGAGCAAGAGACTGGATGGGACAACTACACGACTGAGTCTTTGTCCGAGTCCGGACCAGATGGAGAAGCAGTGGTGACCTCAAGCGCTTTCAAACACCCGTTCTCTTTACCAATTTGCTCTCGTTTGGATTGCTTTCCATTACTACATGCTAACTCTTAGCTGAATGCAACAGTTCCAGCCAGCGTCTGGCGGCTCTACATCCCCTTCTCTGACACCAACCAACCCCAGACACTCGACCATATCTCGACGACCAGAACCTCTTCCACGTCCCAACCGACCGATCCTCCCTCTCCATACCTTACCTCCACAACCCCTCACAAATCAAAGAACTTCATATCATCACTCCCCCGAATGGGCACCGAATGCCCAACCCCCCTCGCATACACTCCCACCAGCTTTCCCTCTCCCCACGTATACGTCGTATACCCACTCTGCGGCACGTTATTCTGCGTCATATCCGGCTTCTGATAATCAAACCCAAACACGCCCGCCCACTGCTTGATCGTCTCATTATAATTGTTCGCATTCAGCGTCGTATCCGCACTCCCATGATAAATCTCCATCTTGGGTCTCTCCCCTTCATACCCCGGATACATATCACGCACCACCTTGGCCCACACCTGGGGCGTGCTGCGGACCTGGCCATTAGCACAACTACTATTCCACGCATTGGTCCCGCCTGCTTGGGAATAAAAGCATCCGGCTGGGACACCACTGTACACAATCCCCGCCGCGAACAAAGCAGGATAAGTGGCGGCCATGACGTTGGTCATCATGGCGCCTGACGAGGAACCGGTGACGAACACCTTGGTGGCGTCGCCGTTGTAGGTCTTGAGGGTGTAGTCGACCATGTTGGCGATGGAGTTGCTGTTGCCGCCGCCGTTGTGCGTCAGGGTGGCATGGGAGGAGACGTCCCAGCAGGTGCCGGAGTAAGGGGATTCAGGGTAGATGACGATAAAACCCTTTGGGTCGGCGAGACGGGCGTAGAGCGAGTTGGTGTAGTATGCCTGGGCGGTGCCGGTGCAGTAGTGGATGGCGACGATGATGGGTGGGGAGGCGGCGAGGTTGTCGGGGACGTAGATGTACATTTTGGCGTTGGAGGGGTTGGAGCCGAAGTTGGAGACTTGATGGAGGGAAGCGGCGGGGGCGCGTTTGTAGTCGAGGGGCGTGGAGGGGGTGATGAGGTCGTCGAAGACGGGGTGGGCGGTGGTGAAGGTGGCCAGGAGGGCCGTGGTGAAGGAGAGGAGCTTCATTTTGTGTGGCCTAATGGGAGGATGGTGCTGAGGAGGGATGGTGGTTGAAGAGTTGAGTGTCTTTGTTAGGTAGTGAGGGAGGATGGACGATGGTTTAAGAGGACAATTGTGTTTCGTTTACAGCCATGTTGGAGGAAGTCTAGAGGTACAACACGTCATTGCCTCCGCGTGGATGAAGCTTGGGTTCTTCAATACAAGTAACAGAGGTCCCTTGAAACTGTCCTATACTCCCCCAGAAGCCACGAGACGACTCCCAATCGGGAACAGTTGAGTTAAACTCCATAGAGGTACCTACCATTTACCCGCATTTACCCGGGGCGGGCACAGGTACCTCTAGCGATCAGCACTACCCCAGATTCTAATCCCGGGGTAAGTGCCACGGACGCACATGGTTGAGGCGGATGTTTACGCTCCAGTTGACATGGATCGATGCCAGTGATAGGAGGAATATTTCTGATTCAACTTCGATTGAGGGATTGGTGTATGCGCTCAAAATTTCAGTGTGACCATGCCGTAGAGGCTCTTTTGCTACCTCTACTGAGCTAAAGTGACAGATCTACACCCAACCTGCCAGACGTAACACGGAAGATCGTGATCCGCGTGCCGTTCTTGGCAGGGCCTTTCCATATCATGAACCCGAAAGACTTGATGGCATTCGATCTACCTAGGCAGCGCTGGAGATAAATCAAATTGCCAAGCCAAATACAAGTAAATATCCAAATACAAATAAACAAATATGCGAGCATATTTGATTTGCCCAAATAAATATGAATCCATATTTGATTTGACCTATTTGTCCGCCCGGCAGAATCTCCAGGGTTAGGGTTAAAGTAGGCAGAATCCTTTTCCTTTTACCACTATTAGGACCCCGAACACCTATGCACGGGCCATCTAGACACCCTCATCTCGAGTTCAAATATTTGACCAAATAAATACAAATACAAATCAAATAAATATGATTTCATATTTGACCCACTCAAATAAATATAGATCCATATTTATTTGTATTTGATTTGTTTCCAGCGCTGTACCTAGGTACCTTACCTAATGTCTATAAGAAACATTTTGAACTTTACAATATCGAACAACTAGTTTCTGAACAGACCCTATCTGCCTCCGTTCCCCCGCCCTACATAAAATGTGGGTCTCCTCGAACTTTGTGAGAGGAGGTCTGTATTAATTTTGAGCATTTTGGCTATTAAGCGTAGTTGTTCCTATATAAATAAACCTCTACTTAATAATATTATTCATAAATATTTTAATAATTACAATTAATATTTAAACCTAGTTTGATTGTTGAGTTTAGTGTTAGTACTACCTTTAGGTTTGTAATTTTCTTTTTTTTATAATCGTTAATATTTATTATTAGATAAAGTCTAGGGCGTTCCTTCGTTAAACGTTGTAATTACTATTTTAAGAAATAGGTATTATATTTTATTTATTCTTTATTGTATTAATTTAAAATTTGGTATTAAGCATGGCTTAGTTTAGTTCTCCCTTCGACGAAATTTTAGGGTTTATTCAATATTTTGAAATTTATTCCGACCTTGCTATTTCGTCCTCTCCCGGATTAATATTGTACGAATATATTATTATTATTGTCGAATATATATACCTAATAGAATACTTTAGATTTTAGATTCGTTTTATATTTACTATCGTCCGAATTTTATTTAACCTAATCTTTTAATTAGTTATAAATTCTATCCGCTATATACCTCGTCCGGAATAGGTTGAATATATTTATTATATTATATATTATTCTGGTAATACTATTTTTATAATAATAATTAGTTTTAGTAAGAGTATTGTACTTTAAGTAGTATTAGTAATTTTACTAAATAAAATTATTTTATAGATTATCCCCTTAAATTATTTCGGTTAAGAATAGAAGGATATTATTATAAAGTATTTTGGCGCTAAGCCCCTACTTATTAATTAAAACCTTTATAAGGTATATCCGGATTTATTATTTTAAATATAGAATATTTAATTAATATATTTAGATTTATATAATATAGGACTATATATGTACTGGACGTTTTATATATATCCTCCTCGGGCCCGAATAGGCCCTTTACTACCGGTTCTTTAAAATCCTTTATAATTTAGAATTCGCTTTTTATATAATATTTATAGTTATAGACGAACTTTATATAGTTTATTAATAGTACGACTTCTACGTTAAATTCTCTAATCTCTTTTAATTCCGTTAGATACTTCCCTTTTTTATTCTTTAATTTAGTTATATAATTATATTAATTAGAGAATTTAAGGTTTATATATAATAATATACTAATTTTTATAAATTTAAGGAATCTTCTAACTCCCTTTATATTATCCGTACTTTAATCGACCGCCCTAATATTAATATAATTTTCGATTATATTCTATTTAGTAAAAATCGAGCTTTTAAGCGACTTAAATTTCTCTTCATCCTTATAGCGGGGGTAACGATCCCTAAAATTATTATTTATATCGATAGTAAGGATTTAATTAGTAGAGTAAGGAAGTATTTTATTTGTATTATAATTAAATATAATCTCTATATTAGAACCGAAACGTTTATAGTAGTCTAGGTTTACTATTCTTATATCCGCCCTCCTAATTAGGAACGTTTATATTAGTAATTTATTACCTTTAATTCTTAATATTATATTATTATATTAACAGTTACGTTAGGGATAGGTATAAATATATTTAATATAATACGAGTTGTATAATATAGCGAAGTTATATTTAAGGATATTGTAGATTTATAGTAATATTTTGGTTGCGCCGTTCGCGCTAGCGGAGAGGGTATTGCCTATTTCTTTATACCTTACTAGTATTTTAATTAGCTTGGATATATATTTAAGAAGCCGTTATTATTATAAAACTAATTATATAATAACCGTTTATATATATATAATACCGAATTGTTATTTATATTGGATATAATCTTTAATATAGTTTAATTTTAGTTATTTAATTAATTTAGACGCCCTTCGTTTATAATAGACCCTAATTTTAATATATTTGGGATTATTAAGCCGAGGAAATAGACGAAGTATAATATTAAGTAGCGGGTTGAATTAATTATATATTATTTTAATATATATACTATTACGAATACGAAGTATTTTTACGAAGCTATTTTCTATATTCTCTAAAGTTATATCGATTATATTAATTATATTCGTACTATATATTATAATAGGTATAATTACTACTTCGGTTAGGTTAAATAGTTATTTAAAAGGCCGAAGAAAAAGCCTAGCCCTTTATTTAATATTTTTAAGGCCGGTATTTTCTTATTATACTTCTATAATTTCTTCTCGGAGTATATTATATTAGTATACGTATTATATTATATTAATTTCTAAATACTTTACGCTGTTCTTTTGCCGCCCGAGATCTCTTGGTAAATTGTATGTACTATAGTCGTAATTAAAGTAAGCGATTCAATACGTACGTTGGACGATTTAATAATATATATACCCCTTTTACGGGATTGGGAGTACTTTAATACTTACGGACCTAACCTCTTTATAGAGTATATTAGAATACTATTAGTTATTAAAGTAAATTAAAATAGTAAGTGTAAGAATAATTCTATTAAAAATATAATATATAGTAGGGATAATATTATTTAGTTTACTTCGCCCCTATTTCCTTATATTTTTACGACCCTAGCCCTTACCTTTAATCCCCGCCCTACTAAATATTATATAATTATTAGTTAGTATTAATATAATTATTAAAGTACTTTTTATACTTTAATTACTTTTATTCTAATTAAAGTAAATTATTTATTCGGATAAAAGCTATATAACTTTCACTCTAATTAAAATTTAGTAACCTATATATATTATTTATAAACGATCTTCGCTTTAGTTAGAACAAGCCTATTTATTCTAATTAGAGTAAAAGATAATAATTTAGAAATTACTTTAGTTAGAGTAAAGGTCGTTTAAATATATTATATTTTGACTATTATATTCTAATTAGAGTGAAGGCTATATTTAATTATTTTAGAGTATTTTAATCGAATATAGCGGGTCGGACTAAATTTATTAAATAGGTAGAAAATATATATATAGGTTTATAATTAATAAATTTACTCTTTACTTTTAGTATTCTTTATTAGTAGGAGGAATCGATTCTTTTACGGCTACGTTACTTAATAGGATTAAAGAGTTAGATTTTTAATTTTAGGAATTTAGGGTTAGTATTACCCTCTTCGCTATCCTATTTATAAATATAGGTTTAACTATCCTATTCAATTACCTAATTAGTAAATTCGTTATAGTGGTAGGGCTCCGCCTTAATCTAACTATTAAATTTAGGAGGGACGGGAATATATTATATATAGAATATTATACTCTAATTAGAGTGAAGGCTATACTTAATTATATTTTAGAGTATTTCGATTAAATATAGTAGGCTAAGTTAGACTTATTAGGTACGTAGAAAATATATATATAGGTTTATAATTAATAAATTTATTTTTTACCTTTAATATTCCTTATTAGCGTTAGTTTTGTCTATTCCCTTTCTATACCCTTACAATTTATATAGCTTAGTATAAATAGTTTAAGGTTCCTACGAATATACTTCTTATATAGAAGTTAATATTCTAGGGGGGGCGTAGTTAATTTTTAGTTATTTAACTTTAGTAATATTAAAAATACTTCCTTTATTTTAGTTTAGATAGTGCTAGTTAGAAGGTACGTAGATAGATATAATTATTGTTTTGAAGTATAAATCGACGTTAAGGTTCAAATTAATATTACTTTTATTATTTAGTTTATATTCCCTATAAATTGAATTAGTAAATTATTAAAGTTAATAGATAAACCCTATACTTTACGAACTTTATAGTAACTATTATTAATTTGCAGTAAGAGGAATATACTATTTAATACTTCGAGTAAGTATTAGGTTAGGTGACGAAATTATTAATTTATAGTAAAAGGAATATATTGTTTAGTATTTTGAATAAGTTTTTAATTTAGGCTTTATAATTAAAAATTTATTCGAAGTATTAGACGGCGTATATATATAGAAGGAAGAATTTGGGGATTAGGGCGAGGAGGGGGGGGGGGGTTTTTATACTTTTCTAGGAGGGTTTAAAATCGTTTTGGATTAGTATTTATTTTATTTATTTTAGTTTTAGGATAAAAAGTAGGGGCAATTTTAATAATCTTTAGGGAAGAAGGGGGGGGGGGGGGGGGGGGGGGGGGGGGGGGGGGGGGGGGGGGGGGGGGGGGGGGGGGGGTTGTAATAAGGGTTAGGGTTAGTCCTAAATGTTAGGATAAAGACTTAGGGCTTGGGGTATAGTGTATAGGCCTTGTTTAGAATTACCTATTGCGTTTGTCGGTATATTTATTGTTATATTAGGATAAAATCTAACGACCTAGGGTATAGCGTATAAACCTTATTTAGAATTACTTATTGTGCCTATTGGCGTATTTATTATTATATTGGGATAAAATCCAACGACCCGGGGTACGGCGTATAAGCCTTATTTAGAATTATTTATTGCGCCTATTAGCGTGTTTATTACTATATTAGAATAAAATTTAACGACCCGGGGTATAGCGTATAAACCTTATTTAGAATTACCTACTACGCTTATCGGTATATTTGTTACTATATTAAAATAAAATCTAACGACCTAAGGTATAGCGTATAAGCTTTATTTAGAATTATTTATTACGTTTATTAGTATATTTATTACTATATTAGAATAAAATCCAACGACCCGGATATTCCATTATATTCAAATTATAAATATTCGGTTGCGAACTCTCTATTAATTAATTAGTATTATACTTTAATTAGAGCGAAGTTAAATATATAAAATTATTTTAATTCTTCGATATTTTTAGTATATTTAGTAATAAAGGGGGGGTTATATTTTGATTAGAGCGAAATTAAGTATATAAAATTGTTTTAATTTGATATTTTATTTATTTTTTTACCTCTTAGAGATTTTAGGAAGACCGGGGGGGGGGGGGGTTGTATTTTAATTAGAGCGAAGTTAAGTATATAAAATTATTTTAATTTAATATTATTTATTTTTCTACCTCTTAAAGATTTTAGGAAAATTAAGGGGGTTATACTTTAATTAGAGCGAAATTACCTCTTAAAAATTTTAAAAAGATTATTCTTAAATATTTTTTTTATATTTGGTACGGTAGTAGGTATTGGTACTATTACGTATTATATACTCTAATTAGAGCGAAATTGCCTTTTAGAAATTTTAAGAAAATTATTTTTGAATATTCTTTCTATATTTAGTACGGTAGTAGGTATTAGTACTATTATATATTATGTACTTTAATTAGAGCGAAGTTACCTTTTAAAGATTTTAAGAAGATTATTATTTTTGTATTTAGTATAGGGGTGGGTATTAGTACTATTACATATAATATATTCTAATGAGAGTGAAATTGCCTTTTAAAAATTTTAAAAAGATTATTATTTTTATATTTAGTATAGGGGTAAGTATTAGTATTATTACGTATAATATACTTTAATAAGAGCGAAATTGCCTCTTAAAGATTTTAAGAAAATTATTATTTTTATATTTAGTACGGGGGTAAGTATTAGTACTATTACGTATTATATACTCTAATAAGAGTAAAATTACTTCTTAAAAATCTTAAGAAAATTCTTAAATATTTTTTCTATATTTTTATATCTCTTCTTAACGGAATTTAAAGTATAGTAACTCTAGAGTTTAGAGGTAATAGTTATAGTACGGAAAATAGTACTAATATTATTACTATTATATATAGAATTAACGGGGATTAGGTTTGGAGTGGGTACGAGTCCGTTGTATTCCGAAAGAGAATTACTACTTAGTATTTATTAAATTTTAAATTTATTATAAATAAAAAATACGGATAATAAATAGTATAGCGGAATTTACCTTAAAGTTGGAGTTGATAGCCGATTAACGGACGTTAATCCGGAAGTTCCTACTACTCTATAATAATTAAGTATTATATAAATATACGTTAATAATTTAGGTAGTAATAGGATTTGAAATAAGAATAATAATAATACGTAATTAAATTGGCGTTATTTTGTAATAGAGGGAGCCTTTAGTATTATATTAATATTTATCGAAAAAAGCGGACTATTTAAAAGTCTATATACTTTCTATTTACTAATCTTCTTTACGGGGGGGGTAATAATAGTAAATTATAACCTTCGATTTTCTTTAGGAATTTTTACGCTTCTTTAAATATAGAAGCGAAATCTACCTTAGTATAAATAGGGTTTTATAATAGGTAAACGAATTAATTCTACGAGTAAAGAAGTAAATTACCCTTTACTAATATTTAATAGAATATTCGTAAAATGGTCGTTATATTAGTATATTCTTCTTCGCTTTTATTACTATTACCCCCGTATCTACCTTCGATTTTCTTTAGGGATTTTTGCGTTTCTTTAAATATAAAAGCGAAATTTACTTTAGTATAAATAGGGTTTCGTAATAGGTAAATGAATTAATTCTACGAATAAAGAAGTAAATTGCCCTCTACTAATATTTAACGGGATATTCGTAAAATGGTCGTTATATTAGTATATTTTTCTTTACTTTTATTATTATTACCTCCGTATCCCTATCTGCGGGTATTGCGGTATATAAAATAGACCTATTTAGTCTAGAAGCGCTTTATATAGATAGGTTTATTGGATATAAATAAGTATTTTAGAATCTTTTTACAAGCTTTAAAGGGGAGTATAAGTAGGGGAAAAATATTTTTTCCGTTGTTATAGGGCATTCCTGGTGGATACCTAGATGCTCTGTCTTGTTATGGCAGCGGCTCGTTAGAGCGTATAGTTTGTTATATAAGAGTGTTCGTCCTATTAACCTCTATTAAGGTTGATGGATTATTAATTTATATTATATTAACCTTATATCTATTTTACTTATATTTAGTGAAGTTATGTGCGAGGTCCTAGGTTGAGGCTTGCAATAGGTTTTATCTTTAACTTCCTTTAATAAAATTATTATTAATCGTTATATACTATTGCTTTATTTAGCAATTAATTGTTTACTCTATTATTCTCTATTATTATTACTTATAAAATATATTTTTGTATAATAAATAGTACTTATAATTTAATTTTAAACCGACCTTATTATTCTTTACGTTTCTTCTTTTTATTGAGGAGGGAGATATATTAGGATTTAATAATAATTTATTAGATTTTTTAATTATTATTTAGTTTTGTCCGTTTAGATTAAATATTTATATTTTTATTCTTCGGAGTTCCTTTTTTTTATTACTTTATTACTATTTATTTAGGTTTAAAAGTTAGATTAAATAATATTAAAAATTAATTAGGTAAACCCCTAGGCGGCTTTTGACTTTTAGGAGGAAAGTCTAATATATAAAGTACATTAAATTATTAAATTCGCTATTTACGAGTTGTAGTTTTACTATAAGGAAAGATTTTAACCTTTAGCCGCCGAGTTATTTATTAAGGTAGTATAGTTGCGTTTGAATAGAGAAACCGGTTATATTAAAATTAAATTTAATTGGGCTGCTAATATTAGTAATAATATTTATAATAGAAAATAGATTATTAATTTGGATATAATAGATTACGAAATTTAATAGGTTTTATATAAATATTATTAATTGGTTGCTAATTATCCCGTTCTAATACGTTAAATTTGGCCCTTTACAGTTAAAGAAGGAGTATTATTATAATTGCAAAAGAAGAATTAGAAATAATTTATAGCCCGAATTAAGGCGAGTAACGTTATTATTAATATTGTTATTTAAGTGCCTATTCCGCTTAGTACCGGTAATATAAATATTTATTCTTCTTTAGTAAATTTTTTAAATATTATTAGAATAGTTAATATATTAACTTTTATTAATTTAGTATAAGTTCCTATACTATCTTCTTTACCGTTTATATTTGTTGAATAATACGTTTAGTTAGGCCCGATTTAACGATCTTTTTCGCTAATAGAATTAATAGTTTTTCGAGTAAGTTCGGTTATTGAAATTACTATTAGTATTATTTAATAATTAGCTACCAATTTTATTATTAGATATTTCGGAAACTTTATGCAAGCCGAAATTCTTCTACGCCTAGTATAGAAGTAATAGTAGGAGTAGGTAAAATAGTATTTAGGAACGGTTCTTATTAACCCTTTTCCTATATAATTTATTAACTTAAATTAAAATATTATATATTTTACTTAATACAATATAAAGACCGGAGGTAGATCTTCGAATTATTTATTTTATTTTATTTAATTAGTTTATAATATTATACGTTTAATTTAAAATAGTATAAAGTCCGGTTTTAGTTTTCTAGTATTCGTTACTATTAAATGTAATACTTTTTAGTTTTACGAGAATTTTATTATTTATTATAATTAGCGCTTTAGCGGTTTTGTTAGTCCTACTGGCGAAACGGTTATAATAGGCGCTAGGGACCTGTGTGATGCCGCTAGTTTGGTTAGTTAAATAAAAAATCTTTATATTAATTATATTAATTAGTAACCCTTGTTTGAAAATGTTAATTAGTTTTTTATTTATTTGTACAAATATATACTAATTCCAATTATTAGTTGTAATATTTCCGGTTAAGCTTTGCGGATGAACTTTGAAGAGTTGATAGATTGGGTTCTAGTAGGCGAAAAGTAAGCGGAATAGTAAGGATTGCCGTTAATAATTCTAAATAACGGTAGCTATTTTCCTTCGGCTATTTTAAAGGTTCTTATATTTTATATACGTTTAGTTTTCTACTAGTATATTTATCCTACTAGTAACCCCTAAATTGTACGTTTCGACGTTGGTTTTAATACTTCTATTTTATTAGTCGAAGTTAATAGCGATAGTATAATAATAGATAATTCGGCGCTTTGCGAAATACTTAAAGATTTTTATAATTATATTAAGGAGTTGGAAGATTAGAATTAAACTTTCGCCGATTCTATTTTAAAGGTTGATACGGGTGTCCGTTAATCGGTTAAAGAAGAACTTTTTAAGGTTTTGGATATTAGAATATATTTCTTTAACGTTAAACCTAATAAGATAAAGAAGGGTATTTATTAGGACGGTAAGATTAACGTTTATACTACCTTTTACAGATTTAGTAATATAATTAAAGGGTATTTAAAGGATTATTTAGAGAAACGTTAAATTATTATTAATAACCTTAATTAATTATTCTATAGTATTACTTTATGTTAGTAGAGTTTTACCCTTTCTAAAGATAAATATAATAACTTTCGCGGTAGTTTTAATAAAATTCTTAATACGCTTAGTATTATTTTCGGAATTAAACCGTATAAAGCGTAGAAATAGTTGGATACGAATAAATTTATTGTAGAATTGTATAAAACCGACGTATTATTACTTTATAACTATTTAATTTAATTATTTCGGTATATCCGTCTTTGGGGAGATACATTGGATTTTTAATTTTATATTCGCTTGTAGAATAATTTGTACTTAGTAATATAAATTATATACGTTCCTCCGGAATAGAACGTTCGTTTTAGCGATTATATTAATAAAATCGAATAGAAGGTTAGGCCGATGCGCTATTAGCTTTTCAAATTATTAAAGAGCGGACGGTTAATTTATTATATTATTAACGGTTCTAATAACGAAGATAATAATTTTAATATTTATACCAGCTTTTAGGGAAATTATAATAGTAGTAAGCCTTTCCGAAAGAATTTTTCTTTTTATAATAGTAGGTTTAATAGTAAGATAGGCGGGAAATTTTATTTTAATAAAGGATTTAGGAATTTCGGCAATAAATTTAATAAGTACGATATAGGCTAGTCGGGTAATAATAATAGCCGCTAGCGTTATTAGGGTAAAAGATTTGAGCGCTATTAGGTTTTATAGGACGGCTATTATATTTATACTTCCATTACAATAGTTTTTGCAGATGACTTTAATATAAATAATAAGGTTTACTATTTATAGAATAAAGGTTACTATTTTATTAGGGATTTCGAGGAAGAGGTAGAAGAGTTTATAGTAAATATTTCTAAGGTTAAGTATAATAATAAACCTTTTACTTATTTTGCCGGCTATTTAACCCCTAATAAATTTTCGTTTCTTAGTATTTCGTTATTTTATATTCTTTTGCGTATAATAATTAACAAACCGGTAGTTATTTTTAATACAGTTCTTATTAGAAGTATTGATTCCAATAGGTTTGTACGACCCTTATTATTAAATTTATTATCCGATACTAAATTTATAGCGATTCTTAAACGTTTAGAGAAGGCTTAAACGTTTTATAGGTCGTCCGATCCTTCGTTTAATAATCGAGTAACTTCTATTGAGAATAGTTAGAAGCCGCTTAATTAGGTTTAAATATTAAGGAAAATAAATATTTAAATAAATTTATTAACGTTAGCGGACGGACGGAAGTTCGATTTATTGGAAGTATAGTATAAAAATTAATATACGCTATTTATTTTTACCGAAGGATAAACTATTGAGGTAATTCCGGATATTGTTCTTAGGAATAGGGAAATAAATTTACGAAAAGTTATATTATATTTATAGGTCGATATTAAGTCTAATTTTAGTATACCCGTCGTTATTGTATGTTTTAATTTAGGTTGTTTATTAATAGTAGTAAGTAAAGTATTTATTGAGGAGTTTTTACCGAATATAAGATATAAAGTAGTATTGTTTAGTATTATAAAGGGTATTAATTCGAAGATTGTTATTAATATAATTACGGAATTTAATTTTTATATAGAAGGAAAGGTTAATAGTATTAAGGTTAATAGGTACTTTTAAATATCCACTTTAATTATTAATAAATTAGGCCCGAATATATTGTTAGGAATAGACTTCCTTCGTTACTATAATACGAAGTTGGACTTTAATATTATTTTATATTCTTTTAAATTAGTTTTTAGTATAAAAGTTTAGGGTAAAGTTTATTTTAAAAGAATTGAAGGGGGGGAGGACGTTTTTATTGCTAAAGTTTTTACTAAGTCTAATATTTTATTATTAGGAGGGTAGTTAGGAATTATCCTAGTGAAATATAGTACCTAATTTAATAATTGGTATAGCCTAGGTAAATATCCTACTTATAATTTTTATATATAATATCCTTATTTGCTGGACGCTACTATAGATAGTAAGATTTATAAAGTTGTATTGTATTTAAACTAATCTAAAGAGTTAGTATTTATTTTTAGAGGAATTTGGATAGGTATAATTATACGACTATTGTATAAAGTTAATAAAATTACTATATTAATTAATACTTCGGACGTAGCTTTTTTCATTTTTAAAGTATAAATTGGATTTATTTAAGAGTAATACATTATATTTATTAATAGGGCCGTCGAAGACGAAAAGGAAGAGGCTATTAGGAAAAGTACCTTTGAGGTACCTTCCTACGGAATTACTAAATTTATTAATATTAAAATTATTTTTTCCGAAGTAGGTATTAATATTTATAATACGGATTCTAAATTCTTAAAGTAAATTAAGAGCCTCCTGGATAAGTACGTCGATATTTTTAGAGATAGAAGGATTGTACTAATAAAAGAAGAAAATAAAATATATATTAATTTAGTTGAGGGATAGTAGAATTAGCGAAGGATCGTTAGGCTTTACCCTTTGGGTGTTAAGGATTGTGAATTTCTTAATAAAGAGTATAATAAAATGTACGTTTAGGGTAAAATATTATTTATATTATAATTAATTCTTATTATTTATTTAGTATTTATTATTTGGAGAAAAATTAATAGAGTCGATAAAGGGCGTATTATAGTTAATCTTCGCCCGTTTAATAGTATTATTATATTTAACGTATACCCTTTACCCAATTAAAAAGATATTATTAATATTATAATCGGTAAAAAGTTTTTTTCGATCTTTAATATTATTGGATTCTTTTATTAATTGCCTATTTTTATTAAATATTGCAATTGTATAGTAGTTATTAGCCCGCGAGGTTTTGAATAATTTAATATTGTATTAATAGGCTTTAAAAATTCTCTAGTATTTATATAAAAATTTATAGATAGGTTATTCTTCGAGTATTATTCCTTTGTATATACTTATATTAATAATATTATTATTTTTAGTAATATTTAGGAAGAATACCTTATTTATTTAGCTATTATTATAGATTTCCTTAATAAATATTATATTTATATTAGTACTAATAAATCTTTTGTAGGGTATTTTTTAATATAATTGTTAAGTAATATTATTAATAGAGAAGGTCGTAAACGTACGGAAGATTGTATTAAGGCCTTTTAGAAATTAACCTTTCCTAATACGTTTAATAGTTTTAAAATTTACTTTAGTATAGTTGGGTAGTTATATTAAAGTATACTATAGTTTATTATTAAGGAGGAACTATTTAATCGAAGAAAGATTGAGTTATTAAGGCGAGTATACGAATTGGGTGATTTGTAGGTAGGTTTAATAAAGTAAGTACAATAGGTATATACTTTTAAAGTTAAGTTCAAGCTAATACCCGAAGAATATAAAGCCTTTTATATTATATAGGAAAATTTGTATAATTAAGTATATTTTTTTTACTATATGAAAAGTAATATATTTTTTATTAAAATTAATATTAGTAGTTTAGTTTATAGTATTTATATTTTTTAATTTAAGTACCTATGGGACGGGGAATTTATTCTTGGAATGAGTAAAATTCTATTGACTATGATTAAACCGGTGTGTTTCCTGTTAAGATTGATGTTCCTAGCCGAGAAGAAATACGGTTCTATAGAAATAGAAATTATAGTTATTATTTAGGCCCTACGGAAACTTCGAAAGATGGTTCAATTTAACGAATATTAGGTTAACGTTATTATTAATTATATTTTTACTACCGGGATTATTAAGTATATTTTATTATATACAATAAATTTAGTTAAAGTTAATTTAAAGTTTGTAAATGCTATTAATTGGGCGTTATAGTTCAATTTGAATGTGTTCTATATTTTTAGACTATTGAATATCGTGCCGGATATATTATTAAAATTATTAATTATTAAGACTACAGATAAGAATAATATTTCCGACGAGTTGGCCGATATTTAGTTTAATTTTATAGAAGTATAGAACGTTAATTATTAGAATAGTTTTAATACCTTTTTATTTATATATATTGAAGTTGTCCCGGATATACGTTAAATTTCGCCAATTATTGTACTGGAATTTCGTTAATAGTTGATTGAGGTTTATTTTGAAGATTTTAAATATATTAGAGTTTTCCGGCTGATTGATAAAATTGACGCTTTAGGGTATATTTATATATAATAATCGGGAAAGTACCTAAATTTACTAGCGGGCCCCTATTTATTCGAGAATAGGTTGCTTTATTATATTAATTATTAAAATGTACGTTAGTTGTATATTCCTTGGATTTGTATATAAAAGATATTAGAGTTAGTATATAATAAAAAATATTATTTTAGAATTAATTAGATAATAGATAATTTAGTATACTTCTATATAAGGTGAAAGATTTGGATGGTACGTAAGTACGTTAAATATTGTAAGGTTTACCGTTAAAATTAGCGGGATAGGTAGCCGACCTTTAGAGAATTATTACTAATTCGGACGTTCTTAAGGCCGTTTTATATAGTTACTATAGATTTTGTTATTAATATACTAATAGTTAAAGCGGCCGGTACTATATAGGTTTTAGAAGGTTTCCCGGAATTTAATATTATATATATTATTATTTATAAATTTAGTAAGAAGGTATTACTTATAGTTAAATATTTTACTTATAGTGTGTAGGAATAGGCTAAGGTATTGCTTTAGATTTTATAGCTTTATAACTAGGGTTTATTAATAGCTATTATTAATAACCGAGATTTTAAATTTATTTTTACTATTTAGAAGAGTATCTTCGAGGTATTGGTTGTTAATTTATTGTTTTTAACAGCCTACTACGCTTAGACGGACAGATAGTTAGAAAGAACGAACTAGACTATTAAAATAGTTATTTATATATAATATACAACGAATATTGTTCTTTGGACGTTAATATTAGTAATATTATAATATTATTTAAATAATACTATTTAATTTATTATTAGGTTATTATTAAATAAGTTAGTATACGGTTTTAAATTACGGGCGGTTTTCGATTTGCTTATACCGGATAATTAGGAAGCTACTATAGCGGAGTCTTTGGCTATTATCCGTTAAGAATATTAATTCGAGGCTATAGAGTTTATTAATTGGATTGGAATAATTATTAAAGAATAATATAATTCTAAATATTCTTTAATAGTATTCGATATAGGTAATAAGGTTTATTTGCGTTTGGGTAAAGGTTATTATTTATTTAGAAGTTTGAAGAAGAAGTAGTTAGTAGAGAGAATAGGCCCTTATTGGATTTTTAAGAAAGTTAGCCTATTGGCTTATAAGTTCGATTTGCTTGGTACTTGGTATACCTATTTTATTATTTTTATAGTATATCTTTATAAGCTAGTATAGGGTTCCGATCCTTTTAATTACGAGGTTCTACTATTGTTGCTGGTTAAAATTAATAGTTAAGAGGAATAGGAAGTTGAAAATTTTGTAGTTAGAAGTTAGGGACCGTTAAATGTATAATATTTAATTAAATAAATTAAGTATTAAGATAAGGATAATATATAGGAATTATATAGTAAATTTATAAGGAATTCGAAGGAGTTAGTAAAGGACTTTAATATAGAATATTTATTAGAGTTATTATTTAAAAGTAATTATAGAAGGGTAATTTAGTACGTTAGTAGTATAATTTAATAGAGGTGCTATTAAGATAAATAAAGGAAGTGACTGTTTTTTCGTTAAAAGAGGGGGAGGTTATTAGAAATTATAAAAATTTGAGAGTTTTTTCCTTTATTTTATATTTTATTTTTATTTTCGTTATATATTTCCGTAGGAAGTTATATTTTTTATAACTTTTTATTAAGATTTTTAGAATTCTATTTAGAAGTACGTTTAAGTAGAGGTAAGTTTGGTATTAGTAGTATATAGGATAATATATTGTACGCTATTTATAATTTTAATTAAAATATTTTCTATTTTAATTAGGTAAGTAAGTACAGTCGTATAGAAGTAATAGTAATTACGGTTATATATAGTAAACGGCCCCGGTAGGTAGGTATTTGTAGAGGAAGAGTTTTGGTACGTATATATAATTTTTAAAAGAAATTAAAATTATTTAACTATTTTTACCCTTTCTCTTTTTTATTTTAGTAATTTTACTATTACTTACCTAGTCCTTGCAATATTCAACCCTACTACGGCCCTTATTGTATAGTAATTTTGTTAGATTAATTGTTGTTTATTAATTTACTTTATTTTATATTTGTTAATTACGACTTTAGTATATTAAAATAGCCGATATTAATATAGAATCCCCGCCGTTGGTTAACGATACGATTATTGCCCTTAACGATTGGATTAACGGTTTTAATTGCGATAGTAATTTGTATAGTTTTATTGTAGACCGGTAGTTCGCTTTATAATTGTTCGAATATAACCCTTAGTTTAGTATATTAGTTAATATAGTAAAATGTTTTAACCGTTATACTATTGACGGTATTCCTAGTAAGATTGTTAGTTTGGGAATTAATAGTATATACGTTATACTATTTAATTTTATAGCCGACCTTATTAAATAGATAAATATAATTTTATTCGGACAATTCTTTAATTACGTCCGTTATAAGTATATTATTAATACGTTTAATAATTTTGGTTAAGATTATACCCCCTATAATCCGTTTGTTCGTTTCCTTAAGTCTTTTGGTACTACCTAGGGCGTTTTGGTATACAATTTTAAAAAGACGGATAATAGTAGATATATAGTACTAATTTTGATTATTAATTATCTTTTTATACTATATAAGAATAAATTGTACTCCGTTTTGTATAGTACTATCGATCGTATAAACGAATTGATCGACCTGGATATAGTAATTTTATATTTTATTAAGGGTAATCTTGCCTATTTTACGTCCGTATTCTTATTAAATAGACTCCCTAAGGATTTAATTCTTAGTAGTTACTATAAACCTTAGTAAAAATAGGTATTTAATACTATTATTAGTTTTAATAATATTTAGATTTGGGAATTGTATTTTGGTGGAGAGTTTGATTTAATTTATACGATAGTAGTTAAATTCGGCGACGTTATCTTCGGAAAAGGATATATAAAGGAGTTTATTATTATTAGTAAGTATTTTTAGGCGCGCTTCCTACCGGTTTTCTATATAGTTTACTTTAATAGCCGTATTATTAGGAGTAGCGATTTCAATTTCTCTAAAATTTAAGAGTATAAAGAGATCGCTTAATTAATTAGTAAGGCTTATAAAGTTTTATAGTTAGTAGTTAGACTAGCCTCTATCCTATCTTATATTGTAAGGGGTGCAGCACAGTTGGCACAGATGCTGGCCTCAATTAATCGATAAGGTTCTACGAAGAAGAAAAGAGGGTAAAAGAGCGCCCTCTGGGCGGGCATAGCCAGCTGTCCCTTTTCAAGGGACGTGCGTACGCGTACGGGCCGTCGGGGTGCCGCAGCGGCAAGCGACCTGATTGGTCGTATTAGCTGCCGGCCGGTTGGGATTCGGATTGGCGAGACTATTAGTTACTCTAACTATAGGTAATAAGCCCTATAATATTAGCCCCCTCCTCCCTTCTAATTAGAAGATTATTTATAAGCCTATATTCTGTTATGTATACCCCTAAAATTAGACGATAAGCTTCCTCCTTACTACTACTTGTATTGCGCTTGAGTAATTTATATCTCTTAAATCGCTCCTTCTCCTTTTTTCTCTTCTTCTTTCCTCCTTTTTTAACGAAACTATAACCTTTTACTATAAGTATCCCTAATACCGCTATCCTTCTATTATTCTATCCCTCGCCCTACTTTTCTCTTATTCTTTTACTACCCCCTTCCTTTACTACTCTCCGGTATTTTATTTTGTTGTTCACTCTATTTTTACTTTATTTTTACGCTAATATAATAATAATAATTTTTAAAATGTCCGGTATTCCTAATTAGCCTAGTTTTAATTAATTTATATAATTTTAGTAATTTTAATAGTTCTTATAATAGTAATAGCGGTAAGGCTCCTCCTCCGCCCTGCCCGCGATTCCTACTCCGGCTCCTAAGAAGTTTAAAATCCTTAAGCCGGTTTAAACCCGGCTTAGTACAATTATAATTGGTATTAGTAAGACTACTACCAATAATGCAATTTTAGCCCTCGTTACTAAAGTAGTTGAGTTTTAGTTTAGTTAGTATATTTACTACCTCTCTTGTAGATACAATTGTATTGTTACTCCTACGGGTAATTCGGCTACCGCTTGTCTACTTTATTAATATAGTAAGGTAGTTTGTAAATTAATTTTAGCTTGGGCTTAGAATACCTTTGCGGCCTAATATACCGTCGGTTATATCTCCGGTCCCTAACGGACTATCTTTTTAGCTACCTTTAAAGCGTTACCGGGTCTCTTTCTCTTAGAGGAGAAGGGCTTTATTCCTACGTAAGTTATATATTTCTTTTTTACTCTATAATATCGGCTCTAATTCTCTTTATAGTGGCTCTTGGGGTAGAGTTGGTATTGAGGCGGCCGTCGTCCGTTTATTAAGTCCCTTTATCGAGCCCGGCGATTCCGGCGCTAATTTTTTATTAGGAATTAAGCTAGCTGAACTCTAGAAGAGGATGGCTGCCCTAGAGTTTAATATAGATAAAGTAAAGTGGGTAGCGGACCCCCCTATTATAAAATCGATAAATAAATTTATCGATTAATATAATAATGAATTTAAAGAGAAGAAGAAGAAGAAGAAAGAAACGGTTATTATTATTGTTACTACCGCTAAGATTCCCGCCCCGGTGGCCGGCCCCTCCGGTACCTAACCTAAATGTTGTTTTTTAATTTATAAAAAGGATAATACTCCTAGTAAACGCCTTTATACTAATAACCCCGCTACTACTACCCTTCGCGGATTCGAGTAATAGGATACCCTTATCCCCTAACTACCCTTCGGGGTCCGTCCTTCGGACGGTATTCGCCCGCTCCCCTCGCTACTACCTAATATACGCCCGGAGAATATTCGCCCCTACGATATATACGAACCTACGTTAGAGAACCTTATTAACGGAGGAAGGGAGGATATTAGCTCTTTTAATATAAATAGCGCTATAAGGGATTTACTAAATAATAATATTATAAAGGATATTTAATATTTTAGGGTAGTTTTAGGTTTGGCCCGAATAAAATTTTTATTTAGTATAGTACTATTTAAGAGTTTTTAATTCCGTTTTTTAATAGTAATTCTATAATTAATTTTATACTATCTATTAGTAAATTCGTAGTCTTATATATCGTTAGGCGGGTATTTTTTAATATAATAATTAAAAGGTCCGTTATTTATTGCCGCCGGTTTGTATTTTGTTTTAAACCGGTCTAATGCTACTATCTTTAAAAATTCGTATAATAATTCTTAAATTAAATTTTAATACCCCTTCTACTTTATTAAAACCTTTCTAACTATTCCTTTATATTTTCTTATAGTATTAGTGTATAGAATCTCTTCGATTTAGAATTCTAATTCTCCTTTAATTTCGATAGCGGATAGTTGGTTATTAGTAAATCTTTAACCTAGGAGGGGATTAGTAGTAGTTCGGCGGAGAAGGTTAATATAGAAAATATTATAAATAGTTTGGGGAAGGTTAAAAAGCTCTACTATATAAGGAGAGAGAATTTTAGCAACTATATATTTTATATATAATTAATCGAGCTTCTTCTTTAAACGGTCTATTGTATAGTTCTTTAAATTGAGCTAAATTTTATCTCCGATTTAAAAATATTCGGCCGGCTAACAACGTTGGTTAGCAAATTTTTTTTATTCTTAAGCAATTATAGTTATAATTATTTAATATAGGTCCGTAATTTACTATAGCTTTCGTACGAACTAATAAGCCCGCTTCTTAATAAAAAGAAGGGGAACTCCTAAACGGGCTTCCTCTCCTACTACGGAGATTGGGAGTTCTATATCGAACTTATATATAGCGAAGAAGGGAAATATCTTAATAAAAGTATTAATACGGCTATTAATAGCTAATTAAGCTATAGGGTATTATTTATCCTAATTATTTTATACGTAGTTAATTACTGTTTTAAGGTAAGCGTATATCTCTTAATTTATATGTTCGGGGCCGCCGTCGGTTTGTAGGTAATAAACTATATTTAGAAGACGTTTAATATTAAGAAGTTTATAGAATTTCGCTTAGAACCGGTTAGTCTAATTTAATCCTCGGTTATTTATAATAGACCGCGGGAAATTATAGTAATATATAAAGTATTATAAGAAGTATTTAGCATATAATTCGGCTTTTATTAAAAGTATTAATTCTAATATTATATTCTTACTTAATTAATCCTTAATTACCTAAAGATAAATATTATTATTAGCCTTAGGGAAGTTTATAATAAAGTTTATTTATATTTCTCTATTGAACTAATTTAGTACGGATAATAATTGTATTAAACTTCGTTTCTACTTTCTCTATACTTTTATAGAACTATAAGTATAATAATTGTAAAGGAATTACTGTATATAGGCACTTAGTAGCGGCTAGTAGAAGTGTTAATTGAATGTAATTATTGTCCTCTTACGACTAAAATAATTAAGGATATACGAATTGTAAATTATTTATATTAGAATAGTACGAAGTATATTAAATTATTAGGATTAATCTATAAGGTTTATAGTATTAGATTTAATATATACTAGAACCCTTAGGATTTAGAAACGGTCTTAGTAGAGGAGGTAGCCTTTAGAATCGATATTATAGTCCGCAATTTGTATCTTCAGTTTTAACGATGGGTTGAAGTATCTATTATTATTTTGGATTACGGTTTTAATTTATTAGTAGAAGTAATTTTTCGGCGCTATTTAGTTTTAAAACTATTATAAATCCGGATTTTCAAATATTTATATACCTTTCCGTCCGGAGAGGATTACCCGGGATGCCGAGATCCGAAGTGGAGAGTACTTTTCTAGCGTAGAATTCGGAATTATTTGTAGGTCGTAAGCTTCCCGGTCTTTTTCTATCGGTATATCCTACTTTCTATAAGAAAGTATATTAGGGATTATACCCTCTTTCTCCGGCCGGTATTTAATATTAAAATTGAAATAGGATAAGTATTTAGCCTAATACGTTTAACGTTCCGAGAATTATTATATTTTTATAAAATATTTGAGGTTGCGGTAATTTATTAGGATAGTAAAGGATTTATAATTCTATAGTTCCGCCGATTATTATTCTAAATAGTTAATAATTACTAATATTTCCTTATTGTAAATTGGGTAATTCCGTTTAGTAGCGTTAAACTTTTATAAATAATATTTTACAATTATATACTTTTTAGTATCGTTAACCTCTTAGGAAATAATACCCCCGAGTGTAAAATTATTATAGTCTATTTTAAGGAATATCTTCTTATTTAGATCGAACTCGGTAAGAATCGGAGCTTTAGTAAATAGCGTCTTTAATAATTAAAAGGCGGCTTCGTACTCCTTTATCTATTCGAATATTACCCCCTTACTTATTAATACTATAAGGGGCGTAACGATTTTAGAGAATTGTAGTATAAATATTTTATAGTAATTAATAAATTTAAAAAAGCTACATATATCCTTCTAGGAGGTAGGAGGCAATTACTTAAAGATCGCTTTAACCTTCTTAAGATTAGCCTAAATTCTAATACTAGCGTAGATAATAAATCCGAAGTATTTAATTTTCTTAATAGCGAATTTGTATTTATTTGGGTTAAAATATAGTCCGGTATTTAGGAGCTTCTATAATATAAGACGGACTTTAGTTTTGTAGTCCATTTTAGAACCCGAGGTATAGATAAGAATATTATTTATATATACTATATAGAATTTATTTAAATACTCTTATAAAATAAAGTTAATATATTACTAGAATATCGTTAGGGCGCCTATTAATCCGAAGGGAATAATTAATTATTTAAATAGATTATAGCGGGTTTTAAAGGTTATTTTCTACTCCTTTCCTATAGCTATATAGATTTTATAGAAAGCCTATACGACGTTGACCTTAGTATATTACTTTACTCCCTTCAATATACGGAACGTTTTTTTAATAAATAGTAACGGATACCGGTCCGCTTAGGTAATAGTATTTAAAGTATAGTAATTATAATAAAAGCGGAGACCGCTACCCGGCTTTCTAACGAATAATATAGGGGTACCCGCTTCTAAACTATTTACTCTAATAAACCCCTTATTTAATAAGTCTTTTAATATTTTTTTTAGAATAAAGAGTTCTTTATAGATTATACTATATAATAGCCTAAAGGGTAAGGGAAATTCTTTACCGTTAGGTCCTTTTTTAATTTCGATCCGGTAATTAATATTAGGGCGATAGGGATTCCGTTTATTAACGTTCTCCTTTATTTATAATAAAAGGAGGTTATAATATACCGGGGGAATTATCTTTTCGAATTACTCCTTAGTATAGACCTTCTTTAATTATAGCGCCTTTTTTATATCCTTTAGATTAATTGTATATATAGCTTCCTCGGCCGCTTTACTACCGAACTTTTTTTATAAACGGCGAACGTAGCCTATAAAAGTAATAGTAAGTATATAAATAACGGACTTAATATCTTTAACGAAGTTTATATTTAGTACTTATTTTCCTCCGATATATAGGACCTAATAATCCGTAATACTTAAATATATCCTTTTTTCGTAAAGGACGGAGTATACCTTTATTACTTTCAATTACAATTTACCCAAAATAATAGAGAATTTTAAAAGGGGGACAACGTACGTATATATTGGGTATACATACCTATTAACCTCGGCGAAGAAATATATAAATCTTTAAATAATAATTCCTTCTATAATAGTAGAGGTTCCTTTTATATAGCGGGGTTTAATAGAGATAATAAGAATATTAAGATTTTCAATAACCTTTTTATTAATTGCAATATAATACTAGCAACCCTTATTAATAAAGGCGTAGAATAAATTATAATTATTAATAATAAATAAGATTAATATAGGCTCTATTTTTATTTATAACTTAAATTTAAATTCTTCTACCTTATTTAGTACCTTTAAGGGTTCTAGGGCCCGACTTTGCTCTAGAACTACTCTTTTCCCTATTTAAGGGCGGAATTTAATTCTTCGTCCTTTTCTAATAACGGAGGAATTTCTATAGTAGTAGTTTAAATATAGATATTATTATTCGGGGGAATTGTTAGTAAATAGGGATAATTATTTATATAATAATTAAAAGTTCTATAATAGAGGTATAAATTATTATTTTTACGCTTCTAGCGCTCTTTATTAGAAATTTATTTAATATATTTAAAGGAAGTAGATAAGTTTAAACCGCCTCGCCCTCAATTACTATAACCCCTAGTAAATATACCGATACGAATAATTCCTATAATAGTATCGCCATTAATATTCGTAGTATAGTTCTTAAATAGATTCGAAGGCGGAGTAGAAGATTATTAGCGTTAATTATTAAGCTTCGGAATACTAGCGTAGGACGTAGGGAAATAAAAGCCGCTATTTTAAGTAAAGCGACCCTACTAGTTATAAAAATATTTATAGTAGTCTTCTTTAAATTTAAATATACGTTCATAACCGGCAGTATAGTACTATATTTAGGCTACGTACGTATAGTAGTCGTTTGAGAGGTCTATTAAGAAGAATTTATTATAGAACTTCTTATTAATTATATAACGGAGGTATACTAGTTTAGCCGGGCTTTTTTAATTGTAATTGCCGGCTTTTAAGAATTCGTTATCGAAAGTAGCGAGGAAGGTCGTAAATAATTCTCTATCCTTCTAATAAAGGCGAGAGAGTTTATTAAGGGTAATATCCTTATTCTAGTACGAATTGAAAATTACTTAGATTTAATCGAATAAAACTACAGAGTTTTCTTTACTACGGACGGTCTTATTAGTTTAGAACCTTTTAAATTATAATTACTTATTATCGGGGAGTATATTAAGAATTTTATACTATATAGTATTACAATCAGTACGAAGCCCAACTTTAATATTAGTATTATACGTTTTAATAAATTTATTATAGTAAAAGAGGAATATATAAGGCTACCTATCCTATTTAGGGAGTTCAAGAGGCTTTCTTTTGTACGGAGTAGTACTGTAACTATTATTTTAATTAGTAGAAGTACTTAAAGCGGGGACGTTAGAGCCCGCTGTTCGGCTAATTGAAGTATCCGCGAGTAGGAAGTCTAAACGTAGAATAAGGATAGGATTGGGATTGGAATTAAAGAGAAGGGATTTAATACGATTATAGAGAAAGGTACTATTATTTAGTACTTTAATAAAGTTCTTTATAAAGTTATCGTTGGGGGTGCTGCTATTAGTATTTTATTAATTACTGCTTTAGGAGTTATAGAACTCCTCTACGTCGTTGAAGTCTATATTATTAAGTCCGACTATAGTAGTTAATAAATACTATAATACTATACTATAAACTATTAGCCGTCTTTAATTCCGCTCTACTATTCTATTATTGAATTCTATTATATCCGTTAGTAAAAATACGGTAGAACCTAATATAAGGGGTACAATACAGTTGGTACAAATGCTAGCCTCAATCAATCGATAAGGTTCTACGAAGAAGAAAAGAGGGTAAAAGAGCGCCCTCTGGGCGGGTATAGCCAGCTGTCCCTTTTTAAGGGACGTACGTACGCGTACGGGCCGCCGGGGTGCCGCAGCGGCAAGCGACCTGATTAGTCGCATTAGCTGCCGGCCGGTTAGGACTCGGATTGGCGAGACTGCCAGTCACTCCAGCCACGGGCAACAAGCCCTATGATATATATTAAGATTTTAATTACTAAAGCAATTCTAAGAAAGGTATATAAAGTTCTAACCCGAGTTGTATAGTCCCGTTCGGCTATTATTAATAAGAGTAGTAATAAAGGAAAAGTATATCCGACCTTCGTTAATGCCCTTATTAATTATAATAAAAATTACGTTAATTTTAGCGTTAAAGTCGATTAAGAATTATATATAGAAATTAAGAAGATTATTAAGGTATATATAGAGAATAAGGAGGAGTATAAGAGATAGTTCGCTAGCAATTATTCTTTTTTGTAAGATAAATTAGTTCGTAATATTAAAGTAGTTCTTAACTTTACCTTTAATAAGAAATACGATAGTAATACTAATTTTGCCGATTGTATCTCCTTGAAGGTAATATTACTTATTATTTAGTATTTTAATTATAGTATTAGATTTCCCGAATAGATCGGTAATTTATTTGATAAATTTAGTTATTTTTATTACGCTTAGGTAGTACCCGCTAAATTGGCTTTGAGTAAGTTTCCTATAGTTAAGAAGGTAATTAATTGTATTGTTAAAATTAGTAGAGAATTTATAATATTTATTAATTTTATCTCTTGCAAGGAAATTAAAGGAATGTTAGCGAGCGCTTCAAAGAAGTAGATTGCAGTATTAACGGTTTTTAACGAATATTAGAGAAGAATTGTACAAACAATATAGGTAGAATTAATATCCCTTTGTATTAAGTTTAGAGAAGTGTAAGAATTTCGTATCCAACGCTATTTTATAACTTCGTTTATTAATAGAACTTATATATCTAATATTCTTCTTAGTATTACTACTCCTCGTAGTGTTCGTTCCGGTAACCTTTCGCTTTAGCTTATATCCGGCTTAATTAGATTGTCCGATAAACTTTATATTATATTGGCTCGCTTAGACTTTTACTTCAATACTTTATTTTTTGCCCGCTCCCTTCGCTATAGCTACCTTCCTACCGACTAAAAGTAGGAGGACTTTTTATTAAAATATAAATATTCCCGTTAAAATATATATTATATAAATAAGAATAATAAGATAGAGGAGGATAAATTTAACGATCGCTTACCTCGTTACGGATATAGTTATTAAGGGATCGGTATTAGGTTATTGAGTTGTATATTTTATTCGGATAGGCGTACGTTTTTATATTTGTTGGTTAATTTAGATATAAGCGAATGGATAGAGACTTTAATAGATGACCGGATTTTTTATATATATAGTTAAATTTAATAATATTACGTAAATAGCGAGTATTCTTCTCCTTTTATTAAAGGGGAGATATTATAGGGTATTCCTAGTAGATACTTAAATATTTTGTTTTATTATAGTAGCGGTTCGTTAGAGCGTATAGTCTATTATATAAGAGTATTCGTCCTATTAACTTTTATTAAGGTTGACGGATTATTAATTTATATTATACCAACCTTATATTTATTTTGCTTATACTTAGTAAAATTATATACGAAATCCTAGGTTGAAGCTTGCGATAGGTCTTATCTTTAGTTTCCTTTAATAAGATTATTGTTAATTGTTATATATTGTTACTCTATCTAGTAATTAGTTACTTACTCTATTATTCTTTATTGTTATTACTTGTGAAGTATATCTTCGCGTAATATCCGTCCTATACTAATATAATAGTTATATCTTTATTTATAGCCGGAGTTTGTAATATTTATTGAAAAGAGTGGACTATTTGAGATTTTATATATCTTCTATTAATTAATCTTCTTTGGGGGGTAATAGTAATAGTAGTAATAGTAGTAGCGGCGGGTTATTCTTTATCCTTTTCGCTGGGCGTATTTTAAGAAGGTTGGAAAAGTTATGCTTTAGGGAGTTATTTAAGTCTTTATTTCCGTTCTTTAGGTCTATATTTTAGTTTCCGCTATATAATATAATATATTTAAATAGTCGGAGAGGTGGTAATAGGTTGAGAGGTTATATATTTCTAAGTAATATTCAAATTTATTTAATATTAATTTATAGTATTAAGAGGTATTCCTTTCCTTATTGGAAGTACTACTTTTATTATTAATTTTTTTATACTGCCTCTTTATTTTTTCTATATCTATTAGTATCTTCCTTGTCCCCGTATATACGGTCTGTAAAGTATATACTAGTTTGGCGATATTTATTTAGTTCTTATTTATTTTGGTTTATATTTATTCGAGAGTTTTTATTAAGTCTTTATACTTATTTTGAATATTAGTATAGACCTCTTTTATTGACTTTTTTATATTTACTATTCTACTTTAAATTGCCTTTTCTACCCTAACTTTTGTACTTCGAATAATTTTTTAATAATTCTATTTGAATAAATTAATTCGATTTTAATAATTCTATTCGAGTAAATTAATTCGATTTAATATATTAGTAAAGTTGGTAGCTATTTATATTGAGAGCCGGACGTATATATTGTAGAAATTGTAGTTAATAATATTATTATACTTTGGTTATTGTGTTAGGGTTTTTTTAAATTAGTAATATCTTCCGAAGGCGTTTAAAGATATAGATTAGGGATAGTATATATTGGAGGGTAGTAGTATTACTTACGATCGTACTAATTTGAGTAGAGCTAGGGGGGGCGTTATTGTAAAGTAATATTTAATTAGCTTATTACTAGTCTTCTTATTTATTCTATATTGCGATTCTAAGTACTATAATTAACTTTCGACGAGGTTAATGCGAAGTATAGCCTTTATACGAATTAGGTTATTACGTAATAGGAAAAACCTATATATATAGTAATATAAATAGTAGGTTGGAGTTTTAGTATATAAGCTTCGCTATTTTAGTATATTGTTGAGGATCCTCCGCTTATAATTTTAAGAGAGATTACTATTATTAATTTCGAATATATTAATACGGTAAGGCTACTTCGGATCTGAATATAGCGTACGAAATGCTATTAACCGATTAATAAAGTATTAGGGAATATACTTAGTAATATAGTTAGTCTAATATTCTTAAAATTTTATTAGAAGGTATAGTATTAACCCCGGTTTGGTAAAGTATATATAATTCGTTGTAAGTAAATTAAAGATGTTCGATTAGAAGTATAGTTGTAGTATATTGTATTTAGTACTCTTAGTATTATATTTAGGCGGAATAGTAAGAATAGTTATTTAGATTAAGAGGTTATAATATTCTAAAATGGTGAATATAAATAGATTATTAATAGATTTTTAGTAGTTTAATTAATAGGGTTAAAAAATATAGTCCTTATATATTAATTAAATATATTTAAAGTGGAATTAAATATTGTAGAAGGATAGGGTAATATTATTAATTATTATAGCTATAAAGGGGAGGTCGTTGGGATTAATATTTAGAATATTTAAATTCTCTTATAAGTGCCTATATTAGTATATAATAGTTTTAAAAGGATATAACGAGGAGATTTTTTTATTTAGCCCCTTTATAGACTAATATATACCGGATTAAATTGCCGGCTTCTATTTTATTATAATTCTATTTATAGAGTTTTCTAAGCCTCCTTCCGTTCTTTTTAAACTTTCTTTTTAGACTTCCTCCTTTTCGAAATATTATTGTACCTTTCCTCTAAGCGGGGCTTCTTTTACGTTAGCCCTAATATATAATTATTATCCTTATTATTATTATTATTAGAATTAATATTGCGGTCGGTACCGATATAATTAAGCGAATTGTATATAGGTATTAATTATTCGCTTTAGGTAAGTAGGGCCCGTAGTATTTAGTTTAAAGTAGTTGGGGTATTTATTAATTATATAATAGAGTTGGCCGGAGGCTAAACGGAAGTTAATTAAATTTAACTATATAAGTATATTAATTTGGGTTAACTTTATTATATAATAGTCTATATCTTTATTAGTATTGGTCGTATTAGTATATTCGGGGTGACTTCTTTTACAATTCGGCCTATTTATAATATTTAATTAATATATAGTTATTCTATTAAGTCCGATTTATTTATAACGAGCCTACTTACTATTATTATAAGGAGGACCGAATTGAAAGGATATATAGGGAGAGTTGGGTTTAATATTTAATATACCTATTTATAGTCCTTAGAAGAATTATAATATTTATAGGAGTTTATAATAATAATACTAAAAGTGAGCCTTTAGGGTAATTTTATTAGTTTCGATTTAAATCCTTATTTATTGAGCCTTAATTTATTTACAATTAGCCTACTATTACTATTATAGAGAGGACTAAACTAAAAGGATATATAGGGAAAATTGAGTTTAATATTTAACGTACTTATTTATAATCTTTAGAAGAATTAGGAATAGGACGATAGAGGATTTTCCTACAATTCCGGTCGGGTATACTACTTTTCAGTAGTACGGTATTATAAATTGGATGTATTATAAATAGAAGAGGTAATATTAGATTAATATTGGGCGTAGTATAGATAGATAGGACTAATTTTATTTCCGGAAATTCCTTATAAAGTCGGTCGAAGTTAAAAACGGTCGATATAATTAATATTTAATTAGAAGGGGTTTAATCGGAAGGGATTTAATCGGAAGGGATTTAATCTATTTCGTAACTAAAGATAATCGTTAAAGCGGCCGTAGTAGGTAATACGGACGTTAGGCTATATATTCTATTATATAATACTAGTTACTACCTTTATATATTAATATTATAGTTTAATATTATATATATATAAAGCCCTCTTAATTTACTAATACGGGGTATATTATTATATTAATTACTTTAACGTTCGAAGGCTCCGTATTTACTAAAAGGCTAGTATATAATTGTAAATTATAAGTTAGACTTATTAATTTTATACGCTACTAATTTACCGAGTAGGGAAGGAGGACAATTAATTGAATTTTAGGCGCTAGTGTAAACCCTTTCTAAAAATCTTTACTAACTATAATATTGCTCCCCCCTTAATAATATAATTCTATATCCGTTGGTCCGGTACTACCGAATAACTATATACTACTTTAAATTACTATTATAATTAATATAGAGTTTTAAAATTAGGCGAATAAATAGGATAGTTACCGTTGTAGGCCTAGTAGCGCGCTAAAGAGTAAATAGTAGTTATTCCATTTTAATTAGATAGAATACGAAAAATAGGAAAACGTTAGTACGAAAGTAAGAAGTAAATTAGGTTTTAGTATTAGGAAAATATTAATACTAGTAGTATTATTATATTATTAATTATATAATTACGGGCTATACTATCAAGTAAATAAATTTAGTACTTTTTTATACTATAGGTTTATATAGAACTAATTAAATAATAACTCCCTCTACAATTATTAGTATTAATTTATCCCCCGGATTGTACCTTTATAATAATATTAATATATATTATAAATTTATATAGAATTAATTAAATAATAATTCCCTCTATAATTACTAATATTAATTTATCCCCCGGATTGTACCTTTATAATAATATTAATATAATTAGTAAATAACAAGGCGTCGCGTCCGAATTATATTAAAATTATTTTAATTACCCCTTACTAAAAGTAAATAAATTATTTATAAACGCTATTGGACTTTAGTACCTTCAAGCCCGCTAATATAAATAATTTCGTTACTATATACTACCTTCTACTTTAATTAGAATAATTCAATCGATTTTAAACAATACAATTTTATATTCCTAATTTCTATTAACCCGAAGTATTTCCTAACTATTCCTTCCCTACTATACTACTTTCCGCTTTAATTAAAATAATTTAAATAATTCTAATAAAAATAAAATTAAAAAATCCGTTATTTTACTATTTAACCCTCTTCCGGGGCTGTATTAACCGACGAAGACCTTTAGTAGGAGGGGGGGACGTTATATAGGGAGTTTCTATTAGCGATTCGCTAAAATTAAAAATCTATATTCGGTTATTGAGGATATTTTTGTGTAGAGATATATTAATATTTACGTTGGAGGTAAGAATTAGGTATCCCCTATCGGTTATTATTTAGATCTATTTTAACCTAAGACCAATAATATAATACTTTAATTAGAGTATTAATTTACTATATATATTGTTAGAGCCCTTATTTAATTATAATTATTAATCGATAATTATTTATTAACTATATAAATCCTTTCGTAGGCTACTATAACCTCCGTAGGTATCCTCCTATTTATTAATTTCTATAATACTATTCTCAGCTTTATTATACTAGAAATTACTAATTAAAATAGACAATATAGTATAAAACCGTTATACTATATAAGTACATTCGTATAGTTATTATTCGTTAGGATTTTTAAATTTGAGTGTCGTTATATTGAAATTCGTAGTATACCGGATGGCCTACTAAATAAATTAGGACGATACCTAGCTAATCCTATTTGCCGGTATAGTTTGGAATATACCTTCTAACGCCTCTTATAAATCGTTATTATCGAAATCCTTAATAATATCCGTCAACCTCTTAAAAGATATTTATACCTTATATATATTAATATTGGTTATTATTGTATTAAAATAATTCTCTTTAGTAATAGGCGGGTTACTAGCGTTAGGTTAGATTATAGGCGGATCGTTAGCGATAGGCGGGTTGTTAGTAATAGGCGGGTCGTTAGCGTTAGGTTGGATTGTAGGCGGGTTATTAATAATAGGCGGATCGCCAGCGTTAAATTGGGTTATAGGCGGGTCGTTAACGATAGGCGGGTTATTAGTAATAGGCGGGTTATTAGCGTCGGGTTAGGTTGTAGGCGGGTTGTTAATAATAGGCGGGTCGCCGGCGATAGGCGGGTTATTAGTAATAGGTAGATTATTAGTAATAAGCGGGTTACTAGCGTTAGGTTGGATTATAGTAAATTGAGCGATAGGGTTGCCTATATTTATATAATTAACTATAAATTTAATATATATTAATTTATATTAAATTTCGCTCTAATTAGAGCGTATAAAAGCTAGCCTTTCTTCGTTCTAATTATAGTAAAAAGGTTCTTTTTACTATAATTAGAGCGAAAGGGATATATTATTAAAATTGGACTTATTTATTAAAATTAATATTATTACTAGGTATTATATTGTTCTATACCGAAATTAATTCTTATAAATTTATATTATTAGGAATTATTTAATTATTAACCGGTAAATTATAGGGGTAACCTACCGATATTATATAATTAATTCGTTTAAAGCCGATTTATAATAGATAGTATTACGGGGCTGCCGCCCTAGAGGTTATATCGGGCTCTACAGCCCAACTACCGCCGTGGCCCAGCCCGTAGCTTATAATAGTACTGCTCCGCTATAGCGCTAGTTACGTACCTATAGCCCCCTTTAAAAGGCTGCCGCTATAAGCTCTACTTATAGACTTTTCCCCCTTTCCTCTTTATAAAACTTTATCGATTACTTAGGTATAGTACCTATATATATTCTATTATCCCCCTTATATTAGGTTCTATCTCCTTTTATTTGGATAGAGTTTGTAGTTTCGAGCGTAGCGATATTGGATATTGGTTATTAGAATAATAGAATTTAGTATACCTACAAACACCGACGAAGAGATAGTATCTACCTCCTTTTTTTAGGATACTCCCTCGGGCTCTATAAATATTACTAGTATTACCCTTAAGCCCGACTTTAAGAAGAGTACTACTAGCTTTATTACGGCTATTGCTAATACCCTTAATATTAATAATTTGGACTTTATAAGAATCCTCCGCTCTATAGCTATAAACCCTACTTCGAGCCGCTCCCTAGTATTAAAACCGAACCTTCACTTTTCTACGATTATAGTTAGTACTATTAGTAATAATAATAATAGTAATAATAATAGATACGCCCGCAGCCGGAAGCCTTTAATTCTCCCTATGTAGGACGGTTAATAGTTAACCTTCTTATTCTATTATATACTACTAATTAAAATGTATAATACCAATAATAAAGTAGGTCTCCGTATAAATAAAAACGCTATTTGGATAGAGATTCTAAGTACCCTACTTAATAATAAGAAGAAAAAGTTAGAAGGGTTCTAGACTATATATATAATTAATAGTAATACGGACCCCGAGTTCCTACTAATATAAATTAATTGTCTCTTTAGTACGTACTACCTCCGAAATGCGGTTTTAATTAAATTGTACGCTATAAGACAATATAACGGCCAACCCTTCTCGTCTTTTTTTGTAAATTAGGAAGACGAATTCCTTAAAGCTAAAAGTATAATGTAGAACGACGAATCCAAATTAGGTATTTTAAATAACGCCCTTAATACTAAGTTTATAAATGCGATTTTTATAGTTATACTCCTAAATAATTATAACGAATATATTGAAGTACTCCAAATTAATACTATATACTACGAATATACAAAAATTTTTAAATTATTAAAGTAATAGAATAGTAAACGTTAGGGTAGAAGGAAGAATTAAAATTCTAATTATACCCCTAGCCGGTTCTCCTCTAAACCCTTTAAAGCCTAACCCGCAGTTATATAGAATTAACCTCCCCCTACGAATAATATTAATTTGTCCTCTACCGAACCGGGTATAAAAAATATTAATAGCAATTATAATATATTTATAGGTAGAATAGTAGCCGGCTTTATTCGCGGATGCGGCGGCGGCCGAGGAAGTAAAGGTAATAGTACTACCCGCCGTACTAAATAGGTTTCTAACGAAGAATATTAGAAGTGTAGAGAGAATAACCTATATATAAAATACGGCGCTTCCGACTACTATATTATATGCTACCTATATTTACTAACTATAAACCCTAAAAATAAGGTCGGTATTAATATAACTACGACTGCTATAATTCTCCCTATATTAGAAGAAGAAGAATAATATAAATTTATAGTAAAGGATTAGGGAAAAGAGTAATTCTAATATATAGTCGGGCGCTAGAGTCCCTAGAAGTATTAAATAATAAAGTAGAAGACTTTAAACTAGAAAATAAATTGGAAATTGAGCCTACTTTAATTCTACTTATTATTAATAATTGTAATTTGTTTTACGTCCTTATAGACGAGGGTTGCTAATACTATACTATAATTAATAAAAAGGTCGTTTATAACCTCGGAATCCCTATAATTCCTATCTCTATATATTAAATAAAGGGAGCGTCTATAACTATAGAAGGCGCTACTATTAAAAATTTCGCTTAGTTTATTATAGAGGTTAATAGTTATACTAAACTAATAGTAGCTTATATTATCCTTGAGCTCGAATACCCCCTAATCTTAGGTAAACTATAGCTCGCTATTTATAGAGCCTACTTAATCCCCTATAAAAAGCGTTTTTATATAGGAGTAGCGGGCAATTGGATTCCTTATATTAGAAGCGAAGAAAAAGAAGAGACCCTATTTATTAAAGAAGTAAAATCCGCTGTATATATAATAATTACTATATTCGTAAGTACTATTAATTGTGTATATAAAAAATATAGGCGAGCTATAGCCGAGGATTATATTTTCGCTATTAATTTTAAAGATATAGAGAAGGCCTTTACCCCGAAGAAGGTCTATATAAAAGCCCAACTCCGAAAGAAGATCCTTAAATAATTCTATTACCTCTTCCCTCTATAAATAAAAAAAGAAACCGATAAATTTAACCCCTATAAGCTTAGCGTTAATTATAAAATCCCCTTAAAGAAGGGTCTAAATAGATAGGACCTCCCCCTCCCCTTTAAACCCTTATATAATATATTTAAAGAAGAACTATTAATACTAAAGAAAATACTTAAAGACCTCCTTAATAAAGGATATATTTAAGCGAGTAATTTAGAGGCCGGAGCCTTAATACTATTCGTCTATAAATTAAAAGGCGGACTTTATTTCTATTATAACTATAGAACCCTAAATACTATTACCTATATAAACTACTACCCTCTCCCCCTAATTTATAAAACCTTTAAAATCTTAAAAAGAGTACGCTAATATACGAAGGTCGACGTTATAGTAGTATTCTATAAAATATATATAGTTATAGGAGAAGAGAATAAAATTACTTTTAAAATACGCTATAGATTCTTCAAATAAATAATTATCCCCTTCAATCTCTCTAAAACCCTAGTTTCGTTCTAGAGGTATATTAACTCTATCCTTTATAATTACCTAGATAATTTTTACTCTACTTATATAAATAATATATTTATCTACTCCTCTAAGTTTAAAGAAGATTATAAGAAAAAAGTAGCTATAATTCTAAAAAGATTTAAGGAATATAAACTATACCTCGACCCTAATAAGTACGAATTCTCTATAAAAAAAGTTAAGTATCTCGGTTTTATTATTTATACGGGTATAGGCGTACAAGCTAACCCCGAGAAGGTTAAAGCAATCTTCGATTAGCTCGCTCCTACCTCGTAAAAAAGCGTACGTAGCTTCCTCGGATTTATAAACTACTACTATATATTTATTCCCTAATTCTCTAAAGTAATTATACTCCTAATTAAACTTATAAGTAAAAGAGTCGTATTCGAATAGATTAAAGAGTATAATATAGCCTTCTAATTCCTTAAATACTTATTTATATACGTACCTATCCTTATAGAATTCGACTCCAACTATAAGACCTTCCTAAAAACGGATTACAATAGTTATACGTTCGGAGGTATACTAACGTAAGAAATAAATAACGGTACTTAATATACTATAGCCTTCTATTCTAGGAAGTTTTCTATAGTTAAATGTAATTACCCTATTTATAATAAAAAAATATTAATAATTATTTCCTACTTTGAAGAATAATCTATAGAGTTATATAATTACAAAGCCTTTACTATCCTTACCGACTACCGTAACCTAAAATACTTTATAGAGCGTTAAGGCCTCTCTAAATAATAAATTTATTAGATAGAATATTTATTGTAATTTAACTTCTACTTCGTTTACTATCCGGGTAAAGAAGCTATAGTCCTAAACATATTATCCTATAGAAACTAAGACCGGCCTTCCGGCGAAGATTGGAAGGTTAAAAATATATAGCTTATTCCCGAAGCAATTTTATAAATATATATCCGAATCTCTACCTCTACTATCTCCCCAGCAAGGAGCGTACAAGTATTTAAAGATCCGGATTTATAGTAACTTTAGGATTAGACCGTCCACTTCGACTTTATATATTAAACTGCCCTACGTACAGTTAAAGAGAATATCCGAACTTTTGTACCGTCGTTCTAATTAAAAGTTTAAATCGCTAATTACTCTATAGATAAACTAAACCAATTATATTATAAAGGGCGCTTCTAAATTTTAAGGACCCTAACTATATTCAAAGCCGTAGTATTTATAGCTATTAATTAAAAATAATAATTCAACGCCCTTTGTATAGCTATTATATAGAAGATATACGAAGCCGCGGCATTTAATTACCTTAGTAGGGAGGGAATAATTTTCATTCTTTTAAAAGAATATTACTAACCTCTACTAGGAATTTATATATAATACTTCCTACACAACTATTATATTTGCGGTTCTACAAAAGTTTAGAGAAATATAAAGAAAAGCTTTTTATAAATATTAATAACCCTTAATTAATATTATAGAACTATCTAAATAGACTTTATTACTAACCTTCCGAGCGCTAATAATAATACGTACCTATAGGTTATTAAAAATAAACTAAGTAAAAACGTTATCCTCGAACTAATACTCTTTATAAATATAAACCTTTACGTAGAGCGCTTCTTTTAGTATTTTATACGTTACTACGACTAGCTATACTCAATTATTAGCAATAGAGGTACTAATTAAACAGGTAGGTTCTAGAGGCGCCTCTACAAACTAATATATATAAAATAACTCCTTAATATAGCCTACTACCCTTAGATTGATAATAATCCCGAGAGAATAAACTAGGAAATATATACTTTCTTTAGAGTTTATATTAACTATTTATAGAATAATTAGGACCGTTAAACCCTTATAGCCTAATTAGCAATTAATAGCCAAATAAATACTTCTATCAGTATAACCCCCTTCTTTACAACCTACGGCTATAAAGCGGGCCTTATTATCCCTACCGTCGAAGAATCTTTAAAAGAATTACCTATTACTTCTATCTCCAAACGTAAAGCCTATAAATTTGTAGAGAAGCTATAATAAATTTCAAATATATATTAAACTACTATAATTATAGTTATATAATAATAGGAAAGATTCGCGAACCGTTCTAAGCAACCGGCCGAGTAATTCTAAGTTAGAAATAAGGTTTAATTTAATTTTAAGAATTATAGCTCTGTACGCCCTAAAAAGAAATTCGACGTAGTCTATACTAAATATACCGTTTTTAGAATTTTATCTCTATATATAATCGAATTCGAAGGGCTACCGTTAGTAATTTACAATATCTTTTACGTTAACCTCCTCCGTAGAGCCGCCAAAGACCCTCTACCCGGATAGTATATTATAGATTTACAACCCTTAACTATTATAATTAAAAGAGAGAAAGAGTAGGAGGTTAAATAGATTCTTTATATAAATAATTTTAAGGAGAAGGGAGGGCGTATAACCCGTATAGTCTATATAAAATAGAAGGGTTTTAAAGAGATTATTTGGGAGTTGTTTAAAGAATTCCTAGAAATAGCCGTATTTAATAAATTTAAATAGAAGTACGGACTTACAAATACGAATAATAGACTATTAGAATAATACTAGCGCAAAGGAATTATTTATTTTAATAAACGTAAGAGAAATTAATAATAGTTAGAGGCTAAGGCCCCTTTCCCCCTTACTATAGAAAGGATATAAGGAAATTAATTCTCTACTTAAATATAATTAATTTATAAAAGTATAAAAAATAAAGAACCGAAGGAAGAGTATAGTTATAGTAATAGACCTTACTCACGGATTTTACCTTCCTTTAATATTTTAATATTAATAGAAGTATAGTTAATAGAAGCCTCCTCTTTTATACTACCGGCTAAGGAGGTAGAACTAGTAGGAAGGTCGACCTTTATATTATTATTAATAGTATTAAAAATACGGGGCGGAATAGTTATAAAATTAATAGTAAGGCTAATTAGGGAGGCAATTTAAATACAAATAGTAGAACGAATTTAACGAAAGGGTAAAGTATTAAATAATCTTTAAATTCCCCCCTTAACCGAACTATACTTATTCGGCTTTAATACCGGAGGGAATAATTCCTTCTAGACTTATAAATTAATTATTTATATATAGAGACTATTTATAATACAATATAGAGATTTAATATTACTATAAATACTATTTATATTACTAATAGTATATTATAAAAATTCTAAATAGGTATAAATATTATTAAGTTCGGTGAAGGTAGTAAAGTTAGTATTAGCGATAGAAGGGGGCGTAGTAAAATCGTTGGAAGCGGGCGGGCTAGTAATTGTAGTAGCTATATTAGGGTTAGAGAGGAGATAGTTAATAGCCGTATTATTAAACCGACTATAGGTAGAAAGATAGTTACTATACTCTAAAATTTCTATAATCGAAATTATATTCTTATATACAACGGTAGTAGTACCCTTAATACTAAAAGTAAAATATCCTTACAATCTCTAATCGTAATAAATAAATTAAATTATATTAAGAATAGAGAAATAAACCTTACCGGACTTTATTTTATATATAATATACTTCGTATTAGAATCGAAGTTAGTACCTACGTACTTATAACTATAAAAAAAATAAGGCTAATACTAAGAAATAGCCGGACTATACTTCTCAACCGCAATAAAACCTTTGTAACAAATTATTTTCTTTTATATATTTATATAAATAGAAGGCAAAATACTGCAGTATATAGCAGTAGGGTTATTTTTAATAGTATAGGCCTTAATTCTACCCTAACGAGTAGAAAGACTATTAAAAATCTCGTTCTCTTCGTCCTCCTTCTTAAGGATAGCGGTAGGTTAAATAGTAAGGGCTAGGATAGGCGCAATAATAAATACAAAAGTAAAATAGACGGTAGCGGTAAGAGTAGGAACGTAAGGAGTAGCGGGCGCGGGTTCGACGGGTATAAGGGCGGGAATAGGAATAAGTGTAAGAATAGGAATAGGGTTCTAATTAGGAGGAACGCCGAAGGGGCTAAGTCCGTACTACGGCAGTAGGAATAAGTAGCTACTATAAGGATAATTATAAAACTATTAAAAAGATTAATAGTAGCCCGGAAATTAATTATATATTAAAATATAATTAGGCTAGACTTTAGCGGGCAAAAAGGAAGGCGTAGTAGGAGGAATAACGAAGGGCGGTATAAGAATAACCGGCGTAAGAATAGTCGGAGGAATAACTATAGTAAAAGTAACCGGAGTAAGGAATTATAAAATAAAAGTAATAATTTCCTACTTACGCTACTAAGCGAGGAATTATTCGTACTATAAATTATTAGAAAATATTATAAAAGCTATATAAGAATTAGAATTAAAAATATAAGGGTATAATAGTAAATTTATTATTAACGCTAAGGGTAAACGCGACCTTACAATATTTAAAAGGAGGGTTAGAGGTTGGGGAGGAAGAGGAGAAAGAGAGAGAGAGAAAGAAGGAAGGAAGGGGAGGGTTAAAAAAAAAAGAGGAAAATATATAATAAAGGGAAGGGCGTAGAAGGTAAAAGAAGGCCGAATGTATAAAAAGGTTCTACTAGCGCTAAGGTAGGTAGAAATAACTACCGGGCGGATAGAATTATATAGAGACGGAAGGTACGTAACTACCTATATATAATTATTAGCAACGCTTACGCCGGAACCGGCATAGGGAGGAAGGGGCTAATATTATAGGGCTACCGCCCTAAAGGTTATATTAGGCTCTATAGCCCGACTACCGCTATAGCCTAGCCCGTAGCTTATAATAGTACTACTCTATTGTAGCACTAATTACATACTTATAGCCCCCTTCAAAAGGCTACCGCCGCAAGCTCCACTTATAGACCTTTCCCCCTTTCCTCTTCATAGAACCTTATCGATCACTTAAACACAATACCTATATATACTCTACTATCCCCCTTATAGATAGAACTCTAACTGTAGATTTAATTTCTTTAATTACTCCTAATTTGTAATAACCCCGGACAATTTAATAATATCTTTTATAGTAATCTCCTATACGGTTAGAAAGCTCTATATATATTTTAGGGATGTAAAAGGAGGCTTCTAATTTAAAAGGGTTATAGGGCTAACGGTAGCCTCGTTAGGGTATTACTAGTATAATATAGATATAGAAATATAGAACCTCTATACTACAATTATAAATAGTATTATAGGGTTATTCTTATATTAGTTAGTTATTACTTTAATAATTATAAGGCGATAGAGCGCTTACTAGGTAATTTCTTTAAGTATCTCCTTGGTAATTATATTTGGGATATATTTAATTAGGGCGGATAAATTATTATTTCTAGTCTAAATATAATTAAGATTGGCGAGTAGGTTACGGGAGTTAATATATTGAAATATTGTATTATTATTAAAGGAATTAATAAAGGAATTAATATTATTTATAGTAGTACTATCTAAAGTACTAACCGTCGGTATTATAGAAGGAGATTACTTATATAATTATTTTAATAGGGTAGAGGGAGCGTTATTTTTAAATTGAACTTCGGTATAGGGATATTTTACTCTGCGTTTGTAAAATATTAGTAAATATTAAGTTTCGCCCCGCCGGGTTTTATTATAATTAGAGTAAATAGGGTTATTTTAGTTAGAGCGAAGAGGGTATATTATAAGATCGAGATTTATTTATTACTAATATTAGCGTACTTTTATTTTAATTTATATTTATACGACGGTATATCGGTTAGGTTATAGTCTAGGTCGGACTTATTGTCCTTAGGATCTACTAATACTTTACTCTATATAGTTCGCTTTTCCTTCTAAGTTTATAGTATTCTAGTGCTACTACCTCGGTAGTAATTCTTTTAGAGGTTATTAAATTTCTCTTCTAATTTATTAATTATTATACTATCCTTCCCTTTTATAATAGTAATATACTATTTATAAGTATTAATAAATTCCTATACCTTTTTAATCTGTAGTGCTTCTTCGGCCTTTAAATCCCCGATTAGGTATTTAGAAAATTGATTAATTATTGCCTTCTTCCTATTTATATTAATATTGTATAGGACGTTGTACGTAATTTAAAGAATGTAATTTACTGAGGGTAATGGACCGGACCGATTAATAAAGAGAGGGCCGGCTAATATAAGGTTCTTATTTAGGATAGCCTAATTAATATTATACTTCGCTTCGAGGTTGGTTATAATTATTTCGATTAAGAGAGAGTAGAACTTTCTAATACGAAAGGCCCTTTTTAAATCGAAGTTGGCTACGCTAGTAGGTAGTTCTATTATTTATTATCAGGAACGTAGGCGAAAGGTAGGCTGAGGTGACTACGGTCGTAGCTATACGTAGGGGACGGTAAGTTAGGGGTTAATTTAAAGATATATTAATAATTATTAACTATAATAAATTACGCTTTATTAAACCTCTTTTATACCTATACAAACTCTATTTATCCGTTAATAAACGTTGTAGAGTCCTATACTAGTTTAGCGCCCCAACGTAGTATTGGATTATCCTTCCTATAAGCCCGATCCAATATAAACGTTGCTATTATTAGTCTACTATTTCGGCCGACGGAGCGGAGTAGCGACTATTAGAGTACTTTAGTATATAGATTCTTCGCTTCTTAATATAATTCCCCCCCTTATAAGTTCTATCCTTAGAACTTCTATAATTTATAGTAAATCCTAATTAAGTAGCGGAGGGTATCGGTACTATACTATTATAATATTATCGGGCTATATTATTAGTAAGGGTATAATATCTTTATTTACTAGTTCGGCGAATTATTATTCGTAATAATCGTTAATGCTATATCCCGGATATTATAACCGCTCCTCCGTTTATAAGCCGCCCGCTAGGATATTAGTATTATAATATCTATTCTTATAAATTCTAAATATAAATGCGAAGCCGCCCGTTAGAAAGTCGGTATTGTAATATCTATTTTTATAAATTCTAAATACGGTTATTAGAATATTGGTATTGTAATATCTATTCTTATAAGCTCTAAATACGGCCGTTAGAATATCGGTATTGTAATATTTATTCTTATAAGTTTTAAATATAGATACGAAACTGCCCGCTAGAAGATTAGTATTATAATATCTATTCTTATAAATTCTAAATATAAATACGAAGCCGCCCGCTAAAAGATCGGTATTATAATATCTATCTTTATAAATTCTAATATAGTGAGCCGTCCGCTAAAATATCGGTATTGTAATATCTATTCTTATAAATTCTAAATATAAATACAAAATTGATATTAAATTTAAAGAATTAATTAAATTCCTAACCGTTTACTATAATTAGTACCCTATAAGTGTACGAGGTAATAAATATCGTTTTATTTAACGACGAATATTATATTAAATTTAAAGGTATTAATAAATACCTTAAAATACTATTATAATTGTACTCCGTAGTTCCTTTCGTAGTTTATTCTCTATTATTCGTATTAAGCCTATTGCTACGCTTACTACTACTTTAAAAATACTAATACTATTATCCCCTAGAATTTTTTTCGTTGGACGTTCTCTATTATTCGTATTTACTACAGCCTATTATAATATTTAAATATAATTCCCCTCTTTATAAATTCTATCCTTAGGACTTTTGTCCCTTTCTTTTACTTCCGGTAATTTTAAATACTATTTTTACTATAAGCCCCCTCGCTTATATTATATTTTCTTAATTACTCTTCTATTATCTTCGCTTTATCTTTTACGTTATTCTTTTATCTTAATAATATAATTCTTAACTACTATCCCTATTCTCCCTACTATAATCCGAATTACGTACCTTCCTACTTTTATCCTTTTCTCTTATTTCTTTATAACTACCCTATTATTTAATTATTCTATCCTTCCCCTCCTAACTATTACCCTCGTTTTATCCTCCTATTTATTCCTTCCTATTACCTATATAATTATTTAATAATTCTTCTACCCTATATTATATTATATTCGTTTATTTAGAATTATATTTACTTATTTCAATTTATATTCGTATAAAAACCTCCTCCTTTATTTATATAATATCCCTTCTACCTACCCTCTTTACCTCTCCTCTTCTTCTTCTTCCTATCCTTACTTTTATTATTATATCCGCCCCCCCTTTACCTACGCCTACCCCCCCTACGGATATATACTTTACTACTATATATTTATATATTAACCTCCGCCTCCCTAAAATATTTAATTAGTATATTTATTTCCTTTTTCTATTTTCCTTTTTTTATTCTATCCTCCCCCTCCTCTCGCTTTATACTTATTATTAACTTTTATTTAACTATTTTCTTTCTTATTTTCTAATAATATCTATCCCTTCGCTTACTTAGGATATAGTATTACTCTCGCCCAAATATTTATAAACGCCCTAGCCTTAAACCTATATAAAATTCTTAAAAAGATTAGCTAGAATACCTACTAAACTAAAGGTACGTTTCCTTTTTTTTTTTTTTTTTTTTTTTTTTTTTTTTTTTTTTTTTTTTTTTTTTTTTTTTTTTTTTTCACTTCGCTAATATCTTTTTCTTCCAGAGTTCAACGAAACATCGTAGTATTCGCTATCGCTACGCCGCTATATACTTAAAATCCTCCGCGGTATTTATAATTTACGGAATATTATATAGGATATAGTAATTAAAATTATACACCTTACTAATACCGATAACCCCCTACCTACCCCCCTCCTATAATAATTATAATATTCTACAATAGTATTTTAGATAGTTATATAAATACGCCTAATTAATAATAATCTCCCTATAACATTACTTAAAATACTTTATACTTTTAATTTTATTTATAAGGGCTATTCGAAATTAGGCTATTATAATATTAGTAATATTAATATTAATACTAATTTAGTAGCCCCCGCTAATTCCCCTATATATATTTCTATACCGAATATTCCTACTTATATTCCCCCCTCCCCCGGTCGCAATTATAATCCTTAATGTTAGTCAGTAAATAGGAAATTAGTATTATTAAATAGAAAGTTAAACGAATTATTAGAATTTATATAGAAGGACTATAAATAGATAATATAAAGTAATATCCGTAAATATTATTAATAAATATAATAGTATATAAGAATATTTCTCTTAAGGTTGTAGGTTCTAATCCTATATTAATAATAATAAATGCTATTAGGGATTTTTCATTTAGAATAATAATAAATAATACAAATTATACTCTTCCTAACGCTTTATTAATTTTCTACGAAGAATCTAAACTACCTTCCCTCTCTATTTTTCGTCCTATTTAATATCTCTATTCTATATTTTATATTTATATTTTATATTTATATTTTATATCTCTATATTACCTCCTACATCGGCGTTTTACATCTCTACCTTACATTCCTATTTTATATTTCTACTTTAATATCTTTACTTTATATCTCTTCTTTATATTTCTACTTTATATCTCTACTTTATATCTCTACTTTACATTTTACATCTACATCTTACATTTATATTTTACGTTTGCGTCTTATATTTACATCTCTCGTCTACGTTTTATATTTATATTTTACATTTTACATCTATATTTTACGTCTACGTCTTATATTTTATATTTATATTTTATATTTATGTCTTATATTTTATATTTATATTTTACATCTCTACTTTACGTCTCTTAATAATTACTATTCTCTTACTTCTACCTAACTAATTCTTATCAACCTAATAATCGGCCTACTACTAATACGCTACTATTTTATTTCTCTAACTTTATATTCCTTAAAAAGGTTTAAATAATTTATATCCTCTTATAATATTTACAAATTTTTATCGTTCGGATACCCCTTCTATTTAACTTAGAATTAATATTAGTAGCCGGATTTATAATACTTTATAATCACTTCGACTTCGTACTAAATATTATCCTTTTTAATATTTATAATTTCCCCCTACGGCGCCGCTATAGCGGGATCCCTATAATACGGCTCTAATAGAATAATAGAAAATATTAAGTAAATTTAGTAATATATAGGGAGTACGAATCGGTACGCTATTTTCTTCTCCCTAATAACTTTAGTAATTTAGAAGGGTTTTAAAAATTTATTTATTAATTTAGCGCTTAAATAGTATTATTTAATATACTTCGTATTAAATAGAATTTAATTCCTAACGTTGAATTCTTTTAATTTCCGAACTTTATTATACTATTTTATATACCCTTAATTAACGACCTCTAAAACTATTATAATTTCTAACTACCTACGAAATAATTCATCGATCCACTCGGTAATTACTATAAAAAAGACCGTCTTTCGCCCTCGCTCTAAATCTACTAATCCCCGAAGATAATACCCGAAGAGTAATTCTAAAGGGGATTTTCTAATAGCGGTATAGAAATAATTATTATATATTTATTATATAAGTATAATTTTTTCGGCCTAATCGACCTACTCTATATTATAAAAAATCCAAAAGTATAATTCCAAATTCTAATTCTACCTCTCTATTTATCCGTCCGTCTAGGGGTACTAAATTATATTAAAGTATTTACAAATATTTAAAAATTTATAATAAATCTTCTAAAATTAGTTTGTAAAAAGGTTGCCTCTATCTAATATAATAGAATCCGGGAAATTAAATTATTAAAAAACGTTTTACTAAAAAAAGAATATAAATTGCCGGATATTAATCGTCTTCTATATAGGAATATATAAAACGTACTTAGTAAAACGGTTAATAATAATAAGGATTATATCGTAGGTCCAATTAAATACGGGGTCGAATAATTTTAATAGTCTAATAATAAAATTGTACGAAATATTTTACTAAGGGATAGTAAAAATAGGTAACAACCCTAATAGCTTATATAATTAATAGTTATAAGGCTTAGCCTTCTAATATATTAAATATTTATAAATGTATAATTCAACGTCAATTATAATAGTAGGCTAGTAATAAAATTAATTAATATACTTCAACGTCTTCCTTTAACCTAAATACCCGGCCGTTACTATATTATAGTAGGCGTAGAGTAGTTCGGCCCGTATACGTTTTAAAATATAAATCTAATATTAATACTATAAAATTCTATCTTCCCCTATCTTTTAATTCTTCGTTCGTCTCCTCCCTTCGCTATTCTTCTATATTTCCTCGATAATAAATAAATCTTCCTTCTACGCTTCTAATAATTATTATTCTAATAGTAGTAATTATTCTTCGTCTTTCTATACTTTCGTTACTATTATATACCCGCTTATATTCCCTATTATAATACTTTTATTCTCCCTCCCTAATTTAATAGCGGCCTTATCTATAAATTTTACCCTCTTCCTTATTATTCTATCCTTTCTACTATTACTTTTAACCTCCTTTTATTTTCTCCCCTCCTTATTTACTTTACCTTCCTCCTTCGAACCCTACTTTTCTTCCTATAATTCAATTCCTTCGTCCTCCGACGCCCAACTTTCTTCTATTTTATTTATATTCTATTACTATTCCCTCTCTTCCGTTACTATCTTTTAAACCTCTTTTCCAACTAAAATTACCTATTTTACTAATATTCTTAATACCCAATTTTCCTTTATCGCCCGGCCTTTCTCTTCGCTCCCTTTAATAATTTTTACTAATAAATAATCGCCCCCTATTTCTAATTCTTCTCCTTACAATTATAATTTCCTTAATAACCCGTCCGCCAAATTCAATTTTCCTAACCGATATTTAATCCTAAAATTATACGTTACTAATTCTAATGCTTACTAATTCTATTTTATATTAGCCTACTCCTTATTTTAAAAATACTATAAATTTAAATAATTTATAATTATTAGGAATAATTTATTTATATATAATAAATATTACTTCTATACCTTTAATACTCCTATAACTATTAATAATTCTCTATTTCTAACCCTATACTTTATTTCTTCCAATAACTTTTTCCTTAAAAAGAAAATTATCGGGTACTATTTATTATTATATAATTATATAAGAATTACTCCGATTATAAAGTCTAATACGTCTATTTTTATTCGGATTTATAATATTGGATTAAAGTAGTATAATATAGGAATTTCCTAGAATAATTTTTTAAATTCTACGAACGCCTCCCCTATTTCCTTTATAAATTCGAATAACTTCTATTTATTGCCCTTTAATAATTTTATTAGGGGCGCCGTTACTTTAGAATATAATATTACAAAGCGCTAATAAAATTTTATAAACCTTAAGAAGATTTAAATATTATAAACGCTTATTGGAGCTTCCTATTCTACAATTGCTACAACCCTCTCTAAATTTATTAATATACCCTCCGGGGAAATAATATATTCTAAGAACAATACCTGTTTTATATAAAACTCGTATTTACTTAAATTTATATAGAAATTCTAATTTTACAATCGTTAAAGGACTTCCTTAATATAATTAATATAGTCTTCTTTATTCTTACTATAAATTAAGATATTATTAAGGTAAATAATATATATTATATTTATTAGCCCTATTAACGTATTATTAATATATATTTAAAATATTACTAGCGCGTTCGCTAACCCTATTAATATAATTAAAAATTTGTAGTACTTATACTTTATACGAAACGTTATCTTCTTTTCGTCTCTTTTTTAGATTTGAATCTTATAGTATGTATCCTTTAAATCTAATTTAATAAAGATTTTAACTAATAATAATTAATTTAGAATCTTTTAAATAAGGGGTAACGCCGTCCGATTCTTCTTTATAACTTTATTTAATACCCTAAAATCGACGTAGAATTTTAACTTTCTACCCTTCTTTAGAATAAAAATAATAGGGGCGCCCGCTAGGCTAATAAAGGGATAAATCTATTCTTTCTAAAGTACTTCTACTAATTACTCGTATAATATTTTTAATTCTTTAATATTTAATATATAAATCGGTCCCTAAAATGCTAATTTCCCTTTAATTAAATTAATATAATACTTTAACCGGTTATATTAAAGTAGGGATATAGCCGAAGTTTCGAATACCGACCGGAATTCTTTATACTCCGGCGGAATAATCGGCTTAAGGACGGTAAGTTTGCCTTCTATTTCCTCTAATAACTCTAGGGGTTATAGTAGTATTAATTCTATAAGGGGTATTAAAGTAGGGTAAACGCCGTTAAATACTACCTAAAAGACCTTTATTAAAGAAGTAGGAACCGGAAGCGTTTTAGCCGATTCTAATATAATAAATAAGGTTACGAATTTTAATACTAAGGAAAAGGGGATTTCGAATAGGATATTCGTATACGTAGGAGGGCAAAAACCCTCTTCTACCTTTACTATTTCCTAGGGGTCTAATAATAGAATTAAATTCTACTATAGTTCTACTAGAATAATTATAGCGTTATATATTTCCTTTACTAATACTATATTTAATATAAAATCGCTGGCCTTAATATAAAAATAAAACGACTATTACTACTAATTAATATCGGGGTTCTACTTACAAAACTAGGGGTAATTAAAGATAATTTCTATAATTAAGGATTTAATTATAGTAAAAATAATTCGCTTCGTCCGTTTAATACTATAGGAGTTATATATTTTAATAAAATAGGTAATCGTACTATATATAGGAATAGGCCGAAGAGAGAAATTAATAAAATAATAGGGTACCGGATTAATTTTTATATTCGATGGGAATAAATACCTACTAATTAAATTTAATTCTACGCCCAAATTTATTAACCCTCGCGTATTCTACTAATTTCTATAAATCCTTATTAATAACCTCGTTTCTAGGTATAATTATAATTTACCTATATTATCCTAGGCGGTTGTAATTACTATTCTAATTATAATTAGTTTAGCGTTCGCTCTATATAAAGGGGTATTTATAGGGATAGTACAATTCCGTACCAAATAGCCGACCTAGCTATAATTATAATACGTTCAATTTTAGTATACTACTACGAAATAACCCGTTATACTATATTTATAGTAGGTATTCAATAGTTTCGGCTAGGTATAATAGCTATACGTATAACCTTTCTAACGATAAAGGAAATAAATAAGATTAGGATTTATTTAAAAAATAATAGGGGAGCGACGGGGAAAATCGGAAGGGTTAATACTATAGGATAATTAAAAAGGGATATTCGAAAAGGAAATAGGAGGGTATAAAAACGAAGAAGACGGTAGAATATACTTTAAAGATATTTAGTTTTAGTAATATAATATAAATAATTCAATATTCTTTAGGCCTTCTAACCGTTCTATATATACTATTACTTTATTTATTATATTAATACTAACTATTAAAAGGATACTTTATTTAAAAAGAAGGTATAATCGGTTAGCCTAAATAACGACCTAAATATATTCTAGTTAATTGTATAATAGATTGAATTCTTCAGTATAATAGTAGTTATAAAAGTTACAAACGGTTTCCAAAGCGCCTTATTATATATATTCGAACTTATTAAAAGCGGATCGTTTAATAGTTTAAATATTACTATTATATTTAATTTCTAAGAAAGTACGGAGGTTACTTTATATAGGCGTATTATAAATAGTATTATACCTAAATTTACTATAGAGAATTAATATATATTTAATTTATATATTCTTAAGATTACCCTTAATATAATTAATAGCGAATAAGAGGGAAGTACGGGGGTACTCTTAAAAATATATATTAACGTTGTAGAAGTAGTTTTATAATTGTAAGAAACTTTCATTAATAAATTTAATAATATTATATTTAAAATAGTATTCAGTACGAATTAATATAGCTATAATTAGCAAAAGGGTAGTTATAATAACAGCCGCCAACGAGGGGGTAGTAAAGGGAGGTATAATAGAAATATAAATCTAATTATAAAAGAGGTAATCCTAATAATAAAACCCGGTAGGGATAGGGGGGTAGTTTCCTACTAAATTTTATTCGGCGAGGCCTATAAAAACGAATTAATCCTATTAGAATATATATAAAGAGAAATAATTAAAGAGAAATTTAATTATAGTAAACCGGGATTCGAATAATTATTATTTACGTACAAACTCGTTGGCTTCCGAAATTTAAGGATATAAACGGGGAGCCCGGGGTAGCGTAGGGGAGTAATCTTTATTATTATTTTCTTTAACGGACTTTATAATAAATTAATGCTACTATAAGGAAAGCGGAGGAGGTTAAATCGTTTTAACTATAATAATTACGGGGGTAATAGTACGAAAGGGACGAGGAATAGCTTCGGCGGTACGAGAGATAGACCGGCCGCTATATATATATATTTTAATAGTATTAATTTAATTCTTAGAAAAAGAATTATTAATTTATTAAGAACGTAGGCGAAAGGTAGGCTGAAGTGACTACGGTCGTAGCTATACGTAGGGGACAGTAAATTAGGGGTTAATTTAAAGATATATTAATAATTACTAACTATAATAAATTACGCTTCGTTAAACCTCTTTTATACCTATACAAACTCTATTCATCCGCTAATAAGCGTTGTAGAATCCCGTACTAATTTAGCGCCCCAACGCAGTACCGGATTATCCTTCCCGCAAGCCCAACCCAATATAGGCGTTACCGTTATTAGTCCACCGCTTCGGCCGACGGAGCGGAGCAGCGACCGTTGGAGTGCTTCGGTGCGCAGACTCTTCGCCTCCTGACATTTATATATACCGGTTAAAGCGATGTAATAGAGTATATTTAGCGGTTTTATACTTAAATAAGGTTTTAAAGTTATTTCCGGCCTTAAGTAGGATACCTATTATTTTTAAATTTAGATTTGCAATAAATTTATAAATTTATTATATAGATATTAATTTTCGCTTTAATTAAAATTAATATTAGAATAGGATATACTTTATAGAGAGTATATTCTTTTATCTAATTATAAATAGTACTATATATAATAGGTAAGTACTATTAGACGTTTTCCTTCTAACCGATCTTATAAAGACGCTTTATATATTATAGAATTGTATTTTAATTCTATATATAGCCGAACCTAATATTTACGTAGTATGTAGTATAAAGATTCAATTTAATTGTATATATATTGGAATTGAATATAAGAATGTTGAAGTTCGTATATAGTTAGTTCTAGGTAGTAATAATACGGTTATATTCAATTTACGTTTAGTTGGAGTAGATTATTTCTATTTATAGACCGACTTTCTGTAGGATAGTATAGAACGTCCTATATTAATTAGTAAATACCCGGATAGGTTTTGTTTTAATTAGAGTCGATAGATCTAATTTTTAATTAGAATAAAAGTAAAAAATTAATTATATTTATATTTATATTTAAGGTAAATTTACGATTATTAATACCCTTTTCCGGCTATTATATAGTTCGGTGTATTTCCTAATAATCTACGTAAATAGGGGCGATTCTCCGAGTGCCTAGTATATTATATTAATTTTATTATTCGGCGGTATAAGATGCGTATCGATAGTAAGATAAGTAAATATATAGGATAATCTACCGTTAAAATTAAATTGGATTAATTTATTAATAGTATTAACCCTTAATATTGCTTTTTCTTTACTACGTAAAATATTATTAAAGATCCGGGTATATATTTCCCGGTTGCCTCTCTACCGCTCTATAGTTTAGATGCCCTCTAATAGGCGGGACCCTTATATTATAGTTTAATATTTAACGGCGTCGTCTTCGAATATAAATATTTATATATAAACGTTATATAATAGAAATTATAATAGGCGGATAAAGGTAAGATTGAGTGAGATTTAGTACTCCTCTTTGGTAGTGTAGGGTATTGTTAAATCTTTAATTTCGTACTTTAGTAAATTTATAAATATATTTTTTAAAAGATTATCTGTAATTCGGACGATTTTATTCCGTCGACAGTAGTACCCGAATTTAATTTAGTAAATTAATATTGGAGGGATATTAGAGGAAGGGTATATTATCGCCCTATTAGGAAGGTATAGCGGTATAATTATACCCTTATTTATAATAATAATATAATTCTCTTAGAGGATTTCCGTTATAGTTTAGTAAACGGTTTTATTATTGTCGGTAATTGTATTTTGTACGTTGGGGTGTAGAACCTACTATCGGTAACCCTATTCTTCGTTAATTTTATATAATTAAGTACGTATAGTATTAGGCGTTGTAGGGTCGATAATATATAGGGGGTCGCCTTAATTATACGAACCTTTATTTTTAGAATAGAAGAATTCTAATACGTTATACTAACCCTTAGGTAGGGTAAAGACTTTAAATAGGCCTACCCCCTCCTAAAGTATAGTAATAAAAGCCCGGATATTAATAATATAATTCAATATAGGTATTATAGAATAGATTAGCCTATTTACGGTAGGGATAATCTATATTGCCCGCTATACTAACGAATCGCGGTTTTAAACGAATTAGGCTTCGTTTAAAATAAGGGTCCAAAATATTGGATCCTTTACTATTATTATTTAGAGTTCCAACCTCTATAGCCTTCTATCCTTCTTAAAAGTAATATATTAGTATCTACGCCTTTTATTCTAATTATAGTAGAAGATTTACTGGCTAGGCTCTTTAAATTCCTTATCCTTAATAATTATACGTATATTCGCTATATCCTCGTTTTTGTATATACTATTTTATATACTACTTTTAAATAGATTTATAGTACGCTATCCGGGTTTCTATTTAATAACTCTATTATAGGTATAGGGAAGTTCGCTAGGTTTTAAAGGCCCGTTAATCTTAGGCTTATTCTTACCCTAATATATAGTAATAGTAGAGTATAAGTATATAATAACGTTTTTAGTAGTTTCGGTAGAATATTTTTATTCGGTTTACTACTTTATTAAATAATTGAAGCGGTCCTACGTAAGCGTCTTTACTTTGCGTAGGTCGTCTTTAGGTATGCTATTAGTAGTATTAAATTAAATTTAAAATATTAAATTACTAAAGGTATTATTAAATTTAGCGAATGTTTAGGGGATTAGTTTAAATAGTATAATAATAACGTTCGGATATATATTAAAGGGTTATTATTTATATTCTAATTTTTGGAGATAATAATACTCTATAAGGAGTATTGTATTATAAATAAACGTTTTACTAATATTTACTTTATTTACTAATATAGCCCTTCGTAGGGGCGAGTAGAATATATAATAAATAGTATATGTATTTATACTATATTAGTTAGTCCTTAGTCTTGCTCTAATTAGAGTATAGAAAATGTAGGTTAGGTTTCGCTTTAATTAGAGTAAATAAGATTAATTCTAATTAGAGCGAAGAGGAAGGATATACCAATTTAGACTTACCTACGATTTAATAAGGGAGTAAGTATTATAAATTAATCCTATTAATCTTCTAATCCGCCTAATTATACTAATTTATATAAACTTTATAATTAAATAGTTTAAGAAATTCCTTTAGCGTTAGTTTAGTAATTTTATATTTAAGAGTATAGGTACCCCCGAGAACGAGATTGGAATTTGTAAATTTCTTTACTAATAGGTACTTCCGCTCTACTAAATCTTTAATAGCTATTCTAACCGTAATATTACTCTTAACCTTCTCCCAGGTAATTTCCTAAATATTACCGGGTATTTAAATATATTGGATAAGTTAATCGATTATATTGTTTGTGGTGGTTAGATAATTTATATAGGTAGGCGTATCTTTACTATAATAGAATAGTAGAAATTATTTAATATTCCGAAATAAAAGCGTTATATAGGCTAGTTATTATTAGGTTTCGAAATCCTTAATATAGGTAAATAACGTACGTATATCGAAGCGTAGCGTTAGGTCTTTATTAAAATGGGTATTAATTGTAGTAAGGTCTTTAGTATTATAGTAATCTAATTTAGTATTAAATATAATTTTAGAGTATATATTATTCGTAATAAAGAATATATTATAAATATATATTTTTACTACTATCGGATCTAAACGGCCGAATTTTTATAGCTCCTCTTTAATTGGCTTATAATTATTTACTGTAGTTAATCCGCGGTAATCCTCGCGGATAATATTAATTAGTTGAAAGGCTTGTAAGGATTGAGTATTATATAGGAGTTTACTATTCTACTTTATTAAAGAGGTCTCCTTATTAATAGGGAAGATATACGGCCTTAGAATATTTTCCTTAATAATAGTATATATTGAACCTAGCGTAATATTACTATATTGGCGTATATTAAAATATATAAATATTTAAAAAATTCGTACTTAATTATTAGTATAGTAACTACTATATAAAATAATACTATCCTCTTTAGTACGTTTTAAGTAATATAGTAGGCTTTAATATTACGGACGTATTATACAACGACGGAGTGTAATAAAGAGAATTACGTAGATTGATTCGAAAAGTATAATTTTATTTAATTTTTTTTCGTCTATTATACTAAATAATACTAAATCTCTACGCCGGACGGCTACGGTATAAAGCGGAAGGGAGGATAGTTCGGCCCTTTCGATAATATATATTATATAAATATATTAAGAGGAATTATAGAACGAATCGATATACTTCTTCTATATAATAAATATATTAGTAAATTTAATACCCTTCTAACTTTAATAGGGATATAACTTCTTAAGGTAGGTTAATAGCCCGAATTAATCGGTTACTATAAAATAATTAGTAATAGTATATTTAAGGGCCTATATAGTAGGTATAAGGATGGATATATACAACGGGTAGCGACTTTATTAGTCGGTTTCGCTCTAATCGGAATTGGGAACTTTAATATATATAGTCGATTCTACTCTAATAATAGTATAATCTTCTATTCTAATAAGAGTAAAAGGAGGCGTTAAAAAAATTTATAGTTATAATTATAATATTAATTAAATATTGTAATATTAGAATACCCTAAGAGGGAAGCTACGTCCCTTTTATTATATTTTAATTCGATATTCTACTAATATATAAATTGTTAGTTAGGGATTCGCGTACTTTTAGCCTACGTAATATTAAAGTCGGTATACTTTTGGAAAGGCTTAAATTCCTAATTAATAATATCGAATCTAGTATCCAATAATTGGGTTAGGAAGTTAAGTAAGATGGCGCGTATACAGTCTAGATTATAATACCTAGCGGCGGGTAGGTAGTAATTTCGGACTAGAACGGAGCTTCCAACTTTAGTAGTATTATTACTATATTTTTTCTTATTTTTGTACTAGTTTAGGTTAGGGTATAATAGGGCCTATAAAAGATTAAGGTCGGTCAATTTAATAATTATATATAGTATTAACGGATTTATATTTTTAATAGCGAAATTATTAAAGTTGTCCCTACTATTTATAAATATAGCTTTAGGCCTAATTCGGCCCGTAGTTCGTCCCTTCCCTATATTAGCGATATTAGTAATTCTTATACTTTTATTTGTAAGGGATTGCTAATTAACTAATTTTACTTTAATAATAGTAAATCTATTATTAAATTTGGTCGTTTTCGTTCTAATTAGAGTTTATTAATAGGTTATAGAAGGAAAGAAGGAGAAGAGGAGAGAAGGAGAAGGAAGGAGGAGGAAAAGTAGAAGGTAAGAAGGAGTAGGTAAATATATTAACCCGATTAAGATATAGACTATATATTATATAGTTAATTAGTACGTTTACTATATTTATTTACTACGTAAAATAGTATTTAATTAGAGGACTTACCGGCCGGGAGAAATAGATTCTAATTAGAGCGAAGGTTAAGAGAGGGTAGTTTAAAAAGTTTAGTTAAATAGTAATTATAATAGTTATTTGTAGTATAATTTTAATTCGAATTAGAGTAAAAGTTATAGGTAGGCTACCGATTTAAAGATTCTAATAGTTTGGATATAGCCTATAGGTCGCGGGGTTAGTTATATACAATAGGGTATAGTAGTTATCCGTATAGTATATAGGTAATATTTTAAATAATAATTAAATTAACGGTTAGTAGTATATAAATATTATAAAATATAGGACCTATTATATAATTTTACCTATTAATTCTAATTAAAGTAAAGGTTACTATATATTTTTAGGACGGCTACCGGTAGAGCCGTATAGAAACTTTATATTATAGGCTATTAATTAAGTAGGCTGCCGTAAAACTCTAATTTTAATAGAATTTAGTATAATTATTATTTAAATTAGTCCGCTATCGTTTTCGTCCCTTAAATCGAACGTTTCGGATATTCTATTACCCCGGTTATTAATAACGATTGGGTTATTATTTTCGTAATTAAATAGATTAAAATATTTATAATCTTCCCCTTTCTCTAGCTGAACCTCCTTAGAATTAAATTACTGGAGGGTACCTGAAAATAATTTGAATAAGCCGTTATATTATAAATTTGGTATATTGAAATTATTCGGGTTTGAGGGATTATAGTATTATAATATAAATCTATTTCTATATATTATATATATATAGTCGATAATATCGATATTGGCTGATAGATTAGTATATCTACTACCGCTAGGTCGCCCGAATTTTAATTTAACCCCCCTGCGAATAATTGTAGTAAGAGGTCCGATAGCCGATAATTTTATAAAAGTTGATTTAATATTGTACGTCGAATTCTTATAGTATTTAATATTTAAGGTAAACGAACGATTGATATATTCTATCGTTAGATCGATCTCTTTCTATTAATTACTAATTATAGTATATTGTACTAGTTTAGACTTTAAAATAGCTTCGGATAGTTCTAGGTTAGTGATTTTGGGTCGAAGGAGCTATAAAAAATATAATATTTCGGGCCTATAATTAGTACCTTTTCTATTATAGAAGAAAAGTAGTAGGTAATTAATAATTTATTAGAATATTCTATAATCGTTAAGTTAGATAGTACGAATAAGAATAATTAATAGCCGAATAATATATAGGTATTAATAAACGCTATAGAAACGTATATTAATATAATTATCGCCGCCCCCCAAGTATTTACTAGTATATCCTTATAAGGTAAAAACTTCGTTATAAATATAATTAAGCTATGTAGATAAATAGGTGGTTCTATTAATTTGAAAGGTAATTGTAATAGTAGTACTAATATTATTCCGATTAAGTGTAGTAGGATCTAGGAATCCGTTATTAACGAAATTCTATATTAAAAAAGTAAGAATTCTAGAATGAAATATATTATAAAAGAGTTTCGATTTATAGTAGAATTTAGTTTTGAATTATTTTACCTTTTTAGCCCTTTTAAGGCCGTAGGTATTCTATTCTATAAGAGGCTAAAAATACTGAAAAATTAAATTAATAAAATTTATTTTAATATAGAAGAATGTAGGGATAGAAATTATTTACTATTTATAATTGTAAACGCTCTATACTTCTAATTATATTAATATAATTTTACGAATATATAATATTATCTTCTAATTATTATAGATAAGGAAAAGCCTATCGTTAAATTGCTCTTAATTTATACTAAGTAAGTCGAGAAATAGTTTGTCGTACAAACGGTAGATACCGGCGAATTTACTTTCGTTTTTATTAATAGTAGGCGTTTAAAGAATATAGTTTTTAGGTATATAATATTATTTGACCCTAGGGAAGTAATAGGCGGGAAGAGAACCCTATTTATCGATAAATGGAAAGAGGGATTTTAATTTTTCTATAACTAAATAATATATAGTAGGGCGAAATAATTATAGTATTTATATAAAAGCTAGGATAATCTAATATAGTTAGAAGGGAATAGTAGGCTAAAATTGATTAGGTTGGAATAGGCTTTAAATATTAGGATTATTTATTAGTAAGTAAGTTGTAAGGTTGTATATTATATTCTATTAATTAGTGTTTAAGCTTTAAATTATATTTAGATAATTATAATTATTATATATAATAATAAGAGTAGAATTAGAAATAATACGTTTAAGGTTAACTTAGAAACGTTAATATAAATTATAAGATAAATAATCGATAGTATTTACTATTATAGAATTTATAAGAATTTTAATTATTACTATAATCCTAATATAAAATATATAAATACCGAAAGTAGATAAAGTATTTTGGATACGCCTAACGACGTTATTAGTACGTAGATATAAACTTATAATTTACAAAAAGAAATTAGATTTACTAGGGGCAATAATATATATAATAATAGTTATAATTATATATATTATAGGCGAAATATAATCGTTGTAACGAATTCGTAGTCCCTACGTTTTTTTATAGGTACGGGTATATTATATTAAGCCTATAAGAAGCGAATATAGTTTAGGTATATATTTAAATAGGTTGTTAATATACTATTTAATAGCCGATATAATTTATTATATATTGTATAAATCTATAATATTATATAACTAATCCCCTTATAGAGCGGAAGAGGTATTAAATTTTACGAAAAATAAGAATAGGTCAATATATTTAAAGAGAGATATTAATTCCTAACGGAGGCTCTTTATATTATATAAATTATATTTATTATTAAAGTATATTATAATACCGCTATAATAGAGAATTTTATATATATAATTATTGCGTAGCGTATTAATAAATTGTTTAATGTAGGATCCTAATAGCCGATTATTATTTCGAATTTTTTTAATTTAACTACGGATAAAAGATTTTAATATTCCCCTAGGATATAAATATATTTAATACTCTTAAGTAAAACGAGTAAAATATTAATCCTAATTAATAATATTTAAATTATTTTAATTTTATAATAGTAGGTTATATATAATTAGATTTAATAAGGTTAGGGGACTGTAGTAAAGGGTCGAAATTAAAGCCCTAGGGTTTAAATATATATAAATTAAATATATCAGTATAATTAGAATATTTAGAAGAATATTAAATTTAAATGAAAGAATAAGTAAATTAGATGCGAGTATAGAAGGGTTATTAGGTAAAGTTGGAAGGGCTGTTTCGTAAAAAGAATAGTGAATTATATTAGGTAAATTAGACGTCGTAGGTCTATATACGTCGTTCTGATCGGAGTTATTGTAGACGAAAACGGATAAATTATATATTGCGACTTTAGGGGTTTCGCTTTAATTAGAGTTGCGGAAAATAAAAACGGATATATTATATATTGCAACTTTATAGGTTTCGCTCTAATAAGAGTAAATAATTAGAGTTAAGGTGTGTCTTAACTTTAATTAGAGTAAAGTTCAATTATAATAATTAGGTCCTACAGCGGCTAACGGCCGAAATGCTCAAAATTGGCTCAGACCTGCTACTGCAGAAACGGGTGGGGTGGGGTGGTTTTGGAGGTTAGTGGGTCTGACTGAGACTACGAACAACATCCAAGCAAAATAATAACCTAGATCTAGACTCAACCCTAATACCCCCCCCCCCCCCCCCCCCTTCTCTTTTTTCCTACCTATCCTCCCTGCCTCTTACAGCTTCTCCCCCTTCACCACCTCCGCCCCAACTCTTTATACCCCATGTCCTCCCGTCCTCCCGTCACCACCTTAGTCCGAACGAACACGATACACCTACCTCCACTCCCCACTCCCAACTCCCTTTCCATCATATACCTAGGTACTTGAGTTCTAATCCAGCTTCACCTCAACAGACTTGACTTTTGACTCTCTCAAAGTTGCAGCTTACCTCTGCCTCTACACGCGATTCATATCATCAAACTCACGCTCCATGCGGGCGCGATCAATGAAGGATTGAGCGCTACGGAGACGGGCGAGCCAGCCTTGCGTGAAGAAGTGGGCTAGGCGGGCGTCGCCTTTTGGTTCTAGTTGGGTCGCTTGGGTGTAGGCCCTTTGTTGGGGGATGATGGTGGTGGTGGTGGTGGTGGATGGGGGTATTTTTGGAGGTACCTCTGGAGGTACTTCGAGAGGTACTTCGAGAGGTACTCCGAGAGGTAGAGGTAAGGTTGCGATGTCGGTGTCTGCCCCTGGCTTGATGAGATTCGGAGTGCTGGGGTTGGTGTTAGGGTTGGTGTTGATGGTGTCGGTGTTGATGGTGTCCGGCAGGGGATCAAGATCCGAGAGGACAGAGAAATCAAAACCAGGTCTGTCCATGATACCATTACCAGTGGTGTTCGATGAGATACCTCTACCTCTAAGCACTGGTGGTGAACATGGGCATTTGACGACGCCCTGCCGCCAGCTGTCGACTGCTTCGCGAGGGTTCGGGGGTAGTGCCAGGGACGATGACGGCGGCGGCGGCAAGCGTACCCCTAAACCATAAAGCAGAGGTAGTGCCGTCTTCTTCGCAATCCCTTGAGTGTCTCCGTTCCATCGCAAGCGTGGGTCGATCCACCACCTTTCTCTCCCTCTTCCTCTTCCTACCACTTCCACTTCATGTGCACAAACTTCCACGTCATGTTCCTTCGGCACTCTATTGTTATCAATCCCAGTCCACTTGGTACCATTCTCGGCATTCTTTCCGATCCAGTCTTCAGCATGACTTTCTTTCCCAGCTAACCTGATAACTCTCCCCAGCCCATTCTCTTCCTCCTCCTCCACGACCGTCTTCCACTTCTGTAGCTCGAGCTCAGGCTCGTCGTACTCTGGCTCGAACAAGTCTCCCGAGCGTGGTTACTCCGGCCTATACTCCCCATAGTCATACCGAGAGGTACTCGCTGTACCACTCTCCTCGCCATAAGCATGTTGTCCCTCTCTCCACTCCTCCCTTCTTTCCTCCCTTTCCCTTTCGCGCTCGTACTCCTCGTTATATCCATCACTTGAAGTATCCTCAGCCGCATCTCGATGAAGCAGACTCCTATCTTCACCCGCTTCTTCAGCTTCTACTTGTTCTCTCGGTTGAGTGAGCGCAGGATGTCCGTAACCATCATGATTCCTGTTATGAGAGCTGGAATTGGCAGGATAAGGAGAAGTGCTCATCGGTCTCTGCTTTGTTGCAATACTCTCAAAGACAGAGGCAGACTGCGAGGGGCTAGAGGTGTGAGACTTGGTGAAGAAAGAGGGCATGGAGACTCGGTTGTGAGAGGCAGAAGTAGCCGGGGCCGATGTTGAGGAGGGGGAGGAGGAGGATTGTTCAAAGACGGAACGCATGCGTTGGAAGAGGGAGCTGCCTCCTCCTCTTTCCCCTCCTCCTCCGGTGCTGCCGCTGCCACTGCCACTGCCTGATGTGACACGGTTCTGGCTGGAAGAGCGAGCACTCTCCCCTGAGAGCCTCACTTCTTCATTACGAGAAAGACTTGCTTCTCGCTGGTGCCACATTTCCATTACTTTGGGTGTTGACGCCCTGTTCTTTGCATCATGCCCCTTGTCATGCAGATTATCACCGTATCCGCCGCCGCTGTAATCAATCCCTGCGTCGGTCAACGAACTACCACCGCGCGGACGACCGATGTTGTCGCCGACGCTGTCCATGTCGCGGATCCGCGGGTCTTGACTTGAGGCAGGTTCTTCGACAGGGGAGCTGGGACCAGAGGAAAGGGTAGTCCCGCTGCGAGCGGATTGAGGGGAGGAGGTGGTAGGGCCGGTGCCGGAGGTGTCGGCTGTGGCGAACGTGGCGGCGGTATTAACGGTGTCGGAGCGCGAGGCACGGTTAGTTACGTCGCGGGGGATGAGCTCTTCCTCTCCTTCTTTGGGTTGCTGTTGAGTCTCGTGGGAGACATTGTCCTGGGCTAGGCCGGGAGGAGTAGTGGGGATGGATAAAGGGGGAAGATCGTAATGCTGAGCTGGGGTGATAGTCTCTCTGTCGTCGGTTTTGGGCTTCTCGAACTGGGAGGGTTGATCAAGAGGTGTTGATGGTCTGTCGACTTGCTCATGCCGTTCGTTGTAGGTAGCACTTTCGGGGTTCGTCTCTTGGCTTTGCGCAGGCTCAGGGGAGTGCTGAATCCCGACCTGATCGTCATCGTACTCATGGAGCTCAGCCATGTGGCCGGCGGGTTTGGCCGCAGTGACCGGCGTCTCCAAAGCTGCTTCGACCTCAGCATCAATGTCAACATCAACGGACGGATGAGCATGAGCAACGGTATCAGCAGCCACACCAGTCTCTTCAACATGCTCAGATTCCTTGACCTCATCCTCATAATCCGACTCAGACAGGAACTGGTCTACTTCGCTCCAATCCCTGCCCATGTCCTCCCCCCTTGTAACAGCATGCGGATGATAAGAGATAGAGGAAGTGTCCGAAGGGAACTCGCCATTTTCGGTATCGCTAGGCTCTGTGAGTTGCAAGACCGGAGGTTCACATGGCTGCGATGGTTGGGCGTCGTCGTGGTCGTGCATGGGACCATCGTGATGATGATGACTATCATCAGCAACTGTTTCCTCCTTTTCATCACTGGGCCGATAACCACGGTCAGTCAGGTCCTCAACCGACACCTGCCCAACAGGGGACTGCTCAATATAAGGCTCTTCTCGCTGAGCACTTTCCTCTCCATATTCACTCTCTTGAGCATCCTCCTCACCAACATCCTCCAACTCCTCCGCCAAACTCTTCTCAGTCCTCACCGCCTGCTCATGGCTTAACACAGACGTCGACTCCTCCACACTCAAGACCTTGTTAGGTGACCCTTTGACATCGAGCTGCTCCGCGGGAGTCACATGCTCTTCAGTAATCGTCTTAGGGGACGAGTAGCGAAAGGGGTCGTACTCGTCGTCATCACGGCTGTCATGAGGTTGTTGGTCTTCGTCTGCTTCGAGGTGCTCATGCAAGGCATGCTCTTGTTCGGTGACAGGGTGGGCAGCCTTTAACTCAGGAGCTTCATCGAAAGCAGGCTGCCCCTCTGACGATCTGGTCCCAGTACCTTCTTCATCGATTCTTTCGTACACGGAGTCCTCGGTTAAGTTGTGGACATCAGTGTCTCCCGTGCCCTCGGTTTCATGTTGCTCACGGACAAAGGTGCGGGTATCTAGCTCCATGTCATATCCGTGAACGTCATCCGGCGCTGACTCAACGGTATCCCGAGGGGCGACAAGACCTTCTGTTTTCGCTTCGGCCTCAGCCACGGACTGGACAATGTCGCTAGAGAGTTTCGCATTGCCTTCATCAGCGGGAACGTCGTGTTCGTCGGACAAAGAAGCAGCAGCAGCAGCAGGTTCAACCTCATCATCACCAAGATGACCTTCGGCTTGTTTCTCTGCCTCGGCAGCCATATCACGCCGCTCAACACCATCGCCGAGCTCAGCTTCACCTTCGTCACACTCCTCTTCGGCAATCGCATCAAGATGGTGAGTCACGACATCATCATCCCTGCCCTCAAAGTCTTCACTTTCAGACTCGGACGACAAGGCTTCTTGGACATGGGCGTCTTCGTTGTAGTATTCTTGATGACTGTGAAGCTCAGGACCAGGCTCCGTATCACGATGGTGCATATCCTCAGTTTGCACATCCCCTGATTGCCCAGCATGCTGATACTCCGCAGTAGCAGTAGCAGGAAAGTCATCCACACTCGGCCTGGGACTCTCTTGTTCTTCTGTGACATCCTGACGACTAGGGACGCGCTCAAGCCGATGGCCTATTTCATCATCGTCGTCTTCAGTGTCTTGTTCATCCCCCTGCCAACTATCCCGCTGGTCATCAGCAGTTTTTTCATGGGTGTCAGGCTGCAAAGTAACAACCACCTCCGGCTGTCCATCCGTACTACATGTAGCAGCGTGTTCAGCAGAATGAAAACTGGCCTCCAACCCAGGCGTAGGAGCCAAGTCGCTAGGCGTATAAGGTCTCTCGTAAAGCTGATACCGAGGCTGAACGTCTTCTTCCACCTCTTCACTGACATCGTAAACCTCGCGCTCGGGGTGTGCTTCCTCGTGTACCTGTTCCTCTGCATAGTCATTGGGAGCATACGAATCATCAAGATGCACCTGGTGGTGATCGTAACGATGAAGAGGGGATTCAGCCGGAGTGTAATAGTCGTCGGTGCTGTGCGGGACGTGATGCTGGTTGACGAAGTAATGCGCTGGTTCATGATCGCCTTCTTCGATAGGGGTGTGGTGCATTTGCACTGGTTCGCTGTGGGTGAGGGCCACGCCGACGGCAAAGGGGATGTGGGAGGGGTCCAGGGGATGGTGGTCCATGTTGAGGATCTGGACTGGTGTATGACCCTCTATGTCGTTTTGTCCACACGCGGCCAAGTCATGCGGTTCGGGTCGTCCTAGGCCCATCTCCTCTTGCTCCTTGACCAGCTCCTCAACCGGGACAGGCTGAGGCTCCGACTCATCTTCATGCTCAGGCCCATGACCAGAAGGATGCAATTCCACCCGGGTAACGCATGGCTCAGCGACCCCTTCCACACCCATAACCGGACCCTCCGCCTCTTCATACTTTTGCGCCTCCTCCTGATCATGTGCCGCACCCTGTCCCAAATCCACCTCACTAGCATACGGCTCCAACACCCCCCTCGCTCTCGTCGCCTCCTCCTGCAGTTCGAACCGCTCATCATGCGCCGGACCGACAGGGTCATCGACCAAGCCTTGGAGGACTTCTTTCTCTATGACTTCTTTCTGCAGCGCTGCTTCTTCTTCGACGCCCTGCTCCTGCTCTTTCTCTCCCTCATCTTGTTGTTGTTCATGTTCCCCCTGGTGCTCCCTTTCCCATTCCCTCTCAATCTCCGCAACAGCCAAGTCGATACACCCCTGAGCCCTCTCCACAGAATGATGATCAACATCTTGTTCATCAGGCTCAAGCAGGTCATCATCTAGGACATCCTCAATCTCATCCATCAGCACCTCTTCCTTCTGCCCTTGCCCTTGCTCTTGCCCTTGCCCCATCACATGTTCCCCCTCCAGACCCTCCCTCTCCATGCCCTGCAACTGCACGTCCTCCCCACCCTGCCACTGCTCAGGAACGAAATCGGCATCGTCATCTTCCTCCATTGCCTTGGCGGCCGTGGGGGAAACAGGAGACGTGGGCTCGTTGATGTCTGTGTAGGAACCGCGCTCGGAGGCGGTGGAGATGGAGGAGTCCGCTTCTGCGTCTGGGTCTGCGTTGGAGGGGATGGTGAGGAGAGTGGGGACGGTGTCGATGTTATCTGGGTCGGGGAGATCAGTGTGGGAGGTTTCTTCAGGAGTTGGGTCCAAGTTTGAGGCTGAGGTTCGGTTGGTTTCGGTGTCGGTATTGGAAGAATCGGCGTTAGCAGGGGCCGTGTCTGGGGGGCTGGCTGGGTGTGTAGAGGTAGGGAGGCCGGTGTCGGGAGGGTTCGAATTTGCATGGTCTGTAGGGGCTTCGGTATCGGGAGGGTTGGTATGAGTGTCGATGCCATGGTCGGCTTGGTGGTCCGCGGACGTGACCGAAAAACCAAGGGGAGCTTGTGTGTAGGGCGTGTAATCAGAAGTTTCCGACTCCGGGCTCGAGCCTGTCTCTCGTCCAGCCTTATCTGTCTCTTCCCCTCTGGCCCTGTACCCGTCCTCTGCAGAAGCAGCAGGAGGATGAATAATCCCCAAACTATCATGCCTCCCCCGGAACTCTTCCGTAGTAGCCCGCTCGACAACAACAGGGGCAGTATCATTAGATCCGACGTGATGATGCCCAACCGGCAACCCACAGTGCTGCTGCTCTTCCTCCCCTTCTTCCACGTCCTCCTCTTCTTCTTGGTCGACCTCCGCGAACCCAGCCGAACGAAAATTCCTGTCCATCGTATACTCAGAGAATGGAAGCCCTCGAAACTCCACGTCCACCAGACTTGTCTTGGTATCTGTGGTTTTCGTCTCAATCTCCACCTTTCGTTCTCGAATGGATTCAGATGGCTCGTCTCCCGGGATGGGCTCATCAGAAGCTTCGACGGTGGCTAGATCTCCGACAGATACGGTGTCTTCCTCCATGCCGACAGCAGCGGCGGAGAGAGTCCGAGCGACAGGAGAGGTTGGTCTTGAGACAGTAACGGGGACGGGGGCAGCAACGTTGAGCTCGTCGGGCCTATTGAGCAGGTCGTCCATGCTCATTGATGCCACGTTGTCTTTGAGGTGGGAGAGCGCCGAGCCGGTTTCCTCTTGGGCAAGTGGTTCCTCTTCTTCCTCTTCCTCTTCTTGCTCGCTTTCGCTGTCAGGAAGTTTGTAATATCTATCAGAGTCGGGAGGAGCGTTCTCGAACGCTGCGGCGGGGAGGTAACCCCTTTCGTTAACGTGTGTCTCGACTGGCTCCTCCTGGGCGTGAGAAGGTTGCTCCGCAAGCATCTCAACGGCACTCGTCTTCCTCGCCTCTCGGATCGCTCTCGAGTTAAACGGCAACGGAGTCTCCGTGTGCATTTGTAGTTTTTCCTCAATCAACCGATTCAGTTCCTGTTTTCGTCAGCCATCATCCAATTTTATCCTCCCCAGGAAAAGAAAAGACCTACCTTCCTCCGCCCTTCCAACCCCCTCAACCTCCCCACCTCCTGCTCCCACCGTCTCTCCCACCCCTTTTCAATCTCCCCCACCAACTCCTCCGTCTCCCTCTCCACCTCCCCCCTCTCCTTCTCCAGCGTCCGTTCCCTCTCCTCATCCTCTTGCCTTAATCTCTCCTCCCACAGCTCATCCTCCTCCCTCCTTCGTCTCTGCAGCTCCGCATCCTCCACCCTTCTCCTCTCCAGCATCTCCTCGCGCTCCACCCGCCGCTTCTGCGAGAGGAATTGTGTTTCGGTCGTGAAAGCATTAAGCAACGAGCGAATGGCGGATTCCCGACGGGTGACGAGGTCGGTGATTTTCAGGCGTTCTTCGGGGGAGGCGATGGGGTAGGGATCGCCGCCGCCGGCGCCGTAGTCGGGCGTGGAGTAGGGCGGCTGGAGGGTGATGATGGTGGTGTGGATTTGGGAAATGGTTTCTTGCATTTGGATGAGGAGGGTGGGGAGGTCGTCTTTGTCGGTGGTGACGACGGACGGGGGCGAGGCGAAGGATGCAGATGAGGAGGAGGGGGGTTGGGTGGTTGGAGAAGATGTGGACGTCATGATGGTTGGGTTGTAGGGGGCTGGACGCCCGCTGGTGATTGTTGTCGGCTGCGTGGTGGGTGGTCTTTTTTTTCTTTTCTCGTGGAACTGAATTGTATGGCGCTCGACTGGAGGGGATTTCGGGACTTGGTGAATGTCGTTCGGTCGTCGATGTAGCTTGGTTTGGTTGTCAAGGCTCGTCACGACGCATGCTGCCTGTAGGTGTGGTAGTCAACGCTGATGAATGGCCTAGTAGCCAGTTCAATTGTTATTGCTGTCACCTGTAGTAGACATACAACATCGCCAAGCTCGGAGACATGGATAGACAAAATGACATGACGGAAGAATGGAGAACCCGAACATTGCGGCTGGCACCGAGCACCGGCGATAACACCAGGCAGCAAGCACCAAGCACCAAGCACTTGAGCAGAGGGAAGGCAACTGGACATGGAAGACTCGAGTCGAGTCGAGCATCACCTCTCTCGAGACAGCGATACCCTGCCTTGCCTGCCTGCCCGCCCGTAGTATCCTCCTCTTCGAGCTCCCATCGGTAGAGGTACGTATTCACCATTCTGATATTCGCCTTCATCTTTCCCTAAGGTATACACTTGTATATCAACCTCGAACAACACCACCCTACTAGGATGGCGAGGATAGGAAGGACAATCAGGACGGGATACCCCTCCAACAACCATCTTCACTTTCAACAACTGGACCACGCTTCGATCAATCCTCGACTCATAGCCATACAGCACCAGGCGTAGCACTCGCTATGGCACCCATTACCACTCGCTACCAGCTGCCACTTCCACAAGACCCTTGAGTCTGACATCCATCGCCATATAGGATAGTGTGGCAACTGAATCGCTGTCGCGCAGTCCCCAACGGCGGTCGGACTCTACACATACACAGTAGACGTAGATACCTAGACAAGGGACCCAAACCCAAACCCGGCCGGGAGGGAGGAGGCGTCCGTTCGCATCTTGATCGGAGCGCAACGCAATCGCCCGTACAAGTACCATATGTACAGTGACAAAACCGGACTGGACCAGGCCAGCAATGTAACTTGGCACCTCTTCTCTTCTCTTCTCTTTTGCGCTTGACTGGCCGGTGGATGGCTCCGATAAATACGTCTCTGGCGAGGCGCGTCTTCGGGGTAAAGGCCTCGATACCGCTCCAACTATTCCGTTCGTTGATCGGTTCGTCAGGGGCGCGGAATGTACAATGTGACAATATGGAAGTCTCATCCATGCGATACCGTCGTCGTTCGTCGATAGTCTTTCGTCGTTAGTCTGGTCGGTCGTCAATGAGGAGGTGGGATGTGGGATGTGGGATGTTAATGTGACGACATGTTTCAGGGTTGTTACCTCTACCTTCTCTGTAAAGTAGTGTAGGAGTGTCACTTAGTCAGCGGCGGTCGGATGCCGGTCTGTACTCAGTGTAGGCGGGGGAAATCTTAGTCCCTATCTCCTACCCTATCTTGGACCATCATTCTAACCAACAATTCCAACAGCAGGAAGTTAGTTCACGCTAAAACCCGTCCCGCGCACTATTACCGAACCTAGGACAAGGGTCCGTCGAAAACCGTTAGACACCCACTAAAAGCCTGGACCTGGCACCCCAGCAAAACGTCGTAGCGCTAGCGTCAAAGTGACGCGGAACCTGAAACTCCGAAAGTCCCAAGAAAGTTCCCCTTCACACTTCGGATGCAACATGTGAAAAGATGCCGAATGTCTGCGCTATGCTGAGATGTTTCAATATGGCATCAGGTTGAAGAAGAAGAATGTTTACACTCGGGTAGACGGCTTGGGATCATTTGGGTTCACTGTTGGGATACCGGGTGGTCGTCCATGGCATTGATACCCGGACCGCGCCGCCGCCATCACCTACCATAGCTGATATTGACGGATTAGATCCGGAGCGTTTCTTTGATGTGGAGTTTCAGTGCCAAGCACAAGCATATACTGAGTACCTCTGGGATGTTGTGCAATGTTAGGAGCAATGATGATTTGATAAAAAAAAACGCCATGTAAATGCGGGGGAAAACAATCGCTATTTTGTCAATGTAGAAGGAGGAGAGAAGCGACCCATAGGTATCTGAAAGTAGTGGTAGCCAAAATGCCCAAGGCCAAAAACAGAGTAATATGAATGACCGCTCCAAACCTCCTTCCCGTTTGCCATATGGCTGGATATCCAAGAAACAGATAGAAAAAAGACACCAGATATCCATCATCACCACCGTGACAATTTGCCTCCTTTTGCTCCAAGCTTCAATCGCAATTTCCCAAAACCACTCAAATCCTCGCCATCCCTCCCCTCTCCACCACCGCCCTCCTTTGCTTGTACTGCACAGCAAAATTGTACCTGACAAACGTCCCGTAGCCGTACGCCGCGATGCCAATCGCCAGCCACACACTCGTAATCACCAGGCCAACCGGGAAGATCATGATCTGCACGCCCGGCAACACAAAGGCCGTCGTGCCATTTTTCAGGCGAGCAATTTCGTCTTCGACCGCCAGCTGGGCTCTGTTGAAATCCGACAGGACGACTTCCTTGCTGAAGACACCAGCCACGAAAGCCGCTTCGTTGGAGGAGATGTTGGTGGACACGGTGGCGCCTTGCGGGTTGACGCCGGAGAGGGTGACGATGGGAAGGAGGAGGTGTTGGAGTTGGGCCCTGGCATCCTGTTAGCATTGTGGAAAGTTGATTTGGGGCGTTCGATTAGGGTAAAGGAACGTACATGGTCATCTGACCAGTCATCTTGTCCGCATCAATCTTTCCCACTAACAGATACTGCTGTAGCAAAGTGGGATCACCATTCGACGGCAGATCCTGCACGACCGTCTGTCTCACGGCAAGTCTATTCGCCGCCTCGCCATCGCCGCTTCCTCCTACTCTTCCCACCGAAGCAGCACCAACCGCACCCGAAGAAGGCGAAGCAGTCTCGGCCTGGCTGGTAGTAGAAGCAGCCGCAGCCGCCGCTGCTCCCTGCGAAGCTGCGGCTGCTCCCTGCGAAGCTTGTGAAGCACCTGCCACGGGCTGATCAGGGTTCGCAGCCCTCACATTCGCCCCTGTAAACCGCAAGCCCACCGAAATCTTTTCCGGCGCGATCCCCGCGAAACTGTCTCTCGCATCACTGATTCTGAACAAGCGTAGATCCGCCTCAAACACGCCCGTCGAGTTGTCCAGCGCCGGCAGATTGTAGCATACGCATGTGCCCGACGGGTTACTCGCCTGTTTCAGCTGGCGGAGTGTGGAAATGCAGGCGGCGTTGACTTGGGCGTTCCAGGCCGTCATGTTAAGGGTGCCGTCGGCGGTGAAGATGGGGTCCTGCCCAACCGAGGAGGCGGACAGCTCTGCTTGTCGTTCTTCGAGAAAGCCCCGGCGCAGGAGGTAGGAACCCATAATTTCTTCCATGCGTCGGTGGTAGGCGGGCGAGTCGCGCGTCATGCCTTCGACGATGAGGGCGCCGAGGCCGCCGGCTTGGACGGCGGGGGCCATCGCCAGGAGGGCGGCGAGGAGGGTTGTTGGTTGCCAGAGCATCATGGCAGTGGGTATCGATATTAAGTGGTGGTGTAAATATTAGTTCCGCCCAGCGGAGTGTCCGAAGAGAAAGTGCTCGCGCGGTCCGGTTGCTGTCGTATTCGCGGCCAACTCGAGTTATTCTGTTGATAGGTAGAGGCTCAATGATGGGTTGCTTCTGGGTTGGGCACCCGTAGATCAGAGGCCAGCCCTACGTCCGATATGGATGGGATTGTCGATCAGTGAGCACTAAAGGTGGTAAAAAATTGTAACTGAATGGAGGGACCAGCCCAGTTGGTGAAGAGAACGTCTACCTTCTCGATTGAGAAGCACGGGCGCCGCCGTGAGAATCGTATAATTAAACTGATGGCCACTCAAGAACAGGCAAGAAAGAGAAGATGGGAAATTACATCGGGTGAGTTAGACAGAATTGGAAAGCAGCACGCGGTAACTAAAAATGAGGTGGCATGGTTGTCATGGGTTGGTAAGGGACTTTGGAGCCGGAGACGTCCAAACTCGCAATGTTCAATATGGGGTCATGGTCTGACCACTTGTCGGAGCCATGAGGGTAGGGGCCGGAGATGGAACAAGGAGGGGGCTGACGGGTTAGGCTTGAGGGATGCCAGAGGTAAGCAGCCGACAATATAGGCCCAGGAACTACCATGGACGTGGTGTTGTTGCGAAGGGGCATCGCGTGGCATGGTGGTGGAGTGAGGCAGCATCGCCGTCCGGATGAGCCCCTGGGCGCTCCAGGATCAACTATGTCTGACATGACATGGCTGGGCGCAGTGAGCCTCCAATGAGGTGGGATATCCCAACCTGTGAGCGGCTGAGCGCCAAAGGTATAAGTCGTTCTGGACCAATGATGTTCCTTCTTCAGACCCAAACCGAGACCACGGAAGGGTCAAATGACAGCGTACAAAGGCCTTTTGACCTTTGAGATCAACACCGACATCAACAGAGGGAGAACAGGGGTCAGACAAGGCAATTGTTCGATATGGGTCGAGAACAAATCAACAAGAGGGACATTGCTCCGTGCAACGTAGCTCTCGGTTGACTTTGACCAGGGGCAGGGCAGCACTGCTCATAGCCATGATCACATGGTGTCCCAGGAGGGAAAGAAAACAAGACCAAAAAGTCAATGAATGACAATGTTGCAACAGCAAAGACCCAAACGTCCAAGACCTTGGAGGGACCGGGCCGGTGTCGTGAGAGGGGTCCGTGGGGTTTCTTGAGGCGCAATACGTTGCATCATAACGCCGCCCGTTGGGATCCGGATGACTATGTACCAGATCGATGCTGGCGGGACAAGGGACTGTCCGTTTTTGGTGATGAAAAAGGCCATGGATTTGTCCTTCGTTGGAGATGCACTTGCGGTCAAAACCCATCTTGCTGACTTGCTCATGAACCGAGAGAAAAAGCGACAAGGTCGGATCCCATGACAACAATCGGGGTTGCTGCCACCATCACACAACGAACAGACATCATCTGAGTCGGGAGGTGAGGTCGTGAGTCGAGCAAGGGGAAGAGAGAGGCGGGGAAATCTGGATCGCAAATCCGTCAGCCGCCTGAATCTGAAACAGTGCAAGAGAAATTGACTTTTTTCCTCGGCAGAAAAAAAGGTCCGAGCGCTTACAGCGGAACAACGTGAAGCCACCATAAAGCCACTATGGCGCCACATCAGAAAGTGACAAGCCACGACTGGCAACTGCTGGCGGGTGTGGAGCAGCAGCCGTCAGTCCGTCGCAACAGACGGAACTCGAGACATCGATTGAAGTGAAAGAGATATTAAAATACTCTGGTCAGCGAGGAAGATACTATGGCGGGAACTTGGCAATGCAGTCAACCCTCTGATTCTGTCCCATTCTTCAGTTGTGAATTCATGCCGGGCAGGTAGATGCAGATGCTGCTTTGCCTGAATTGTATGTATGTACCTTGTACCTTGGTGTCACAACTTGAACCGGCAATCCCCCATCCGTGCAACCGCCCAAAAACCTGCATCAAGTTACAGCGCTTCCCGCGATCGACGGTCGCCATTCAGCGGGAAGCTATCCATTGCCTAAATTAGCTTTGCAAGTTCGGCGCTTACACCACCTCCGTCGAAAATCAATCAACATCCTGTCCAACGATCTCCCGCCCATCAGATCCTATTCCCTACCACGGGCATGTACTACTGTAGTGTAGCTAGGTATTTCCTGTCATTTCAACATTTCCATCAAGACGCAAGATTCCCGCCTGCACATTTTGCGATCGAACCAAACCAAACCAACACACCATCTGGGCGGTGCAGTAGATTGGTTGCCATGAAGGGGGTGTAGCACTTAACGCCGCCAAAGTGTATGCGGCTGAACTCCAAACATCAACGACAGAACAATTCTGGGGTGAAAATGGCTGCGGTCTCTGATTTCACTGTAACTCATGTCCCATTACTCTTTTGGAAGCAATCGATTTCTCTTTGCTCCTTTCAACAGCTGTCTTTGAAAGTCGGTGTTGTCGTTTGCAGAGAACAAACTACATCCGCCGCACCGGCATCCGCTCATTCAGATACTTCCATCCCGATTCCATCATCGTGAAATAAACCCCCAATCTCGTTGGTACTTAATCAGCAAGCCCAACCTTCAAGCTCCGCCATTCTTGTCATGGCATCCCGTTCTACCATTCATCAAGCGCAAACTGAGACAGCCCAGCTCCTGACATTGTAAACGTTTGCCATTCCTCCCGTCATTGTCACTGCCTTCCACCCATTCCGTGCATTTCCCGAGCACATGCATCACACGTTCTTGATTACTAACGCTGATGACTAAATTGACCGTGTCATCAGTGTTGTTAAGCCGCAAGTACGCTAGTTTTCTTGTTGACATTTTGGTAGGGATTGTAATGATGAGGAAGGCGTTGTTGTCCTTACAGAGCCCGATGGGGAGGTTGAGAAGGGTATCACTTGATATGCTGAGATGGTGAGTACGTTCTGTGAAGGCAGGGGGGTGGTTGCCGTCGGCATCGCTGAGATGGGGGCCGAGACGAACTGTCAGATCGACCCGGTCAAGATCCTCAACATGCGGATGGCTTCGTCTTTGACGCGGCGGGGGTCAACCCTCCAGTTGCGGATAGCGGCGATGAAAAACATCTTGGTCGAAGGCTTTTTGCATGTAGTTGATGACGTGTTTGACGTATTGGTTAGTTGAGATCCACTGGATGCTCTAGTGATATGGTGCTTTCTAACGAGCTGACGGTGCGAATGTTGTGTTCGAGGAGGGTTGTGAAGGATCGTGAACAGGAACAAGTTGAGGCCACCAAAAACCCCAAGATGTAGGTATACTCACGAGCAGCTATCGTGAAGAGTTGCGTCATCGTCTCAGATACTATCGTGAGTCAATAAGACCCCCACCATTGCTTTCCAATTTGTTAGCTTTGCGTCGGGATGAAGCAGGTTATCCACTAAATGAACCTATCGTGATCCATTTCAGCGTGTCAAGATGCCTCGAAAGTGCTGCCAAGAGGTTTCTTATCTGTGTTGAACACCTTGGCGGCCAGCTCTCGGTCCCGAGGGTCGACCTGGAGAAGAGACGGAAGGAAGGTGAGGGGTGGCACGTGATGCCGATGGCTCACGGTGAGCTTCTACCTGTCCATTGCGGCGGTCTCGAGCCCGAACCTGCAGTGACTGCGAAGAGGGGATACAAAGGTATCTTAGAATGGAACTCGAGGCATCCGCTCATCGTTGACAGCACTCACTCAGCGCGGATTGCTCATGACGCAAAAGGAGTTCCCGTCATGTGACGATGTGCTCAGTCACCGCCAACAATGTACGCAAAGGATCTGATCAGACCACTTTTCTCAGCCCTATGAGATCCGTATGGATTGCTGATCGTGGTTTGGAGTCATGGAATGTTCTGTGTCAAAAAAAGATGGCGGTCAAGAGATTCCCTTGTGTAGAGGTAGTCATCTTGGTGGATGTCGCGGGCTGTGTTGGAGTTTCCATAAATGTCCGATGGAGACAATGACGGATGGTCAGCACGGACCAGGTTCTGGTGCCAGCGGCATCAACCAATGGATAAGCGCAGAACAAATTAAAGTTATCGCCAATGCCAGGAACTAGGGGTCGACTCGTCAGAAAGCGCTAGTGTCAGTTACGAAATTTACCGTCAGGGTAATGAAAAAATGCTATCACTGACCACACGTGATCTCAAACGTGACTACCTTTTTCCTTGTCAGGGCGCACAAGCTTAGCGCAATAGCTAAGGAGCGGCTAAGGAGGGAGTGGTGCACGGACTTGAGCACGGTCCCTGTACGGTCAGTCAGACTCTGTATCGTAAGGGAAATGAAAGAATGCCATTTTTACCGTTCCTATCGACCACTACCAGGAACAGCCAGCAAATAGCGGGGCTTCTCGGAGGGTCTCGGCAAGTAAGTGCGAACAACGAATGCATCCCGAACTTTCAGTTTTTTGGCAACAACAACAATTCCATGTTCGTTACGATGCAGAGAAGGAGCTGCCAAGGAACTGAATGATGACTGGACACTCACAACATCTGGTCCTTCCAAGTTGAGTTGAGATGCCCAAGAACACGAAGAAGTAGTTTGGGCAGCTACCTCGATGTAGTTCGCAATTGCCATTTCAATTGTTATCAAAGTGAAATCCATCGAATTCCATCCCCTCCTCCCGTCTTCTCTCGTCTCTTCATTCTATTTTCTGTCTGTTTCCATTCTTGTCGCATTTCGCATTGCCAGCTTCACTGTGGCGGATGGGTCTCCAAGATTGCTGATCGGAACAAACGGGAAAACAGCGACCGCGCGGTTCTCGCTGCCATGAGAACGCGAGCTCGCTGTTGACTCAGGGGGTTTCGTTCCGTTGCTCCGAGACCTCCCGACTTTCATCTGCCAAATGTCAGGGTAGACAAACCACCACCAACTTGACTACCCTGCAATCTCTCAGAAGTCGAGACGTCAGTTGGAAAGCCAAAGGCTCAATGGCCATGTGTACCAACAGCTCAAACCATCTCTGCTTCTTTTACGAGAAATCACCCTGATGCCCAACATCACATGGCTCAGCCCTTTAGCGACATCAAAATCATGCCAAGGTCTGAGGCTGAATACAGACAACGCCCAAATGACGATGATCGCCATGCGAGCTTGTCGTCGTCCCGGCACATTCACATGGGTCATCCCTTTCCCTCCTCCACCCGTTCCACTCCTTCCATAGCACTCCCGAACATCCCGAGTTCCCACTTCAAGCCAACTGTCAAGTGTCAAACTGTTGTTCGCTGACGCCTTCACAAGCTTCCACCAATCGACTTTCACATGTTTCAGCGAGCCTGGACTTCTGGAAACCACCCAGTCACCACTCCCCGAGACACACCAAGATTGTTGACAGTTGATTGTCGGAGGAGATAACCAAGTGGCGGTAGACCAAGGCAGGGAGGCCTGGATCACACTCGCTACTATGACCCAGACCTCGACTTTGTCACAGCCCTGGTTGCCTTGGCACGTATCAACATACCTACTCTTCGACCGCCGCCAACACCGATGACCCCTCCCAGATCTTGGAGCATGTTTCCCGGAATAAACCATCTGATAGGGCTAAGGGATGTCATCTCTAGGCGACACCGGGCGAGGCCCTTCATAGGCGGTATCAGTGGAAATACAGCACTCTAACCGTTCATTTCGTCCTTTCGGGTTTCCACATGCGACCCAGTCTTCATGAATCATATCCCACCCCGGCCTCTTTTCGTTTCCAGACACCCTCCGTCACGGCGATCCTCGGCTGTGCCCTATTTTTGTCATAGCTCCATCGCGTCGCGATTCAGATTCAGGTGAATATGGATCTTCAGGGTGTTGGAGCTGTTGTCCAGTGTTTCGGCCCATGGCTCATCTGTATAAAGCTTGTGGCACATCTTCTCCCCTACCTCGCCATGTCCCTTGAGAGCTTGATAGAGTGAGACGTCTTCTCAAACACAGTCATTCGTTCTTCTGTCGGAAACTCACAGCATCCGCAACCATGGCTCATCGTCTTCCAGACTGCTCCAAGCTGCGGCTCTTCAGCACCAAGGGCGTGTCTGTTGGCTCGTCCTTCTTCACCCCAGCGCCTCTTGTCGGCTACGCTGCTCTTCGCCATCCTCGCGCCATCTCGACAAGCAACACCTCTAAGAAGCCGGCTGTCGCCATCCCTACCGGCCCTGTCTCTCCTCTCGTTCCTGCAACTCATGTTGGCACTTCTTCGGCTTCAACTTCGGAGGTTAGGGATGGAAATGCCTTTGCCACTCTGCCGCTCACATGGCCCCACGACGGTTGGAAGGAAAACGTTCTCTTGAATGTGGTTCCCAGCCATCGCGAGCCTAGGACTTTCGGTGACTGGGTGGCTTGGAAGATTGTCCGCACATGCAGGTATGTGAGACGTCCAAAAGTTCTGGTCGCTCATTGCTAACCAATCCTACCCAGATTCTGGATGGATCTCGTCACAGGCATGCGTCCTGAGCAACAGGTCGACTCCAAGAATCCCACAACTGCTTTGGCTGCCAGCAAGCCCCTGACTGAGCGCCAATGGGTAAGTTCATCCCCCGACTATCCGACCTCGTGCCATGCTAACGACACTAGCTCGTCCGCTTCATCTTCCTCGAGTCAATTGCTGGTGTTCCTGGCATGGTTGCCGGGGGCTTGCGCCACCTCCAGTCCATTCGCCGTTTCAAGCCTGACCAGGGCTGGATCAAGTCTCTTCTCGAGGAGTCCTACAATGAGAGAATGCACCTCCTCACCTTTCTCGAGATGTACAAGCCCGGCTGGTTCATGAGACTCGTCGTGCTCGGTGCTCAGGGTGTCTTCTACAACGCCATGTTCATCTCGTACCTCCTCTCTCCCAAGATCTGCCACCGCTTTGTCGGCTACCTCGAGGAAGAGGCTGTTCACACTTACACCCGCTGCTTGCTTGAACTTGACCATGGCTGCCTCAAGAGGTGGTCTGACCCCAACTTCCGCATCCCTGACATTGCTGTTCGCTACTGGAACATGCCCGAGGGCCACAGGACCATGAAGGACCTCATCCTCTACGTTAGAGTAAGTTTCGTCAGCACTTCTGCAAGCTCGTTCTATGCTAACATATTACAGGCTGACGAGGCTTCCCACCGTGGCGTCAACCACACATTCGGCAACCTCGACCAGGTCACTGACCCCAACCCCTTCATGGAGTGCCCCGGTGGTGGAGTCGTCAAGGCCTTCCCCAAGCACCTCTCCGTCACCAGGCCGGCTGGTCTGGAGCGTGAGGAGGTCGTCAGCAAGGAGACCCACTAAACACCCAGCGCCACAAATGAAGATATCTTCTTGAAGCCGCAAGGCGACGCACAACTGTCCCTTCTTCCTCGGCTTGGAGAGGACTCAGTGGACCACCAGCCCCTGTATTTCCTTGTTCCTTCCATCCGGGACCTGGTGGAGTAAGAAGACACAGTCTGAGGATATGCCCAGGTCTTCTTACTGCTCGATTACGGATTACGGCCACAGACTGGCCCCATTTTGTTAATGTCTTTCTTTCTTTTTCTTTTTTTTCTCTCTCTTTTCTCCTTTGGGTCTTAGATGGAGTTTGGCGATCAATCACGCAATTACGCGAGCATTTGCATTTCTTTAGTTTTCACACTTTGGTTTGGGGAAGCTCGGATGCTTCGGATAGACGGAAAGATGGACAGGGGGCATTTTGGATAGAGCGCCCCCTTTTTTGGGCAGCTATGGTTCTAAACATGTTGAGTTAGACTCCACTGCAAATACACTGGACATGATTCATTTCCATGTTACACGCGGACCCCTATCTTGGTGCAGCACTACCTCTACGTACCCTGCTTATCACAGGATTCGGACGTCGTCACAACTTGATAATTGGAGAAGAGCATGTCCACTTTGTATACATCTCCCATGCAACAGGATAGGTACCGAACGTTCCACCAACTGGAGAACAGTGGAGTGTGATAAGCACAAGAGGAGTGGAAAAGTTGACGTCAGTGATATCATTTTCCCGTCGTTGATGTCAACGAGGCTTATCGAGTCATCACAAGTAGAAGTGAGTGTCTTCAAGTTTCCGTGCCACCGGCTGCTCTCGAGGATGTACCGAGCCACCGAGCCATCGAACCATCGAAGGTTCCATTAGATAGTACCTTACCTTCCTCCCGCGAGATATCACAAACAATACCTCGACCACTGGCATAGCCACTGCCTACCTATCTCTACCTACCTATAGGTACCCTAAATTTCATCATTGCAGAGACGAGCCTCTGCTCTCTGCCCTCGGCCATTTATCTTCAAAGCCCCACACCTGAGCTTACTACCGCTTCCCAAGCTTCGTACAAATACTTCTGTGTCCGGCAAGTTTCTCTGCGCTACATCCAGTCCCCAACCACCTTCGGACACCCGTCACAACCTCTCCAGTCGAAACGACCCAGACTCTCACTAAACGTGACCCAAAGGCCAAAAGGTCTTTGCGCGTCACAAGGCGAAGATGCGATGGACGAGTTCAAGAAGGATCTAGTCTGGAAGCCCCCAGCACAGCACAGCGCGTACAACCCAGCCTGGAAGAGTACAGCGTGTACAACCTAACCTGGAAAGCAAAACGGAATGCCAAATATAGGTAGGTACTTAAGGAAGCGAACGAAGACGCCATGGATGCCGTAGGTGCTGAGTGATGTTGAGAGAAAAGAGAGAAGAGTATATTCTTCGGACCACTCTTCGTTTGCCCGAAGATGGGATACCTAGATGTACACGAAGGATTGGAGCATTTATTCGTTCTCGACGAACGGGAACCCAAGCTCCTGTCAACCGCTTTCATGAGGTTGTATCTTGCCTATGTAATGGTCAGGTGGTCTTTCCATCTTCCGGCATCCCTCCTATGGAGGTTCACCGGGTACACTTGCAGCATGGCAAGCGGCTCGCCGGCAGAGTAGAGGCATTAACCAACAAATGTCTCGTGTTGGTCACGGAGCAACCAGAGGACGCGGCCACTACCTCTACCTCCCAGCACGATTCAGACGTCAACCTGACCTTTCTTCCCCAACAAACACAGATCAGACACCCGCTCAAGACATCACATCATCATCATGTCTTCCAGCAACCGCACTTCTTCCAACAACAAGGCTCAGGCCACCTCAGGCAACAACAACACAGGCAGATCCGACAAAGCTGAGGGCAAAAGGCCTCAGACTGCTTCAAGCCAGAACAACGCAGCCAGATCCGGCAAAGCTAACGGCAAGCAACCCCAGCAGCCTGCTCCTACTCGCGGCCTTTAATTTTCACGCGGCCATGGTACAGTGCAGATCCTCAACCACCTTGACAAGCGGGCAATTATACCATCGTCAAGCTTTCGATTCAAATGGACTAAGGAAGCTCTCGCAATGACGCTCAACTGGAACATTATCGATCGAATGCCTCGACCAAACACAAATGCTGCGCCTAAACTAATGAAGACTGTGTCCCAAGGCTTCACTGATAAGCATGTTCAGGATTGTTGGGGATCATTTCCTGGTTCGTTGATTATACCTTTGGCGCAGACGATCCCCCCAGAGGCCTTGGCCCTGTCCTCGTACAAGGACTTCAATTCCTTGCGCAGGACGTGCATGCCTGGAACCTCCTCCAGATCGACAATATGATCAGTCGCGAAGAGGTGCATGTGGCGTCCAGCCGGGAATCGGCGCTCTCACAAAACCTTAGCGCCGCGTTCCGGGGCAAAAAGCGTGCGGGCTAAGACCGCCGAAACTGTCTGCTTGAAGATATTCCATTAGCATGGTCTGATCTTTGCCGGATAAAACACTCGTCGTCCTAATCATATCAGGTCGACAACGAATTATCTCAAGAGATCAAAGGCGAAGTGCCCATTTCGTCCGAAGTAGGTACGAAATGCCAAAAGCCTGAATAAAGAGTCGCAGGATCCTCTCCTTCTTGGCACGCCCCTAGATAATTAGGGAGAACGATGTTAGAGGTATGAGGGTCAATAGAGGGATGAACACTCCGCTGCGCCTGCCGAACGGCACGATGACTTACCCATCGTCCAAAATACCGTCTCAGTCATCACTGCACTTCCCAGGTACCTCTAGAGGTATGTTCTGTCCCAGTCTCTTTCTTCCTCCAAGTTGCCCTGGCAATAATGTCTATAGCTCTGCAGGCAAGAGGGCAAGCTTTATTTCGGGCCTGACCCTGCGTTGCGCCTGGACAAGTACTGTCTAGACACCTGCATCAAGAGGCTCTCCGCCCAATGGGAGACCCCACGGCTCGTTACCACACAGGTGAACAACGAGGATTTTCCCCTGTTCTATCCGGAAAATGACGCGACAAGCCAATATATCGCAGAAGCCTCTAGTATGGTCGATCGTGTCACACAGCTCACCCAGGACCCCAAGGCCTCTTAGGAGGAGACCCAGAACCTGGTGCAGTCCGAGATGCAAAGCAACGCCCAGATCAAAAACCTAATCCACCGCAGTCACCCGCTGAGTCGCGTTTATACAGACAGCGACTTGATTGTTCGTGGCACCCAGGCGCTGGCGAGGCCAGTCGACGTCTCGAGAGTTATGAAGTTCTTCAGCTCTCTTGGCGCCCACAAGGATGCGTCGCTTTCCACAGTGCTCGGCCTCAGATGCAGTTGCTGCGAGGACCGCCGCGGTAATTTGGGGTAAGAACCACAATGAGCTGACTGCTTCAGGCTTGCATTATAATTTCCAGCCGTGCTAGACTTGTGCCTGCCTCTACTGCGAGGGAGTCATAACTCATAAGGAATGACTGACACAGAAGGAGTCAGGGAAGGAGTCACTCTGAAGGATAAGTCAGTTGGCTGTTTGGGAGTCCGGTTGGGCACGAGAGGATGTGTATATGAACCCAGGACCCCCAGCATTTGGAAAAAAGAAGGAGAAAACTCAAGTATCTCTTGAGGCTCATCGGGCCCTACCAACCTACCTACCTACCTTAGTACCTACTAGGTCCCTACCATTGCGAGACGTGTGAGATTTCGTTTAACTTCGCCGGAAATTTGGGAAAGCACCGAGAGACTGCCGACCACATAGGTACCTCTAGCCAAAGAAAATGGGAAATATGTTCCACCCAAGACACAAAATGGCGACTTAACTTGGTGGTGCGACCTCTGCGACATTTGGTGGGTGGAAGAGTACGGCCTCATCCGGAGAAGCAAAGGTTCGTCCAGAGGAACGATTGTTCCCTTCACTCAACGTTACCGGCCCGTCAATATCCACTCTCAGTTTTCGTTACAGCACAATACCCTTCACCTTCAAGTGCGCTCCGTTGTATATAGAACGCGTTTCTCCGTTTGTTTAGACCTGTTTTTTTTTTTCCATCACCCAACACAAGGAGACACGGATAAATCTACCACTACTCCTCATTCTTTGCTACCGCCAACTAGGTCCTCAATACTGCTCCGGACACATTTCCAGGAATTCTCTACAAACAGTATCTGATCATCCAGGGCAGCCATAGTCAACAACCTAGCAAGATGAACCCAGAATACCCTCCTCAGAGCACCTCGCCTGCCGCTCGCTCCTCTCCGGCAATGACATCGGCGTCGCCTGACCTGCTGCTTTGCCAGACGTTCTACGGAACCAAAGATCCCGTCGTCTTTGACCGCGACGCCGACACAGTTATTCTGGTCGGAGACACCTCGCCTGGCGTCGTTGAACCTCCTCAACGCCTCTTCCAGATCCGCTCTTGCCATCTGTTCCTCAACTCCTCATTGTACAAGCGCCTCTTCAGCGGGAGGTGCATCAACAACATCCCTCGCACCGACGATCACTTGAGGTACTTCAAGATTACCCTTTCCGACGTCGACCCCGAGGCCCTCTTCTTGATACTCCGCGCCTGCCACACCGGCAAAGCGTCCATCCGCCCGTCGACGCCCAACATCCTCGACCTCGTGTTCCGGATTGCAAAGACGGCACACGATTTGGATTTTGACATCGGCATTGCAGATCCATCTTCCGACACAGCCACGCTGTCGCAGGCTGCGCAAGGATGGCTTTCGGAACAAAGGGACGATCTTGATGTCGACGAAGACAATCTGGTAGTCCGATGGAAGTTGACCAAGGCTGCTTTCTACTTCAGCCAACTGGATATCTTCACGCAGCTGAGCGTTGACTTGGTCAGGCGGCTGCCGGAGCACTTCTGGGTGTATTTGGCAGGAGTTACCCACCGCGACTTTAATATCCACGGCCAGCACCAGTTGTCGAGGGAGGAGATGGCCATCATTGGTAGGTCCAACCCTCTTATCCACTCCCCTCTTCCTTCGTTCTCTCCCACGAGCGCCAGCAACAACTAACACCAGAGATAAACAGATGACCTAGACAACTTTCCCTCCCCAGCCGTGCGACTTCTTTTCCTCTTTTACCACATCCTCTACAGCAACGCACCCTTCCCACCCTTCCGTGCTCCACTCCCTACCGTCTCCCAGCTTTCAGCCAGGGACGCCCAAGTACAAGAGTCCTCGGTCTGCACTTGCCCCTGGCTTCCGCAGTACTACGAGTCCTGGACGAGAGGTCTGGAACTCCACTGTCTGGACCTATTCACGGCAGTATTCGGGGGAGACGAGACCCGCTGCATAACTCTCCTCTTCAAGGCCATAGCGTGGGCACTTCGTCGTGGCGTGATAGCTAAGCCGTGGGATAGTTGCGAGGCGGGGGAGGAACCTGAGTGTGGCTTGGCTGGCGGCCGACAGGGACATGAGGAGAAGGCGAGGGAGTTAGTGAAAGAGCTGAGGAGTTGTTTGATTGCCTGGAAGTTGGATATCGAGAGGGATCCGGTTGAGGATTCTGATGTGGAAGACTCCGACAATGAGGATTCCGACAGACACCCTGGCGCTGAGAGGTACTCCGGGGTCAGGTACAACGAGTTGGAGGGCCGAAGGGCCGAGTACCCCCGTCCCGTGTACTCGCTCCCACCTGGAAACTTCAACTTTGAGCCACCCGATCTTCAGGACCGCGATATTGAGGACTTCCTGCTACCATGAAAATTCCGATCAAGGTGCAGGAGAGGCGTCGGACAGTCGACAGATTGGAGATGAATGGTGACGAGGTGAATTTGGCCAACGACCTTGGTGATACGATGCCAGACAAAAGCCTTGTTCGACAATAGGTAAATAAAGGCTATCTTCACACCTTGGCACCGTCTGGGAGAAGCGTCACTTCCACTGCTGTGGCAAACTTTGCTCAAGAAGCACAATGTACAAGATACAGCGCAGCTGGCAGACACCGCGGCAGAGTCGGCAACCACTATACTAAGTCCAGACTCCGCTGCCTCTCCAGCTCTCGAGCCTTTGAAGCCAGTCCGAATTAGTGATGGACAATACCGACTTGTCAAAGACCGTTGGACCAGAGTTTTCGAAGTCATCACTCCCTCAGGGCACACATTGCGGCCTTGATAACCTCAGCGGTGGCGGTGGTGGCTTCTCCCGCAGCAGCGGTGGTGGTTTCAGCAGAAATTGGAACAAAAGACGGAAGCTGGCAACATCATGAAAGTCGACAAGATCCAATTCGGTGTCCATTCCTTTGATTCCGCCATGCAGTACACTATTAGCACTTCTCGACTCAGCTTAGCACTCTTCAGCCGCGTGGAACCTTTCAACGCCACTTCTCTTTCTTTTGAACAACTGGCAATACCAACGTATGAATACCTATAGGTGTACTCCTTGTTCAACGCCAAATTTTGTACTGGGGACAGGTGGGGGAATATAGGAGTAAATAAGACAGTTTGGGTCGGACAATACGGTCCCAACGTTCAGGCAAAACCACCACAGATGGGCAGCGCAACTTTTCAGCAGGGGCAGGAATCATAGAGGTAATATGTTACATGGAAAGAAGAAAACTCACACAAAAGGAGAGAATCTTTTGCTCGAGGCGTACTCTGCTTGTGTAGGTCTTTGACCGTGGGACTGTTGGAGGAGAGGTAGTGCTCGATATAGAGAATCCAAGAAGGAAAGAAGGGAAATACAAACTATTTTCTCTAGCCAACCGAAGTGCTTTCAATCTTCTTGCGTTTGCTCCGGTTCATGGTATCCGTGATTGTCAATTACTGTCGCTCTGAGCCTCTCCTCCTCTGTACCAGCATGAATAGGTGATAATCTTCTGTGCCCCGTCTATATAATTGCAGCAGTAGTCGCAACCTTGCCGCGTCGATGTCCATGTCGTCAAGGCACAACTCGCCAAACTCAAGTCGATGGGTCTCCTGGTGTTCTCGGCCAGCTGGAGAGGAGTCGTAAAGCTCGTGATTGCTTGAGCGAGGTTCTGGGCTCAGAGACTGCAGAGTCCAAGGTCTCATGGAGGCGATCATGCGCGGAATTGTTCAGTGTATGAACTCGATGACTGGATCGTGAGAGCAATCTCCGTGGACGCCGTGAATGAAGACGTGGGAATTAATTCCCACGTTTCCTTCACGGTTCAGGTGATAGAGGAAAAGGACCACGGCGATAGGGGCAATATATGTACGTACCTACATACCTAGGTAATAAAAGGGGAGGTTGAGGGGTTCTGAAAGGGGGAAGGTCGAAGTGGAGGGAGTCCGTGATGGAGATGTTTCCTTTGAGTTAACTGAATGTAGTGGTTACCTACCTCTAGAGAGCATTCTAGAGCCAAATGATGGAGTGATATAGCAGATGGAAAAAGACGAAGTAGGTAGTTGAGGGTACTGGTATAAGTTGAGTTGAAAAATGAAGATGGAAAGTAGAACGAGAGATGGTGTCCCCTCGGCTCGATCCCGGTTTTGGACCACATGCAGATTCTGCAGCACTCGTCCGCATTAACGTCTCCGGCGTTGCAGGTCCAGCCGGCTTTGCATAAAAATGTGTGGACGCAAGCGGATTTGTACAGTAGAAGCACGGCAGATTTGCTGCAACTCGCGATGTAATTAGATCAATGAGTTGATGAGGCTGTTCAATGTGAGGTTGTACTTCTACTTCGACTGGGTTGCTGAAATACATCGCTGAAATGCGGGCACTTGGAAAGTGCTGTAACACCGGTGGACTGCGTACAGCACTCCTTGACAAGACCATCAAACCACCACACAAAAATAGATGGAAGTTCGCGTGCTCTGAAGCCGTCAGTGTAGTTGAAAACATCAAGGTATTTTGCCATGAAAAAGTTCTCTTGTGAAAACGAACGTTGTTGTTCGGAGATTTTGAGGCTCCGTCATGAGAGAGAGTGGGAAAGAGAGAGTGGGGTTCCACCGATGGCACTTAGATAGTTCATTATCTGCGCCTTCACGAACTTGGCGGAAGCTTCGATAGTGAGCTAACAGCGCTGCATCCTGTATGGTACCTAGGTGCTTGCCTGTTTTGCCGGTTCCACCAGCTTACGACGTCGGCGCCACTTTTGACTTCATGGAACTGGTCCTTCCAATTTCGAGTGATGACGACAGCGACAGCGACAGCGACAGCGACAGACAACATCATCATGCTCAACTGAACAAGACAATCCCATATCTGAAGACCAAGGGCCGAGCACCTACTTTTGAGCAACATCGCAACGTCATAACTCTGCAGACGTATCGCGCATTCCATGGCTCACCCCATCACCGATCACCAAACACAACAGTCACGCACTCAGAATGAACCACATGATGTTTTATCGTTTTTTTTGTTCTTTTCTATTTCTATTTACAAACCACCTCCACCTCCACCTCCCATCCAGTCCCGCCGAAGGACTCCCCAGCTCCATCCCCGAATGCCCAGGACGCACCCGGACAGTCCAGCGACGGAGATCGTGTTCCTCGAGAGGCCTCCGACGGAACTGGATAATCGATAGATCTTCCTGCTCCTTGTCATTCATGAGCAAACGCTGCTGCTGGAACCGTTAAGTTCGCGCTCTCTCAGCAGAGCCTCCGGCTTCCTCTTACAGGTGTGGACAAGGACGTTCTCCCCCCCAGTTCGGCGCGGAGAGCACCGCCGACAATGTCGGGAATAATCTTGACGTTCTGGACATGGCCAGTAGTCTCGAAAATCTGTCTCAAGACGTCCTCGGTGACGACCCTAGGGTCAAGGCCGCCAACGAAGAGAGCGCGCTTGTTCGGCCGGGGCGCCGCGCGCTTGTTCGGCTCGGGGGCGGCGCCCCGGCCGAAGGCATCTCAGGGGGACGATGAGAACCCATGCTCGAGTTGCCGATGAACCCGTGTCGGCTCAAGTTGCTGATGACAAGGCGACCGATGACGTCCCGCGGATGAAGTCATGAAGGTAGCCCCTGCTGCGACGGTCGAGGTGTACTACGCAAGTAGGGCGAAGACTGATCCCACCGAGGGTGAGGCAAGGAGAGTCGCCGCAGTTGTAGCACTTGGAGCCGTTGACGCAGTCGCCTATGACACTGCGATTAGCTTCTGTTGGTTGGGGAGAAATGGAAGACTTCAGGTGAACTCACGAGACTGGACTCGTTGCGAGGGAGTCGGCGGCTGATGACAAGGTCGTTGACGAACTCAAGCGAGCGGTTTCCTCTGTTGCTACACCTCCAGAATCCCAACTAGAACAAGTGAGCTGACGATCAAAGAGTGAGGTGAGATGAGATATGAAATGAACGTACGGGTATGCTTTTCTGGTTACAGGAGGGACCATTGTAGCGTCCCCGTCGGTGGTCCCAGTCACGGGCCTGGTGGGTACTGGGCCACTGTTGATGGTGGTCAGTACATGAGTTGAAGGCGATGTGAAGACGACCAAACATGAAATATCACTTACCCGACGGGACGCCGAGGGCGTTGGGGTTCAGTGGGGGGAAGATTCTTGTCAAGCCATGGCACCGATGACCCTAGGCACGAGACGTTAGCCGACAAGAAATGATGTCGAAGTGAGAGACGATAGAAAATGGATGAACGAGAAACAAAATGACGGCGAGTAAGGCCTCGATCAGCCTGGTTCAAGAACTACAAGAAAGGAAGAGAAGACGAAGAGCAGGATACGTACATCTTGAGGTTGAGGCCTTCTCCCTCGCGGGTGCTTTGGCCATAGCCATGGGAGGCTGCCCCCCTAGGGCAGGTCGGGGGAGGTTTGTGTTGGTGAGATATGAAGCAAGAGAAAAAGAAAAGAAGAGGAAGAAAGGAAGAAGGGAGGGTTTAAAAGGCTAGAGGTACCTATGTGGGAGAAAGAAAAAGAAGAGTGTGTGGGGCTACTGGGAGGGCAAATCAGGGTGGAGCCCTGCCTGCAGGACTGCATGAAGGGAGAAGTGACTTTGGTACTTCTCATGTCACCTGGCTGTGCGAGATGGCCGGAGCAAACCAGATGACGCCAGCCCTGGTTTTGATCAGACGATTTGAGGACTTCTGTCTTGATCCACTGCACAGTATGCTTTTACGGTGGTACAAGAACTGGCTTGGGATGATCAAGGCGAGCAAGTTGTTGAGAGGTTGTTTGCTTTCGAGATAGGATGATGAGAAAGAGGCAGGCCAGACCATTTCCTTGAGATATACCAAGATGAGGATCAAGTTTGGAGGAATCCAAAAGCCTTGTTGTTGTTCAGACGTGTCGACGATCCCAACCTCAAGGACCCCTTTGTGGGTCTGTGGCACGCCCCAACACCGGGAGTAGCTGGAGGATTGTCCCAGTTGAGGCTGAGTCTGTTTTCATTTGAAGGAAGACAGATGTGGTAGGGACTTCACGGTTGATTCTGAAGCTACACTGAATAAAGCCTCTCAATCTGTTGGCCGTGGGCTATTCCACTCGTAGAGGCAGCGCCTGACAATGTGACTGTTAGTTGTAGCGAGATTCTCGATCCGGTACCTAGTAGAGGTACCTCTAGTACCGGGTAACTGCGTGGGGGTGAGAGAGCAGGGATGGGGTCAGATGCTTGAACGGTCGCCAGCGAGTTCACTGAGCACTCGTGATCGGTGGCAGCAACCTTCGTGTTCCTGAACAGTGACCCTCCAGGTTGTCTTGTCTACCTGATTCCTGTCATCAACTTTTGGCCTTGTTCCAAGCGCGAAGTGATACCTCTACAACTTACCTCTACTTGCGGCAAGGCAATTTCATCAACCCAAGAAGACTTCAAGACAACAACAACCAAAACTCCACTTCGCATACCAGACTCGCCATCATGAAGTTCTTGACCTTTCTTTCCTTTGCGGACGTTGTCCAAATCACCACTTGGGACAAAGCCTTGCAAGCCGTTCTAAAACTCGATACTCCCCAAACCTTGCGCATCCGCCGCGACCGCTTCTCAGCAAGAGGACAGCGCAACCTTGTAACCACGCGCCACCTTCACGACGCCCTTGCTGAAGTCTCCAAGGAGTCTTCTCTTCTCAGAGCAATCCAGATCGCGAGGGACTCCCAAAAGAGCAGTGCTTCCGACAAACTTCACGATCAAGAGACTCGCTGATCACATCGCGAGCCGGACATCTTCCTCTTCAACCCCACTTCGAGGTAAGTCAGAAACCTCCCTAAATCACTTCGTTGTCTATTGCGCATATTGTGCCCGTTCTGTCTGGTTATGGAAGCGAGACTTCAGTGACTTGACAACGACAGCACGATGGCGACCCAGTGGCCACACAATACCAACTAGAGCTACCTCTACAAGAACGAACTCCCCAACTAACCCCCTTGTGTTACAGTGTTTCCGTGGATTACTCGCCGGATACTGGGCGCACTACATCGCTGACTATGGAAGAGACGTGCAAGACGAGGGCAGGCTGACTCAAGCACGAAACGTTCATGATGATAGCAGCAAAAAGGGCTCGAGGGAAGAAGAAGCGCTCGACTGTTTGGCAAGACTCGAGGACATTACACATGGGATTATGGACATAAGGTCAATTGGCGGTACATTGGGGCATGGTCAAAGGAAAATTCTGGCACGGGTGACTGGAAGAATGGCTTTGTTCGAGTCGGTTGGCAATGGGAGGTCAAAGGAGATTTCGGCAAGGGCCTGGCACCAACAAAGGACAAGACACATTTGCAAGAAATATGCAAATGAAGGACATACTTTGCATTTCGATGAATCGATGTCTCAGAAGATTTCATATAACCTATTCGCGTATTGATTTTAAATTCCGTGGTATTGTACTGTCCAAGTGTCCTGGGTGACTTGGGCCTGCCCCGCCAGGCACCATCGCGGGCCATGGACTGACATCGCGCACACATTTCCTCGAGTTTTCTCGCTGCACACAGTTGGAACATGGATTTCCAGAAGCAATCAGTTCATATTAGTTAGATCATTGCTTCATGGATGGAGGTAGTGACTGAGTGTCCCAGGCGAGACCTGTGCTTCGCCAGATTCGCCATCTGTGGACTGGGAGGACCACTCCCACTTCATGGGCTCTGACTTCAGAAGCAGTTATCGCATCAATCACATTTGAAGCTCGATCGCTCGTCCAAGGTATGTACCTAGGTTATAGCGGATTGTAAGAGCGATACACACGCGGGAGTTCGTCGTTTTGGACCCAATGTACAGGGCAGGTTTCCATCAAGATGAAGCCATCAGAAGGAGAAGAATTTTCAAATTTGAGGACATTATCGAACAAACAAAGACATATATCGTCACTCTATACTGTCTCGATGTTCTGGTGTATCAAGAGCGACAACAAAATGCTGCTTGTGGTGGTGATGATCGAGTGTCTGCGGGGGGACCAGCGCCACACTCGGCGATTTGGGTGCTGCAACTCTTTCGCATTCTGAACACACAGCTTGGAACCAAACGTGGAAAGGCTTCAAAAATACCTGAAGTCTCCTATGGGGAGCCCTGCAGAGATGTTGATTTTGTTTTCCTGGTGTTGTGCACACTTTCTGACGGGGCGGAAGCCTGGCGTCGCGGTTGCAGTTGGCCATGATGGACTATCGCTTTCTCGCATTTTCGCAGTAAGAGAAAAATGACAACGATCTTTGTCTCAGTTGTACTCGTAGAGGGCGCTGTCTCCAATGTCTAGCACTCCGGGTAGATTTTCTGTCCCGCCATGAAGTCCAAACAATCAATCACGATGCCGTTCGCGATCGCTTCTTGACTGTCGAGTGAGCCCCATGGAAACGAACAAGAGAGAGAGTCATAGCAGCGTAGATGGTCGAACAGTTAGCGGCTGGCTCGCAATCTTGATATCATCCGTCTACTTCCACTTCTCATTTCCATTCCTTGTGCTCTCTTTGGCAATCCCGTAAACCCAACCAAGGGCCCGGCCAGTCGGGTGATCTTCCACTTCTCCTTCCAGATATCACATCTCTACAAACGTGCATCAAATTGCTCTCAGACATCTCCCATAACTGCACCGCCTATCTCAATAACTCGTCACCCCATGCTCTTATCCAGGGCAGGTACTCAGGTCCCTTCGGTGATTTTCTTTCCATTTCCTTCCCCCTCACTTCTAGGCTCCCCTCCCCACCTCAGGTACATTGGTACTTCGTCTCGATCAACTCCCTCGCCGTCCTGCCCCCCATCGGTCCCGAGCGGACACAAGGATCCACTCTGGCTAGCGCTATTATCATTGTGAGCTGTGGCATCGTCCTGTTTGTAGCCTGATCTTGGCGGAGTACAACCTCCGGGGATGCGAGGAAGTTTGAAATGAAGATGACTGTGATTCCCGAGGATAACCGCGTCGAAGTTTCAAACGCAAAGGGCTTCAAGTGGTGCGGACTTGGTTGGTTCCTTCCGTAAGGTATTCATGCTGTTGAAGAAATGACGACCGTCGTTCTCTACGGGATCTGATCTTCTCATGGGACCATTTGTCATCCCGGATACACTCTGGACGAGAGGAGGAAGGGACGAATGGGCAATACACAAACTTCACTTCCACTTCATAGCACACAAACTTCTCTCCGGAGTCTAATGAACTGATTTTACAACTGGCCAACAAACACAAGCTTCTCGATGAGAACGCATCTTAGGGCGAAATACTGTTCCCGGTGTCATCCAAGCTTGCTGTGAGCGCTTCAGTACCTCTACAGTAGAAAATGCAAACACATTCCGTCCCAGAACCCAAAATTACCTTGCCAGCCTCACAGACTCGAGGCGGCCTGGAATATGCACCTTCCCAGCCCAGACCGGTCGGGTATCCAGCAGAAGTCACCCGTTTGATCATGAAGAGGGGTTGGAGAAGAAGACAACGGGATGAACTGCTCTTCTTCTATTGTCGAGCTCCTTCCATCGACTCACTTCCTGAGCTCTGATTCGACGAAAGGGATGGCATTATCTGCATGGTCTCCATCTCGATGCTATTGAGGTGCTCGTGTGACGTATTCTGTGCCGTCTGGAAGTCAAAAAGATCGAACGATGGGAGTCTGGACTGCAGTATTGACGTGATCAAAGTACCAGTGCCCAGCCTCCTTCCTCCACCGTGATTGCTTGATAACGCCCCAGGGCTATTGACTCATCGACAGTTGATTGGTCTTGATGGGTTAAGAACCTCGATAGCCTCTTGCCTCGTCTTGTCCCAGTGACGTAGCTCGTCTGCTCCGCAATTTTAAATCTCGGCTCAACAGACCTCCTCTGCCGGTCCTGCCTGTGGGTCGGAGAGTTTTGTGCGTGTCCCAGTTGGCTATATTGCTGTGCCTTCCGCCAAACTCTCCGCCCCAAGAACCCCTCAACTCTCGGGACGATTCTTTTCCTCGCAGTTCATATTTGTAACGCAGAGCTGAGAACATTTGTGGCTTGCTTTCTCGTCCCATCTTCGTTGTTTCGCTTTCTTTCCCCTGACGCACAACGGTGTGGCTCAACAGACGATGCCTCTTTCGAGTTGTGGGGCAAGTGGTCCTCCAGAGGGCTATAAGAACCCCCCTCCCCTCCTCTCTTTTCCTCCTTCAACTTCTTCCCCCATTCAACTTTCTTCACACGACAAGTCTCTTCTCGCTCAAGCTTCTCGGCTCTGTCTTCGCGGACTCTCGAAGCACAGTATGACCACTCAGAAATCATCGGCTTCACTGTCATCAATAGTAAGTTGACCATCTCTTCTTTCACCGACGCACATTTATTTCCATTATGATGAGGGCACTCAACCGTTACCGAGTACAAATCTCGGCGGTTCTCATGGCCTCAGACCTAGCTCGTGAAGCTAGCGTTTGGAAGGCATGAAGATACACCTTGCCATCGCGGGGCTTCGGCCTTCCCACAGTGCCTTTCCCTTATCCTGACTTCACCATGCCGTCACTACACTCGACATCTCTCCAAACTGTCACTCCAAGTTTTCTTTTTTGCGCAAATAACGCGCTATGTCTTGCTTTTTACCCCCTCCCTTGTCACTTCACTGGGACCGCATGGCATTCTGAAAGGAACACACTTACAATTTTTTTTCCTTGCACTCTACATGACTTCAGTCTGCTAACAGCTCGAGATGTACAGCTACTGGTCAACGACATGAGCATCAGCCCCATCAGCCCTGGGAAGTACAAGGCACCAGGTATGGCATACTCCATCATTTCACCTTGTTTCTACCACCACTAACCTATGACACAGAACAACCACTCCAGTTGTGTCGGGGCACGTTGCACATCGCTGCTGTCCGTTGACTCACTGCGCGAGTTGAATGCCGTTCGTCGGTTATCTCCATGTTCTCGGGCTTGATCAGTTCACGTTCACCCGCCGGCCTTCATCACGATGGCTCATCGAACTGAACCTTCGCACATTTCACACAACGCAAGACTGGACGTGGACTTGCTCTCTCAGCTTCATGTCTCAGCATCCCCTGGCAATGTCACAACTTGCAAATCATCAAGAACCAGCTGTACATCCACCATAGCAGCCGCCTCAGCAGCACCCACAGCACCAACACACACTGCTCATGGTTCCGACCATGGACACAATCTCCAACCCATCATCGGCCAAGAAAAAACAAATCATCACACCTTTCCGATGAGCCAGATGGAGTCCTCAGTCTTCTTTCAGTTCAAGATCAACAACCCACCGGTGTGGAATTTGACAGAATTGGCATCTCTCCCTTTTCATCTTCTTTACAGAGGCGATCGTGCTTCGGTGGCACACCTTCTCTCTCAGTGAATCACTGAAAGTGGGCTCAAATCATTCACAAGCCACAGCCTTCTCGTCCATACACCAATGCAGAGCGCTTCTGTGTATGCAGCAAAGGCCTGCCCAGTCACTGGTTCAACCCACATCATGCCAGACTGCCGTGGACTTGCGGAAGGAGGAGCGGAGGAGAAAGAATATGAGGATCGTTTTCAAAAGTTACAACCAGCCGCAAGTCTCTCTTCCATCAGACACCAGCTCTTCACATCACATCTTGTATCCCCACCGTCTTCGAGAACCACGTCCTGGGCATGACGTTAAACTGCCTATCGTGGTCATTTCCACAGACCACCATGTCCACCATCCATGGACACAAGCACCACAACAACAACCGCACCCCGCATCAACAGCCTACCCAACAGCCGTCCGGTCTACCAGGGCCTCATCCCAACCCGTGGATTTCACAGACAACCACTGAGGAATCTACTCAGCATTCTTCCTCTGCCCAGCCGCAAGCTCAAGGCCCGAAACTTCTGGCCCCTTTCATCAGGGGGTCAGCAAGTGGGCAGCCTCTGCGAGCTGGGCTTGGGACCGCGACGGCTGTGACTCCGGTCCACCAGGCATCCATGCCAGTTTCGGTGTCTTGACTTCATCGGTCGACACTGATCCGATCCATCTTGACCACATCACACTCAACTTGTGATTGTGATCGCCCAGCCTGCGAGCTTAAGGCCCCCAAGCAGCTCTCCAATCAACTTGGGAGTCTGCGGGCAGCGACCGCAGGCTGGGCTTGGGACCGGAGGTGGGCATTTAGATGTTGTGTTGTGGTGGTTGTATTTGCCGGTCCAGGGGCGTTGCCCGTGTGATTGTCGTTCCGGCGACATTGGGGTGCCCGCTTGATTGGGGTGGCCGGTGCAGGGCGTGCAAGAGGAAGAGGGAGCGCGATCCACGATGCGGAATTGTGGAATATGGTTGGTGGACGGGGCGGGGGCCGACAAGATTGTTAAGAATTGGAAGAAGGGAGGAGAGGGGGGAGGGGGAGAAGTTCGAGGGGGGAGGGAAAGGGGAGAGGGGGAGGAGAAGTTCGATGGGGGAGGGAGCATGATTCAGAATGCGGAATTGTGGAATATGCATGGCGGAGGAGGAGAAGTTCGAGGGGGAGGGCAAGGGGTGAGGGGGAGGAGAAGTTCGAGGGAGGAAGGGGGAGGAGAAGTTCGAGGGGGGAGGGCGAGGAGGAAGAGGAGAAGCATGGGGTGTGTGCGTGGTGGGCGTGGAAGTGGTGGTTGTGGTGGTGGTGTTGGACATGCCTTTGGTCTTCGTGGTTTGCTTTGCGGGCGGTAGCATGGCTCCTTCGCTGCTCCCCATGCGGTGGGTGAATTTGTCTGAGTAATGTAGCGGGGGTGCGGACGACGGAATGTCCGCTGTCCGGGCCCTGGAGTACCTTCAGGACATGGGGCGTACAGGGCCTGGACACCCCATTTGTCTCTTTTTTGGATAGGCAGTTGGGACATTTGGTAGCGAATTTGGGTTGCGCATGTGGTTGAGGATTTGGGTTGGTCATTTGGTTGAGAACTTGGGTTAAACATTTGGTTGAGAATTGGGTTGAACATTTGGTTGAGAATTTGGGTTGAACATTGGACTGGGGGTGTTCTGTCGAGAGGTGCTTTGGATATGCGTTTTGGATATTGGGTTGAACATATGGGTGGACATTTGGTTGAGCATTTGGTTGGAGATTTGGGTGGACAAGTGCTTCAGATGTGTGGTTTGGACAGCATAGTTGGTTAAGGGCTTTGGATGAATATTTCGGATAGAGGGCATAGCGTGGTTGCATTGATGGCGTTGTGGTTTTGCATGGGAAAGACGGTTTCGGCGGTGGCATAGAATGGAGTTGGATGGCCTTGGACATGGACTTTGGATATGGGCCTTGGAGTGGTAGTATAGTGGCAGCATAGTTTGACATTTAATCGTTTGGATACTTTCGTTGTGCCTCATTATGCGTGTGATGACCATGTCATATGTCTTTCACTTGGCGACTGTCTGTGATGGCACTAATCCGTGTGGTGTTTGTTATAGGTAACCTGTGCCGGATTATGTTTGAGCATTTCACAAATCTTGACGATGACGGCTCTCAATCGCTGGACTGGTATCATGTCTTGGCTCAGTCCTGATGAGTCCTTGAAAGCACATAGATCCAAGGCAAGAGGATGTCTCCTCAATTCCAACAAGCGCTTATTCACGATATGACCTCGAGGCACCGTTGTAAAGACAGAACTCGCCAGGTTTGTCGGTTGGAATAGTAACAATAGAAAGTCTCTACCAAGAACGAAGTAATGCATGCCCCTAAGCTGGGCCGCAAAAGAAAGAAAACGTAAAGTAGCCGTGCTCTTATGAAGCAAAGAAGACGGGAGGATGTGATAAACGCCATAGACTTGACTTTGCCTACCTCTAGGTACCATCCAGGAGGGCTAAGAAAGATAGGTAATAGATAATAATCCGTTATTATTATCATTGTTTTCGAGGAGATATATTAGGTAGGTACCTACCTCTAGGTACCTATGAAGAGCGGTGGTCCTGGACCATGAACAACGTTTGCCATCGGGGAGGATGAACACACAGAAAGCAAGAATCGATCTGCTTGGTGCAGGGAAGGACGACATAGCAGGAATATCAGGTAGCGCGGATCTACCATACAAGTTGTGGAGTTGAGTTGAATGGAAGTAGTAGTAGAAGTAGGTGAGCAGACTGGATAGGTAGATACCTCTAGGCAAGTAATACTATCCGCGCCTTGCAAATCTGCACTCTTAGAGGTATGGGTATTCACGATGGGAATGGACCTCTGCCGCTTAGCAGTGAGGTGAGCTAAGTCCGTCACATATCCTCGCTTTGCTATGTCTGTGTAGGTCGCTTTTCGTCCTCTGTGCGCAGCCGTCTTGAAACTTGGAACTTCAAGGTGTCTGGACTCTGGACTCTGGAAGTGGAACTGGAAGTGCAAGTAGAAGTGGGAGTGCAAGTGGGAGTGCGTTACCTTACCTAGTAAGGTACCTCTCACTAGGTAGGTGGTGCTAACATGATCAACGAGACGGTTCACATGGCGCTTATTCTGCTGTTGTGGTACAGTACAGTACAAGATTGATGCTTGATCCTCGCTGCTCAATGAATTAGCGGAGTCTGGAGTTTGTGGACGTTCTTGTGGCTCCTCTAGCTCCCTACCTAGAGGTACTCACCTAGGGAGGCGGAACTAGGTTGGGACTTGGGAGTTGGGAAGCCCCTGAATGGGAACGAACCTACCTAAGTGGAGATTGAATGGAGTTCAGTTAGTCTTAACTCTCGAGAGTTCGTGGAGTCCGTGGAGTCAGGGTAGTCAGTCGTGGAGTTATGAGGGTTGGAGTTCGTGGAGCCGTGAATCTGGTGGAGTAAGTCAGTCGTCTGTCTGTGGTTGCTGGTTCGCTACACGGTTGCTGGTTGCCATGGTGGTGCTATGTGGTCTCGGTGATAAAATGTTGACCGTTTTCTTATGCCCGCTGGCAGGTAGTGTAGTAGTGTTCATTACCGGGGTCTGGCTGGTTGTTGTTGTTGTTGTTGGTGATGCCAAGTCCCACCCCCCTTCCTCCCCTGCCGTGCATACCGTACCTGATCTTATCTCCTTGCTCTGGAATAAAGTGGACGGTGTATGGAATGAAGATGGAAGGAATGAAAACAATGGCATGATGGCATGATGGGTGCAATCGGTGAGGTAGCATAGCTGCATAATTGTGAATATGTCCCAGGGGCAGAGGCAAAGGGTCCGCCGAGAGTGTGGTTAGCGTGGTTAGCGTCGTTAGTAGCGCTGCGGATTTCCCCCCTTGGTGGTGTTGTTAGTGTACTGGTAGTGGATGGGGATTTCCGTCTATTGCCGGCATTTCAATATGGAATTCCAATCCAACGGTTCCCTTCCGTTGTTATTCGGTGTGTTCATCAAAAAAGTTTTGATGATGGCGCATGCCATTGAACCCTTCCCGCAAAAGCCATGGACGGACGGGTGGACAGGCGGCGGCTGAATGTCCCCCGGCCTCCCCCCTGGACCTGGACCTGGACCTGGACCTGGTCGGTAGCATGAGCATGAATACCTTACCTCTAAACAGGCACGACGACTGGAGACAGTTTCCTCTCACCGATCTCACCGATCAATTCCAAACTCATGCCATGGTCTCCGCCTTGATGGGAGAATTCCCCATCGACTTTTCCACTTTTCACTCATAATCCGGAGTTTTTACCTTTTAGCTTCCCGCTCATTGCTAAGACGCCGGGCCGCGAAAGCCGTCAGTTAGGGTATGTGGGTTCGGGGTTCGGGGTCGGTGACGGGGTCGATGTCGGGGTCGATATCGGTGATCAGGGACGGAGGCTGGGGGGTGGTGGCCGGGTGAGGAGCTTAGCGGTCTTTACCCCAGTGTGGTAAGCTGTATATAACTAGTCGAAATATAGTTCAAATTTCGTAGCAGTAGATACAAATGAACCTACTAGAATCCCGTATAATAAATATCAACTGCTTATCTAATCAACAGCTCAGACAATTGCCAACAGCTAGTAGATTTGCTGGTTGACAATAACAACTATTTGCTAAACTAGCAGCTGGTAGTCTTAATAGCTGACAATAACAACTGTTTGTTATATTAATAGATAGTTAAGATCTTAGTATATTAAATCAACCAATTGAAATATTAATAAGTATAATATAATTTATAAGACTAGCTAATAAAATAATAAACTACATTGTAGTCCGTATAAATAATTTATAATTAACTATATTAATAATTTACTTTTAATGTTAATTAATAGATTAAATAGTTAATAAATTAAGTAACTAATATATATAATAATTAATAAAGCTAGCTAGTAATAAAAGTAATAGTAATTCTTAAAATAGGTTAATATATTTAATAGAAGTAAAAGATAGTAATTAATATTCAAATTTATAAAAAGTTTAAATTAATAATTGTAGCAATTATTGAATAAGGTAATAATTATTCTTGTACATAGTTGTCAAATTTAGCAGAAGTAAAGAAAATAGGTTATTAATATTTGCGGTTTCTAAAATCTATTAAGTATTTCTAATTGAATATATAAGTAGTTTATAAGGTATAAGCAATTTATAGGGTATAAGCAATTTATAGTATAAGTAGTTTATAGGGTATAAATTATTTATATACTATAAATTAGAGTTAACCCTAATCCGGACGTTGGATATATAGTTATATATAGTATTATAATTAATATACTAATACCGCTTATATTTGAATTAGAATACTAGTATATTATTACCCGCCCAATTTGTCCGTCCTATACCTATTCTAACTCCTACTATTCTAATTCCTACTACTCTAACTCCTACTATTCTAATTCCGCTCAATTGCTTAAATAATATACTTAATTTAAATAAATTATACCCGCTAATCTACGAACAATAGTTAGCTTTCGGAGGTAAACTCTATTCGTTCGTTCATTTATATCTACCGACGACCGTTATTATTGTCGGATATAGTAAAGGGCATTATATATATCTTATTACAGTCGAATATAGGTAGACTAATAATCTCCTATAATAACTCTCCAGGCGTAACGGTTATATTAGTATCTACGCCGTCCGGGTTAGCCTATTATATAAATGGTAGTCCCGTTAACGGCTTGTAGCTATCGGTAATAACCGGCTTTATAATAAGGAATATAAACTCTAGTATTCTTAAATATACCCCACCTCCTCTATATAAAATCGATTTTCCTATAGTATAGTTTTAATTAGTACTATACTAGGGTATAGTAGTCTACGGACAATTATTTAAATAATTCGTTGAATTTTATAGAGCGTACTATTAGGGTTATTAGTATATATACCGGCCTTTATATTATATATTATAATATACTCTAAGCGAGCGCGCTTAGTAACTTTATACTTAAATTCGTTAAGTCGCCTATATATAATATAAGCGCCTTTATAGAAGACGCATCGGCGATTAACGGCGGTACTAGCAAATATTAATTAATAATTAGTATTAAACTATTCTATTCTTATAGTCTTAAAACCGAAAAGAGATAGAGAGTCCGGTTATATATACGTACTTATTATTAAACGCTACCTTCTTCTACTATTTAATTATTTAATTACCTATTGCTATAACGTTTTAACTATACTCTTCCCGGTATACTTTCTATAATATTTATTTAAATACCGAAGTTATTTCCTACTTATAAGTAAGAAGGTATCGGGCGAGGCAAGCATTCCTATTTAACCGTACTAATATTGAAGTATTAATATAATTAACGTTAAATATAATATTAGTAGACCTAGAAGGATCTTTATTATTATTTATATTTTCTAATTAAATATCCATTGTATATATTGGACAAATTTTAATAAATAATATTGGTACTAACTTTATAAATCGGCGAATATAAGTAATTATTTTAGGTTTGTTATCCTCGAAACTACTAAATAGAAGGAAGCGAATTATTTATATAAAATTCTTATATAGTAAATAATCCCTTTCCGGTTTACGATAGTTTTACTTTGTAACTATAATCTTCCAAACCTTATTGTATAATATATATTAGTACTATTTATCTAGCGTTACTATTCGCCGTCGGTATATTCGATAAGTACTCTTATAGCGTACTAAATCGGTACGTATATAAAATTCATTATAGTATAGGTTCGTATAGCTATAAGCTACGGCGTTATTAAAGTCGGTAGAACGTAGTATTAATATTAATGTAGCGCCTTAACTTATACGGAGCTACTATCCGAATCGAAGTATTGCGTTAGTACTACGTCTAATTACCTATTTGAATATTGTTGCTAATTATATTATATTTATACTATAGGTTATCGCTAGTATAAATATTAAATTAAATAGTATATTGGTAGGTGCGGTAGTAGATATTATTAGTTGTACCTATACGCATTTTTACTTGTACTAAATAAATGAGAGTATTAAAAACGCTAATAATATATTATTATAATATAAATATTAATTATAAAATAGCAACCAGTATAAACGAAAATGAAAAGACTTCGGTTGGATTTATTTATTTACTTATACTTTAATTTACTAAGTAGTATTATTAATAGCGATATAAATCTATATTAATAAAAGACTTCGAAGTAGTAAAGTCCGACGTATATATTTAGTCGTACGCTTTATTGATGGAATTTTACTATTTTTTAAACGATAAAAAGTGTATTAATATTAATATTATTAGTAATAATATCGTCCTCGATAACGTATATAATACCGGTTGGTTTATCCGGGGCATTGCTTATAATTAATATCGCGGGGCTTATTGTACGAAAATTGATTTGAAAACCGGTTTATAATCCAATTAGTACTATACTACCGTGTTTCGATAGTCCAGCGCATTAACGGCTAGTATTAGTAGTAGCGCTACCCGGTTTAACTTTTAATATAGAACGAATAGCGGCCTTATATAATAATTAGTATAATCGCCTATTTATCTTTATAGTCGTTAAAAAGTATTAGTATATCTATTACTCCGGTGTAAGTCGGATAGCCGATAGTAATTCGTTCGCCCTAATAATATAAGTATAGATTATTATTAAAATATCGACGATTAACTAGTAGGCTTCGATATGCTCGGCAATTATATAGTCGTACAATAATTTACTATTATATAGCGTATTACAATCGAATATAATATTTATTTTACGAACGAATAGTACTTTTAAATTAATATCTTAAAGTTATAATAGACAAATAATTATTATAAGGACTAACTATCGAGTATATTCCTATAAACTATATATTTTAATATTGCCTAGTGTTTATAGGCGTTGCTAACTAAGGTAGAATAGTATTTACCGTAGAATATAATAATATTTAATAATAGAGTTAAACTTTATTACCGTTTCGATAAATATTTAATATACGCTGTAGGTTATACTATTAAATTCGGAATAAGTAAAATCGCTAGGTCGACCCCGGATTAAATCTAACGCCGGTATAATCTAGTATACTACGGGGAAATTGAGGGTAATATTGTAATCGGTTCCGAACTTATACTTTTCACCAATATATCGCTTACTGTTTATTTCCCATTACAATTATAGTATTTCGAAATAACTTCGAACTTTCTAAATATAAGCTATATTGAAATTACCTCATTAGTTTGAAAGAACTTTACAATCGTAGTATATAAAGTTGGCTACGAGTTTAAGAATACTACTATTTTCGTTCTATTGGGGTATATTGCCGGTAAATATTAATATTAGCCTATAAAGTAGGATCTACTAAACCGTTAGTTAGTATATTAAACCCTACAATTATATTAATACTTTTACTAACCTATTTACTATATATAGTAATAATATATCCTCTATTAAGTACTATTAATAGCTTAAGAGCCCCTATTACCTCCTAGAAATTAAATACGTATAGGCCGAATATAATAGGTAAAACATTGATCTATTTAATATATTTATACCGAGGAAGTACCGCTACTTAAATATAATAGTCTATTAGCAATTTGGTTATTATTTAATATAATTTAAAATTATCGTTATAATTAAATAATAGAAAAGAGTAAACTTTTCCGTACTTTTAATAAACGAACGTATTAATTAATTCCTATCGACTAAATTCAAGGACCTTAAATATATTAAGGACTAATAATACTCTATATATTAGTAGTAGGGCTTTCTTAATATTAAATAATACCCTACGGATATACAATCGTAGTATATAGATAATATTGTTATTGAATTTTATATAACTACTAAATAAATAGTCGAATTTAATATCTACTAATCTACGTCTACGGACTTTCCTCGGGTCGATATATTCTATTGGATCAACGGTTAGAATTAACTCTCCAAATACTATATCGTCTATCGTTATTGGATTAATAATAATTTCTTCGCCGGCCTTCGAATTCAATATTATCCGAACAATAATAATACGCGAAATAAATAGTACGATATTACCCTATTTAATTATATATATTATAAATAATATTAGTAGTATATTATTAATTAAATTAAATTAAGTAATACTTAAAAACCTCGAAGAGTCCCTCTAATCGCGGAAAACCCCTTAGACCTAACTATAATAAAATTAGACTAGATTCCGTCTATAAAACCTATATTTAATATAAGTATACTCGAATTCGACAATATCGCTAGGGAAGATAGGTTAGGGTATTAATACTAATATAAATATTATTTCTAAATAGAATATAAATTCTCTATTCATTGTACGAATAGAGCCCGCCTACTAATTACTATACTATACTTCGGAAGGACGATCCACTAAATTAGCCAAACCGAAATATATCCGCGATTAAAGGGTGCTAGACTAAATAAATCGACGATATATATTAATCGGATCGATAATATATAAATCTTAGGTAGGCTTTTCCCCCTTTAATTTAGCGTTAATTTAATAGGACGACGATAATTTATTTAGGTTTAAAGTAAGCTACTTAACAATACACATCTTAATATATAGTATAGCCTTATATACGCAACGCTTTAATATCTCTAAAGATAGTAGTATATTATTAATATCAGCGCTATTAATATTAGAATCCTTCTTTAATATCTTTAATAAATTAAATTATATAGTATATTGTAGCTTCGTTACTATTTGGTTAATATATATTAAACCCTACCCGAATTAAAAGTTGGATAAATTAGTATACTGACTATAATCGAATATAATAGGTTCGGACCTTATAAACGGAATATTATACGGAATATCCGGCTAAGTATCTATATAAGTAGTAGCGGATATAACCGAGACTTCTACTTCGATTTCCTTTACTATCTCTTTTATACCCTCGGCTTTATTATTATAATTATCGATAGGGTCGAAATAGTCGATAACGGTAGGAAGGTCGGCATCCTTATCGTTATTATCTTAGGGTATATCGTTAAACTAATAAATACCGCCGATTATAATTTGGATCAGCCTTTATACTAATAATTCTTCTACCTCGGTATCCGACTCTACCCTATAATCCGAATCGGCTAGAATCTATATCTACGATTATTAATATTCTATTAAACGTATATAATTACTCTACGACGAGCGTCGACCGACTTATATTATTAATTGAACTACTATTTTAACTTTAACCGCTACCGGGGTTGAAGGGATTGGAGATATTAAATATAATTGCTATATCGTCCGATAACGCTTCGATTGGATTAACTTTAGAAGGAGACGAATTAACAGCTAAGTTCGTAGGGTTAATAGGGTCCGGCTTATTATTAGAATTATTATTAGAATTATTATTAGGATTATCGCTAGAATTATTGTTAGAAGGATTTCTATACGGTTAATTTAGACCGCTTATTCGAGGATACTATAGCGGACGCTAATTATCGTTATCGTTGTTATAAAGTCTCTTACTAACTGTAGCTTTATATTTGGCTATTGTATATATACCCCTAAACTTTACGGTTCGACCTATAACTATTATACGTATAATAACGAATTAATTTGGAGTATAACAGCGGGTTCGTATTGGTCGATAGTTGAATTTAATAATTCAATCGGAGGATGCTATATTTACTCAACGAATAGTAGTAGGGTAGTAAAACGAAAGTAGACAACTAATAATAAGATTCGTAATAATTGTAAGATAGAACGAATAATAATTTATATTATTAATAAACGTTGAACGAGTAGTACTATTAGTATCGATTTCAATTAACGGCGAATATTAGTAGTAAATAATATCGACGACCGCGGGGCAGAAGTAAATTAAACTAACGTTTACTATAGTAGACAGTAACGAACTAATACGTTACTATACGACAGAATATCGACCGGACTTATCCCGGCCTATTACCGGTATAACTAAATACTATTTAGTATTATACAATATAAAAAAAGAGTGCCGGATTGTAACGTTACTACTACTATAGGCTGTATACTATTATTAATAGTACGAATATTAACCGTTATACTATACTATAATTCGACCGTTTGTACTTAATCCAACCAACTATACTACAATATAACTTACTTAATAGAACGACCGGAATTTACTAAATTCTATATTATAATATAGTAGTTAATTAAATACGTTATATTACGAACGGATAATCTAAATTTAATTAAAGGAGAACGAGCGGGTTGAATTTATAAGACTAAAAATCTGAACTAGGGCGGACGCCAAAAACCACACAAAATTATATCACACTAATAAGCCCAGACTATAGTAAGTAAATAAATAGTATTTATATTATTATTATTATTATTATTATTGTTATTATCGTCGTTATTATTGGAGGCGGAGGCGGAGGCGGAGGCGGAGGCGGAAAGAAGGAGAGAAAGAGAGAAGGGGAGAAGAGAGGAGGAGAGAAGAAAGGAAGTAATAAGGGAGGAGGTAAAAGGGGAGGAGGGGCGGGATTATAAATCCGTACTAGGGGGAGGGCGCCTAATCTTCGTACGAATTATTATACTTAATTAATATTAATCCTATTTAAATTGCTATAATATTTAGTATTAATACTAATAAAGATTAGTAATATTAATTGAACTTACCTAAATTAATTTAAACCTCCTCTTCGTTCTTCCGCTTAGGACCCGACTATCTACGGCCGAAACGCAAAAATAGTACCTTAAAGTAGTTAATAGTAATTTCGGCGAACTCTAACTATATAATAATATTAGTATAGTAGTTTATTATATCGACTAATACTAACTTAAGTAATACTATTTAATATATTATATTTACCCAGCTTTTTAGCGAAATTATTCTAATAACTAATAGCTACTAGCCGCCTAATTTTATTATAATATTTAGGGTCTATCTTAGCTTCCCGCTAATCCTACTCTTTAGTACGGATGTACAGTATAATTTTATACGCTATTAAATTGAATATTTCTATAAGTATAATATTAGCGTTTATATAAAATACTATTTACTAATAAGTAAATTATAATTAACCTTCTATATAGAATTTACCTAAAGGGTGGGAATTAGTATAATCGACCCGATTATATATCTAAGTAAAAACCTTAAAAAAATTCTTAAGAGAAAAAATTTAGTCGGTACGGTTATAGATATAATCCTTATTGTTAAAGTTAGCGGAGGGGTTTAGAAGTACCTAATGTTCGGGGCAGTCGGCCTAAGTACGAATAATTATTTAAAATAATAAATTAATATTAATTAAAGATATTCTAAATATAATAATAAATAATAAAATAATAATAATTTACTTTTATCTTATTTAAGGTTTACTATTTAACGTTCTTCTAGGCATCTATTAAAACCTCCTTAGTATTAGTATACTCCGTAAAGTAAGGATTAATACCTAAGTAGACGCTACTAATAAACTAACTATATATTTTTCTTAGTAAAAAATATCGATATTGTTATTTAACGTTTCAATTTATATTATACGTATATTCCAGGAAATAGTAGTAAAATAAAAAAATTTGCTATGCAGCCTTATTCTTAAATTTATTAACCTTAGTTTACTTATTATTAATTATATTATTAATAGTTAATTAGTCCTAGGTAGCCGAAAAATTATTAAGATTTCGAACTAGGGCCTTTACCCCCTTCTTAGTATATTTATTACCCTTACGGGCCTATATACTAGTTTGCGAAGCTAAAAGCTCCGTCCGTCTACCCTATATAATATCTATAGTAAATTAATTATCCTTCCCTAATAAAAATATATTTAATTTTTACTAACTTCTTTAATTAGATCTATTATACAATTAGCCGGGGGGGGGGGGGGGGGGGGGGGGGGGGTAAAACTAAAGTATAGTTAAATATAGGAGGACAAAATCGGGAAAATAAAATATAGATAGGGAAAAGAAAATAATAAGTATAGAGAGAATTGGAGATGGATAGGGAAAATAAAGTATAGATAGGGAAAAGGAAGATAATAATAGGGAAGAGAATACTAAGGGAATAGGAGATAGATAGGAAAAAGAAAAGTATAGATATAGGAAAGAAAAATAACGATAGGGAAGAGAATATAGAGAAAATGGGAGATAAATAGGGAAAAGAAAAGTATAGATAGGGAAAAGAAAAGTATAGATATAGGAAAGAAAAATAATAATAAGGAAGAGAATGCGGAGAGAACGGGAGATAAATAGGGAAAAGAAAGTATAAATATAAAAAAGAAAATTTATAACGAAAAGTAAATCCTCTAGCTTATTTTCGCTAAGTTAGCCCCTAAATATTCTAACCTTCTTTTTACCCTTAGTTTTCTTACTACCTTCCTCCTCTTTATCCTCCTCCTCTTTATTTTCCTCCTCTTTATTATCCTCTTCCTTATCTTCCTTTTCCTCTTCTACTCTATCTATTTTAATGCTAATTTTAGTAGCTTCTTTCTTATAATTATCGAACTACTTTCCAAATTCGATATCCTCTTCCTTCTTCTTCTCCTTCTATTTCTTCGTTTTCTTATTCTTATAAATAAATTATTCCTTCCTTTCTTTAATTATTATATTCCGCGTCTTATTCTTTTTTTTCTTCTTCTTATCCTCGTTGTCTTCGTCCTTGTTATCGTCCTCGTCCTTATCTTTATCCTTATCCTCCTTCTTACCCTTCTTCTTTCCCTAATTAATAGGAAAACTATTATCGTTGGAATTATCGTCCGCTAAATCGACTATTCTTAGAATTTTAGGCTTTTTAACTATAGTTTTACCCTTACCCTTACTTTTCTTAGTATTATAAATTTTATTTCTAATAATTTCCAATTCTTTACTAATCCTATTAATATCGTTTAGGTAACCTTTTATTTCTACTTCGGTATACTAATAATCCTTCTTATAAATATTAAAATTTTCAAAGTATTAATTATTTAACTAACTCTTAGCTTTACAATTATCCTCCGCCTATATTGTTCTTACCGCTGCTAACCGAGCTTCCGCCTTTTCGTACTCAGTTTTAGCCCGGCTATAGCTACGTTTGGTATTAATATACTATTTTTTAGTAGCGGCGATATAGGCCGCCGGGGTTAAAAGGTCGGGGGTAGGCTTGTAGACGGTAGGCTTATAGGCGGCGGGCTTCTTATTAGCGGGCTTTTTATCGGCAATAGGGAGGGTAGTAGGGATAATATTATTATTGGGTAGGGCGGGAGAGGATTTAATTGAGGGGGTAAGTTGGGAGATAGGAGTAGGAGGGACGGTAGCGTTAATAACCTCCTCTTCGGAGAAAAAAGGCTAGGCGGATATAGTCTATATATATAGTAATAATAATAGTAATAAATTAGTCCTACTTATATATACTACTTAATAATAATATCCGGCACGCTACTTACGTAAAACAGAAATAGTAGGAACGGACGGGGCTTAATAGTATAGTTTAATTATAATTATATTTATACTATTAAATAAATTACTATAATAATACTAACGTAGAATCGTTATACTTACTAAAAATAATAGGGTTGTAATAATAAGTCGTACTAGATACTACCGAATTATATTATAGTTATACGTTAATATAATTTATACTAGTTACAGTCCTCCTTATTATTAATAAAAATATAAATAATTATAGTATTGATATTAAATAATAGTATATACCGTTAGTAATAGGGAGATAGAATAGCGATAGTAGTAAAATAGCGATACAACGGGACGGTAATAAAGTGGGCGAGCGGATAATATAGTAAATATAATTATAAATTAGATTAGAATAAATAAATACGAAACTATTACAATATTTATTATTATTATACGTTATAATACTCGTTCTAGTTACTTTATTAAAGTTAGGAAGGTATATAATACTATTATTACCTACTGTTCTAATAGCCACCGTACTATTACCCAATTATAGTATTAACTATTATATTAGTTAATGTATAGGTATTTAAACAGTTCATTTTGAAATAAGCGGCTTAAAAAGACTTAACCGTTCATTCTTTATTTCGTTTACTCGTACGATAATTAATTCCTAACTAGTAGCTAATTACAACTCAATAATTTATAATATAAACTAATCGATATAAAATAACTACTTCTTTTATAAATAAAAACCCAACAGTAGATATTTTAAAAGCGGTTAATTATATTATCAATTTATATATATTAATAATTTATAGACTAACCCTCATTACGACCGCGGATTATATATTTATAACTAAAAAAAGTATTTATTATAATTATACTCCGTAGACTCTTATTAGCTAATTATACTACAAACTGAGCACTAATATTAATAATTACTTAAATCTATAAAATATTAAAAGTAGATACAAAATGAATTATTAGTATAATAAATAAATAATCGACATTAATAGTAATATCGGTCAACTATATAATAGAAGCTTATTTTATAACAACTGCTACATCAACTAACAAAAAATGATTTAGTACATTAAAAAATCTAAACTATATATGTACTATATATATAAGGCTTATATTACCAGCGATTAAATATATTAACTACTACTTATTATATAAACTAATACGATTCAAACAGTATATAAAGCGCTCAAAAATAGTAAATAGGCTAGTAATAGTTGATTCGTATGTACGATTTAAAACCCTATAAACCGTAGCTTTAACAACCGTGTATAGACGGCTCACGGATTGAACTGCTGTGCAGATTCACGTTGATTATATAAGCGGCTCGATTATATAAGCCTCATTTGCACAGCTCAATTGTCATAAGCGCTCTACACGAGGTTGGCCAACATGGGGTAAAGTCCGCTAAGAGATGTTGTTGTTGATTGTAGATTTTGAGACTCCATTGATTTCCCAATGTGTCTCGCCGTGTCCCGATTGAAACATTTGCATGGGAATTACCGCACCATTTGAATGCATGCATCGATGCACACTATCACAACAAACAAAGGAACCAACAAATGGACCAATGCAAAATGGACCAATCCAGACTTCCCGCTCTATTGCCAGGCCCACCCCTGGCCCACTGGCTCAAGGTCACCTCACCAAGGGTCCCCGCAAACTGCAGGGCTCTGCGTGGCCTAGGCCAGACCTAACTGTTCGCTAAACCATTCGGCAAACATCCGCTAATTCAACCGCTGAAGAATGGTAATGTCTTCCCTGAACACATGAGTATTCAAAGCTAAGCGAAAGCTTAAAAGGAGGCCGAAAGGGGGAAGAAGCGGTTAGGTTTGAGAGATTAGATTTCCTGAGGGGTTGGGCACGTGAAGACGTTTGGAAATTGCTGCAGCACACCTCATCGCGGTGATGGATGTTGTTAGTGTAACAATGTTTACCTCTCTGCAGTACAGTCGGTAGGAGGAATTGAAGAGCTGAAGGACGGGAATCCCTGCCCGCCCGGTGTGATTTTGTGGTGTTGATTGAAATTGATTGATCGCCCGCCTGCCCGCCCGCTGGCTGATCCCGTCACGGCCGGCCGGGACAATGGAGCCTCCCACCATCAACTGCCGTGCTGAGGCGTACCGCCTAGGGTAAGTACAGCTCCCAAGAGAAAAGCCACGCGTTTTTTTTCTTCTTCTTTTTTTGCCACTATCGAGTCGGGCTGAGTGGACGATTAAGTTTTTTTTTTTTTCTTTCGCTGCTTTCAGCACTGGGTGATGATAAGCAATAAACCCTGATAGGCGTTCATCTCTTTTCTTTTTGCACATGATGCCTGTGACGATTAGAGGTTATTCCCTGCAATGACTCGTGCTACCAAGGGACTGGACAACACCAATCAATCGTTCATTCGTTTCGTTTCGTTTCGTTGGCAGGCAAAAGTTCATCGCATCTTTGTTCATTGCTGTCGCTGTCAGCCAGCCAGCCAGCCCAATTTGATGCCGGCTTACTTGTATGCCAGCGTGGCAATGCGATTGATATTGAGTCGAGCCGAGTCGAGCCAAGTCTCATTCAGTTGAATCCCAAAACATTGGGCCAGTGGCTGGCTTCGAGACTTTGAAGGAGGCTTTTGTGGCTTGCTTTGACGTTCGGCGCTCTGAGGCTTCGTTGTTGGCCGGGAATGGATGGATGGATGGTCGCGCCCGCCCGGCTTTTTTCCCTGACTCGGCCCATGACGTCGATGTTGATGAAATTTTGATCCCAATCGGCGATATTGCTGGCCGGGGAGGCAAGATATGCGTGCCCAATGACGCCAATGCTGCATGCGGCTTCTTCCATGCTGAAAACGTCAAAAACTTTCATGAATGACGCAGTAACAACATTTCATCACATCAATTCAAGTTGAAGAGGCAGAAGAAGTAATGGCCATGATGAAACTGGTTGTAAAGGACAAAATGTGTCATTTGGCGACTGGAATGAGGGAGATTGGTTGAAGCTCTCATGTCTTGGATGCTCGGCAACCCAATCAATGCGCAATGCTGGTGGGGCTGTGTTGTGTGTTAGTGATGTTCTAGGTCACAGTGTTTACCCTGGTTTCATCATATTGCCTGTGCCGCTGAGAGATGATTCAATGCACTAAAGAAATTCAAAACAAGTGAGACATTGATGCGAATTATCGCGAATTTCAGGTACGCGAGACAAAGTTTGGTAATGAAAACTCATGACAGTGTAAATAGAGAAAATGTGGAAGCTATCGTGACCTCGATGTATCGACAAATCTCCCAGTCTTTTTCTTCTATCCCGCCGTCCAGTCGCTTTTGGAAAATCGGCAATAAAAAAGTACCTCTCTAGTAGGTGTAGTAGTAATCGTGACATGGAGGTGACGTGAAATGTAAACTCCCAAACCAACAAGCCAGACAGACCCAAATCATAATCGGCCATGATGATAATGCCCTTTTGATATGCGCCCCAAACGCCGCAGCCGTGAACTCCCCAAGCCCATTCCCACCCTTGTGTTCCCAGGCCAAACCAGATCATAAAGTGTCGTGATACAAAGAAAATGTTACAGAAAAAAAAAAAAAAAAAAGTCCCATCCGCAGAGACGTGATGACATCACATCATCTGCAAGAAATCCATCCTCTCCTGCTCCTCAGCATCGTTCACCCCCGTCTCCTTCTCTTCCGCATTCGCAGGTCTCCTCGGTGCCCTGTCATCTTCTCTAGGCCCCGCGCCTCCATACCGGTAGACCTCGGGCGTCGCGTAAGCTGAGCGAGCGGGGTTGACGTTGGGGCGGATGACGGGAACGGCGGCACAGCCGTGGCTGGTCCGCGATCTGCCCCTGTTGTACGACGCCTTTTCTTCTTCAACAAAGTCGGTGGAGAAGGACGAGTCTTCCGAGGGAGTGTGTTTGTGTTTGGGCTTGTGCTCGTGGTCGCGGTAGGGGCGCGGACCGCGGCGATGCTGCGAGTTGAGGAGAGCGTCGTCTTCTTGGGAGGAGCGCCGGCTGAGGCGGCGGAAGAGGCGTAGACAGCCCATGGTATTTTGATTGTGGATGGTCTTGGTTTGGTGACGGATAATTTGATAGTGTGGTTGTTTTCTTCAGGTAGGTGCGCAGGTAAGCACGGATTTCAAGACTGTAGCTTGTCGAGGTGATGATTCTGGGAGAGCTCTTGCTGGACGACCAGAGTGACAGAGGACGAGGGCAAAGAACAGCGGCGGCCTTGTCAGACAAAAGTACTGGAAGCTGACAGGAACTCTGCTAACGACGGATGTAAGCAGAGCAAAGAATGACGGACAGATGGTGTCGCAATGATGGAGTGGAGTGGTAGGTAGGCAGTATGCAAACCCATGGATGGAGGGGGGGAAATGCTCGAGTTTAAGAGGTCCCAGGACAGAGAGCTCAGACTGACAAAGAAGAGAGCTTCCACTTCCACTTTCCCAGTTCGGATGGCCGGCCTCTTGGGCACTTGTGCAGGTCCCTAGCAACAACCCCTGCTCCTCCACAAGCTACCTGGTAGTGCTCCTACACTACTAACAAACCCAAAGTTGTGGTGAAGTGAGCTGCCCCCCTGTGAAGAAGTGGAATGCGGGGAGCCAAGCGGGTCCAGAACAAGCTTTAGCGAAAAACAGCGGTCCCATGTGCAACCAACTCCGCCACGAAATTGTTAGCAGCTGTTAGTGCACCACAGACCTCCCGCCTCCCTCTCCGCCTCTCTAGAGGTAACCCTTTTCCGTCACGCAGGGGCACCCGACCTGCACCACACCACCCGGCATGCCTCCCATCCACAACCGTTAACATGGAAACCTGGTTCGTCCCTACCCAACAACAAATCGGCCGCGGGTTGTTTTCGAGATTTCCGGCACGGGAATGTTGGACGACAGAAACATTCCTCCTGTAAGTTCCTTGCCGCAAATCACACCTCCCCGGATGCCACCTAGTGTACCTAGTCAACATTTGCTGACCTCCGACGTCCCCTCTGCTAGATTCCCCTCGATGGGTTGCACACCAGCACAGGAGCCGTACCACGAACTGACTTCCCCTCGACAAACAGTCTTGGATAAAATTGGATCAAAGGATTCCGTTCATATGTCTACGCCGTACCACCTCTCCAGCTCGACAGCATCATCACGACTGACACAACACTCGGGACCCCGAAGATCTGCCTGACCAGCTGTCGAGATCGACACTCCATTACAACAGGAGGATCTATGTATGTACACAAGTACAGTAACATTATGCAGCATAGCATCTGTCTGTCAATCCGTCCCCAGCCCGCTCAACAGGGTCGGCCTGGAGGGTCTCCTCGCACGTGCCTCGTTACAACCCGACCGTTTCTGGAAAGCTGGGCCACGGCGGCGAGCCAAGCTAGGTGTCTGGACCGGACCGGGAGGAAGGCGGCCAAATGGACAGGCCTAGACAACGTTCGCTTGAAAAGGCAGTCAAGAACCGAACCCTTGGCGATTGACGACAGGGATTATTCTAGGACTGTCTTGCCCCTCACTACTAAACGACTGACAAAAAGGGCAGTGCGACCGTTGATTACTGACGGTATCAGAAGCTGTGTGATTGATAACGGGATTTTTTCCCAATGTTGTGACATGGTCGGCATGGATATCATGGCATGGAGTCCAGTGCTCTGGAATGTCTCCCGTTTCCCTCGATGGCTTGAAATGCGTCGTCAATAACCCCTTGGTTGATGTTTATGTTTTCATAGGATTCGACTCTCGACTCCAAGATACCTCTACACACTCGCCACTTGGACCTTCGAAGAAACCCGTAACCACCCCATTGATGCCGGCTTCTTACGAGCCTAGACTAGTTGTAAAAAGCAAATCCCACAACGGAAACAATTCGACTTCGCTATTGGCCCCCACCAGCTACCGGAACACGCAGCGGCGCACAAAGAGACGAGTACTTGACACCAGATCCAATGGCCGTAAAAAGTATTTGACCCACACGAAGTACATCCTCAAGCCTCCTCCGAAGCAAATAACAGAGGACAGCGCAGAGTTCATGTCGCTTCTTCTTCGCTCTCTTCGACAGAGACCGCGTTGATCCAAGTTCAACCGCCTTCAACTTCCAAAAAGGCATCAGCAACCTGATATTCAATTCAGGTCCTCTCGACAGGCAACTGCCAATGCCGACAAAGCGCGCCGCATAAACACATGATCTGTTCTTACAATCCTTCCGTATCACGCCGATTGGCTTCCTCGTTTTCTCGTCAAACATTGTTCGTTAGTTCCTTCGGGCCTCCTTGTCGTTTTCATGCAGATGCGAACACTAGAGGTACCTACCCACCTACTGTAGCTAGTGATGCTACTTTGTATTGCGACGGTGAAGAAAACGTTGATGTCAGGGCCTCTAGTGGCATCCGAATGATACATCGTTACGTTCTCCAAATACGTTAGAGTACATGCATTGATCTTTATCAATGTAACACTCGACGTATGAGAAGAGGGGGCGGATGTCAGCCCATGCGTTACAGCAACCAACCTGCAGAGCCGCGATAGTGTCGCACTTTTGCTAGTTCTCTGGCTCCCCACTAGGTCTAATTTATTCCGTACTGGTGCTTTGTCGTTCCCTGGCTATGTATGCTGGTCGGCAATCATGGTGTTCCACTGCATCCAGGTGAAGAAGCGAGTACATGTTGGAAACAATGGGGGCGGCGACCGCTTGGCGAGGGTATTTGTTGAGCAAAGGGGATATACAGAGGAGAGCTGTGTGAGGCTCAGGAAGGCAACTCAACCGATACAGCCTCTCAGTTTATGCTGGAAATGTCTGGATGGCAGTTAGTGGTGGATGGGACGATGATGAACGGTCGGCCAGCGGCAGGTGTGAGGCGTAGGTTCTTTGTGCCTTGCCTGACCCTGATGTGCAAGTCAAGTATGCCGCAAGTGCGACTAGTAAGCCCAGATCGCTAATGTTTTAACACGAGAGATATCAAGTTCAAATGATATGGTGAGTAAAGTAGGTACCTACGCAAGTTTCATCTCCCAAGTGAGCGTTCACCAAGTACGTTTCCTTCGGGCCCCTTCATCAGACCTGTCGGTATATCTTTCATTTTCCAACACTCATCTTGATTCCCTTTTCCCACTTCGTTGCCCAAAGTGAAAGGCTCCCAGCGCTCGGCCACTTCATCTTTGACGTTCTGCCCCTTCCGTTCAATTACTCAGTCTATCTTCACTCTTCAAGCCTTCCGTTTCCATCGAAGCCCCCAGATAGAGGAGGGAACATCGATCGCCATTCCAGGCTTCCAGCTTGGGCCTTGGGGTATGTGGGTAGTACCAATGGTGCCATCCCGTCCATCTGCACTGCCCGCTCGCTCCCCAGACTCCAGTGCAACAACTTGACTCCCGTTCCCCCACAGTTTCATATTATAGTAGGTAGTAGGTAGCAGCCTGGCGTTATTCTCGTCGAGGCGGAGGCACCGTTGTACGACATGGAGGGCAACAATCCCGATCGTCGTCACACGACGTTGGACGGGCAGGTAGGTACAGCCTGCCTGCCTGGGCTGGGGTGTGTAGGGTGTGTTACATTGACCCAGACAATCACCTCTGGCTACCTCTACTGCGAGTACCCGTCGTGTACTCAGGATCCAGCGGCCGGCAACGGTTATCTACCTCTAGGTAGGTGCTGTTTCATGAATCGGAATTGGACGGACGGGACCTGGTCTATAATCTGTGAGATATGCCGATCGCGTCACCGTCAAAAAGAAGTACCAACCGCTTAACACAAGTTGGAATAAGGGAATGTCCCGTTTACCTAGTGTCGGCCGTCGTCCGCTAGAGGTTATGAGATGAATGGATGAACTGCCCCTGAGCAAAAGGTGGCATTTGAGAAGGAAACAAAAAGAAAAAAAACTCAGAGAAGTTCAGCAATCGGCGACCAGCTACCAGCGACCAACAACAGTGACTAGCAAATAGACTAGTGACCTGTAGGCCAAAGAAGAAGGAAAGGCGGGCCGGATACAAATCTGAATCCCTGTCTCACTCTCACGGAAACACTTACGGAAACACTCACGGGAACACTCACGGGACTACACGATATAGGGTTATAACCTTCTCAATTCTCACGTCAGCGCACGTGTTGATGGAACCATACGTACCTACCTCTTACGAACTACCTAACCTACCTCCCGTCTATACCTGCCTAGCTACACACCTAACAACAAGACAAAAAATAAAAACTCTCGCTGCCAGCCTCCTGTGCCCATGGCCCATATGATGGAGGGTCTAAGTAGGCTACATGTACATTCCCCTTGTATCTAACGGTTGAAAAGGAATGGGAATCTGCAACACACCCGATGAGAACTGGATGAATCTAGGTATACCGCTGGGCGTTGATAGACTGGTAGAAAATCAACGAATGGTACGTAGGTATGGAACTGGGAGAGTGAAGGACTGCTACGCCGAGAAAAGTCGTTTCTTTAAAGAAATACCAAGGATCGTTATTTGCGGCTGCGGGGGTGGTGATTGGTGAGTGGCTTGGTCCCGGCCTACATGGTCGGCTGCACGGCAACAACGATCTTGATACCTACCTAGGTAGCGAATCTTATCCTTGGTGATACGAGTTTTCGTGCCGCGCAGGTAGGTGATGACGGAAGAGTGAGTGGTAGGTTGGTACGTAGGTAGGGATGAAGTCCGGCATTGCGATATACTTGTGGGCGAGCTATATGTACCTCTAGAATTTTGTGCAAGCGCACCTCTGAGGAAGTCAGTGATTACCTCTACCTCTATCAAATTTCCTCAATCATCTCCAGCTACCAGCTAGGCAGATGACCCTCCAAGCAGGGTACAACTTTAAGAGCCCAACTGATTGACTGACCTCGAGCACAGCCCATACATGGTAGGTATGCTTCAAGTTAGCGTGCATGGATTACTTTGTCATCTACCACAGACAAGACGAGACAAGACAAGACAAGACAAGACCATAACCCAAGTGAAGACAACCCAACGCCAAGCAAGTTCATAATATCGTGATTTCGTGTGGTTATGCTAGTACATATTCCATTATCTCCCAAATCCCAAGTCGTTTGTACTTCTATCCGTCATCACATCATATTCCATGTTCCGCGTATGTCCAAATCATTACATCCATCAATCATGACCATCCACTCATTACCGACCCCTCTCTCCTCTTTTTCCTTCAATCCATCACACTAATCCTCCCCACCCCCCTCCCCCTTACCTACCCCCCTCCCCCTTCTCCGCCTTATCCCCACCACCCATCCCAAAGAAACTCTTCCTCTTACTCGTCCCCGGACTCCGACTCTCCCCCCTCCTTCTATCCTCCGCCGCAATACTCATCCCCCTCGCCGCGCCCCCCCTCCTCGTGGTCGACCCCGGCCTCATCGGCATCCCAGGCGCTCCATTATTCGAATTCAAGCTCCCATCGCGATTCAACCCGCTCCCACCCTGGGACTTGGACCGACGGACTTCTTCCAGCGCGGGCCGCGCCTGCTCTTTGGAAATCACCAATCCTTGCGTGATGCTCATAATATCGCCGTCTTCGACAGAGCACATGGATGGCCAGACTACCAGGAGGATATCATCCGGATCGATCTCTTCTTCTTGCGGGGTATCTGAATTCTGAGGATCTTCGTGGTGGTTATGCAGATGGGAGTGGGAGTGAGAATGGGCGAGGTTATGCCCCTTGCTATCTGAGTCTGGTCCGGGGGTGGATAACGGGGCGCCGGCTCCGATTGTGGAAGCGCCGTCGTCGCCGTCGCCGCCGTCTGTGAGCGTCACCGAGAAGGGACGCTGTTGGTGCGAGTTGGACGAGACGAATTCCGGCAGGTCCAGAACCTGCCAGTCAAAGTCGTCGTATGGCGGTCCGAAGTACGGCTCGATTTTCATGCTGGCTAGTTGGATCCGCATCCATTGCTCGCAGGCGAGCTTGCACGCTTGTTCGAGGCCGGAGACGAAGGACTCGAAGGCTAGGGCGGACAAGAGATGTTGTACGAGCCAGGAGACTTCCCTTACTACTGTCTTTACTCGCCTTGCGCCTTGCTCGATTTGGCGCTCGGGCATGGTGGCTAGGAGGGTTGATCGGAGATGTAGTTCTCGCGCGGGGTTTTCGTCTTCCAAGACGCGGAGGAACTTGACGAGGTTTTCGTCGTCGTCGTCGAGGAGGTAGACGGGTCGGAAAAGGTGGCGGTGTAAAGCGCGGGAGAGGACGGCGAGCACGGCGGAGATGCGCATGCCCTTGGCGGCTGGGGAGTTGGATTGCGGCAAGGGGATTTGGAGTTGAGTGGCGTGTTTGAGGTAGGGCGAGTTGCGGAGGTTGGCCCAGCAGGAGGGGTCGGAGAGGATGGGTTCTGGAAGGGAGGGGCGGAAGGTGGATTCGACGAGGGTGACGATGGAGGTCCAGATTTTGTCGAGGATGTCGACGCTAAGCACGGGTTAGCAGCTGAATTCCAGGACTTCCTTTGAAGGAGTGAGGAAAAGTAAACACGGTGGGAAGAATGGTGAGAAGTCAGAAAAGGGAAAAAAAACTCACTAAACGTCCTCACTGTCGGTATGTAGCTTGATCTGATACGATGCCAGAATATCCAGCTTCTCCTCGGCTGTTTGGAGGCTGTCTTCTGTCTCGTCAAGTCGGTTCTGAAGGTCTGCGGACCGGGCAACGGCCGTGTCCGCACGGATGGTCTCGGCTTTGAGTTTGCTGTGCAGGGCCTCGATCTCTGCAGTCTTCTCGGCCAATGTCTGCTTGAGCGAGACGACCTCCTCCTCAGCAGCCTTGAGCGATGTTATCAAACTCTCAATCTCAGTTGTCTTCTCAGCTTCGGTGGCCTTGAGGGACTCAAACTCGGCTTTGGTGGCTGTTAGGGCGTCATCAATTGCCTTGAACTGGGCCTCCAGTGTGGCGACAATCTCTTTGAGGGAGATGATCTCGGCCTCGTTCTTCGTCTTGTCGGTCTCCAAACTGGTCTTGGATTCCTGCAGCGAGGCAAGGTCGGCTTCGGCTTGCGCTTTCCATGCCTCGAGAAGGGTCTTGGCGTTGGACAGTGCGGCAATCTCCTCGGCGGCGGCTTCGGCAGCTTGGGCAGCAGCTTTCTCAAGCTCCTCCTTTGACTTTTCGAGAGCGGCCTTGGCTGCTTCGAGGTCTGAAATCTGCATTCCCCGTAGAGATTTCATGTCACTCAACTCGGTCCCCATGTCGTCCCTGAGTTTGGCAAGTTCATATGCCTGGTCCTCCCTAAGCTTGGTCAGCTGCTGCTCTTGATCCTCCTTTAACGCGGCCAACTCCTTCTCCTTGTCTTCTTTTAGCGCCGCCAGCTCCCGTTCCTTGTCCTTCTTCAACTCATCCAACTCCTTCTCCTTGTCCTCCTTTAACCTCATCAGCTCACGCTCGGCATTTTCGGCAGCCATGGCGGCCCTCTTGGCACTGTCCTCCAAATCCCCTTGCAGTTTGGCGCGCATGGCATGGAGGTGCAGGACCTCTTGCACTTTGGACTGGATCACATCCTCGAGCCCTTCCTTTTCCTTGTCGAGACGCTTCTTCCAGTCGTCCAGTTCGGAGCGGTAGCGGTGGTACTCATCGAGGACTTCACGATGGGAAATGGACAGCCGCTCGTTCTTTTCCTTGAGCACAATGAACTGACCAAAGACGTCGGCGACCAGCTTGTAGTTGCTGTCGGCTGTCAGGTCGCGCATGGCCCGGACGAGACCATCGACGGCTTGGGTAGGGTCCATGTTCGCCGAGGAAGGGGAGGAAGGGGAAGCCATGGTTGTTGGTGACAGCGGGCTTCCAGCAAGGTTGGTGGTGGTGTTGGTGCTGCTGGTGTTGATGGTGGTGGTACCGGCGGCGGAAGCGGTGATGGTTGGCGGAGCCGTGGTTTCGGTAGTTGTCGACATGGACCGGAGGAAACCACGGAGCGCTTCCTTCTGGGGAGTGTCCAGCTTGGGCAAGTGTTTGTTTGTTGTATAATCTATAAATTGGTGATGTAAAGTTGCTGAGGTGTAGAGTCTAGAAAGTATGAAAAGTTTTGAACATGACCGACGTGGCCCAAATGTGTCGGTGATGAACTCTGGAGTGGATTGAGTGGATAAGCGGCTGTAGGGCAGTGGGCCGAGTGGCTCTTAGGGACAGGGCCCGGGGTGGTTGGTCGATGCGGAAACTGAGCATAAATGGACGGCGATTGGCATATTCCCAATTTCTCATGCATCAGGCAGAGGCAAGCGGCAGCAGGAACGGATCGGCGACGCAGGGACAAGTTGCGGTTGTTTCGTTGATGGGCTGATGACGACGGTCTGGAGTCTGGAGTCTGGAGATGAAGCCTCACATCATGATGGATTGACGTGTCAAGTTTATACTAACGTTTGGTCAATTAATGATTTGGAATTTCCCTTCAATTTGTCGCACAAGACGGCAGCTGGAGGCTTCCCATTGCCTCGGCCAAGGACGGGAATTGGGACGAGGCGCATTTTGGAGGAGCTGACGGGACTGCCGACCTTTCCTCCAGCGGATGGAAGGGGAAGGAGGAAGGCAAAGTGGAAAACTGAAGGGTTCATCTGGAGGAGTGCAGTGTTTGACGTGGCAGTCTCAATGACCAGAGACACTGAAAGCTCTGAAAATTAAAGGCGTTGATTCCTGTACAAATCATTGGCCCAGGGGAACAAGACGCTGTAAACACCCGAACCCCACATGTCCAACGGGGCGGAAGCCTGCACGTGCAGATTGTAGCCCGAAAATCCCTATCCATTGGTGGAAAGGGAAATAAAAGTGGACCTGCTTCGAAACCAACCCAAGTCCCGCCCCGGACCCCCGGTCCCCGCAACCCGAACCTTCGCAGTTCCCTTTCTGGAGGAGACCATCATCCACATCCTTGCGGCCCGTTCCAGTTCCATCTTCACTCAGGTTGTTCCCGTCTCCATCTTCTCCATTTTCCACCCAACCCTCGACATGGACTCCCGGCTTGCCATAATGGGACCATTATCCGGTCGTCTACCGGCAACATCATGATGAACTCCAAGCCTTTGAATGATATCTTCATTCAAGCTGGCATCGCCGCGGCACAGCCCATTAAAATGTACGTTTCCATGGGCAATGTCACGACTCAGCAAATCATCTTCCCTCGCCTATGCACAAAGCCTTACCTGTGCGAACTAACCTCATTCTAGACCATACAGGCATTCAATTCAACGATACCTCTACCAATGAAACCGCAATACCGTCTCACTGGAAAGTTGGGTGGTCGTTTCCCCTCCTATCCATCGCTCAACCCCCAAACATGTGCGCCACATTTTCAGAGCAGTCATTTTCCCCGAGCTGAGGCAATTTGTGCCCTCTCCCCCCGACGCACCAAGCATCTTCTCGATTGCTCTCGGGACAGCAGCACAACTCACCAGCATCCACCATGATGTGTCTTTTCCACCGAAGCAGCCGTAGAGAAACCCGTCCACAGGCCGCACGGAAGCATCACTTGGGAACTCGCAAATCTTTCAATGCTCCTGAATCCATTACTGCTTCTGTTCCTCGCCCAAGGGCAAGGCACGCCTTTGTTGAGGTCGTACAACCAAACACTCCACCTTGCCAAAATGTCACAAGCAAGCCCGACACTCTATGGGACCGCGCATACGACGCCCTTCGATCATCCAACGATCCCGACAAGTCTGGCTTGATTGCCAATTACGAGAGACAAGTTCTTCAAGCATTAACGGCCCAGAGCTCAGGTGACGATTAGCATCACATGCTCCGGCAAATCAACATGCTAATGCGATCGCAATTCCAGGGCACACTGCGCATTCGGATTCACTCCTGGACCAGACACTCACACCCAAGGCAGTCCTCGACCGAGCCATTGAGGACGCATTGAAGCAGGCTCAAGAGGAAGGCTTGGCAAGATCATCAATCAACAAAGCTGGCAAATTGGTGTTGGCGCTTCAAAACTTCATCGGCGAGGCTGTCAAGGCTTCCCCGGAGGCTTCCCTGGCCTGGGCTGGCGTGTGCCTTGTTCTCCCCATCCTCACCCAACCTGCCATTGCCGATGAAGCCCAGAGGAATGGCTTCTCATACGTCACCTCCCGCATCGCTTTCTGGACTACGCTTGAGCGCCAGCTTGCCAGTACCGGGACCTGGACCGAGACTGTTCAGGAGGAGTTTATGACTCTTTACCAACACTTACTTGAGTTCCAGGTCCGCACTGTTCTTCGATATCACCAGGGTGACTTTGCACGCTTCGTTCAAGATCTTTCTTTCAACGTATGGGACCAACTGATAACCGCTATAAAGGATCAAGAGCGGCTTCTCCATCAGGACCTACAGCAATACCACAATGTCCACCAGTCATTCACATTCGATCTTCTCAAGCAAAACAGCGATAAATATTTGAACTCCACGATCAAGTTTCTCCAAGCTCTGCAGGACGTCCAGCATCTTGTCCGCAAGAGCGCCGAGGAAAAGCTCCAAGAAAGGGAGAAAAAGTGTCTACGCCTCTTCCGTCTCACGGACAACCAGAGAGATGTCACCTATGAATGGTACAAAAGCCGTGTCGAAGAACGGGTCCAAGGAACTTGTGTCTGGGCCATCCAGCACGAGAATTTCCAAGACTGGCTGGAGCGTAAATCAGGACCACTTCTGATCACAGCAGACCCGGGATGCGGGAAGTCCGTCTTGTCCAAATACTTGATTGACCAGTATCTGCCACTACGGTGCCCGACTGCAACTGTTTGTTACTTCTTTTTCAAGGATGGGGACCAAAGCACAGTCAAGCAGGCCCTTTGTGCTCTTTTGCATCAGCTTTTTGGCCAAAAGCCAGAATTGATCAAGCATGCTCTCGAAGAACATGATCGCAATGGAGACGGCCTAATCGGAACGACATCCTCATTATGGCGGGTCTTCAAGGACGCAACGCAAGATGAAAGAGCGGGCACCATCATCATAGTGCTTGATGCTCTTGATGAATGCGAGCCCGACGAGTTCAAACTGTTGGTACACAACCTCATTCAAGCGGGAGAAAGCCCTATCAAGTTTCTCCTTACATCTCGCCCGTATGGGGATGTGATTTCCCCTTTCAAGTATGGTGACATGCTGCAACGATTTCCGCGCGTTCTGATCCCGGGTGAAAAGGAAGAGCAATCAGATCAAATCAGCACTGAGATCAATCATGTTATTCAAGTTCGCGTCGAGCAATTCGTACACAAGTATGGACTCAAAAATCAACTCAGGGATACCCTTTGGGCGGAACTCAACAAGACAAAGCATCGCACCTATCTCTGGGTTTATCTTGTCTTTGACCATTTGGAGACCCTCGTCACAAGTGATGCTCTGAAGCGGACGCCTCAAGGATTTAAGACTGCCATGGAGAAACTTCCTCGGACAGTCGAGGATGCATATGAACGGATTCTCAATCGGGCCCAGGGTGTCCTACGTACAATATTGCGACGAGTGTTGTGTGTCATGCTCGCTGCCCAACGCCCTCTGACTCTCTCCGAGATGCAGATTGTGGTCAACATGGAGCCTGACATCAAATCTATCAAAGAACTGGACCTGGAAGAGGAGGAAGATTTTTCGAAACGTCTGAGAACAATATGTGGACTATTTGTCTCGATTCACCAGCGCAAAGTGTACTTTCTGCATCAAACCGCGAGAGAGTTCTTGCAGGCCGAATCGGAACTTTCCACAGGGCCAGCGTCATGGCGCGCCTCGATCAGGGAGAACCAGGCCCATGGGGAACTTGCCCGGATTTGCGTGCGGTATATTTCCATCTTGGATCCTGACGTTGTTTGTCGCGCCGCCGACCGTTACCTCCCTGAAAGGGAATATCGTTTCCTGCTTTATTCGACACAGTTTTGGGTCCATCACCTGCGCAACGGTGACTTTGATGATGATATCGGGTTTATGACAACAGCGATGGTCCTTTGTGAGCCTGGTTCCATACAATTTCGCGCCTGGGCGCCTGCCCGTTATCCTAACCCCGCAGGGTATCCTGCGAGTTGTTTCTCCACAACCTTGCATGTTGCCGTGGTTATAGGGTGCAGTGGCCTCGTCCGCCACCTCCTGCATAAAATTGGAGCTGAAGAAATCAACACGGGCTACAACAAAAGTGAGACAACACCTTTAGCTCTGGCCGCCAGACACGGCCACCGCGACGTTATGCAGCTTTTGATTGCAGCGGGGGCCAAAGTGGATGTTGGTTGGGAGGAACGAACTCCACTATTTGAAGCAGTGAACGCTAAACACGTTGAATGTGTCGCAATCTTACTCAACTGCGGCGCCTCCGTTGATTTCTTGGATGCACACTCCGGGCGAAACTTGCTACACGTTGCGGCCAGAGCCAACAACACCGAGCTTGGGAAGATGTTAGCTGACAGGGGTATTAATGTCAATTCCATCGACTCTGACGGTAATACCGCTCTGATGGAGTGCCCTTTCGTCTCGAAGAACGATGGCATCAAATTCGCCACAGTGCTGATTGAAAAAGGAGCCCGTCTCGACATGGCCAACAAATACGGCAAAACCGCTCTCATGCGAGCAGTCGTTTCGAAGAGGTGGGCTTTGGCTAAGCTCCTCATCGAGAAAGGTGCGGATCCCAACCTACAAGATGGCCAGGGCGATTCGGCCCTTCACAGCATCTTTTACCACAAAGAAGAAGATGAGGTTGCAGCGGTATCACAGGTAGCAAGGACGCTAGTTGGGAAATGCGTTCACTTTGAGGCACAAAACCAATTTGGTGAAACGCCCCTACATGTTGCCGCTGATAGGGGGCTTACTGAACTAGTAAGACTGCTACTCGAAAGCGGCGCGGATACTGAGGCTACGAACCACAAGGGCAAAACGCCTGTCGTCCTTGCGATCACGTCAATCAGGCCCCAAACCGTTGAGGTGCTTCTCAAGTTTGGTGCTAAGATAGAAGGCACTGAGAAAGGCCCTTCAGCCCTGGAAAAGGCTGCATCACTTGTTGGGTATTATACACGCGAGGCGAATTGTATATTAAGCGTGTATGAAAGCTTCAAGCAACGAACCTCACGCTTCATAACCGGACCCAACGACTGGACTCGAATTACGGGAGACACACTCAATATAGCATTCTTAATAGACCGTTGGAGCTCTGAAAGAGCTAAGGGGAGTTTGGCAATGTACCGAATGCTGCGCCGAGCGGTTGCTGATACGAGCATCGACATGCTAGCTGAACATGAAGCTGAAACGTTGCTACATCGTGCGATAAAGGATATGGATCAGTTGGTAGAGGATACTAAGCAGATGGTGAAGGAAAATATAGAGTTTGCTTGCCTGTCAGGAACGTAGGAGAAGGTAGGCTGAGGTAATTACGGTCGTAGCTAGGTACTCGATAGATGAGCGCGACGAGCGCGACGAGTACGACGAGTGCGATGTACGACGAGGGCGCTTGGTAGAGGGCATCTATAGCAGTCGATTAGTATAAAATTCAATTGAATGCGACGATTGAAACGTACGTTGAGGTGGTAGATTAAATGGATATGTATAGTATAGATAGGTGCAGTGTAATTGCGTGCAGTGCAAAGTGCTGGCGTAGAGTGCTGGTGCAATTGGCCGTGTGAAAAAGAGTGAAAGAAATGACTAAGTTAGAGGGGATGTCGCGTACATTGAAAAGACGAAATTTTGCAGGTAAAAACGGGATTTACGGTGTTAGGTGTCATCAGCTGAACTGCCCCATTTTTCAGGCAAAGTGCGTACCGGTAAGTTTTCGGTGCGTGTCGGTAAGTTAACTCCAAATCTACGACACTTAGAGGTAGATAGCCGTCTTTCATAAATGTGGTACCGAGTTGTGGTTCCTTACCAGGTGGGTGCTTGGGAAAGATGATTGTGTACGCTACACTTTTTCATTGACTTTTCATTTGTTTCAATATAAAATTCCCCGTCTATTTTCCTCAATGGCTTCAAGTTACGCATTATCTTCATTAAGGATGTAAGCCAAGGAATGTATTTCGTCTTCAACATTGACAGGTATGAAGGTTGAAGTGCGTGGAGTATAGCTCTCGGCTCACACAATGTCAAGCAAGCCTTTGTTCTCCAACTTGTTCCCGTTCTGACTACAATTGTTCTACCCGTGTCTTCTCTGGACACAAATAACTCGACCCCTTGGCGTTTCATTGTTCCTTAACCACGAGTCCACGGGAACAAGCGGCTCATATGAAACAGAGAAGCGGGTAAGCCCGCCATGTTAAGTAGTAAACAAAGACCACGGCACGTTCACCCCTTTTTTCAACATCAGCAGGCATATGTAGACCCGTCTGTCTAGAAGTGAATGAGAATGTACCATGGTGAGGTATAAAAGCTCACCATCTCTTATTCAGATTCCTATTCACAACCCTTTTAGTCTCCACTCGAAGCCCAGCATTCACAACTGTCCTGTCCTATCTTTCCGTCCGTCAACCTCGGGACTACACGAAGCAGGAGCCAACCAACCAACTTGACTCATCAAAAAGAAAAAGAAAAAACGACAACAACAACAACAAAGCACCTTCAACCCCTTATTCACTCCCGCCCGACAAAATGTTCCATCTCTTCCTCCTCCCCCTTCTCTCCTCCCTCCTCCTCCCCCTTCTCTCCTCCCTCCTCCTCCTCTCCTCCACGGTCACAGCCTACGATTTCTCCCCCACCCTCCCCGCCTCCGCCGTTCCCGACGCCCAAAAATCCGACTGGTGCGACTCCCACTCCTCCACCTGCGTCTCCATCTGCGGCACCGGCATGGGCACCGATCTCCTTGGCGTGAAAATCAACGCCTGTTCATACAAGACGCTCCAATACGAATGTATCTGCAACAAGGACAATTTGCGGCCGAAAATGGAACTGTTTCATTATACGGTTCCCGGACTAATGTGCGAGGCGGCGTGGAAGGCGTGTCGCAAGACGAATGAGGGAGACAAAAAAATGGTGGGGGAGTGTGATAACCAGATAAGAAAAAAGTGTGGGCATAGAATTACGAAGGATCAGGAGACGAAGAATGAGGGGTTGTATGGGTTTTTTAAACCGATTAAGGGGGGTGGGAAGGCGGGGGGGAAGAAGAGGAGGGGAACGGACAGAGAGTGAGAGGGGGGAGTGAGAGGGGGAGAGGGGATGAGGAGGTACGTACCTCTACCTACTGACGTAGAGGTACCTAATGGAGGTCTGGCGGTGTTCCGTTGGGAGGAAGTTCGGGATGGGGAGTTTCTTTGCGTACTATTTTTCCTTTCTTCTTATTTGTTTTCCAATGGCAAGGGGCAGAGACTGTCTCTGTGGAAGTGGTAGGTGGAGGGGAGGAAGGATTGTAAGATAGATGTCGTTTCCTTGCTAAGTTAATTGGGATAATTAGGTTCATATGAAAATAAAAAACAAATTGGAAGGGGGCTCAAATAGGCACTTTAGCATGGAAACTGCCATCGAATGTATTTCGGTAACTTACTAGAGGTAACCAAGTAAGTGTGGAAGAATTGAAATCTGGCAGTTCAGCTGGGAACATATTGGCCAGCCTTCAACGCAGTCACACATAGTTGCACATAGTTGTTGTCAACAACTTCGGCCTTGTCCTTTCAGAATAGAACTTTGTTATCAATATCCCTATCAAACGGTACTCTATAATGACATGTAGCAACACGAATATTTTGTGAAAGAAATGAAGCCGTGATCCAAGTAACCAAGTCGTCCAACCCGCAACCCATGCTAACAAGAAACAAAGAAAAAGAAAATGAAAAAAAAGGGCTCAAATCCAACGAGCAACCCGACCATATACAAGAATTAAACTCCAATCTGATAGAAACGAAAAAGATAACCTCCCACCACCAACCCCCCCAATTCTCCCATGCTCCCCCCATGTGTCATCCCCACTCACGACGACATGCCCTTCTTCATGTTATCATACTGACTATCAGGATACTCCAACAAGTTCTTCTCGCTGTCCAGCGTTCCCAGTCCGTCCTTCACGACCGTCATCAAACTATCCTTATCCGTGCGATCGCCGGAAGCCTCCCAATACATGGCACCGCCCAACCCCTTCTCCTTGATGTAGCTCACCTTCTGCTTGACCATCTCGGGCGTATCATAGCTAACCATGACCTTGTTCGCCTCATCATAACTCCAGCTGGCTCCGATCTTCTCATCCAAGAACACCTTGGCTCCACTCTTGGGCAGAACCTTGTAATCCCAAATACCCTTCTCCCACGATCCCTCGCCGACGCCCGAGTACGCGGTGCCGGGGCCATCGGTAGAAGCAAACGCGCGGCCGTACAGCGGCATGCCGAGCACGATCTTGTTGGACGGGATCCCGAACTTGATGTAATCCGTGACGGCCCGATCAGTCGAGAAGGGCGTCGTATCCGGGTTCTTCTCGTCCGGGTACAAGTTCGCCTGGTGACCAGCCTTCTTATCCCACGCGCCCGCATAGTCGTAGGCCATGAGATTCATAAAGTCCAAAGTCTCGCCGATTTCCTTCATAGACGACTCCAAGACACCGTACTTGGAGGGGCCCGCAGAGGCGGCCATGGTCAACAGGAAGTGGTACCCGTCGGCGTGGGCGGCCGCGTACTTGTCCATTTGCGAGCGGATTTCTTTCAGCAAAAGCAAAAAGTTCTGCGCTTCGGTTTCCGAGGCCGGGTATTCCCAGTCGATGTCGATGCCGTCGAAACCCCAGTCTTTGACGAGCGTCAGGGCCGAAGTGGCGAACTTGGTGCGGGATTCGGCGGTGGAGGCGGTCAGGGCGAAGCGGCTGGGAGAGGTCTGGGAGTAGGTCCAGCCGCCGATGGAGAGGAGGACGCGGACGTTGCGGTTGGCTTTTTTGAGGAGGTAGAGTTGTTTGACGCAGCCGTAGACATTGGTGCCGTTGTCGTTCCAGGCTGGGATTGTGTTAGTCTTGCTGAATTGGGGGTAGTGAGAGTGATGGAGAACACGTACAGTCAGTGGGATAGCGCTTATCCGTGTCAGACCAGGTGTCTGAGGAAAAGACAGTTCCGTCTTCTTTGAGGTTGGCGAAGGAGTACAAAACATGGGTGATTTTGTCGGCTGGGAGGTCAGCAGCCTGGTAGTTGCGGCCGTAGATGCCCCTGGAGAGGAAAGTCAGCACGCTGTTCAGCCCAAAGGGTGAGGATAGACAGGCACATACCAGTTTGTAAAGTAAACAACGTTCTTGTATCCGCTACTGTCTGCACGATCAGGAGCAGTCACGTTGGTGTCAGTAGCAGTCACGTTGGTGTCAGTAGAGGTAGAGGTAACGTTGGTGCCCGGGCAGATAGGCGCAGGCGCAGCATCCACAAGGAATGAAGAGAAGGAAAGGACAGCCAGTGCGGCCGCCTTGATAGAGAACATCATAACGAATGAACGAATGAATGAATGGAGATGCCGCAGACTGATGTAGTGTATGGCGCACAAGGAGAGGACTGGAGGGAGTGTTGTTTGCTTGTCTGTCTGATGAACTAGACTACAACATCTCGGAAGGGGAGGACCTGAAGCTTCTTTTATCCTCACCTTGACCTCCATCTGGACTCAATGTCGACACCAGAGTAAAGCCAGTCAGTACCGGTTGGCCAGGCCCATCCAACCATCTCTTCCAAGTTTCTGTGGTGTTGCCATCCAGACAGGCACGCGGAAACTTTTCATGTGAACCCCCTCATCGTCATCTACCATCATCAATCAGGTCGTCGAGCGGTTGGTTCCTTGTGCCTTGTGCCTTGTGCCTGGCAGGAACAGGAACCGACGACCTAGGAAAGGAAAGGTCCGGTCCGATGCCTCGTTCGTTGAATGTTGCATCGGGCTAGTCTAGTAGCTCCATACAACGTACCTGACCTGAAAGGGGTGATACGTGCCAGACTGGACCTGGCTGGCCAACTAAAACCGTTAGCGGAGTCTCCCTCCGCACACCCGCACACTACCCCAAAAAATCTTGGTTACAAACACCCAGAAATCTAGCGAGTCCAGTTGGAAATAGTGGGGCCCCCGCCCACTGCACACCTAAACGACACTAGTGTCAGACATTGTAAATCCCGTTATTTCCAAAATAAGGTACCCGCTAACCTTTTGGTCTTTCTCGATGCTGCAAGGTACCAAGATTCTAGCTTCGGAATTCCAACCTATCGGCAGCCAAGTGGGAAACCGTTTGACACATTTGACATAATCATTCTGCAGCAGCCGCACCACAATGCTTTGATACATGGCAGACACTACTTCATATCCACCCTACACCTACCACCTGAAAAGGTAGGATTTCGAAAGGCGTACAATCGGTGACGGTTAGTAGATTCATCCTCAAGAGAAGGCTGGGGAGGAGTGAGAGGGGATGAAACTATGATGAAAGTACATACCAAATCTGAACTTCTTGGAGGTACAGAATCCCATAATGCCATTTACCCCAACTTCAACTTCAACTTCGAGATACCCACCCATTTCCTCCTCCCCTTTCTCTTTGCTCAGAATCATCACATGTATAGGTAGCAAATATCAATCTCGCAACGTTGCCATCGCCGAAGGTGTGAAGGTATCTCTTCCTGTCCTGTCCACCTCACCGGTTGAGGTCATGTAACCAACTGGCAACTGTTGACCTCCATCACTTCCTGACATCCATCGAGGTAACCGTGTCCATGAAGCTGGCGTCAGGGTTCGAGATCAATGGGACATGGCGAGGGAACCGTTGCTTAAGCACAAGTGACCCGACAGGCCGACAAGTCGACAAAGAGGGAGCTTGATGTGACCCTGTGAGGGACCGGTTATCTCCTTGTCTTCACGTGCGAAACAAAAAAAAAAAAAAGGGGGGGGGGGGGGGGGGGTATGCAATTTCCGTGCCATGTGGGATTGATTGATTCATGATTGTTGTGTACCTACCTACCTACCTACCTACCGGGCCGGGTCTGCGTGACGGCGTGGTCATGTTTCATCGAGCGTCTAGATTCGACCGCCGAGGATGGGCAGTTGGGCACGAGACGTCGATATCGAATCGTGAGCATTCGGTAGGTGTCTTGGGAATGATGAGGGTTTAGGTAGGCAGATGAAGGGGTGGGGGAGGATGAGACGGTAGAATAGTCCCCGTGATGGATAGCCCTTATCTCAGACCCTGTGCTCGTTTTGTCTTCTTGGTTGAGGAATCAAAGGGTGGATGAGAGGCAACTAGTCGACTGGAGCGAGACCTTGAAAGGGAAAAGTCCAAATGAAGAGCTGGTGTTAGAGCTCAGTGCCCGGTCACGATGTACATGAAAGGGTTCATGGGGAAGCATCGCATCGCATCGCATCGCAGGGATGCGGATGCAGGCGCGATCACCAGACGGATAACCAGGCACCAGGCACCAGATTGTTCGGAAACATTATCTACTACAGCGGGCCGGGAATTTGCAAGATGTCTCTGTACGGTGGCCATAATCCCCGGTTTTTGCCACCTGGAGTTCATCATCGGGGTCGTTCATATCCACGGTTGTTCATATCATTATCCCCGAAGTCCCGGTTGTGGCAAATCCAAGTGCCGTCGGATCTAATCAGTAGATCTGAGGAGATTACCTCACATCCGCATTGGGAAGGTCCCGTCGTGAACAACCGCCGGTAATCGATGGATGTATACATACCTCTACCTCTATCGATGTGGTCGGCCAAATACCGAGAAAAGCGGCCGCCATCTTCAACTGTTCTTAGAGATAATGTGTGATATCGAATTTGACAATCTCCGGTGCATGCAGACAAGACCATCATTTGTCCATGTTCATTATCAACTGAAGTGTCAGTAGGTTCGTGGGGGAGATGTCGTTGATAAAGGGACTAAATACCACCCTACCATTGACACGGTCAGGTACACCACCAATCATCGATGGTCGTTACATCTTCTCCACGGGGACAATTGAACATGCAACGTTACCCGGATATTGCGATCTGTCTGTTTGGATGCAGGTGTCATTGCAGTGCCGGTGATAATCTCTCCTAGGATATTCGAATTGAAACGTGGGCAACCTGATGATGAGGACGACGTCTGGAATTGATGTCGTGATGATCAACCAAGAACAAAACAATGTTTCCTACCTACTTCGCAAAGATATACACAGGATAGATAGAACCTAGTAAAGAGTCAGATAAGAGCAGAAGAAATTGAAGGGAACATCAAACCCATCCGCATCACTACGCCAGACCTACTGTACCCCAGGTAAACGCCTCATAGAACTCCATCCATCAACCACCCCCTAATAATCTTCATAACCTCCTCCCTCTTCTCCATCCCATCGCTAACCAACTCCTCATCCCCAAACCGCCCCACGCCATCTTGATCATACCCATGAATAGCATCCGGTACCAACAACCACCTATATCTCCTCTTCACTTGCCCTTCGTCCACTTCCACCTCCCAATGAAACCTCTCATCCTCCAACTCCAACTTTCCCTTCTCCCCACCCACCTCTTCCCTGCCCAACATGTCCTCCACCCCCGGCACCTTCTTCCCTCCCAACTTGCACGCCAACCGCCACGCCTCGCCCCCCAACATGTCCAACTCGCACGCAATAACAAACACATTCGCAGGGAACTTTTCTCTCCCTTTCACCCTCCCCTCACTCACCTCGACGGCATAAACCGGACTCAACAACGGATCCCCCATCTTCTGCCCGGGGGAAACATAAGCCCAATCAAACATGCCCGACAACCCCATCAAGAAATCCGTGTCTTTTCCCCTAAACCCGCCCAGCGCAGGCTTATACCGTCTCGATTTCGTCGCTTTGACTTCTGAAGGCGTGATGAAGTCCAGAACGGGGTACATGGGCACCACAGCCTTGACTAGCGGGCGGATGGTCGGTAGCTGCGATACGGCCAACGCCAGATTCCCGCCGGCGCTCCATCCCGGAATGGCGACGCGGTTGAGGTCGATTGGTAGGCCATCTGACTTGAGGAGGTCCAGAATGACGGCTTCGAGATCGTAGATTGCTGTGGGGAAGGGGTAGGAGGGGGCTTTGCGGTAGTCGAGGGCGATTACGCAAAAGGGAGTGTCGCCGGCTGCTTCGGCAAGTTGGACGAAGCGTCGGTTCCAGCCGTCGTTGTCGTAGGGTGAGCCGATGACGAAGCCGCCGCCGTGGATGGTGAGTAAGGTGGGTAGCTTTTGGTCAGATGGAGCCTCGCCCGTGTGAGATTTGGGGAGGAATACCCTGTTTGATGTGTCAGTTTATCGGTCGCTTTATTGAATGAGTTAGGTGATAAAAAATGGCATACCGAACGGGCAACTGCGGCCTGGAAGGAAACGCCTTAATGATATCCGGGTTGGTAGGGGAAGTGCCCAAGTAATCGGTCTTGATGGCCGTGATCAAGTTCAGCGGGGCCTTGATGAGCTTGGTGATGCCGTAAGCCAATGCGCCGTACTTGAGTTTCTGGGTGAGTGGGAGGGATGGGGCGACATGGATCTCCTCGGAGCCAGTTGGGCCAGCAGTGTCGACGACGGCGGCCGGGGGTATAGCGGCCATGGCGGGCGATTAGAGGTATCTACAGGTGTATTGGTGATGGCAACAAGCTTGTAAGGTAGAAAGAGGCTTGATGTTGTTGTTCGCTGTTGCCAGATGCCCTCTGTCCAAGGACAGACAGACAGACTGGCTGTGACTGGCTATGGTGTTGTAGATCGATGCTCGGCAGTGTGGATGCCAATGCTGGCTGTCGGGAAATATGTAAGTCCGCTCATTGGTTGGACACGTCGGAGGGGGGGACAAAAGCCCCGAGGGTTAGGGGACAAGGCAAAAGCCCGAAAAGTCGGGATCGATCTCCGCACGCAATCCACCAGTCGAGGCTGATCCGATCGGGAGCCACGGCAGCACTACCCCGCAGCCTAGGGCATAGCAGCGGGGTTGAAAGTTGAAACACCCGCCCGCATCCATCATGTTAGCCAAGGCAGAGCACTGGCAGGTACAAAAGGTTTTAGTGGGAAATTGTTAGACATATGACATCGTCCATATCGGACAATACCTAAAATGCCATCCCGTCATCATTGCGGTAACTCGAAACACCTCGTCGCCAATCAACCCGGACCTCAGAGCCATCTTTTCGCTCCGGAAAAAATAAAAAGAAGAAAAAATGAAAAGAGATGGAAAAAGATTGACCTGCATACCTATAAAAGGAAACCAAGGAACTCACTCACCTTGCACCATGAATGCTTCGGTTTGTTAGTGAACTGTATCGGATCGGACGTTGGCTATCTTGGTTGATGACGGGTGGAGATATCGATACCTATTGATCGAGTCGTCTTGCTGTCTTTCTGCGGACAGGGAATGAAGGAATTGTGATGATGGGGAGTCAGAAACATGGGGTACCTATAGATAAGTCTTCTCATCCGCAACATGTCTCATCTCCCAAACCGTCCTTCTCCGTTACTTCGTTGAGTCCTTGTGAGAAGGCGCGACCCATCGTATGAGCGAAGAAACAAGAGGTGAGACAAAGAGTTTATAATTGATCGCTGAAAACAGTTCAAATTCAAGAAGTAATATCATGACTGAAGCAATGCAAACCCGCTAAAACGCCAAAACCAACGCTAAACACAACATACCGACCCAACCGAGTCCCCCAAGTCATAGCAACAACAAAGTCATAGTCTCATATAACAGCATCACCAGCACCCATATTGTGCATCATCATTGCCCACCCAAAACCCCCCAAAAATCCCGTCGTCCGCTCACACAAACTCATAGCTCTGCTCACTCCTGGCATCTTCATCCCACTCATCCTCGCTCTTGACCATGTCGTTCGTCTTCGGCACCACCACCTCCTCCTCTTGCAACCCCATCTCGTTCATTACTTCAACAGCATTTCCCTCACTCCGCCCATCAGCCCCCCAAATCTCCAACACTGCCTTCTTCACACTCATCGGCACGCTCGCCAACTCCCATAACTTCTGCACCCTCTCCTTCACCGGTCCTCCATCCCTCGTCACCAGGTTATAAATGACTTCCTTCATCGGGTATTCCATCTCGCACCTGTACAGCATCTCATGCAATCTCGCCGGTATATTGACAACATCCAACTGTAGGTCTTTACCGAGGCTGAACTCCCTCTTCTTGTCCGCAATGTCGCCGCCGAAGGCGTGGGTGCCCAGGTACATGGTAGTGGAGTGCAAAGACTTGGGAGGGGAGGCATCGCCGAATCGTTCACGGACTCGTTCGCGGAATCGGTCAAACTTCTGTACATCGGCGCTGCCAGTGAACTTGGGCCGATCGGCATCGTCATCACCAACCTTCTTGTACATCTCCTTGGTGCACCCCAGCAGCTCGACCCTCCAATCCCGGCCCTGGCCCCGCCCGTTGACCTCAGGTCCAATGGTAAGAACGCCCTCTTTTTGATCCCACCGGATCGGGGTGCGAACCAAAGTGGAGGGGTCAGGCCGGTCAGCCTTGGCCGCTGGCACGCTACTGCTTGGCTCCTCGACCAGCTCAAAGTAAGCATCTGCGCCAACGACAAGTTGGATGGTGATTGCTTGGGGCCGGCTACAGCCGTGTTTGTCGTATTTCGCAGATTTAGCCGTGTCCAGCGGGATAATGGTTCCCTCCTTGGCAAACACGGGAATCTCCGACAAAGGGCGGTGGATGTCCACGTAGCGGCCTCCATCGTAGACAAGACTGGGGTGGCGAATGTCAATGTAACGACGGCCCGTGTTGGGAAGCCAGGCGCGGACGCTGCCCATGAGCGTGGCTGAATCGTTTGGCGTGGTGATTGGCGCAACCATCAGGTCGGGACCAAAGTAGTATTGGTTCGGCACCGTGTGGGCTTCTTCGTCCTCGTGGTTCCAGTACATGGGTTGCACCAAGGGCTCGAATTCGTAACAGGCGCGCACGTTCATGGTGTAGAGGAACGGGATGAGGCGGTACCGAAGTTGGAGGTAGTCCGTCATCACCTTGCGGGCTTCGGGCTCGTACAGCCATGGCTCTTTGGAGTTCCACTGACTCTTTTCCGAGTGCAGTCTCAGAATAGGTGAGAAGCAGCCGAACTGAACCCAGCGCGCCGTCAGCTCGTTGGAGCGGACACCAGCGTAATGCCCGCCAATGTCGTGACTCCACCACCCATAGCCAATGTTGGACGCTGTCGCAGTGAATTCGGGCTGGAAGTGCAACGAGGCCCACGTGATGAGGGTGTCGCCAGAGAAGCCAATGGGATAGCGATGGGAGCCAGCGCCGGCGTATCGGGAAAAAGTGATGGGCGTCGTAGTAGCTTTGACGTTGCGACGGCTGGTGAGGTAGTGATAGTGGTTGAGCACCCAGAGGGGGTCAACGCCAGGAATGCGCGATCGGTTGCCCTGTTGCCAGTCAATCCACCAAAAGTCGATGCCCTCATCCTCCAAATTGGCCTTGAGAACATCAAAGTAAGCGTCGAGGAACTTTTTGTCGGTGCAATCAAAGCGAATCGGCTCTTCTTTTGACGTGTCGTGGCCCAGGGCCTTGGCCACAATCTTGTATTGGTCTTCAAAGGCCCGAATGCCGTCTGCCGGATGATCATTGACAGTCACCTTGAGGCCCATGTCATGGAGATTGCAGAGGAAGTTTTCGGGCATCGGGAACAAGTCGGGATTCCAGCTGTAACCTGTCCATCCGGAACCGTACTTGGCAGGGATGTTGACCTTGTGCCAGTCCATGTCGATAACGGCAACACTGAGGGGGATTTTCTCGGTTGCGAACCTCCTCATGACAGCCAGATATTCCTTGTCCGAGTAGGCATGGTACCTGGACCACCAGTTTCCCAGAGCCCATCGAGGAATCAACGGCTGACCGCCCGACAGACGGTAAAAGTCCTTGATGGCAGCTTTGTGATCGCCGTGGTAGGCAAAGAGGTAACCATCCTTGCGGCCCGGTTTCCTGGTCGCGATCCACCCATCTTCGAACAGCATGGAGGCGCTGTCATCGAGCACGGCGTATGCTTTTCGCGACAAGACGCCCGGCTCGAGAGGAATGCGCCCATCGGCCCGGTCCAGAGTTCTGGCTGTGCCGCCCAGATCGCCATAGCTCTTGCCGTCGTAGCGCCACACATCATTGCCAACCTTGACCGTCAAGCCGGAAGACGAGAATTCGTTCTTGTCGTAGGTGAGATGGAAGTATTTGGTGATGATCTCCAGTTTATCTTGGTTGTCGTCGACCTTGAACTCGGGGGTAGGGAACGATCTGAAGAATGCCGTTGTGGAAGCACGGTCTTCGAAGCCGCCATCTTCGGACCACTCGAATCGAACAAGCTTATCGGTAAGAAGGCTGAAACGGTAGTGGCCCTTTTGCCCTTGTCCTGTGACAACCGATTTCGAATTCGCGACAGGATCGGCCGTAAAGGAGTATCGACTGGGGACATGCTCTTCGGGCTTATCGGTCTTGTTTGGGAAGGAATATCGGCTGGGAAGGTCTTTGGGAGGCTCAAGGGTGGCATTTTTGGGGAGAGGCTCGGGTGTCTGTTGAGCGATTGGGCCTTGAGCGACATGGCCGTGGGGGTTTGGTTGAGAATGAAGGCGCTCGCCGAGGAACCTGCTTGTCATGGCAAGAAGTTTATTGTCAAGCTCCCCATGATTGCTGAGACGGTTTCTGATCTCTTGATTGCGAGCAATGCTAGATACGGCCAAGCGGCGTGCTTCAATCAGTTCGTCCTGGAAATCTTTGAAGGACCTTGGGGGGCTGCTCCGGGGCAAAGGGAACGGTAGCGGATCTGGTTGAACCATTCCCGCTCGGGAAGATTCGGCGAGAGACTCGAGTATGCCGGCCCTTGTGCGTTCGAGGTGGAACTGCGAGCGTTCGATATGGACCCGCGAGCGCTCGAGGGATTCGCCAAGTTCTTCCATTCTTTTTTGTGTTTCCCCCAATTGGGTCGACAGTGACACGGGGGCTTGTACCGGGGCCTTGGTTGTGGAATCTGACTGGCGTTTTGGCTCGGATGAAGCCCATGCGAAGGAGTGACCATTATGGCAGAAAGCCTTGGTAGGGGTGTCGGGTTTTGACTGCGCAGGGGCTTCCGTTTGGCACTCTGGTTGCCGTGTTGTCACGGATGGTACCGCCCACGCATACAAATGACCATTGTGCGAGAAGTTATGCTCGGGGGTGGGTTGACTGAAAGTGGCCGCATAGTCTGGCTGACGTTTTGAGACGGGCGGCGGCGCCCAAGCAAAGATGTGGCCATTGTGCGAGACAAACGTGTTTGCGCCTGGTTTTGGCTCGGCCGTTTGCGAAAATGCGCTTATGGACTTCGATTGTTGATTGAGAGCTGGAGCGGCAACGGCAGCAGTCTCGGAGGTTGGACGAGGAGCCGCGATAACGTCGACGGTGTCTTTTTGGGGGGCGTTTGTTGTGCTTTTTGGGGCGACATCTTTTGTCGGATCATGTAGAATGGCAGCTACCACAAGTCGACTGGGGATTCGAGCCGGTGGAGGTTTGGTAACTGGAGGCGCCCAGCCAAAGAAGTTGCCGTTGTGCCAGAAGCCATCTTGGGCCGCGGTAGGGTCTTGCTTCTGGTCGTCGGCGGCGGACATGACGATTGCAATTCGTATGGATACAAGATACGGAGCTTATTACCGGGATAAGGCAGTCAGTTCAACCTTTGAAGCGCCCGGATAAGCAGGATCAAAGGGAGAAGCAATGAGGGTTGAAATTGAAACTTGAGGTCTGTTGGGCCTGATGAAGACACTGGCGATGATAATAATAATGATAATGATGGGAGCTGGAGGAGGAGGAGAGAAGGCGGAGGGAACAACTGGTCGGTTTCGGTGTTTCAGCAGCATCAGCTCATGGCCCTCCCTGACTCCCTCACCGTCCACGTATTCCTGGCGTTAAACCGTTTTGGGGGGTTATCTTCGGTTTAGTTAGGTGCGTTCCTTGGCGGCGTTGTCGTCGATCATGTGCCCGTCTCTTATCCCGCAATTTGATAGGACCACCTGCCCTGAAGGAACATGTTTACAGCGCAGATAAAACAGTGGTTGACAGCTGCTAGCATCCAATGGATACGCTGCTAGAGTTCTGTTACCCCAATTCCCCCAATTCCAGGCCTCTACACGTGTTAGTCCTGCTCCTGGGCACGTATCACGGTGCGGGGAAAACCCCCGCTCACCTGATCCCCCCTCTCCGACCTACGCTCCGCTTATCAACGGCACCTCCCGCTTATCGACCCGAGTCTTTCTCTTCCCTTTCCGTCCATCTTCCACTTCCATCCAACATGCAGATACGTACCTAGCTGACAGCGGCGTCAAATTCGATATCGGCGTCAGTTCTGGACTCGGATCGGCCATATTGACTGTGACCGCCGGGGCTAGTAATATCCGATGTGCCCAGAACCCCCGGGGACCTCCGACACATGACCTCGGCTCCGGCCTGGTTCTCGCTTCTGACCTCCGTGTGCTCCGGTTACCCTGCCTTTGTCTGGATGGAACCATTTCAGTGGAGGAGACATTTACCCTACCACAGCTGAAGGTGAGAATTGGAGGAATAATATGGATATACATCACGCCAGTTACTCCGGACCTTCACCGCATCTTGATTGTTTTTTTTTTCTCTGTCAGATGTTTCACCTGATGCCTTCTCGTATGCCATTATCCTTGCAGCATGAGTTTGAACCAGTGGAGTCCATAGGGTAAGTTGGTTTTATACTCACCTCACTCCACCGCACATGAAGCAACACAAACTTGAAGTAACAGCTACCCAACTAGCAGTGTTCTAGAAGCTGAGAACAGAGTTCCAAGTTCCGTCAACCGCGATCATGTTAACATCCAGGAACGATGCCTCGGCAGGGATACCTTACCAAATCCCACGATACACACACAAGGGTGCCACAACTGAGCAGGGTCGAAGCCTCCACTTGCCATGACACCGTTCCCTTTTTCCACTCGGTTTCCAAATGTCGGGACACTTGATAATTGATAGAGTTCATCATCAGTCATCATCCAGAAGACTACAGAACAACCGAGGAACTTGAGCAACACTGGACAGGAATGAAGTGGTTGTCAGGGATTGGCCAGCAAAGACACAATTCCATAGCCGATGCGGCACCGACACGCGGACCGCTCGGACTTTGAAACCAACCACTCCAAAAGATTTTCATCATCACGGCCCCACCGCCGTCACGGTGCCGGACTGCCGGTGGGATCGGAGTCCAATGTGCTCCCTTGTTTCGGCCGAGGAAAGCTTCTTTTGTTTTGCCACGCCGCGTCGCCACGCCCGCGGTGGAGACATCCATTCACGCCTATTCAACATCGAAATCAAGTGTTTTGAGAATGGAAAAGTCCAGAAACTAACGAACCACATGCACATTCGGAGGCGAGTTGGCGGGAATAATCGAGGATGTACAACATAAGTTGACAGTTCATGCTCCACTTCCATAAGATCGGGCCGTCCATTCCTTCAAATACGGGTACCCGACCTTCCATTTTACTCATACTCCATCTCGCGGTGAGCTTTTGTTACCACCACACTTAGGGCGTGTTTGTTTCCCCTGAAATGGGCTCTGAAGTGGATTTTCTGAAGTGTTCTTCAGAAGAACAGCACGGACCCTCCTGAACTGGATTTTGGCAGCAAATGCCAAGATTCTGAGGTCCATCCAATTCCTATTCAGAACGGCATTTCAGAGGCCCGTTTGGGAGAAAGGATCTGACTCTGGATTCTGAACTCTACTTTTCTCAAGGTTATTCCACCTCTCTTCAGGGTTAGGGTTAGAAATCAGAATCATCATTAAAATAGTTTATATATATAACAATAATATATAACGACGATGCAATGCTTTGGGAGGTATAGTATTTTGATTTTGTTGTTTTTGTTGATAATGAGGGTAGTCACGTGGTGGTTGAAAGTGTGAAATCTGATTTCAGAACAGCCACTTCAGTAGCTCTCTCGATTTTGAACAGTTCAGAATTGGTCAGTTTGAATTTCAGAGGATTCACGCAATTTTATTGGTTGTTTCGACGAAGTGGAGCAGGGAATTTCAGAGTCGATTTTTAGTAGGGATTTCAGAGCCAAAGATTTCAGAGTATTTCCAAACACGGCTCTGAAAAAACGGCTCTGAACACTTCAGAGCCCGATTTCAGGGGAAACAAACACGCCCTTACTCTACTGAGTCACTGCAAACTCAACCACCTGAACTCTCACTCAGCCACCGACCTATTCGTTATCCAGTCGGGGAAAGGGTTGTTGAGGGCAGAGAACCCATCGTATCAGAAATAAAGGGTTGATGTGACCCAACAAACTGCAGCTGTTCCTTCCTGTCAGGGTCACCGCCTTTGATCGGATCCAAGTTGCCGGGGTACATTCCTATAAGGGAATCTCAACACTGGACCCAGCCTTTGCTCTCCACCCCACCTGCCACCATAAAACTGCTGTCTCGGTCTCAACTTCCGAGGTCGATCCTTCAGCCAACTGTGACTCGATCTTTCTTTCTTTCAAAAACAGATTTTTACGTCTAGGTTCCTTTCAGTCCCGGGCCATTTTCCAACATTATACTCGACACAGCTCTTTGCGATAGGTACCGCGTTGCCTTACTTGACCAGTTCCAGGCAAGAGACTGGAAAGCGCCATGGCTGAGCCAGATTTGAAAGACCAAGTCGCGGACTCGCGCAGGTCCACCTCGACGGCCGCTGCCACGGACACGCTCACTCATGACTCAGCGCGTACTTCAATGCAGGCGGATCACCAGGAGAACCAACATCAGCTTGACGCTGGACAAGGAGCGAGCCATCATTATAGTGAGAAACAGCAAAAGCAAGCCGGTCAAGTTTCACAACCAGTCACCGAACTCACGCCAGCTGTACCGATTTCCGATGAACCCGTGTCCCTCCTGACCGGCGAACCCCCGAGCGAAGCACCAGTCGTCGAGCAGCCTCCCAGGTACTCGATTCACCCAACATGGGCCAAGCGCCTCATTATCTTTGGCGCCTCCATCTCCGCCTTCTTCTCGCCCCTCACCGCTCAGATCTACCTCCCAGCTCTGCCGACCGTAGCTGACGACTTCCATGTTACCGCGTCCAAGGCGACCCTGACGGTAACAACCTACATGATCTTCCAAGGCATCACGCCCATGTTTCTTGGAGGACTGGCAGATTCAGCGGGCCGTCGACCTGCCTACGTCATCTGCTTTGTCATTTACATCGGAGCCAATATCGGTCTGGCGCTGTGCAAGAACTTTACGAGTCTCTTGATTCTCCGAATGCTGCAGAGTGCCGGGTCAAGTACCACCATTGCTCTTTGCCAAGCCACGCTGGCAGATATCACCACCAGCGCGGAACGAGGACAATACGTCGGCATCACTGCGCTTCCTCAAGTCTTGGCTCCGAGTCTCGGCCCAGTGGTAGGCGGTCTGTTAACCAACTACCTCGGCTGGCGCTGGATCTTCTGGCTGCTCACCATCATGGCTGGCGTTAACCTCTTGGGCTTGCTCATGTTCTTCCCCGAGACTTGCCGCAAGATCGTAGGCGACGGCAGTGGTCGCAAGGATTCGCACTGGATATACTGGACTGGCTGGCAGCTACTCCGCGACAACCTAGCCCGTCGCGAACGCCGCAGGGAGCGCAAGCGTCGCCAGGCTGAACTCTCCAATGAAGACCCGTCCAACCACAACAACGGCCTCCACCTCACCGTCTCAACTGCCTCTGCCCCCCGTCAGAAGATCAAGCTCAGCCTTACCACACCTAATATCCTCCAGTCTCTCACACTTCTCTTCCGCTCCAAACAGCTCGCCATCCTTCTCTCCTACTCAGCCATCGTCTTCTCGGGTTTCTACGCCATCGGAACCGCCATGCCTAACCAGCTCTCGACACTCTACGGGCTTAACGACATTGAAATCGGTCTCATGTACCTACCCATGGCTGGTGGTTCCATTGCCACAGCCTTTGTTATTGGCAGGGTTATCACATGGAACTTTCACCGCCATGCCAGGCGCCTGGGCATGGTAATCGACAGAAGCCGGCAGACGGATCTGAGTGCCTTCCCCATTGAGCGAGCGAGACTGGAGGTGGGACTGCCGCTGTTGGCGCTGACCAGTGCTGTGGTAATCTCATGGGGCTGGGCCATGCAGAGCAAGACCAGTCTGGCGGCGCCGTGTGTTTTGCTGTTCCTTCTGGGAGTGGGCATGATTGGATTCAACAACACGGTCAGCACCCTGGTTGCGGATCTCTACCCGGGCAAGGCCGGAGCGGCGACGGCAGCCAATAACTTGACGAGGTGCTTGCTGGGAGCGGCGAGTAGTGCGGTGATCCTGCCGATGGTCGAAGGAATAGGAAGTGGATGGGCGTATACCATATTTGGAGGATTGTATGTGTTTTTTGCGCCGTTGTTGCTGGTGCTTATCAGCAGGGGAATGAGGTGGAGGGCGGAGGAGAAGGGGAAAGAGGAGGCCAAGGAGGAGAAGGGAAAGCAGGAACAGAAAGCGTGAGTGTATGATGAGGGAGGCGGAAGTACAAGCATATCGTGGCTCAGCTTGACTTTGAAGGGGAGTAGGAGAAGGAGAAGGTGTTGTGATACCCATTGCTTTCATCCAATTGCTTTTGAGCGTTGCATTTCCGGCGTCGGGTTTGGGGTTTGCGGGATAGACGGGATATAATCTCCAAGTTCAATGTGTAGAACGTCATGTATGACTTTTCGTATTAGATTCAACTTTCCATGGTAACCACCACTTTCGGACATTTTGCAGTGCCGCAAAATAGACAAGACATTGATGACAGACAATGAAGAACTTTTAATCTCAATTGAGAAGTCACGAGGCCAAATTCTATACAAATAAAAAGGGGAGGGAGTGGACCCAAAACAAACAGCGAGTCATGAAAGGGCCCTGATTCCAGATTCGTGAAGAGAAAAAAATGCAAAAAAGAAAGTTTCAATTGCGCCAGCCGCGAATCGAACGCGGGGCCCATCGATGGCAACGATGGATTTTACCACTAAACCACTGGCGCTAAATCATGTTATGTTTGCTTCGATCTTGCACCTATGAAGTTGCAACTGTATTGCAAGAACCTCGGAACCCCAACCGAGCTTGGAGTTGAAAACTGATGCGGGTGATGGTCGGAGCCACAGATTAGAAGCGGATTGAGAAAGAATGGATATCATATACTATGAGATAAGGCCAAACTTATTACCGATATACATCCTTCAATAGAGATTGCGCTAAGGTACCAGCCAATTTGGTGCTCCGACGCTTGGGTAGGATGAGCGTACATGTGTTCCCTGGTTGAAGGGTACAGGTTCGTCCGAATATTGGGGAAAAGAAGAACGGTTGCTCGGGCAGAGATGAATTGACAGGAAATGTCTCCTCACCTCACAGCCTTTCTTTTACATCATCATCGCTGTCCGTGTAGTTATCGCCGAAGAGTCCAAAAGATCAGCCATGCCAGAGCCGAGGGGGTCCTACCATTATCATCCGTCCAGATGACGACTGCCCCAAACCCCACACGGCCGGGAAGACGATCCTTGCCCAAGAACGGCCCACCACTTCTCGGCTCCGGTTCCTGGGAACCAGTGGGGATCGCGTGTGCCCGCTTTTGACGACAGATAAACACAGCCCGCGCCATGCCCAATCTAGGAGGTGTCAATAGTCGTACGTCTCGGCAATTCCGGTCTGACTCCGGGCCGCTGACAACCAACACCCACCCACCATTACCTAATAATCGCTGTTTATAAGCTACGTAATCATCCCCAACAACGCTGATGATTGTTTGACCACCTCCAGTTTCAACCGTCTTTCGAACTCGAAAGGCTACATCATCGTCATCATCATCAACCATGGAGAAGGGTATCTCTCTCCCGGTGGCCTACACGCCCCCGCCGGCCCCGGCATCCACCACCCGATGCAAGTCCCTCAAGACCATCACCAAAACCCTCGCCCTCGGTCTTCCTCTCTACGCTCTCTACGCCTGGCACACCAACCAAGCAATCATTCCATCTCTCTCCCGCGCAGCAAATGTCAACTTTGCCTCCCAATGCGAGCAACCTCCCCCGCTCAAGCCCAGCCAAAATGAGAAGCTCGACCAGGCCTACGACTTCCTTTCCACCGAGACATTCCTCAACGCCTCCGTCGCTCGTCTCTCGGGCGCCGTGCGCGTAAAATCCGAGTCCTTCGACGACCTCGGCGCCGTCGGCGAGGACCCCCGCTGGGACGTCTTCTACGACTTTGCCTCCTACCTCAAAAAGACCTTTCCCTTGATCCACTCCAAGCTGCAAATCGACAAGGTCAACACCCACGGCCTGCTCTACACGTGGGAAGGGTCCAACAAGGACCTCAAGCCGACCTTGCTCATGGCCCACCAGGACACCGTCCCCGTCCCGCCCGAGACGATCCCCGCCTGGACCTACCCGCCTTGGTCCGGCGAGTACGACGGCAAGTACATCTGGGGCCGCGGCGCCGGGGACTGCAAGAACCAGTTGATCGCCATCATGGAGACGGTCGAGCTCCTGCTCGAAGCCGGGTGGGAGCCCAAACGCACCATTTTGCTGTCGTTTGGTTTCGACGAGGAGTGTTCCGGTCGACAGGGCGCCGCTCATCTGTCCAAGTTCATCGAAGAGCGGTACGGGAAGGATTCGCTGGCTGTGATTGTCGACGAGGGCGCCGGCTTCGAAAAGACATGGGGAACACTGTTTGCCAAACCGGGCACTGCCGAGAAGGGGTATACAGACGTTTACATTACCGTGCGCATGCCGGGCGGTCATTCCTCGATCCCCTCGGACCACACCAGCATTGGTGTTTTGAGCGAGCTCATCACCCGCATTGAAGCAGAGCAGTACCGCACCCATTTGGAAGAGGAAAACCCGTACTTCACCCAGTTACAATGCGGCGCAGCGCATTCACCTCACTTCTCACACAAACTCAAGAAACTGCTTGCCCATCGGAAGCATCACTCTTCCTTTTCTTCCCCTGATTATTCAACCTGCAAAACAAAAGACTATCTCGCCCTCGAAGCCGCGCGCGAAGGCGGTCCAGCAATCAAATACCTAATGCAAACCTCCCAAGCAGTCGACGTCATTTCCGGGGGAATCAAAACCAACGCCCTTCCCGAACGTGTCCGCGCAACAATCAACCATCGCATCAACATAGGCGAGACTCCCCAAGTCGTTTACAACCGTCTTACCAAACTCGCCGCGCACGTCGCCAAGCGCCACGGCCTTTCCCTCCACGCCTTTGATTCTTCTTCTTCCTCCTCTTCCTCCTCTCTTGATTCCTCCTCCACAGACCCGGAGGTGGAACCCCCGAATTCAATCATCCTCACCAAATCCTCCCACGAACTCCTCGTCGCACCCATCACCCCCTCCCTTTCCCCCTTAAGTGGACCCTTTTCGATCCTAGCAGGCACCACCCGCGCCCTCTACGGTGAAGAGGTAATCGTCACACCCGGAATCATGACAGGAAACACAGATACTCGATACTACTGGGACCTGACGAGACATATATTCCGGTGGGGACCGGGGTATGATCCGTCGGATGACGATGCTGGGTTCGGAAATATCCATACGGTTAATGAGCGGGTTAGTGTGCGGGCGCATGTGAATGGTGTGAAGTGGTTTTGGATGTTTTTGAGGAATATGGATGAGGTGGATGTTGAGTGACGGAGTGAGTGGGGTTGATGGGGAGTAAGGTTGATGGGGAGTACCTAAGGTTGATGGACATTGAGGTTGATGGGTGGAAGAAAATGGAAGGGATGGGAGGAATGGAGGGGATGGAGGGATGGAGCGGTGGAAAGATGGATGGTAGAAGGTAGATGGTAGATGGATGCGAGGAAACAACATGAATGCCCTGGGGCGGTGGAGTAAGAAGAAATGGAAATGATAGGGGATGGAAGATAGAAAAGGAGGGAAGACAGTTGTATGACCGATGGTGAATCGGAGGATGTTGATGATGCCGTACATGAATTGATGATGAATTGATGAATGATGAGTAGAGGTACCTGTAGTGTATTCCTCTCTGGAAATCAATATAAAATGAACTTTCTTTGGGAAGTGGAAATACCAGCTTCTGCTATGCACCTGTCTCCTTCTTTCTTCCTTGGAGCAGCACCAGTGATCAAATCAGGCTATTGCAAAGTCATATATGCAATTCTACTGATATCTCTGTAGATGCAAGCCCCTGAAATCCGCCTCATTGTCTAGCCAGCCATTGTGTCTGGATCAGGGGACTGCATTATGTGCATGTTCCCTCGACAACGAATGCATAATGCAGGAGTTGTTGACTTCTTGTTGGATTGACACGCCATTTCGCGTCCTCGGTCACATACGATTCCCATTTCCCTTGTTCAATGACTGTCTTCATACCACATATGACATTTGTACACATTATTATTCTCATATTTGGTATCTAGAGGTATCTACCTGTGAACTCCATTGGATCTCAATGTTTACCGAAGTATGGGTTGCCCGCTACGCCAAACTCCGTGAATACAGCAAAAAGGCCCTGTACTTATACTCGTCCACCTGGCCATGCACAATGCGAATACCTTCTGTCAGGAAACTCGACACAGAAACTCCTTGACGAGATTTTTGTAGCAATGAATGGCAAGCCGGCCAGTGACTACAGAATGGTGACACCAACCACGTCCTTGGCAACCTGTTTCAGTCCATCCAGCCGCAAACGCTATCCCGCCCTGGGTCTTCCAACCAAGGGAAGCCTCGATGCAACATGTTTCGCTCGCTTGTCTCTCAATTACTTCCACAATCACTTCTCAACATAAACCGCCTCATATATCTCCGACATCCTCCCACACACATCATCAAACTCGTCCTCATCCAACCGACACCACACCTCCATGGTGCTCAACCACAATACCTTCTCCAGATCCTTACCCGTCGTCTCAACAATCCATTTCGGATCTCCCCACATGCGCAAAAGCTTGCCCGTCTTCTCATCCATCTCCACCAGTCCCGTTTTACTGTTGACCACGTCCGAGAAATCCGGTTTGACGCCGTTGTGGTGAAAGAACATGATTTTCTTCTCGTCCTGCTTCAATGTGAGGTTACCCACTGTCGATAGCCATGACGAGTCAAACAGATAAGGAGAATCGGTATCGGCGGGAGCGGGATGTTTCGCTTCTTTGGCAGCTTGCTGCAATGCGCGCCAGTCTTCGATGGGATCCATCTGCTTCATGAACATGCCGCGCCATTTGCCGTTGGCGTTGCGGCCGTGGGCTTTCGGCATTTTCTTGACGTCATAGAACCCCTTCTTTTGACCTTGGGCGGAGGGGAGCTTGGTCCATTCCATGGGCGGGGAGTACCCGCCGTGTTCGACGGGCCTTTTGGCGAGTTGTTCGAGGACATATGCCGCTTGAAGAAAGGTCTCCTTGTCGCCTTCTCCCGGTCCGTGCTGCGAGAATATGGCCATGTAGTGCGAAGGGCCGTGGTAATTGTAATACGACGCGAGCAAGAGGGTGTCGGCGTGACGAGCTTTGTCGAGGACGATCATGCCGCTTTCGGAGCTCGCACGGTCGGTGAGTTGCGGGATGGGAATACCGCCGGCAATTTGATAGAAGTGCTTGGAGCCGGAGGGGACCCAAAAGTCGGGCCAGGCAATGAAACCCGTGGACTGGAAGGGCTCGGCGCCCGGAGCAAAGATCTTGTCGGGGTTGTTCGCTATGATGATGTCGGCGTCGAGGAAGAGGATGTTCTGGAAAGTGGAGGTGACCATGGCAAGAAACTTCCACTGGAAGCGATCGAACTTGGGGGGATGAGGGTTCAGGTGTGCCCAAATATCTTCGAGGTAAATGCAGGCCGCGTTGTAATGCGGAACGAGGTTTGCGCAGAGGTTGTCGATCCAAACGGAGGATGAGTCGATGACGATCTGAATGGGAAGCTTGGAGCCGGATTGGCGCGTCATTACGAGCAGAGTGATGACTTGACCAAAGTTGCCCTTGCCGGCTGTTGTCACGATACCGGTCGTGTCGGCATCGTAGGGGAGGTGGCGCGCAAACTCGGGGAGTGTCTTGATGAAAGCAGCGTGGGACTTGCTCAAATCACTGACCTCTTTGGGATCCGGCTTCCAGATCTCGGGACGGGCACGGTCAAAGTCGGGTGCCCAGTTTAGGGCGTCTACTTTTTCCTTGAACGTGAGTGGTGGCGAATGAGGTCGGGCCGCCTCAAGACGGGCAAAGAACTCGACCCAAAAATCATTGGGCTCGTGAGGCAAAAGTCGGAGTCGTCTTGACTCTGCGGCGAGGATGGCGGGGCGGTGGTGGTAAAAGTAGACGACAGTGAAGAGAAGAGGGAGGATCAGGGCAATGTACTTGAGGCCGCTCAAGTTGGGCGAGCTTCCGATCACCATGGTGAGACCCGCAAACTTCAAGCGCGAAGCTTGAGTAGGTAGCGCTTCCAATTTTGTGGTGTTGAGGAGACGAAAGGTGACGGCGGGGTAATCTTCTCCGTCAATTGGGAGGAAAGATGTTTAGGTGTGGGAGAATGAAAGGTGGGTCGGTAATCGTTTGACTGCCAAGCAAAGAAGGATAGGAAGATTGAGTGGTTGACGACGAAAGTCTGGACAATAGATTGGTGTGACAGAAAAAAAGAAGGATGACGTCAGCCGTCAGATGGGAGTAAGGACTTGGTGTGTGGTTGCTCTCGTGTCTCTTTTGAGTTCTCCCTTGGGGTCCTTCCACGGGTCCCTTTAAGGTGACTTCTGCTTTGTCTCGCCCTACATGTATCTGATTCGGCTTCGGGCAACTGTTGGTGGTGGTGGGATTCCCAAGCAATCACAACCTGGGGTAATGAAACCTTCGTGAACGGTGGAACCGTCGAAGGAATGGAAAGCACATTCCGCACAGTACATGTACACTATTGTGCCACTTCCCGTTCTACGCGCGTGAAGCCTCCAATTATTTCTCTTTGCCAAGTGTTTGGAGAATTTAAAGCAAACCAAATCTCTCCGTTCGGTTGTACGGCAGGTATCTCTACCATAGCGGGAAAATCACCAGGGCATCTTGCCTTGTAGGGGGGGCTCAATGCTAGCAAGTATAACTAGCCTAGTTGTGAAATCCAGCACTGTTGATTTGACTAGCCTTGTTGCTCAACGGAAGCCTCTGATTGGTCGAAATTTAATGTCAGATTTGACTGCTGTAGTAGTGTGCTAGAAGTTAAAATTCTAGCAATTACTTATAGCGAACCCGATTTAGCGTACGGACCGTCTTAAGGAAGCCCCTGACTGTGACCGCCAATGTTAACAATTTGGTAATCGCTTATAGTGATTAAGTTAGAACGTACGGACCGTCTCGAGAATGTCCTTGATTGTGACCGCTAATATTAATATATTATAGTAACTAGGTCGTAGTATACAAACTATAAATACGATTAAGTATATTCGTTAATTGATTTTAGCACTAAGTGTGTTATACTAATTCGCTAAGTCCTGCCCAGTGTATCAGTTGCAACCGACCCGACTTTACGCAATTGAATTGAAGCTATTACGAAATTACAATAACCGCAAGATATTCGTATAACGTAATACTAAAATAGATGTAGCACTTAGAGTAATATAATAAAAGGGACACTACAATAAAAGTAATACTAGAAATACAATAAGGAAAGGGAAAGTTAGATAATCCGTTCTTTTTATTCGTACTATAGTAGAGGTAGACGGGACATTAGGATAATTGAGAACTTCTTCTTATACTGCGATCGATATAGAATGTATAAAGGAGCCCTAGTAAATCTCTGTAGCTGGTGAGAATAATCGTAATAATAATAAAAATAGACGTACTTGTAAATAGTAGATATTCTACCGGGAGATATATCTTAGAAGTAATCGGTACGGTAATATGCAATACGTTTTTAATAGAACTCAATAGGGTTAATAGATTCGTCTACTAGTAAATACTCGTTAAAGTTAAGTTAATTATTGTAATAATAATTAGGTAGAATACTACGGCTACCCTTCTTACCTCTATTACGTTTAATAGTTTCCCGGCCGCCTCTAATATAGCCGGTAGGTATATCCGTAGGCGGGCTATTATTAGCAGTAGTACTAAATAGGGTGCTAGATAGGGTATTAGAACTACTAATACTAGCGGCTATACATAATTGGGACTGGGTACTGATATAGTTTAGATTGGGAGTAGCCGATACTTAGCGATTCCTACCTCGTAGTAAACTGCGAATAAATGCAATCCTTCTAAGTATATTAAGTATAGTAAATATTGGGGCGGGGGTAGATTCCTAAGACTAGTCAATATTCCGAACTTTTAATATAGCCGTATCCCTAATAAATAAAGGCCTAGAGCGGAGCTTCCTAAGTAACGGAGGGGTATTCGTATTAATAATAGGTACGTTAATAGCCGGTAGATTAAGAAGGATTAATTTAATTAGGTTAGGCCGATATTTAAACTACTTTATAAGCGAAATAGCTTTGGGAGTACCAAATATAATAGTTAGCTACTAAAATAATTTTATAGGGGAATATAGCGATAATTTAAGTAATAGAGATAATTCGGAAGATTCTACAGCCTCTATAGTACGAAGACAATCAGCTTCTTCCTCCTCGGCCTTCTTTTTAGCTACAATAAATTGCCGGAGACGCTCCTCCTTATCCTTCTTTTTGGCTGTAGCACGAAGACGATCAGCTTCTTCCTCCTCTTTCTTCTTTACCTCCTCTACAATACGAACAGCCTCTTTCTTCCTAACTTCTTCTACAGTACGAAGACGATTAGCCTCCTCTTTCTTTTTAGCTTCCTCTTATTCGGCCTCTACTTAATAATAATAATATTCCTCGGTCGCTTTCTCGATCCTCTCCTCCTCCTCTACTATCTTTTTAGCAGTCTTAGTATTATAATATTCTTATTTACAATACTCCTACTCTTTCTTCTACGCTTCCTCCTTTTCGTTGAAAAATAATGTTTTAATTCTACGATAGGCGTAGTTAATATACCGAGACTTTGCTTCCTATATTTGAAGGCTATCCTTAATAGAATTGTCGGTTAAATATTTTTGAACCTTCAATTTAGTAATAAATCTCTCGGGTAGATAGTTAGCCTAGAAGTTATAAAGCAATTCGTAGTATAGAATCTCGTACTTTTCTTAGGCTATAGACGGGGGTAGTAAAGTAGGGACTTTATATAGGCAACGAAGATATCGGAGGATATTGTCGCTTCGAATAACCTAATCGATATTATAGTTATTATATTGAAAATCAATATAATCGTTTAATTAAATACGAATATTATAATCGAAGCTACGCTATAATAATTCGAATTCTTATATAGCCTCTTAATACTTTTATATTTCAATATCTATCTTAGGTAGTAGAAGCGACCCAAGTAGGACGGGTAATACTAATTTAGAAGATACGGGAGGATTGGGCAATATAACCGTAAGCGACACTAGTCTAGGCAATACTAATCTAAACGACATAAGAGCTAGCGGTTTAAAGGGAAGGTCGGTAGGAGGGTTAATAGAATTGCCCATTCTCAATTACTATAAGTATTTAATTATTATATTAATTCAGGAATAAAATCGATATTTAGGGTTATTACTATAATTATTAATCTACTCAAATGCTTTCCTCTTTTCGCCGCTTCTAGAAGGGTTTTTATCGAAGTATTTATTAATAAGGGCGATTTTATTACTAATTACTTCGATTAATTCAACCTCTTTAAATTTAATTAGTAATAAAATAATAAAAAATAAAGTAATTTCTTCAATAATAGGAGATAATTCCCAATCTTCAACTATACCCAAAATCGGCTCTATAGTAGGCGGTTCGGAAATAGTAAATCCCTTATCCCGTATTTCTTTTTGTACCCGGACTTTAAAATCGGGTATAATTATACATTAGAGGTTATACAATTTATCTTATATTGAAATTAATATCGTCGTAATATTATTATATATATCGATAAATTCCAATCGGATCGAGGGCGAAATAGACTCTAGCCAGCTAAAAAATACTTATATATCTTCGGACTCAACGTAGGTATTCTATACGTTAGTCCGGCGGGGTAGGGCAGCCGGGGGTAATAATAACTAGTAGAATAAAGTTAGAGGACCGGCCGGGGGTAATAGTAATAACGATTCCGACCGGGAAGAAACCTTAACAATTAATTCGACAAGCTCGGCAATAGGAAGTTTAGTAGCCGGGGTTACCGTTAATTTATACAACCTAAAATTAGAAAAAAGTATTAGAATTTCTTTAATTAGTTTTTTAACAATATTAGTACTAGGGGCGAAAGTACTCTTTAGCTTCGGTAGCGGCGGCGGCGGTAATTTAAGTAGCGGAACCGGTATAATTATTATTAGTTTAACTGGTTTAATACTTATATATAGGTTATTCTTTAAGTACTATATATACCGCTAAATTTAAATAAAGAATTCATTGAAATTATCGGTTGTATCGAAGGAAATTTAAATATAATTATACAACTACTTCTTTTACACTACTATTTCTAAATAATTTCTTTCTTATTTAATTATTTAGTTATTAAACTATAATCCTTAAATATTTATTATAATTAATCTATATAAAGATTGCGCTAACCGCTTCTTTCTAAATAATATTAACTTTAATAACAATTTAGTACGTATACGTTTGGGGGGCTATTTATTATCGGATAAATTAAGTAATATAGAAATAGATAGAAATAGTACGGCGGCAAGAAATATAAATATTTCCGTTCTCTCTCTTAATAGCTTATTAGCAGCAATCTTATTCTATTTAATTTAAATTCTAAAAATAATAAAAATATTTAAAATAAGACCCCTCGGGGAAGCAATAAACAGATTATCGTTATCCAATATCGGCTAGGCTCTATTAGGCTATATAATTACAACGGGTTTATTTTTTAATAAATTACTATATATTAACAATACTAGAGGCGGGGGTAAATTACTAGTATTATATTACTACTAATACGCCGTAGGGTCGAATATTACTTCAAATAGTATAGTAGCAATAATATTAGTAGGCTTACACTAACGGAATATATTAAATTCAACGTTTTTAAATTGCGGGTAGACTACTAGTAAATTAAATTCATTATTGCATTTTATACAATAATTTTCGTTATAGTACTAATCCTTCGATTTAAATACCCATTTAATATAACTACGACCCTCGGCAATTATAATATATTACTCTATTATATAAGTCTCGGCTATTTATTAAATTATAATAATAAAAATTATCTTTAAAAAGAAGAATAGGAATTTAATTTAATTTATAAAATTTTTTTCCTAATTAAAGTACAAAGCGATATACTTAAAAATATTATTAAAGAGAACCCGATCTAGCCTAGTATAAACCTAATTCTTCGTATATTCGATATTTTTATCCTTAAAATAGTATTTAGGGGTAGCAAAATTAGTATAGTCTACATAAAATTAGAAGTCTTATTTATAGTCCCTTATCTAATTTATAATTAATTTATATATTTAATTCTAAAGAATCTCTATTTTAAGGGTATTAAAACTTTCGCTATACTAATTATACAATTTCTAAAAAGTTAAAGATAGTATATCGAGGTTTAGGAAAATTTTATATATAATAGCGGCCAATAAAGTATTCGAATAGAAGACGAAATAGACCTTACAATTAAAGTAATTAACCTTATTCTTTATTCGGGTTATTTTATTCTCGGTTAGTTTATTAGAGTTGCAGTGTTAATTAATATTTATAAATCGAAAGTCGAATTCGATTATCGACCGGAAATTCGCACGCTTAAATAGCTGAAATATATCCGGATATACTTACTATAGCTTACTATAGTAATAATAAATAATAATTAATATTTATAAATAAAAATAGATAAATATATTATACTTATTTAATTATAGCCTTCTCTCTTCTACTATGTAGTACTAATCTACTTAAAATTGCTTTGCAAATTAATAGTTCAATTAACGTACACGGCTCGAATCGTTATAATCCTTTTAATAATATACGTCGTCCCTAGCTATTTATAAATACTATAAACGATTATCCGGAATTACCTTCCGTTACTAACTAAACGGGTAGAACGGGTATTTAACTCTAGTGTACTTAATTAATTTATTTACTTCTAGTAATATAGGTACCAAATATAATAAACTTTTATCGCCTCGCTTATACTTCGATAGGATTTATACTTAGTACTAATAGCGCTACCTTTAATACGTACTAGCGGGGGAGGGTTTGCATTTTCCTCTTTATAATCTCCTATTATACTATACCTAACGAGAGACCGATATTATTATATCCTTGTTTGCATTATAATACGATACAATCGAAGTATAAAGATAGAGGAGAGGGGTAGAAGAGGAAGATAGAGGATAAAAATATAGTAAATAAAAATTCTTTTAAGAGGGGTAATAATTTATATATTTAGTAATAAATATTGTACCCTTATTATTTACTCTAGCGTTATTGCATTACTAAATACCTAGGAGTAAATAGTAATTAAATAATATAAATATTTAGCGATAACCGAATAGAAATAAATAGCGATTTCGCTAATAATACTTTATACGTCCGTACGGTAATAGTAAAGTAGATAGGACGTAAATATCTATTGCGTTATATTATCCTATTACTCGCCCCGCTCTTATTATATCTGAAATTATCCGCCCGTTTTACTATATCTATATTTAATAGTTGGAAATATCTAATAGAAATCCGTATTATCATTAAATCGATCGAGCGTTATTCGTTGTATTATTTATTATAAGGAGTATAAAGTAAAGCGATGTGGTTAATAAGGAACAATTTAGCGGTAGATTATTATATATTATATAACTAGCGAAAGATATAATTAATATAATTAGTAATTAAAACGAAGGAAATATCGCTTATAAGCAAAATATTGTTTAGGATATTATTTGGGAATATTTCGAAGATATAGTAATAACCGACCCTATGTTATTATAAGTATTATTAACCGGCGAAAATATAAATATATAATAATCGACCGATAAGGGTATAATATTAAGTATTAAATAATCGGGTAGTTTTAGATCGAATAACCTACCGTCGCTAAATAGTAGACGGTAAATAAATTCGGATATAGAATCGGAATTAATATTTAAAGAGGAGGATAATAGTAAATATTACTATCAATCTAAATTAATATAGTATAGTTCGAATAATTGTACTAACCTATTTATAGGACTTATAAATACCGACGAACTTTATTATAGCGACCTCAATAATATTATAACCTAAATAGTATATACTAATATACTATTCGATAATATATTTAGTACGGGCGACTACAAGGATTATATTATTATTACAGTAAATTCGGAACTATTAGAAATCGATAAGGGCCTGGAACTTATTTACCTTCGAATAAAAGGCAATATATTAATACTACTACCTATTTATTAAAATAAATAAATTTAAATATTAGAATTCGAAATATTAATCGCATCGTTTACCGAATTAATAGGCTTTAATTAATAGTTCTAAAATACTTTATACGACGTTTTCCTCCTTATTAAAGGTAATAATAGTAAAATACCTAATATAATTAAATTACTACCCCGCTAGCTATTAATACTATTTAGGAATATATAATCCTATATACCGATAATAAATATATAGGAGGCTAAAATACTATTAGACGTATTAAAGCTTCTAATATTACTAGTTCAATTAAAACCCGAAGAACGCTATAAAATCGAAATACTTTATTAATATTAAAACGTTATTAAAATAATTAATATTGTAATAAGGGCTATAAAAGTAGCGGTACGAATAAAGGGAAAGGATAACGAAGAAGCTTATATATTAGTAAAAGTAGCGGAGTATATTTAAACAAAGGTTAATAAATTTAAGGGCGCGGGTATAGATACAACGGTTACTAATAATAAAAATCTTAATAATATTATATTACCGGCAATTACTACCCCTCTTATATTTTTCAACCTACTTATACTATTTAAAAATATTATCGCATTAAATATTGGAAAAAGAGCACACAGCGGCCCCAGCTACTTCGTTAATTTACCCCGAGAATTCTTTAAATCGTACGCGTAGCTATTATTAATATATACAATATCTAGCTAATATACGTATATTATCCTCAATAATACGAACGATAATAGCGATAACGATAGTAATAGCGATAATATATTAAAAGGCCCACCTATTTTCCCGAGTAATTAAATTTTCTACCGCTATATAAAGTCTCGCTACTATTTAGCTTACAATAATATCCCCGATTTACAAATCTATATTAATATATATATCGGCAAGGTATATAGTATCGGACTAGACCGCTGTAGGAAGCTATATATAAATATTCCCAATTAAATATACCTACGGATATAAGAGGTATACCGGCGTAGAGTACCTATATTGTAGAGCTTCAATAATATAGGTATTATCGTACTAAAATAAGAGTAGTACGAGTTAATTTTAGTAGATAAATTTATATATATCCCTAAAATAAAGGCATTTACCTATATTAACATATATATTAATTATTATTTTAAAGAGGATTATTGAAACCCTAATATTAAACCCGCAAGGCCGAGACTACCCTTAGGCAAATAATAAAGTAGGCGCAATTAATTAGAATTTAAATAGGAGGTACTATTCTTTAAATATAGCAACGCCGTATTCTAAGTATTATAAAATAAAAATAACGAATATTATATAGTACGGCGAATAATAATATAATATCTATATAGCGATTAAAATACAACTATTATACTAATATACTATACCTACCCAATTAGAGCCGAATTAGAACTCGAATATTTTATACGGTACGTATTTGAATACGAATAGGATTAATATCGAGAAGGTTATATACCTATAATCTTATTTCCCTATATCGATTTTATTGATAGTTTTAGTATCTTCTATAATTCTTACCGTATATTAATAGGATTTTATTTTACTCTCATTGGCCTAACAATCGAAGAATACTTGCGATTAAAAAATATATTCCTACTAATCCTAGGACTTTATAGTTTAGAATTTTAGGATATTACTAAGGTTTTAAAGATTATAACGAAGCTAGACGAAAATATAGTTATAGACATCCCCGGCCGTAGATAAAACAAGGTACTACTATATACATTTCCTATTTATTATATTGGGGATATACCTTAATAGGCGGAAAATTGTTGTTACGCGAAGATGTACTTTACAAGTGATGACAATAGAGAATAATAGAGTGAGTAATTGGTTGTTGGATAGAGTAATAATACGTAACGATTGACGATAGTCTTATTAAAGGAAGTTAAAGACAAGACCTATTACGAGCCTCAACTTAGGACCTCGTATACGATTTTATTAAGTATAAATAAAATAGATATAAGGTTAGTATAATATAAAATTAATAATCCGTTAACCTTAATAAAGGTTAACGGGACGAGTACTCTTATATAATAAATTATACGCTCTAACGAACCGCTATTATAATAAGATAGTGTATTTAAATATCTATTAAAAATACCCTATAATATCTCCCCCTCGATAAAAGGAGAAGAGTATTCGCTATTTACGTAATATTATTAAATTTAACTATATATATAAAAAATCCGGTTATCTATTAGAATCTCTATTTATTTACTTATATTTAAATTAATTAATAAATATAAAAATATACGCTTATTCGAATAGAGTATATAGTTTAATAATTTAATACCGATCCCTCAATAACTATATCCGTAACGAGGTAAACGATCGTTAAATTTATCCTCTTCTATTTTATTATTTTCGTTTATATAATATATATTTTAACAGGAATGTTTGCGTCCTAGTAGAGAGTCCTTTTATTCTTAGTCGGTAGGAAGGTAATTATAGCAAAGAGAGTAGATAAAAGATAAAGTATTGAAATAAAAGTCTAAACGAGCCGATATAGTATAAAGTTTATTGGACAATCCGGTTAAACCGGGTATAAATTGAGGCGAAAGGTTATTAAAATGAATATTATAAAGAATAGTAATATTAAGAAGAGTATTGGGTATACGGGTTTTATTAATAGATAAGGTTATAAAATAGCGTTGGATATAAAACTTTTATACTTTTCTAAATTTAGTACAAAGGGATATTAATTCTACTTATATTATTTATATAATTCTTCCCTAATATTCGTTAAAAACTATTAATACTGTAATTTACTTTTCCGAAACGTTTACTAATATTCCCTTAATCTCCTTATAAGAGATAAAGTTAATAAGTATTATAAATTTTCTATTAACCCTAATAATATAATTAATTACTTTCTTAATTATAGGAAGCTTACTTAAGGCTAATTTAGTAAATACTATTTAAATATAGTAAAAATAACTAAATTTACTTAATAAACTACCGATTTACTCGGGAAGTCTAATACTATAATTAGAGTACTAAATAGCGAATAATATTACCTTTAAAGGGATATAATTAGTAAAATTAATATCGCCGTTATATTTTTTATTAAAGGTAAAATTAAAAATTACTTTAATATTACAAATTAATTTATATTACGAGAAAGAATAGTTATTAGCGAATTATCTCTTATATTCCTCCTTATTCTCTATATATATTTTAATAATCTTTTCAATTTCCGTACGTAGCTCTTAATCGATTTTAACGCTAAAATTAATATAATTTTTATTATAATTAGCGAAGGTATTAGCGAGGGTTGGATATATTTTTTTTTATTATTATTTTTACTAATAATAGTCGAATAGGATTATACAATTCAGGTTAGAATTTTACATACTTTTTTTAAAATTATTTTAATAGTTAGAATTTTAATACGAAATAGGATAAAGGCCGGTCTAGCTACTAATTATAAGACTTTACAAACTTTATTAATTAATTAAGCAATCTCCTTATATTCCTAAATCTTAGAGAAATCGAAGTTATTACTCCTAATAATACGGCCGTTAGGGTAAACCGTATAGAGAGCCGGTAGGAAGCGCGCCTAAAAATGCTTACTAGCAATAACAAGCTCCTCTATATATCCTCTTCCAAAAATAGCATCGCTAAATTTAATTACTATTATATAAATTAAATCGAATTTTCCGTTAGAATATAATTCTTAGATTTAAATATTATTAAAATTAATAATAATATTAAATACTTATTTCTACTAAGGTTTATAGTAATTATTAAAAATTAAATCCTTAGGGAGTCCGTTTAATAAGAGTACGGGCGTAAGGTAAGTAAGATTACCCTTAATAAAATATAAAATTACTATATTTAAATCGATTAATTCGTTTATATAATTAATAGTATTATATAAAACGGAGTATAATTTATTCTTATATAGTATAAAGAGATAATTAGCGGTTAAAATTAACATTATACGTCTACTATTATCCGTCTTTTTGGAATTATATATTAAAATGCCCTAAATAGTACCGAAAGACTTAAGGAGGCGAGTAAGTAGATTGTAGGGGGTACAATCTTAACCGAAATTATTGAACGTATTAACAATATATTTATAACGAACGTAATTAAAGAATTATCTAAGCGGGATTATATTTATTTATTCGATAAGGTCGGCTATAAAATTAGGTAGTATAATATATATACTATTAATTCCTAAACTAATAATCTTATTAAGAATACTATTAATAGTATAACAACTAAAGTATTTTACCGTATTAACCAATATACCGAACCGGGGGTTATATTCGAACGATTACAAAGCGAATTACCGGTCTATAGTAAAATTACGTAGGTTATTATCGTAGTTAGAACCGTTAATCTAATTATTAAGGGTAGTAATTATATTATTAACCGGCGGCGGAGATTTTATATTAATATCGGCCATTTTAATATACTAAAGTCGTAATTAGCGAATATAAAATAAAGTAAATTAATAAATAATAATTAATTTAATAAGATTATTATACAACGAGAGCCGTAGTAGAATTGAGCGTTATAAGGATAAAGTAGGTAATAGTAAGGTTACTAAAATAAAAAGGAGAGAGGGTAAAAGTAGTTAGATAATTTTAACTTCTTTTAAAAGTTGTATATACGTACTAAGATTCTTCCTCTACGAATACCTACCTACCGGAGCCGTTTATTATATATAACCATAGTTACTATTACCTTTATACGACCGTATATACCTACCTAATTGAAATAGAAAATATTTTAATTAAAATTATAAATAGTATATAGTATATTATTCTATATATTATTAATACTAAACTTACCTCCGTTTGGGCGTACTTTTGAATAGAATTTTAGAAATTTTAATAGAAAGTTACAAGAAATATAACTTCCTATAGAAATATCTAACGAAAAAGAAAATAAAATGTAAAATAAAGGAAAAAACTCTTAAATTTTCATAGTTTCCGGTAACCTCCCCCTTTTTTAGTAAAAAAATAGTCACTTCCTTTATTTATCTTAATAATACTTCTATAGGATTGTACCGCCAATACGCTAAATTACCCTTTTATAATTACTTTTAAATAGTAATTCTAACGGATATTCTATATTAAAGTCCTTCATTAGCTCTTTCGAATTCCTTATAAATTTATTATACAATTCTTATATATTATCTTTATTTTAGTACCTAATTTATTTAATTAAATATTATATATCTAACGGTCCCTAACTTCTAGTTATAAGATTTTCGACCTCCTATTCCTCTTAACCGTTAACTTTAACCGGTAATGGTAGTAGAACTTTACAATTAAAAGGATCGGGACTCTACGCTAGCTTATAAAAATATACTATTAAAATAATAGAATAGGTATACTAAGTACTAAGTAAATCGAACTTATAAATTAATAGGCTAACTTTCTTAAGAATCTAATAAAGGCCCATTCTTTCTACTAACTACTTCTTCTTTAGACTTTTAAGCAAATAATAACCTTTACCTAAATATAAATAAATTTTATTATTTATATTGAATATTATTAGAAAATATTTAGAATTATATTATTCCTTAATAACTATTCTAGTCCAATTAATAAGTTTTGCGGCTTCAAATTAATATTTTTAACGGATAATAATTAAAAACTCCGCCGTAGTAATTTCCTAATCATCCGGTATAAATAAATCGAAGGCCGCCCGTAACTTAAAATTATATACTAACTTATTTGGCAATAACCTAATAGTAAATTGAATAATATTATTTAAATTATACTATAATACTATTAACCTCAATATCTAAGGAATAATACTAATCGTATACTATATACGAATAGCTATTTTAATAGTTTAGTTCGTTCTTTCCGATTATCCGTCTATTTGAATATAGTAGACCGTTGAAAATAGTAAATTAATAACTAATACTTCGAAAATGCTCTTCTAAATAATAGAAATAAATTTAGGATTTTAGTCGCTAATAATAGCTACTAATAAACCCTAATTATAAAGCTATAAAATCCGAAGTAATACTTTAACCTATTCCTACGTACTATAAATAGAATATTTAATTATAAGTAGCACCTTCTTACTAAATTTATAAGTAATAATATATATAGTATCAAATTCCGGGAAACCTTCTAGAACCTATATAGTACCGGCCGTTTTAATTGTCGGCATATTAGTAACGAAGTTTATAATAATTATATAAAACGGCTTTAAGAATGTTCAAATTAGTAATAATTCTCTAAGGGTCGGTTGCCTATCCTATTAATTTTAACGGTAGACCTCGTAATATTTAATATACTCGTGTACTATCTAGATCTTTCGCCTTATATAGAAGTACGCTAAATTATCTATTATCCAATTAATTCCGAAATAATATTTCTTATTATATACCAACTTTAACATCTTTTATATATAAATCCGAGGAATATATAACCGACGTACGTCTTAATAATTAATATAGTAAAGTAATTTATCCTCGAATAAATAGGGGCCCGCCGGTAGATTTAGGCACTTTCCCGATTATTATATATAGATATACTTTAGAATATTAGTTTTATTAATTAATTAGAGAACCCTAATATATTTAGGATCCTCGGGATAAACTTCGATTAGCTATTAACGAAATTCCGGTATGATAATCGGTGAAATTTAATGTATATCCGGGATAATTTTAATATATATAAATAAAAAAGTATTAAAATTATTCTAATAGTTAATATTCTATACTTTTATAAAATTAAACTAAATATCAGCCAACTCGTTGGAAGTATCGTTCTTATCTATAGTTTCGGCGGTCGGTAATTTTAATAGTATATTTAGTACAATATTTAATAGTTTAGGAATATAGAATATATTTAAATTGAATTGTAATGCCTAATTAGCGGTATTTATAAGCTTTAAATTAACTTTAGCTAAATCTATCGTATACAACAAGGTATATTTAATAATCCCGGTAATAGAAATATAATTAGTAATAATATTAACCCAATATTCGTTAAATTAAACTATTTTTCGAAATTTCTATAGGGCCCAAATAATAATTGCGATTTCTACTTCTATAGAATTATATTTCTTCTTAACTAAGGACGTTAATTTTAATAAGAAATATACTAGTTTGATTATAGTTAGTAGGATTTTACTTATTTTAGGAATAGATTCCCCGTCCTATAGGCATTTAAATTGGAAAATATAGATACTGTAGGTTGAATTATTAGTATCGGTTTTAATAAAAAGTATATCGCTTTTTATATAGTAGAAAAAATATATTTAATTATATAGGTTTTCCTATATAATACGGAAGGCTTCGTATTCTTCGAATATCGGTTCGAATTTAACTTTAGAAGTATATATCCGTCGTATTTACTTTATTGAACCTGCTTATAAATTACCCGATTTATATATTCGCTTTAATAATTTAATTTTTCTTTAATTAAATAATTCTTCTTTAATAGCGAATTATAATATATTTTAATATAACTATTTAGCTATATTAAGGTAGGTTTTAAGATTATTAAATGTATTAGGAAAGGTTAGTTTTTAAAAGGCCTTAATATAGTCTTCCGTACGTTTGCGACCTTCTTTGTCGATAATACTACTTAATAGTTATACCGAAGGATACCCTACGAAAGATTTATTAGTATTAATATAAATGTAATATTTATTAAGGAGATTTATAATAATAGTTAAGTAAGTAAAGTATTCTTCCTAAATATTATTAAAAATAACGATATTATCGATATAAATACGTATAAAAGAGTAGTACTCGAAGAATAGCCTATCTATAAATCTTTATATAAATACTAAAGAATTCTTAAAACCTATTAATATAATATTAGATTATTTAAAACTTCGTAGGCTAATAATTACTATATAATTACAATATTTAATAAAAATAGGCAATTAATAGAAGAATCCGGCGGCGTTAAAGATCGAAAAGAACTTTTTACCGACTATAGTATTAATAATATTTTTTTAATTAAGTAAGGGGTATATATTAAATATAATAATACTATTAAATAAGTAAAAATTAATTATAGTACGCCCTTTATTAATTTTATTAATTTTTCTCTAAATAATAAATACCGGGCAAATAATAGGAATTAATTACAATATAAACGATATTTTACTCTAGATATATATTTTATTATACTCCTTATTAAGAAATTTACAATCCTTAGTACCTAAAAAGTAAGGCTTAACGATCCTTCGCTAATTCTACTATCCTTCAATTAAATTAATATATATTTTATTTTTTTCTTTTATTAGTACAATCCTTCTATCTCTAAAAATATCGACGTATTTATTTAGGAGGCTCTTAATTTACTTTAAAAATTCGGGATCCGTATTATAAATATTAATACCTACTTTAGAAAGAATAATTTCAATATCGACGGGCTTAGTAATTCTATAGGAAGGTACTTTAAAAGTATTTTTTTTAACGGCCTCTTCCTTTTCGTCTTCGGCGGCCCTATCGATAAATATAGTATATTATTCTTAAGTAAGTCCGGTTTATACTTTAAGGACGAAAAAAACTATATCCAAAATATTAATTAATATAATAGTTTTACTAATTTTATACAATAATTGTATAATTATACCTATCCGAATTCCTTTAGGAATAAATACTAATTCTTTGGATTGGTTTAAATATAGTACAATTTTACGAATCTTATTATTTATAATAATATTTAGTAAATAAAGATATTATATATAAAAATTATAAGTAAAACGTTTACCTAAATTATACCAATTATTAAATTGGGTATTATACTTTATTAGGATAATTCCTAATTGCCCTCCTAATAATAGAGTATTAAATTTAGTAAAGACTTCGGTAATAAGAACGTCTTCCCCCCCTTCAATTCTTTTAGAATAAATTTCACCCTAAACTTTTATACTAAAAACCGATTTAAAAGAATATAGAATAATATTAAAGTTTAATTTCGTACTATAGTAGCGAAGGAAATTTATTCCTAATAATATATTCGGGCCTAATTTATTAATAATTAAGGCGGATATTTGGAAGTACCCGTTAACTTTAATACTATTAACCTTTCCTTCTATATAAAAATTAAATTCCGTAATTATATCGATAACTATCTTCGAATTAATACCCTTTATAACGCTAGACAATATTACTTTATATTTTACATTCAGTAAAAACTCCTCAATAAATATTTTACTTACTATTATTAATAAATAATCCGAATTAAAATATACAGTAATAACGGATATACTAGGGCTGGACTTAATATTAACCTATAAATATAATATAACTTTTCGTAAATTCATTTCCCTATTCCTAAGAGTAATATCCAGAATTACTTTAATAGTTTATCCTTTAGTAAAAGTAAGTAACGTATATTAGCTTTTATATTATACCTCTAATAAATTAGGCTTCCGTCCGTCTACTAATATTAGTAAATTTATTTAAATATTCGCTTTCCTTAATATTCGGACCTAATTAAGCAACTTCTAACTATTTTCAATAGAAGTTATTTAATTATTAAATAAAGGATCGGATAATCTATAAAACGCTTAGGCCTTCTTTAAACGTTTAAGAATTATTACAAATTTAGTATTGGATAATAAATTTAATAATAAGGGTTGTACAGGCCCGTTGGAATTGGTACTTCTAATAGGAACTATATTAAGAATAACCGTCGGTTCGTTAATTATTACGTGTAAAAGAATATAAAATAACGAAATATTAAGAGACGAAAGTTTATTAGGGGCTAGATAATTGGTAAAATAGGTAGAAGGTTTATTATTATATTCAATTTCGGAAATATTTATTATAGATTTTTTTATTTCTTCTTCGAAATCCCTAATAAAATAGTAACCTTTATTTTATAGGTAGTAAACCTTATTATTTATATTAGAGTCGTCCGCGAAAATTATTATAGTAGAGGTATAAATATAACGGCCGTCCTATAAAACTTAATAGCGTTTAAATCTTTTACTTTAATAATGTTGGCGGCCGTTATTATTACCCGACCGGCCTATATTACACTTATTAAACTTATTACTAAAGTTCCTAAATTTTTTATTAAAATAAAACTTCCCGCCTACTTTACTATTAAACCTACTATTATAAGAAGAGAAGTTCTTTTAGAAAGGTTTACTGCTATTATAATTTCCCTAAAAGCCGGTATAGACGTTAGAATTATCGTCCTTATTATTAAAGCTATTAATAGTATAGTAAATTAATTGTCCGTTCTTTAATAATTTAAAAAGTTAATAGCGTATTAGTTTAGCCTTCTATTCGATTTTGCTAATATAATCGCTAAAACGAACGTTCTATTCCGGAGGAACGTATACGGTTTATATCGCTAGGTATAGATTGTTTTATAAATAAATATAAAATTAAAAGTCCGATATATTTCCTTAAAGATAGGTATATTGAAATAATTAAATTGAATAGTTATAAAGCAATAATATATCGGTTTTATATAGTTTTATAATAAATTTATTCGTATCTAACTATTTCTATGCTTTATATAGTTTAGTTCCGAAAACGACGCTAAACGTATTAAAAGTTTTATTAAGGCTACTACGAAGGTTATTATATTTATTTTTAGAAAGGGTAAAGTTCTATTAACGTAGGGTAGTACTACGGAATAATTAATTAAGGTTGTTAGCGATAATTTAACATCTCTCTAGGTAATCCTTTAAATACCTTTTAATTATATTACCGAATTTATAAAAAGTAATATAAACGTTAATTTTACTATCCTAGTAGATACCCTTCTTTATTTTATTAGGTTTAGCGTTAGGGAAGTATATTCCGATATTTAAAATTTTGAAAGGTTCTTCCTTAATTAATTAACGGATACCTATATTAACCTTTAAAATAGAATTAGTAAGGGTTTAATTTTAATCTTCTAACTCCTTAATATAATTATAAAGATTTTTAAGTATTTTGTAGAGCGCCGAATTATTTATTATTGTACTATTACTATTAGTTTCAACTAATGGAATAGAAGTGTTAGAATTAATATTAAAGTGTATAGTTTGGGGATTATTAGTAGGATAAGTGTATTAGCGGAAAGCTAAACGTATAGAAAGTATAGAAGCCCTTAGAATAATCGAAAGAAAATAACTACTATTATTTAGAGTTATTAGTAGTAATTTTTACTATTTTACTTGCTTTTCGCCTACCGGAGCTTAATCTATTAATTCTTTAGGGTTTATCCGTAGAATTTAACCGGAAATATTGCGGCCGATAGTCGGAATTGGTATATATTTACGAAAGTAAACGGGAAATTAATTAACGTTTTTAAATAAGGGTTACCGGTTAATATAATTAATACGAAGATTTTTTATTTAATTAGCTAGATTAGTAGTATTATATAGGTCTTTAGCGTTTATTATAATTATTTCGTTAATAGGACTAATAAGATTGCTAGAGCGCTAATTATAATAAATAGTAGGATTCTTATAAAGCTAAATAGTATTGTATTTAGCGGTAGCGGGCGTTAGAAGACTAAAACCGGGCTTTACGCTATTTTAAATTAAGTATATAGTATTATAAACCGGTTAGGTAAAGTAAAATAGATAATTCGGGGATTTACCTCCGGTCTTTATATTACGTTAAATAAAGTATATAGTATTTTAACTTAAATTAATAAAGTATATAGGAAAGTAATTAATAAGAATTATTTCTAGATATTATTTTATTTACTCCTACTATTACTTTTACACTAGGCGTAGAAGAGTTTCGGTTTGCACGAAATTTCCGAAATGTCTTATAATAGGATTAGTAGCCAATTATTGAATAATATTAGTAGCGATTTTAATAACCGAACTTACTTATAAAACTATTAATTCTATAAGCGAAAAAGGTTATTAAATTAGACCTAGTTAAATATATCGTTTAATAAGTATAGGCAGTAAGGAAGGTAATATAGGAATTTACACTAGGTTAATAAGGGTTAGTATATTAATTATCCTAATAGTATTCGAAAAGTTTATTAAAGAGGAGTAAATATTTATATTACCGGTACTAGGGGGAATAGGCACTTAAATAATAATATTAATAGTAATATTATTCGCTTTAATTCGGGCTATAAACTATTTCCAATTCTTCTTTCGTAGCTACAATAATACTCTTTCTTTAATTGTAAAGGGCTAAATTTAGCGTATTAGAATAGGATAATTAGCGATTAATTAATAATATTTATATAAGACCTATTAAATTTTATAGTTTATTACATCCAAATTAATAATCTATCCTTTATTGTAAATATTATTATTAGTATTAGTAATCCAATTGGATTTAATTTTAATATAACTGGTTTCTCTATTTAAGTATAGCTATACTACTTTAATAAGTAGTTCGGCGGTTAAAGGTTAAAATCTTTCTTTATAGTAAAGTTGCGGTTCGTAAGTGGCGAATTTAATAATTTAACGTACTTTATATATTAAATTTTCCTCCTAGAGGTTAAAGGCCGCCTAGGGGTTTGCTTAATTAATCTTTAATATTATTTAATTTAGTTTTTAAATTTAAATAAATAGTAATAAAGTAGTAAAAAAAGGGGACTTTAAAGAGTAAAAGTATAAATATTTGGTTTAAAAGGGTAAAAGCTGAATAATAGTTGAAAAATCTAATAAATTATTATTAAATCCTAATATATTTCCCCCCTTAATGAAAGGAAGAGATATAAAGAATAATAAGGTCGGTTTGAAATTAAGCTGTAGGTACTACTTATTACGCAAAGATATACTTTATAAATAATAATAATAGAGAATAATAAAGTAAGTAATTAGTTACTAAATAGAGTAATAGTATGTAACGATTAACGATAGTCTTATTAAAGGAAGTTAAAGATAAGACTTATTGCGAGCTTCAACCTAGGACCTCGTATACGACTTCACTGAGTGTGAGTAAGATAGATGTAAGGTTGGTATAATATAAAATTAATAATCCGTCAACCTTAACAGAGGTTGACGGGACGAACACTCTTATATAATAGACTATGCGCTCTAACGAGCCGCTGCTATAATAAGATAGAGTATTTAGGTATTTACTAAGAATGCCCTATAACAATTGTAGATTTAAAGGACCCTATAGTATTAAGTTCTATTAATATTACTTTATATTTGCAATAATTAGCCGGCCGGATAATCCCGATATATAAATTAATTTTAATATTATTATTAATAGCCGATACTACTTCTAGATTTTGGAAATATAGTAATATATAGCATTAATAAGCGATTCTAACGCCTAAAAATTTGGAATTCAATAGGGCATTAAATAACCTTTCCTAATACTAGTAAACTTATCGCTATATTCAAATATTATTATAAGTCGCCCCCTAGATACAGCGTATTTAGAATTTAATAGTATTACTTAAATAATATACGAATTACTTTATAATAGTATTTTAACACTAACAGGTAAAGCAGACTATATAGTATAATTATATTTATAACTATTTCTACCGGGTTAGTAACGCTTATAATTACCGTTCAACTATCGACTAAGCTAGTAAATAATCTATTATAGCAAATAGTTAATTATTACGCTAGCTATAATATTACACTAGCTAAAGAAGGATTGTATAAATACCAAATTTTATTCCTATATAGAAATAAAAATTAGTAGGAATCTAGTCAAACTTATTATAGAAATTCTAACCAAATTAATAAAGAATTCAATAGTTCTAATAGGTATTAAACCTTCGAGTTACAATCTTCGACGATTACCAAAAATTATTTATAAAGTACGGCATTTATATAATTAGCTGCATTTTATAGTATTTATATCGATTATATCCGGGTCGGTCGCCCTATTAGCCGTAGGGACTCCTAAATCTGGGAATAGTATAGAGACCCCCACTAGCGCCGGTGGAAATACGCTAACTTAAAATTAATTAAAAAGTAGTATTAGAGGTTAAAAACGGGCAACTAAATATAAGAAGATTACCGTACGACCGAATATTTATATTGGGGTACATTATAAAGATTTTACGAAGGAGTATAGCCTATTAGTAAATTACAATATACTAACGGGCGAGGATATATATCGGTAAGTGGAGCTCCCTCGTCTAAATACTATATTATTATAAGAAAAGAAAGTATAAATTGTAATACTAGTAATAAAATAAATTAGTAGAAACTTAGGTAATAGTATAGTAGTATAAAAGGCTACGATTGTAAAAAATTGGAAAATAAATTTTAATTCCCTCCTATATATCGTCGTTAACCGAATCTATTAATAGCTATTTTAAACGCCGAATATACAAAACGAACTATTCTAATATCGAAAAGATCCTACTTATAAAAATCAATTTTTAATAAATTATACGCCTTATACTATTTAATATATTTTAAAATAATAATTCCGAACTAACGGCCTAAATAATATAATTATTATGTAAATACCCTACTCTTTTCAATATAGTCCTTTCGTATTCCGATTATAACGAATTAAACGGCTAAAACGAGGGCGACGAGGTTAAAGAGGAAGTAGTACATTTTAGTAATAAAAATTATATAGTATTATATATTATTAATAAACTCCGGTCAATTAAAGTTAAAGTTTATTATATAGCTAACGAAAGTTAGCGTTTACCCCTGCGTAGTATATTTAACGAAATAACTATACGGTAATTAAAGCTATTATAATATATATATTATTATAATTTTAGTACGCCCGAAGGCGAACCGTTATTCTTCGAAAATAAAGCAATTAAATAGATAGAGAAATTCAATTTTATAAATAGGTACGTACCCTACCTATATAATAGCGAACGCTAAATATAAAACCGTTAATAGAATCTAATAATTATACTAAACACTAATATAAATTTTCAATAATTTTCTTATTATTAATTAAATGCCATATTTATAAATAGTTATTTTATTATTCCGAAACTATCTTTAAAAATACGGCTCAAATTTATAAATTTGAAAAGTAATTTAAATGCACCGCAATTATACGCTACCAACTTATACGTACCGGAAAATACAGCATTTTTATACCCTAAATTCCTATATAAAATACTCGATTTTCCTTATTCCAATTCGTATATATACTACGTAACGCGTATTATTTGCGGCGTCGCCCAACCAACCCTAATTACGAACATCACCGCCGTCTTCGCTATTTTATAAAATAATTAATAATACTTCCAATACGTATCGAATTATTAATAACCGAAGACAACAATTTTACTTATATTTCCGGACATTAAATATCGTTACTTAAATATATTTGGACGTTATAGCAAACGGTACAATTATATTAATAGAACCGCTAATATTTTCCTTTTTTTTTACTAATATTTTACACCGCCGATTCACATTCAAATATAGGGACTACATCCAATACTTATTACAAAGCGACAACCTAAAGTAGTATTATATTAACCGTATCGATTACATCTTTAAGCAGGACTACTATACGAAAAGTTATATTTTCATCCTTATTACGCCAATTAAACGTATAAACAATCGATACCCTATTTTAGACCTAGAAATTATAAAGGAAATAAATAAGCCTATTATTATTAGGTTAACAGTTATATAGCCTATCTCTCTATATATAATCCGTATAAATAGCGTTAGAATTATTTAAATTAATTAAAATATATATACCCTCTAAATAAATTACCACAACAATAACACATTCCATCTAGCATAACCGATATCAATATCCCGGCTAATACCTAACAACCTCGCCCGAATCTAATAATAAAAATTTAATTATTTAATTCAATAGTTTTACTATTAACCTATATATATAGTACCGTACTAGTAATAAATATTTATATAAGAAATATTAAATATACAAGTCCCCGTCCGTAAATTGTCTATATATTTTACTTAAAGTAGATATACTATATTAACCTTTATACGTATACCTATAGTATAATAGTTAATAATAATATTCATTTCAATATTTATAAATATTAAATTATATCTAAGGTACCGTACTTATACTAAAATACTATCGGTAAATCCAATTAAAATATAGTTAAAATACAATTATCTACCGTTATCGCTAAGCTTACGTACGTCCGAAGCATCGAATTACTAATAGCGAAGTATCGATATACTATAGTATAAGTTTTTTAAATAAGCCTACCGAGTGTTGAAATTAATAACTATTCAAATACTACTCGCTATTAGCGATTCTACTAACGCTATAAGTCCTTAAGGGAATAGTCTGTTTACTATATACTAATAATATATAATAGAAAGCAAATACTTTTATCCCATCCTGCTATTTATAGAGTAAATTTCTAACCTAATATATCTATATATAACTATTACGCAATATATTTCCATCTTTACAAATAAAAGTTTAGACCGATAATTAACTATATATATTTATTAAATAAAGTTTAATAATTAATTAATATTATCGCTCCTTCTATTTCTATCTCTATACTTACCTACGTAAATAATATTCATTAATTTAACCGTACTAATATATAAGTAATAGGATGCAATAGTATATAATACTGCGTGCGATATCTTATAGTAAATAATTAAAAGCCTTTTTCCCTATATCTCTCTATATCTCTCTATATCTCTCTATCTCTTTCTCTTTCTCTATTTTATTTCTTCTATATTCTCGCTATTTTATAATATATAAATTTTTATTTGCTACATCGTAATAATTATATTGACTTGCAGCCTATTTGCACATATTTAGCGTACATCTTATATATACGATATAGTAATAGCTTCAATCGTATATTAATAATACAACCGTACATTAGTATAGGTATTTAATCCGGTATGCAACTATACGACTATACGTCGGTATAGGCGTTCCAATCGGTGTACGGTATATAGTATATAGCCGTATAGTTGTATAGTAGTATAACTGTACGAAGCTAACCACTATAGTAGTCCGTACTATAAATATAACCGCTATACTAAATTAGGGTCGCGAATAACCGCCAGCGTAGTCCGTACGCGGGATTGGGGTGCAGACGGGATTAGGGTCGCGGATTGGGGTACAGGCGGGATTGGGGTCGCGGATTGGAATTACGGATTAGAGTCGCGGATTAGGGTCGCGGATTAGGGTTACGGATTAGGGTTGCGAGTAACGCCAGCGTAGTCCGTACGCGGGATTAGGGTCGGGGTCGGGGTTTGGGGTTCGGACGGAATATAAATTACTAGATAAAATATACCTAGGTACTGTACGTACAGTTATAAATGTAACGGGCCGCCTCCTATCCGCTTATATAGTCCGTATATTCCTATTACCGTAGCCCCGAGCTAAACTAGCAGTTCTAGCGCATATTTATAGCGGCGCCAATACCCGAAACCTAAGGTGACCGGATTAACCAATTAGATCCTCTGCTTACCCAATAGTACTAGATCTAACAACAAGGCTAGTAACATGCAACAAGGATGGTGTAGTTATCTGCTCTAAGATTTGGAACTATCCTTGAGGCCCCCCCTCAAGCCTGGACACCCTCCTCATATTACCACTGTGGTAGGCAGTCACTTGCCCATTGCAACATCCGCTTACAGTGTACGACCCATGCTGATATCTTGCATCTCTTGAGTGAACTCAACCTTCTCCTATTCTACAAAGTCATCCTCGGCTCGCCTCTTCAAGATTGTCAAAATTTAGGTCATGATGAGCAGCCTATTTGATCCCTCTTTTGGAACTCTGACATGCAACAACGGCTTCGGATGCAAAAACCCGTCGTGGACCAAACAAAGCCTAAATTGGCATTGGAATCTGAGCCAGTAGATTTTCTTGCAACTCTCAAGTTCGCACTGTACCAAAAGCACCACGCCCAGCTGAGGCTCTTGGGTTGAGCTGCGGTGAGCACTCTGACATTTATATACTACCTCTACCTACATGTTTCGCTAAGGATAGGGTAGAGGTAGCATCCGTGGACCGACCCTTGCTGATACCCTAGTGATACGATGTCGATCAGATCATTCAGATGCAAGGTACACGTCTTGCTAGCGCCAACAACATAATTCCAGACCATGAGGGTGAAAATTTTCTACAACTTGAATATTTCTAATTGGCCAGTTGGACCGTACATTAACAGGCTACGAGCTGAGGGTAAAGGGGTATGTTCATCTGCCAGGGCAGGGAGCTACTGCCGCTTTATTGCCGACCACGAATAGTGCTCGTACATGATCATCAACAGGGATATAGGTCAGGGTCTTCAGCATGGGTTCACTAGGCCCGACGTCACGACAACATTGTGTAGACACTCGACAAAATCGCAACAGGTGTCACCGTTGAAACACAAGAGGATCACGTGGAATGCGAGGTGAAATGCGATCTTATTGTTTCTCCATTCTTCGAGTAGAGGTATCCGAGGTACACTTGTCTGGCTTGCAACTGTGCCGCCATTTCGACTTGGACTGTTGTGCCAGTATCTGCAAATTGATCCCGGGCTGGCTATGTGATCTCCCCATACTCAAGGGTACATATACAGTCGTCGACCTCGTATCTCTTAGAATTCCTCTGGCCCGAGGAATCCTTCGGCCATTTATCAGGCGGCGGCGACAACGCAGCGTTCCTCTTAAACTTCCTCGCGTTCAGCCAGCTCATGTCCAGAGCTTCAAGGTCCGTACCTGCCCGCCTCTCCTTCGAATCGTTGTCCCACAAGATCATTTCCCAGTCTTCGTCCGACTTTTCCTCTTCCAACCAGCGCTCCCACTTCCATGGTTGCTGAGCCATGGAAAGAATCTGAAGAAGCCCCGCCACCGTTGCCCAGCAGTCGTTGGTCGCGTTGTGCCAGGCAAACCCCTTGCGGCCAAAGTCGGAAGAGGCGGACGCCAACGAGACACCGAGCGAGTAGAGCATTTCCTGGGCCTTGTTTCTCCATTTGCGAAACCGCATATGGAAAAGCCCGAGGAGTTGGAAGTCCCATTGCTCTGCGCCATGGGCGGTGATGTCCACGCCGGCCTCGCGGAAGACCGAGGTCTCCAGTCGGGCGTCCCAGTACAGGACGATGACTTTGCGTTTTTTGCCCGCCGCCGCTTCGTTTCGTGACAGATGGCTTGTCGACAGCCACTTCATCTTTTCCGCGATGACAGCCATTGCCTTCTGCCTGTTGCAGAAGTAGCTCTTGGCAAAGTAGCAGCTGTAGGGCATTGCTTTGTGGGACTTTTCTTCGAGCGACTTGTGTACGAAGCAACTGTCGGCCGTGAAGTTCTTGTACTTGCGCACGATGCAATGTACGGAGCGGATCTTGGGAAGCGCTTTCTCGACGGTGAACTTGCGTGACGGCGAGCGATGGTCTCGGGGGTCGTACCAGGACATGCCAACTTCGGACAGCCGCTCGTAGTACGATGCGAAGGGCAGGTGGTCAACACACTCAAAGTCGATCGACACGAGGATTGTGTCTTTGAGCTGGTTGTACATGTCCTTGAGGTCTTGGAGGCTGGACACGGAGGGAGGTTGGTAAAGATATTCGTCGACCTGTCGTCCGGTCGACTGTACTTTCTTTGACGCCATGTTGAGGAAGGAGGTGTGGGGTTGGAAGATGTTCGAAGGTGAAGAACAGCCAAACGCGACTGTTCACGAGAGAAGAGGGAGAATTTATATAGAAAGTCAATCGGTAAGCGTCTCGCCGGTGGTTCAAGCGGAGTTTGAGGCTGTCGTGAGGTTGGTTTCGAGTGTTAACAGGGTGAAGTTCAAGTTTGAGTTGGTTGGTGAGGTAGTGGAAAGATGGTGAGGAGGTTGTGGATGAGGGATATACGATAGGACGAGGGCTTACTGCCTTTATATATTGGCGAGGAGATCGACCGTAGTTGATTTGTTTCCGTTGAGAAAATGGAAAGGAAGGCAGGTCTGAATTTCCGGAAGTCATGGTGCAGGTGAATAAGCAGAGTACGGGCGCTGCTGCGGACTTCAAATTCCATCCAGGCATTTTTGCGAACCTGATGCTCCTGCATGCGAAGATTGAATACCCTACCGGAATTCACTGTGCTTTGCAACGATTCACTTCCTTGAAGCGGGGCTTGTAGGCAGGAGCACCCTTTCTGCCAGCTGCAAGCAGGAGGTGCGCAAGGTGCGAAAATTTAAATTTTCAATCCCCGTCTCCAATGTGCAGGAGAACTCGGGAAAAATATCAAACACTCCCCTATCGAATAACCTGAGAAGATGGGCTCTTCCTTCCCTTCCTAGACTATCACTGAACTGTAGATACCGAACCTTGACCACACCTGGAGAAGGAGCAGCCATGAGTGAACTCGTGAAGACGGGCAAGAACTTCTTTTAAAGAGCCCCTCTCGCATGAGTGCAGCTACATGCACGACTGGCTGTACATTGTGACAACTCTTGCATATTTGCCTCTACATATATGTGTGCATCGAAATATTGAGATGTCCCTGCGCATACAAATTCATCTCGATAAAATTTAATGTACGTCGAATCAATCGTCTCCCATCAGGATACCTTAAAGGTACCTTTGTTGATGCAGCAGCCCACATATGTCCGATTTTCCTCGTCTCAGTTCTTCCAAAACTGCCAGGTTATTACCGCAGCGGGATTATGGGGAGGGTGTCTAGGCTAGAAGGGCTGTATCTGGCCTTGACTGTACTTCTAGGACTGTCTGGCTGTCTAGGCTAGATTTCAAGTCTAGACTAGATAAAAAATGGGAGCCTCTGATTGGCTGAAATAGGCTTATAGGGGGCAAAAGCTGGGAACTACTACAGCAGCCGCTATTACTGCTATAGTAGTTTCTTTTGAGGTAGGTAGAGGTAGTTACTTAGGTAGGTATCGGACTTCGACTTCGAAATCTGAATGAGGGCATTCCCAAAGGAGACGCGAAACTTTTCGCGCGACTGAAAAAAGGCGACTACCAGCGGGATTGAACTGGTAGTTCCAAGAAAGAAAGCAAACACAGGAACCATTGAGCCACTGGCCCAATTGAATGAGTAAATGAGCTTGTTACTTTAGTTGATATAGTTATTCGTAACTTTAGGAAGGAATAGCCGCTACCGAAGAAGAAATCAAGGGTCGTTTCGGGCCTCGGGGAAAGAACCATCACTCCAATAAATTTGACCAATCAGGAGTCCTGTTCAACAAGCCTAGATCGAGTGTCTAGCCTAGACAATAGTATCTAGCCTAGATGACTGCCCGGTTTTCCCGCTATGGTAGGTACTAATAGGAAAAAATCCACTTCTGAACTGATAACCTTGTCGCCAGCTCCTTGTTTTAGTTCCTAACACGGCCTTTGATGATCTCCACCCAAGCGTTGTCGTTTGCTTCAGTCTTCTGGAATTTCTCCTCATGGATTCACTCTCTACACTTCGGCCATCTTATTTAACTCAAGCACGAGAAGTTCTCATTGCAAAGCACTGCACACAAATGAAGGGGATTATGAAAGATGAATCAAATCGAAGTCACTTGCTACTAGTATACTATCACCCTCCATCTTGACAACCCTGCTTTTCGCCCTTACAGAGCCCATTCGACGTCTTCCACATATCCTTTCGGCTTCTTGCGTCCTCGTTTTTTTCTCCTCGGGGCCTGGTGGGACCAGTCGATATGGTTTGAATCGAGGGCCTTGACGGTGATGTCGGAGTGCTCGTGCTCTTCGTCATTACCTGCCCTACTCGGCCAACCACGCCCTAAACTGTCGTCCTGAGCATTGTTTCCATCATCCTCAGAGGCATTGTCCTGGCCTGGTCTGTCCATCTCATCTGGCCAACCACTGCTCGTGTTGTCACCCGAGCTGTTCTTGGAACTCTGGCTCCAGTCATCGAATCCCTCCATGCCCTCTGGCCACCCAGTGCCGGAGCTGTCGCTTGGCGTTGATGCCGATGGCTCGAGGTTCAAGTTCGCCATGGTATCTGCGAGAAGCCTGGACGTCGAGTTGGAGGAAGTATTGAACTCGGCCTGGGTCGGCTGCCAAGGGGTGGTTTGGTCTTGCCTTCGATGCTCCCAGTTGTTTCGTCCACGTCTTTGGCATGCGTTGCCCTTTCCTCTGCTCTTTGACTTCGGCTTCGGAACAGGCGCCATTGCCAAGTTCCTCTGGTAAATTGCCGGATTAATCCACCCGAACGAGATGGGAGCAAGGTCTGTTTTGTGGTCAAACCAAGCAATCCATTCGGCTTCAGTCATTAGCATGAACCGCAAAAACGCAATCAACTGGGCGACGGTGTCATTGCACCCGTTGTGCAACGGCAGGCCCGTACCCAAAGCGCCTAGTGAACCGAAGGCCTTTTCGCCCTTGGTCTTTGCGTTCTTGGAGTTTGGGTTCTTGTGGAACCGAGCACGGAATGGATACCAGATTTGGATATCCCACAACTCGATACTGGGGCACAGAGTTGCCAGATCAAGGCCACCATGGTAGAACGTGGACTCCTCGCAATGTGAGTCCCACACAATGACCTTGATGTTGCGGGTTATACCCGCGGCCTTCTCCTGGTCTGTCAAACTCTGGGTTGAAAGATCCTTGATGATGTCACCAAGGCGTTGCATGGTGTCGGCTTTTGTGAGGAATTTTGAGTCGACAAAGCGACAGTGGTAGGGCCTTGCGTGGTGAGCACAGCCAGGGTCCAAGGGGGCATGGCGATGGTAGGGCGCCTCGCAAGTCGCCTCTGTTTTGTCCCGGAACTCTTCGATGATGATGTGCTCGGAGACTATGAGTTTGGCAAGGCTTTCCAGGCGGCTGTTGCTGCCATTGGTGGGACTGGGGCGTTCGCTTGTGGATGGTCGACTTCTTGTGTCGTATACCGCCACCCCGAGCTCCGACATCTTCTGGTAGTGACTGATGCCGGGCCCGGAGAGGTGGTCGACATTCTCGAAATCGACCGAGACGATGACTGGGTCTTCTTGCTTCAACACATGACGAAATTCGCTCAGTGTCTTGTAATCCCAAACGAGGGCTGGTTCCGTTGCTGTGATATGCACCATGTTGTCTAATACGAATTGTTAGCACAAACGACTTCGCCCAATATCATCAACAGTCTCACCTAATATATTTCTTCGGTTAGGATTAACAAGGAGAAGAAGAAGGATGTTTTAACTCGCTGTGATGTAAGCTGAAAAAAGTTCCAGTTTGTGGTTGTACTGTTGAGGAGAAAAGGGGAAGTTCAATTTCGAATGTGGGAGCTGAGTTTATATAGGGTGTGCGAAATATTAGAACCTTTATACACTACTACAGGTTTGAATATTGTTTCATTAGAGGTACGAGAGTCGTTGGTGAAGGGAACTCTTAAGGTTTTGATGGTGAGGCCCAAACGAGAATGTGAGGTTTCAGTCTCCACGGCCGCTAACAGCACAGGACATCCCACAGAATCAGGTCAAATCCAAACCTGGAAGGTTTGGTGATATCTTGCGGGCATGTTCAGTGAAGCGATGCTTTTCATCTTTGAATGAGTATTCACCGGGACTGCAAGCACCGCACAAGTGAGAGAGAGGGGTTAGAGGTATATAGAAAGCGTGCCACATGGAAATAAGTCAGACCTTCGATGGAAGATGAAGGTATTCCAAGTAAAGGGGCAGATCTTGTCGAATTAGGTAACTGTAGTCCAGTTCTTGAAGCACTATTCCTCGTTTCTCGTCCATCCGGCCCTTCTCTCATGTCTACCTAAATTTCCTATAATCCCCATTCTTCTTCTTTCCGCGGTGCGAATGATGGACGGTCTGCCACTCGTTGTGCTCTGAACCGCGACCGACAGACATGGAGGCGGAGGGAACATTCCCGTTGTTGGAGTCAGTCTTGCTGTACTCGCTTGAGCCAACGGTCGAGATAATCTCCGGATAGTCCATGTCTGCAGGCCATCCCGAAGCGTTGGCTGGTGTAATTCTATCCTCCGAATCATAGACTTCGCTCACGTCATCAGGCCATCCCACGAATTTGTCCGAGGCATCACTCCTGTCATCCATCTCGGGAGGCCATCCGGAGAAGTTGGCTGTGAGATCACCCGATGCATTACTCGAGGGGCTAGAACTGTCTGGCCAGCCGCTACCAGAACGATTTACCCAATCATTGCCAGTAGGGTATCACAACCGTCGGTGGTCGAAATGTGGGCGGGCCATCCAATGGAGTTGTCAGTCCAGTCATCGTTTCTGTCCCAGGTGTTACTGCAACTGCTCGTTGGCTCGGCCGGGCATGCTCCCTGTGCGACATTGCTGTAGGATGTCGCGTTGTTGACGTCCAGAGGCGCTGGCTTCGTCGTGTAGGTCGTCTTTAGAGGTGATTTCCATTTCGTGGCTGTGTCCTTTCTGGGCTCTCTGGTGTTGTAGCTCTTCTCACCTCGAGGCTTTCCGCGGCCCTTGTCCTTCGCCTTGGGCATGGCACTTTGGGCGATATTGTGCTGGTAGATGGTCTGGTTAACCCAATCGAAGGAAATCGGGGTTAGGTCGACCTTCTCATTAAGCCAAGAACCCCACTCAGCTTCTGTCATCACCAAGAATCGAAGGAACGCGAGAACCTCCGCAACCGTGTCGTTAGTTGCGTTGTGAAGGATGGTCGATGAGTGTCCCTCCAAATCCAATGCTCCAACAACGCCCAAAGATGCAAAAACGGTCTCCCCTGCTGTCCGGTAATGGGGGAAACGAAGGCGGAAGGGCATCCATATCTGGAAGTCCCACATTCTGACGTCCGAGCCGAGGTCCTTCAAGCTGATTCCGGCTTGTCTGAAGATCTTTTCTTCCATCTCCGCACACCAAACGATGATTCTGACTTGCCGCTTGACACCCCTTTCTTTCTCTTCACCGGTGAGGTTGCTGACCGTGGCTTGCCTCAAGACATTCTTCAGTCTTTCGACCCCCTGCTCCTTGCTGACGCTGATGGTAGACCTCGCAAACATGCAATGATAGGGCCGCGCTTTGTGCGGCGCTGGGGCCTTGTGTGGCTGCTTGGTGTTCTTGCGATGGTAAAAAGCTGGGCATGTTCTCTCTGTGATGCCCTTCCACTGGTCGATAACGATATGTTCCGCGGCGATATTCTTTGCAATGCTTTCCAGACTGGGGTTCGAAATTACTCCGCTTGATGGCTCGCCTTGTCTACCTCTAGGATCATAAGTGGCGATCCCGATTTCCGACATCTTGCCGTAAAAGTCCTGTCCGAACTCTTTGCCCAAGTGGTCGACGCACTCGAAGTCAACGGCAATGACCACTACGTCCTTGATCTGGTCACGGAAGTCCTCAAGATCTCCGAACGAGTAAACGGCGGGGGGGCTTGATGCGCCGACTCGACCTGGAATACTGAGGCCTTCATCGAGGTCGCAGGAGTCCGAATCCCAAGTCGAGTCCATAGTGAAAACCATGTTGAAGAGTGTTGGTTGAGGTATTGATGTTGCTGTTTGCTTTGAGGGTTGATTTAGACTGAATGTAAAGGGTGTTGGAAATGAAAGTTTCAAGGAGGAAGAACTGAAGGTCATCTTCTAGGATTACGGGAGAGAAACTCGCCAGCCACGGGACATAGTGAATGGGAACGAAACCTCGAGGTTCTATTCCAGGCCGAGCCTGAGGGCCGTCAAGTAATTCGGTCAAGGTTATCTCCAAGGTTGAGTGATGGTTTCAGGGGCATAACTCGGCGACGCCGTTTCTGCCCGTATAAGGTTTTGTTTCATCCTGGCTCCCGTCCCTTTCCGGACCTTTATCCTCCACCCGGGCTTCTGAGGTCATTCACGGCTTCTATGTGGATTTGAGACTGAGTAGCATGTATCATGGAAGTACCTATTCACGCCCTATATACTTCTAGGTACCTCTAGGTACCTCGAGGTGTCAGTCTATTATTACGAGAGTACCTAGCCGGTGAAGGGAACTCACAAGGTTATGCGGATGAGGACAAAACCAAAATCACAGGTTCCAGTCTCCACGGCCGCTGACAGGACAACCGAGGATACAGAATCCGATCCAAAGACTTGGCGACATTTTGAGGACCTGCTGAGTGTATCGAGTTGGAATATTGGCTGAACTCCAGTGTACTGCCGCCGTTGTTCATGATCTATATAGGTACTTGTAAGATGTACCTAATCATTCGAGGCTGGGTGGATGCCACCTGTGTCGATAAAGTCACCTGTGTCGATAAAGTTGTGATATTCGCCTGCCTACCTCTACCTAGGTAGAGTAAGGTACATGCCCGGTGTTTATATGCGAGGCAAAGACGAGCCACCGAGATGTGCAGGCTAGCCATCTATGCTACCTCTAAGGGCCCCAACCGTCCGTATACCATTACTCCCTGTCCGTAAAGGTTGATTCTATGTCATGGCAGGATCATTGGGTGTCAAAAGAGTTTCACAAGTAGAGGTAGGTACCTGTAGACAACCTGAAGGGAGACAGGAATTACTCAAGAATAAAAGGTGGAAAGGAATAGACTGAGTTGATACGATCCGGAAAAAGCAGACAAAACCACAAGTCAATGCACAGAAGTGTAATAGCTACTGGGAAATAAAATGAGGTAAAGAGCTGCATTGGGTAGAAGTTAAGAAATCTTGAAGTAGCGACCGTTCAAGATGAAACTACCTGCTTGGTAATTTCTGGTTCCTGTAAAAGAGAATAGAGGTAGGTACCTATCTTTCTCCACTTGCACCTTCCACCCGAAGATAAACCCCTTGGAGGTAGCTGAAGCTAGACCTCCTGCCATACCAAGGACTCCATGGCCATAGAGGTAGTCAACTTACAAAAGCTCTTGCCCTAACAATTACGCAAGCCCAGGGATTTTTCTCGACCCCTCCTCCCGCTTCGCAGCCTTGTTCTTCCGCTGTCTTTGCTTGCGGGATAGGCCGCCTTGCTTGGTCAGTTTTTGATCTTCCTTCTTCTCAGGTGCCTGGACTTCCAGTGAACTACCCAATGTCTGCACACTGGAAGGATGAAGATTGAGATTGTTGACGGCCTCGGTGAGGCTGGCGACTTTGGTGGCGGCTTTAGGTGCGTTTTCTTCCTTGGAAGTTGGGATTTCTTGTACGGCGGTTGCTTTCTCTTGTAGGAATTGTTGGCTCTGACGATCTTGAGTGGTTGTGCTGGCACCCGGATGGCTACTTCCATGTTTAGGACCACGGATGTGGCTGTGATTCTTGTTTCGGAAACCGCCATGTTGGGATCGCTTCTCACGTGCATGTTTCCCATCCGAATGCTTTCCCTTTCCCCACTGCCCGACTTTCTGGCGTCCGGTGTCCGGCCTCAAGCTCAAGTTGTGGTCGTAGATTCCCTGATCCACCCAATCAAACGAGATGGGAGCAAAATCGATCCTCTCGTCAAACCACGTCTTCCATTCGGCCTCAGTCATGACCGTCATACGCAGGAATGACAACAGCTGCGCAACCGTATCGTTGGTTGCGTTGTGAAGGATAGTGGTCAACGTCGTGCCTAGCACGCCCAAACTGGCGAATGCCATTTCCCCGCTTGCCTGACCGTTGTTGACGCCGTTGTTGAAGCGGATTCTGAACGGGCACCATGCCTGAAGGTCCCAACCTTGGATGTCTTTGCCAAGTTCAGGAAGATGGATGTCGGCCTGGCAGAAGATCCGATCTTCGAGGCCGGAATCCCAGAAGAGAAGTCTCACCTCCCTTTCGTCTCCGTTCTTGATTTCCTCGGCGGTACGATTTTGTGTCGTAAGGCGGCGGAGAAGAGCCTTCAACCAGTTGATAGACTCATCGCGGCTCAGAACGGTTGACCTTGCGAACTGGCAGTGGTATGGCCGCGCTTTGTGAGGTTTCCCCGACTTGTTTTTGCGACTCTTATGCCAGAAGGCTCGACAAGTCACCTCGGTTTCGTGTTTCCACTCATCAATCAGGATGTGATGAGCAGTCGTCAATCGTCCCAAGTCTTCGAGGTGAGTATTAGACTGTGAGGTGGTCGATGTCGTTTGGGATAGCTTAGAGAGACTAGAGGTAGTTCTTGGGTCGTAAATTGTGATGCCAATCTCTGACATCTTCTCTAGGTCGCTTCCGACGTAGTTGTCAACAGTCTCGAAGTCGACAGCACAAACGATTACGTGCTTTGTTGAGAACCGGAATGCCTCCAGATCTTTAAAAGAGTACACCGGGGGAGGAGACGGTGTAGTCTTACTCTGACGAGGCACCAACGCCTCGTCGTCGAGACTGTCATAGTCGTCGGAGTACATCTTGCTTGATTGGACTTGTCTTGACGATAACAAAGAAGAGGAAGTAAAGAGTTGAGAGAGGAAGGAAAATCGACTTGCTTTATAGGAGTTTTCGGGGGAGGAAGACGGGAATATCCAACGCAACGGTTGCAAAGGTTTGTGATAGAGGAATCCACAGCAGCCGTCACTGAACAAGGTTCTCTTGGTGCTTTTGGGGCCAAACTCGGAGTGAAGGCATTCCAGCACAGGTTCTATTCATCTCATCCCATCTATCCACCGGATATCGACCCTTCACGTGCATTTTCGATATTTTGCTTCCCACAGCGCCGTTTGCACGTGACTGCCCTTCATCCAGGTTTTGGGTTGTAAGGTTTCGTGAGGGGAAAAAACCATGTGTTCAAGTGATAGTGGGCTAGCTGGGTATTATGTGTCCACGCCGAGTCGTCCCAGTGAACACCAGCCTGGCCAGACTGGCAACCGTACGGTCAGGGCTTGTAGTGTACCTCTACCTGGACTTGATCGGCTTTTGAGATGGACCTTATACTTATCCACAGCTACACCTTTTACACTTCCATATTTCTGTCTGCTAGTAAGGATTTTTGTTTGCAATGCTCCTTGGAATGGTCTTCATTTTTCGATCGACTAATCCAATCACGGCCGAGGATCGTCAACCTGGTAAGTCGGCAGTGATATGGTCGCGCCGTGTGAGGATTCCGGCCTTCTTCTTCCGGTCTCGATGCCAGAGGGCCTTACACATACCTCTAGTCTCCGTCTCATGCTTCCACTCTTCCACGAGAAAGTGGCTAGCGGTCGTTGACTTCGCTAGATCCTCCATAATGGTATTGGAAGTTGAGGTACATGTATTGGTGGTTGTTTTTGAGGAGGAAGGACTGTCTCGTGGGTCGTAGACGGCCACCCCGATTTCCGACATCTTCTCCAGGTCGGTCCCGATATGGTTGTCTACAGTTTCGAAGTCAATGGCACAGAAAATGGCCTGCTTTATCGACTCTTGAAAGGACTGTAGGTCGTCAAGGAACAACTGGCAGATGTATTTTCCTTGCCATCCGGTTTCTTTGCCTTCTGCTCCTCCACTGAGTTGTTGCTAGAGGTACCTCTAGGTACCGTACCCCGAACAACCGGCGCGGAAGGCGCTTGTGAGGTGAAGTCGTTAGAGGTATAGTGGGGAGTAGGCTTTGTAACACGTTTGGGCTGCTTGTTGACATAGTGATTGTAAGCAGGGAGTCGTCCCTGACCATGCCTGTTGTGGGCATTTCTGTGGAGAGCCCTTGGTCTAATATTGAAATTCTCCTGATAAATATCAAGATTTACCCATGACATGGCCATGGGCACTAGGTTGCGCAACGATTGGAACCAAAGGTCCCACTCTGTCTTTGTCATAGACAAAATCTTCATCAGGGACAACAACTGCGCGACGCAGTCATTCGTTGCGTTATGGAGGTTCAGACCATTTCCCAGAGCGCCCAGCGACTTGAAGGCCTCTTCCCCGCCAGTCTGACCCTTCTGAATGCTCACAGCTCGTGTTACAGTTGGTCTTTTGAAGGATAAGTTGTCCCGGTAACGCCCTTCCATTGCAACAGGATTATGGATAGGCAGTGTAGTTGAAAGTGTAAGGTGCCATATGATAAGAGGTAAGGTATGCTGTAATTCCAAATTCTGCTACTTGGTTTTGTTCATGAGTTTGTCTTGCTGTCCCTGTGATCCAATCACGCTATATACCAGATCGGCTAAATGAATTCACCGAGTTTTCCAACGTCTTTTGTTCATCGGAAGCAGCAAATAGCAACCTTTTCTGCCTCGGAAGGCTTTCGAGACCATGAAGAGGAGGAACAAGGGAGTCTTGAAGATCAAAGTTGTTAAGGAGGTGATCAAAGACTATTTCTTTATGAGTAGAAGCTACGACCATGTTCAATGTCATTTCCACTTGCCATGACCGGGCATGCAAATCGCATTCTGTCGCTGTAGTGGTAGGAGCAAACTAGAGGTATTACCTGTCTCCTACACATGCCCAATCTCAACGGAATAATCCTTCTCCCTCCTTTTCATTCCCTCCACCCCCCCCCCCCCCCCCCCCCCCCCCCCGCGGACGATATTGTCTCGCTCCAGGTATCCACAAGTAGAAGTACCTCCAGAACGCTGGACCGTGTGTCCACATCCACGAGAAGTGGAATGACCGCTACCCACCGTGAAGGTATCTATCTCCTCCAGGTAGATTTACCCTTTGACGGGTGGGAGCGGCTGCCCTGGTTCGGCCGAGTCAACCTCTCGTGGAGGCTCCTTGGCCTCATGTTGAAGTTTTGGTTGAAAATCGACGCATTTAGCCAGTCGAAGGCCAAAGGAGAGGAGTCGATGTAATTCACGAACCAAGTAGTCCACTCCGCCTCCTTCATCGATAGAACCCTCAGTAGGGCAAGCAACTGCGCCACACAGTCGTTGGTGGCATTATGCAGGTTGAACCCCTCGCCCAGGAAACCGAGCGACGCAAGGAATGTACCTATCTTCGCCCTTGCTTTGTGTCTTGTGACAGCGGATCTGGAGGATCGACCACAATTGGAGATCCCAGATTGTCACCTCTGAGCCAGTAGCGGTCAGATCAAGGCCGCCGAGATGAAATACTGTCTCTTCCATGTATGCAGCCCAGTAGAGATGTTCTCATTATCCTTCACGAGGGCATAGTCCTGGGCCTTGTAAGGCTTGGTGCTTAAAGAAGTGTTGTGTGAAACGGTAAGCTTGTATTAGGTGGTTGACTTCCTCTTATATATTGTCGGCTTTGGGCCAGTTTGGGAGCTGGCTTCACCTTCGGCTAGTAGGATCAATTGGCGATGTCTCGTAGAGACTGGGTCCGGCAGCGGGCACGCTGGATGCCGGTAGAAGTACGAATACACATAGTGTTTTGACCTGCTAGTACATACCTAGATAGGTGATGCGTAGATCAAGTAAAGATATAAAGAAGGGAGGCACGGTCTACTTTGCGTTTAGATGATGAGAAATGTTGCTTTAGGTAGGTAGGTACCTATGCTAGAGGCAGGACACTCAAAGATAGGTACTAAACTGCCTGTCTCTTTTCTATTCCACCGAGCAAGTACCTCTATATAAGGCAGGTACCCCTATCCACACAGGTGGATAACTTCTTAATACCGATAGGCCAAGCTTTTAACTCATGTCACAGCCGGGTCCGAGTTTCCTTCTTCTGGGGCGCACAGCATTTAGACTGCAGTACTTCCTGCCGTTCAGAGGAAGCGCACCTAATCCCACACCACTATAGGCATGTATCTGTCAATGATAGTATCCTTCTGTCCTTTCCGTCTTCAACCTGGCCATCAAGATATCATTGCCCTCCTGCTCTCTTTAAACCGCGAAACCGTACCTCTACGTATCTGGGGTAGGCTTGTCCTGGCCGAGCGATTCGACGTACAAGTCTGAAGGGTTCTGGCCCTTTCCTGGCGTTGAACACACTGTCATCTCAGAGGGCCCACTCCACTTCATCTGGCCAACCGGTGCCAACTTCTTCGCTTTGTGAGGCCGCAGCGGCAGTGGGCTTTTTGTGTGGTGCCATTGCGGATGAGGCTTGGCCTTTTCTGGCCTCGGAAGCTGCCACCTTACCCTGAACAGGCGGCGCGGAAGGAGTCTGGGAGGTGGTATCATTGCCACTGCGATGGCTCCATTTGCCCTTCGAATAGCCTCTAGCATACTGGTTGCCAGTTTTTCTAGAGGTATGGTGGGTGGAAGGATTGCGTGAGAAATCACGTAATGTCTTGGGACTTGAACTCAAGTTGTCCTCGAGGATTCCGGTATCGACCCATTCCATGGACAAAGCCGGCAGGTCACGCCGATCGACGTGCCAAGTCGCCCAGTCCTCCTGGGAAATATACAACAACTGCAAGAGTGCCAGCATCTGCGCCACCGCATCGTTGGTGGCATTGTGGAGTTTGGAGCCGTCTTCCAAGGCTCCCAAAGACCCAAAGGCTTCCTCTCCCTTGGTCTGCTTCTTCGTAAACCGGATCTGGAATACTGACCAGATCTGCATGTCCCAGACCTTGATCCGGGAACTCATACTGGCCAAGTCGATGCCACCCTCACGCAAAATGTCCTCCTCCATACCAGCGGCCCAGAACAAAACGCAAATTTGACGCTCGACACCATTTTGGACCTCAGCCGTGGTCCTGTTTTGGTGGACAAGTTCTCCGATCAACTGCTTGATGTCGCTCATTGCTTCTTCCGCGGTCCTGAAGATCGACCTGGCGAATTTGCAGTGGTAAGGTCTGGCGTGATGAGCCTTACTGGGATTTCTGTATGCTCCGCGATGGTAGAAAGCAGGGCATGTCTCTTCTGTATACCGTCGGTACATTTCGATGATGGTGTGGCGTGCATGAATCCGTGCGCCGAGGTCGTCGATCCGGATTTGGTTGGTGTTGGCGGTCTTGTCTCGGGGATCAAACACGGCGATACCGACTTCGGACATCTTCACGTAGCTCGAGGGCTGTGGTTGGCCTTTCCCTGCTTGAAGGTGATCGACGCCTTCGAAATCCATGGTGACGAGGATAGAGTCTTCGACGTCTTTAGCGAAAGCCATCATGTCCGCGTGGTCAACGACCATGGGCGGAGCGGGAGTGGTTGAACCTGGCATGATGACTGGTTGTGCTGAGTGTAGTAGTTGTACTGAAGTATGATAGGGTACCTGTCGTGAGTGTTAATCGCTAGGTACGTAAATGCACGCCAAGCTTGAGAGAATGCCTATCGCTTACGTGTTTGAGATAGGTAAAAGTTTATACAACTATTGCTCCTGTCCCCCCTTTGCGCGAGACTTTGATTAATGTTGTTGTCTGGACTCGTTGTTGGTTCCTGACAGTTGGTGGAATTGACCTGCTGAAGGAAGAAAAGAAGTGTGAGTCGGAGGAGGAGAGAGTGGGGGATTAAATAGGGCTGGGGAAGAGATAAAACACAGGTCACCCCCAGGAGAAGTGAAGGGTTATTTGGTGGTGAAGGGTCATGAACAAGTTGATGGAACCTGTAACTATGCCATTGTTCAAGGTTCTTATTGGGAGGACAACCCGAAGTGGGTTCAAGACCAAGGTCCTGGAATAGCTTCATAGCACGGTCGGTGAATGGCTTCGCTTCCATGGTCAAGGTTCAGGTTCTGTCCAGTTCCTGTTGACGGACCTCTCCTGAAGGCAAACCTTTCTCTGGGGACTCCCCATTCTTGGACTCGCCCATAAGGTTTTGAGCATGCACAAATGTTCAAGGGTGGACACTCGGGAGAATGATGTTCTTTGACTGCCCGATTATTGGGGACTTCAATCGAGGGATCTGGCGATGGCCATGTAAGACATCAATGTCAAGAAGGTTTATACGCCGATACTGGAAAACACAAAAAAAGAACCAGGTCATGGAAAATTGAGGCATAATGGATGGGGGCAAATGTACGTCTAGAATTGAATTGTGAAATGGTAAAATGCCCTTTGATGCTGTATGGAAGCTCTTCATCATGCAGCCCTCCACCTGTCCCGTTTGGAACTGAGAAGTGTCCTGGCAGAAATTGTAGTCAAAACTCAGGTAGGTAGGTAGATGTTCCGAGGAGCTGCCGTCCTACCAAAATGGGTCCTTTTCCCACTCCTCCTTCCACCATTTCAACGAAGTGTCTGCCCACATGTGTAACAGGAATGGTGACGGCGGCAGCGGCTCTTCATTTACCTCCAGCCTCATAGCGTAATTTTCCCTATAGATCACCGGATCGACCCAGTCCAGACTTATAGAGGGCAGGTTCTCTCCCTCCTCATACCACTTTTTCCACTCCTCTTCCGTCATCTTCATGAAGCGAAGCCAGGAAAGGACTTGGGCGACCGTGTCGTTGGCCGCATTGTGGAAAACGATGCCATGTTCTCGCCCATCCCTGATCGCCTCTTCGTCTCCTCCCAAGATTCCCAAAGAGGCCAAAGCCCTACCACAGTTCACACGTGGAGGGGCGACCGGCCAACCGTCGTCATCAAACCAGGGCTCCGGGAAGAAATGGTGCTCGAATGGTGACCATTTCTGGAAATCCCACAATTCGATGTCATCGCCGAGCCATGGAAAGTCGACACCGCCTTCATCAAGGATGTCCTGCTCCAGGCGGTGATCCCAGAAGAGGATCTTGACAGAGCGCTGCTTGTCGTTCTCAAACTCTTCATTGGTTCGATTTTGGCGTGCCAGCTGCCAGAAGAAAGGATGCAACCACCACATGGTTTCGATTTTCGACAGGTAGGTGGATTTCGTAAATTGAGAGTGGTATGGCCGGGCAAAGTGTCTCTTTCTGGGGTGGTTCGGTGGGTGACACCTGCAGGTTTCTTCATGGACCAGCGACCAGGCGTAGTCGATGAAATGTGTGGCCTCGATGTGCTGGGCAAGCTGGTCAAATGTATTCCGGCTGTAGGGCGCCAGTCCGGGGTCAAAGACCGAGACTCCCAGCTCGGAAGCTTGGCAGTACTTGGAGACCTCGTCCTGCTCGAAGTGGTCTACGGTGTCAAAGTCAAGAGAAACGATTATGGCGTCCTGATTTTTGGCGCGGAAGGACTGGAGAGCCTGGTATGAAGAAACCGGCTTCGGTGAGGTCGCCCAGCGAGGGCCGGCAGCAAAGTACTCAGGCATTTCGGATGGTGATTTTGGGTTGTGACTATAGGAAGGCTTTGGTGGGCCTCATGATAATAATGTTAATCAGTATTCAGATGTAGATAACAAGAATTGGGAAGAAGGTACCTAATTACCTGCAAAAGGGCTGTATCTTGGTCAAAAGTGTTGCTTCAGTTTCCTGAATTACGGACCAGAGACCATCGTATCATCTTATGGTGCTATTGATGACACCAACCGCGTTCAGATCAGAGTGGTCATGCCCAGATTGGTGATAGCTTCAGGTTTTTAGGCCGTTCGTCAAAAGGGGGGAGACCGCGTAAGAGCCCGGAGCACTGTAAATTCGATTCCTTTGGTGCCACGTCATTTCTATCCATTTTCTCAAGAGAGCTGGAGGGTGGGGACATTCAGAATCACCGTCTTGCATAAAAATTTGGTGGGCATAAATGTTGCAGGATGCTTTTACAGTATGCCTGATTTCCTTGAAACCCTAAAAACGAACGGCCCAAGACAATGTGGTAGCCATGCGCTCGTCTGGTTTGTCCCATGGCTCAGGCTTGGAATGGCGGGGAGACTGCAGCTGTTCTGCCAAATCTTTCCACCAACGAAATCCATTCGAATTGGGTCTGTGAATTGTTTCGTCAGCGCTATCCGGTCTTCTTGCCATCCTCAAAACCATAATTGAAGGGAAAGAGGTGATAAACTCGCCATCTAACGTGACCTCTATCTTACCCACCGAAACCTCGTTTTATGCTTCAAACTCCATTGAACTATCCCTTGACACACTTCTGGCGAGATGGAATATCTGCTTCGTGACGCCCGAATCAACCTTGTTGGGTGCCATGTTCGGAACCAGATGTATTCCCTGGGCGATCGAAGGAATCATGCAATCCCGCTATCTCTCACTCGAGGTGCTCATTGCTTCCGAAGCCAGTGATCTCTGTGTGCGGTACGTACTCCATCGGTCGTCGTCAGGTTAAGGTTCTGGGAAAAAAAGATGGGACTGAAGGCCGTGATGGATAAGTCGAAGATATCCCATGTCCACGGGCCCGAGGCCTGCACATGAACACGAACCTCGTGCGCTACAACGACCGCTGTAAAATCCCAAAGTTCAGTGAACATCTGCAGGGCAAAAAATTCAGACCAATCAAAAGCTGTGAATGCCCTGGCAGTCATCCGAATCGGGAAGGTGGTCCGTGTTTCGCAGCACTGTCAAACAACCGAGAAATTCTCCAGCTTGCCCTCCGTGCTGTGAACGACGCGACGACAAGAAGAATGCTGGAGAAAAGGAGGAAAATGATTCCCACCGCGGGAAAGGAAAAAAAAAGAAAAAAGAAAGGAAAATGATGTAGACAAGAGATAGAAGGAAAGCAGAAGATTTATAATGCACCTATAAAAAATGGACGCCCCAGCCTAAAGAAAAGCCCGCATCAGTGGTCATGTCATCACTGGCGAACGAGCCGGCGGTAGATAGCAATACAGCATCTCCTGGCCCTTTGTCCAGCAAAAAAAAGAGAGAAGCGGATGAAGAACCGAAACGAAAGATGACGCGGGAGTATATACCAACCCAAGTAGGAGAGTACAATGAAGGTATAGACAAAAATGATCTTCGAAAATCGTAGGCAGGTAAGGACTGGAGAGAAGAAGTTCCATGAAATGTCCACTGCGCAAAGGCAAAGTGTCCATGATATCCATCCTCAACAGGCAGGTCCGATCATTGCCGGCGGGATAAAGCCCAGCTTTATACCTCATGAGGGTCGCGATTTCCAGCTTGAATCTTCCTCTGATTGCAGCTTCCCACAACACGAAATGCGTGATGTAATCAAATAGCAGACATTTGCCGAGCAAGCTCCAACATGAATCCAGCAAGGGCAAGCCATCAAGGAAACGGCGCGCGGACCAGCAGTGTTCTTGCTCAACAGTTTGACCACAGATTTTCTACCAGGTTTCATGCAATTGCCGGAGCACAAACTGATAGTAGAAGCAGGTTGAAAAACAGTTGAAGTGATTGCGGTTTTGTATGGTGAATGCACTAATTTTGCTACCTACCTTTGCGGCTGTATGTTGATTCCTTTCTCCATGTTTCTTCTAGATGCCATCACTCTCCAGTCAGTAGCTACTTCTTCCCTTTACTCCTCTGGCCCATGTCAACAGCCACCCACTATGCTCCTATCGTCTCAACTCCATTCCTACCCGTCGCCCTTGCCTCCCGTGGACCGTGATCGACTCCACTCACTTCTCCTTCCACATCACCGCGTAGCGGCAGAGAGAGTAACAGTGGCCACATCCAAGCGCTACCTAATCTAACGGCGCTCTTCATTTTGGCTTGGCTTTGACTCCCGCGGCACTGCTTCAAACTCCAGCCTTGCTTATGCGAAAGATCCTGCCGATGCTTGCTTCCCTTTCGGTCCTTAACTCTGGGTAGTGCTTCCCGCAGACCTGCAGCACTTGCGGTTTGAGACTGACCTTGGTCACTTCCCCAGATTCCATACCTCTGTGTGACAGACTTTTGGCTTGGTGATTGACATACATGCAAACCGCAAACGTTGTGCGTCTTCATGCCTCAGCCAGGTCGGCGGGTATATTCCTTGCCAGCACGAGGTGTAGAGCGGAAGGGCGCGACCATAGTCTTCCAAGAAGCGTCGACAAGTTTCCTTCCGGGCTAGCCGGATCTCATGAGTCTATTGCCAGGCTGAAATGCTCCATCGTCGGGTGTTCCTTCCTTGTTGTCTATGGGGGAAGAAATGGTACTTTGCTGGGTAAGTGTCTTTTCTATGGTGCGGGGCATTGAGTGAGCGACGGCAATCTAATCACTCCCTTCTTCTTCCTCTGTGGTAGATGGGGTACCTCTGGATGCAGGTAATGCGGCGGGATCCCTGGACGTAGACCTTCTCAACGTAGTCGACAGTTGAGCATGGCAGTGCTTAACGGATTCCGGCAAGTCCCAAGTGGACTACCACCCCGTGGTTGACCTCCATTCCCATGATTCCCAGGAGGATGAAGTCCAGGTCGTCGAGGACCAGCTTGTGGTCGGTGACCATGGCGAAGTGGGATCGATGGTCTTCTCTGCCGGCTTTCGCAGAACATCCGCCCAGCTCATTGACTTCATAGCGCTGCCGACAGTGGTGACACTGGTGAAAGTGATACCAGCCTCAATCTCAGCCATTGCGCTGTGGTGCACAATGACGGGCTCGGGCTCTGGGTCCTCAGGCTCCACAACCTCGTCAGGTCTTTCCCCCGGTTGAAGTAACGGGCGAAGTTCCTGGTTCGCCTTCCAGGTCTCATCGCTAATCCAGGATAAATCGACTGGATCCAAGTCACCAGGGTAAAAGTCCCAGCGACCACGCCAGTTCTTCCACTCTGCCTCGGTCATGACCATAAATCGCAGGAAGGCGACGACTTGGGTGAATGTGTCGTTGGCAGCGTTATGCAAGACTGCCATACCCCCGGCCCCAGTTCCGAGGGCCCCGAGACTATCGAAGGCCTTTCCTGCACCGGTCTTGGCCTTTTCAAACCTCGACCGGAAGGGCTTGAACTTCTGAAAGTCCCATTCGATGGCCCCATAGTAGCCGACATTGAACTCCATGTCGTGGAACCAGTTGGCTTCCATCCGCGCGTCCCAGTACAACACAATCACCGTACGGAGCATGCATGCCTCTTTTTCCTCTGCGGTGAGGTCCTTCATGGATAGATTGCCAAGAAGGCGATCGAGGTCAGAAAGTGCCTGGTCATAGGTCCGAAACTGGGACTCCGCAACCATGCAGTGATATGGCATGGCTGTATGCGGTATTCCATGGCTTTTGTGGTGCGCTGCGTCGCACGTTTCCTCGGTGAAGTTTCGCCAGCGGTTGATGATCTTGTGTCGACTGACGATGGATTTCGAGATAGTGGACAACTTTTCGGTCGAGTTGGTAGAATTAGGATTGCAGCCGAGACGAACGTCCCGAAGGTCGATATAGGAGACACCAAGCTCTGAGATTTTTTCCCAATTTTCTAGTCCCCTAGCGTACTTTCCACTGCGGTGGTCGATGGCTTCGAGGTCGATAGCTACAACCACGCTGTCGGCGTACCAAGACTGGAATACAGCTAGGGCGCCGTAACTCCGAACCTCCGGGGGTGCTCGTGGCATAACAACCGTGGGTTGGTCGGCGCAATTGAAACACATTTTGTTGAATGTGTGTACCTGGAGGTTTCTAGGTAGATAGGTAAGGGAGGGTTATTTCAGTTCTGTGATGCCGAGGAAGTCTACCGTCGAAAATTCGTGTCAGCTAGCGAAAAGCAAGCAATTGGTTGTGAAGGATCGAGGGAAATTCATTACCGGGAATGTGATGTGTCGGAGGAGAGCTTGTGTACGGGAACAAACGTAGATAAGTTCTTGGATATCGAGGCAGGATCGTTAAGCTTTGTGAGTTGTGGGATATAAGGAGGAAGAAAGAATGGAAGAAGAAAACTGGGGTGGAGAGACCCTATATATTGGTAATCATGCAAGGTCCATGCAGGGTCAGAGGTTCCAATATGTTGATGTTATGTAGGCCGCATGCACTACAGATGAATGGTGGCCCCATTGCGCAGTGAAGGGAAGGCTTCAACAACAAACCTTGAGTACCCGATGATCCTGTTGCAAGAGACGGAATTGCAACAGGTTTCCCTAATGGCAGAAGGTTCAAGGTGCGGTTCAGCGGTTGGCGAATGGTTGACAATTCGCAGGAGACAACGGGATATGACAAGAACGGCTTACGAAGTCGTGTCCCGGTATGGCCCCGGTCGGATTTTATTATCAGGCTCCGAGAAATGTCGAACTCACGGAAGGTACCTAAGCCTTCCACTTGATAATAATTAAATCGTGGGGTAAGATCTTTCCAAATGCGAGGGGGGTTCCTGCGAGTCTGTGAAAGCCGAAACTTCGTGTACTCCCTGTTTTAAGGAAAGAACGTTTGTTCACATCTACCACACCAACGCTCGTTATCTCGCTGAACCTTTCGGCCCCCATCATGATTTTAGACTCGTGCACCACCATAAGGGAAACAAAGTTTCAAAATGACTCTCGTATAGCTGCAAGTCTACGCTTGTAAAGCAGCAAAAGTCACATCACGCACAGTCGAGTAGTACCGGCTACCGATATCGTCCAATCCACATAACTCCGAATTTCAAATCCATCGTTTGACCTTGTAAAAAAGTGAGACAAGCCAGATTTATTAGCCAAGTAACGCATTCAATATGACCACTAACTCACAACTCCCATACCACCTGACTCTTCTTCCTTCCTCTCTTCTTCCTCTTCGGCACATTCCTCGAAAAGCACTGGCCATCCTCCTTCGCAGGACCAGTGACTTCGTTGCTGCAATTCCTAGCACTTGCTGATTTGTGATGGGATTGGAAGTCGTTTGAGCCGATTTTAGCAATGGCCGCAGTGCTACTACTTGCAGGTGCGTTGCTATCGGTGGTGTGGGTGGGTGGTAAAGGGGTATGGGACGTCGACGCTGAGGTCAAAGAAGGAGGCGTGGAGGCTGATGTTGACTGCGTGGGTGATGTGGTAGCAGAAGGTGATGATGGCGATGGACGAAAGGAGAGTGGGACAGACCAGCAGGATTTGGGTGGTGGCTTAGTCTCCGACCCCCCCAAACTTTCAGTACCAATGCCCTTTTCCGTTGCACGACATTCTCTGGCCTTAAACAGATGTTGCGCGTTTGACTTGGCGCCCCATGCGGTCTTCGAGGGTGCCTGGACTTCGTGGATGCGAGGAGGTAAACCGGGAAACGCGGAAGTGTCGTTTATGGCGGGGGGCGGGCTGGGCTTGTGATGGCGGTGCTCGTTCTTGTTTGCGCCTGGACCGAGCAAAGCAGAGCGCATTGCTAATGAAGGACCAGAAAGACCGTTCCTGTTGGGGAATCGCTTGTACTTCTGTTCCAAGGCAATGTTATGGTGGATGATCTGGAGATCAACCCAGCTCAAATCCAAGGGTTTGAGATCCTCTTCTGCCCGAACCCAGTGGGAAAAGTCTTCCTTCGACACGTGGAAGAAGCGAATGAGCGTAGCCACCTGCGCCCATGCGTCGTTGGAAGCATTGTGTAGGGTCACCGAATGATCTTCCAAACCGAGGATGCCAGTTGTCTCATAGAATTTTTCGGCTCCAGTCTTATTGCCATGGCCGAACCGGTTCAAGACGGGGAGCCACAACTGGAAGTCCCAGTGCTCAATGTTGTTGCTTCTGGTGAAATTGTATGTGTAATCGTTGAACAGTTGGGACTCAGCGTTCGAATCCCAGGACAGGACGACAACCTTGCGGCGGACGCCGTCGGCCACTTCTGTCTCAGTAAGATTCTGACTTTGTAGAATCCCAAAGTATTCACTGAGTTGGCTCATAACCTTCTGGCTCGACTGGATGTTACTGAGGCAGAATGTTGCGGTGTACGGCGAAGGTTTGTGTGCTCCGCGATGCCATGCCTTCTGACGGTTTGGGCATGTCTTTGAGGTCACCCAAGCCCACTCATCGATGATGGTATGCTGTACTTGGATGGCTCGAATTTGCCCGACCTCGGAATTCGATGTCACATCTCTTGGGTCGAAGGCTGCAATGCCCATCTCTGACAGTTTTTCCATCGGAAGCCTGTGGGGCTGGTGGTCGATATTTTCGATATCAATCGACACGAAAATGGTGTCGATGTGATTCTTTCTGAAGTTGACCAAGTCCACATAGCTGTGGACGGCCGGGGGAGGTGGGCAAGTAGACCTCATTGTCGCTATCTCTGCTGAGTGGTGATTGCGGAATGTTGGGTTGGATGCGTAGGTGAGTGAGAATTGGTGATGTGTGGTGTTCGGAAAGGAAGGAAGAAGGAGCGGATTTAAAGCAGGAATTTATATCAACAAGGAAAAAGTATATATAACCATTCACCAAAGCTCTTCACAGTCTGGGACAAAGGTTTCAGCAACCTTGGATACCTTCATACCATCATTCGCTCGTAGTACGGGATTACCTACTGGAACCTGTGTTCACCCCGGACCACTGGACAGATGAGGGAAACAGGCGAGATCTCCAAGTTTCAAACAGAAACGGATGACTTCAGGTCCTTCGTCGGAGATAAACGGTTTGTTACCGAAATCTGTAGCTGCCATCCTTGAGCAATTTCGTAAACGCAATGGTTCAGGCTGTTATCGAAGCCTCGAAGATAGTCGACTCCTCCGGACAGCAGCAGCGGGGAAGGTTTTCGATCACGCGCCAGTAAGCCTGCCCTCGCCTATTCACCACTACTTCGATCGTCTTCAAGGTTCAACCCTTCTGTATTCACCTCCATCAAGGTTTTGGTCCCCAAGGAAAGGGACCAGGCCGACTCTGTCCACGATAAGACGATGCGTCTCCTCATCCACTTGGCCAGTATATGCTGTTATTTCCCACCCGAGGTCAAACGATAAGGTGAGAAAGCAAGAAAGGTTCCAGGCCCAGCGCTGGAGCCATTTTTAGGCACTTCACCCATTTTCTCGTTTGCTGGCCTTAACGACACCATTGCGAATGTAAAATTAGCTGGCTTCAACCAGCAGAAACCGAAGCAAGCACGCAGAGTTGATGTGCACAAGCGATGAACTACAGCGTCAGGAGCATGTTGTGCAGTGCTGCCCTGAGTCTGCGCCTGTTTAGGTCACACAGAAGCCGCACTGCGGCAAAGGGAAAGGAGAAGATCCACAATTCTTGCTGGAAAGAGAAGTCGAGTAAATAAAGCCAATGTGTTCCGGATCCGATCTTTATGATCCTAAATCGTCCGTTAGCGTGTGTTTCTTGGATAATGACAGGAGAAATACCTTATGATTGAAGCGGCAATCCGGATTCCGGCGAAAAAGGATCGAGGGAGGGGCAGAGCTTGAAACCTGTACACGACCCTTCAACCGATGGTTTGGACTGCGTCGACTGCGTGCCTTGAACTATCTTGCTGCTCTTTTCGGGGCCGCCGTGTCGAACATTTGAACAGTGAGACTTAGGTACGTTGCTTGTGAGAAAATGAAGATCGGCCTTGAGGAAGACGCGCGGGCAGGACAAACTCCACCTGCTCGGCTGCAGCCTGACCAGGCGTCAGGAACTTGGGTGGGAGTGTTAACCGAGGTGCACCTGCCGCGTGCATTCCCTTGGCATCACGAACATCCGAATTAGTGCACTAACAGCAGCACCTCTCCATTTGGGTACCCCTCAGCACTAAAAGCACAGCTGAAAGAGCTGCTGATACTGCGCTTCTGTTATACCTAGGGTCTTCCACCACGCCGGTCCATCATACAGACCACCCAACCATCCCGATAACTGTTCCCGCCAACATCAATCTCCCAGACCAGTTTTTTTTTTTTTTTTTTTTTTTTTTTTTTTTTTTTTTTTTTTTTGAGTCTCGTCAATACCCCGCCCTCCCTCTCCTATCAGTCAGACTAGCTTGCCTCGTCAACAATGGTTGCGTTCGCTTCCCCTAACCGCAAAGTTCCAGTTCACTTCCACGAAACCGACCATGATTCATAACCGATATCCGCCGATTTGCGCTTCCCGACCCGGGCACTCGTCGAAACTTCGGTAGCCTAGGTAATTTCTTCTTCGTCGACCGACCCGCGGCATCATTCAAGACCCATTGGATACCTAAGTGTCCCTGAGGCCGAAAGCGACTATGCCCCGAACGCAATCCCATCTCTTGTCCCATTCCAGATCTGCGCAATACTTTCTACAGAGTCACATAAGCCCAAAGACATAAAAAGCCTTAAAGGCCCAGCGCACACAGTAGAGTGACGACTGGTCTCTTCTCGCGGTACCAGGGGTCCCAAACTTCCCCGAAAAACATCTACGAACCGACGAACCGACAAAGTGAACTGTGACGTGCCAGGGCCGGAAGCCCATATAATAGAGATAGGGCCGGTAGGTGCAACGGAACTCATAAGCGAGATAGTCTTAGCTGATGATCGCGAACAAAGCTGTGAGATGGCTAGGGGCTCGCTGTTCTGAAGGAGAAAGCCTAGATACACCCACTCCAAACCTTCCCATACCCAATTTCACCCAATGTCAGCTGTCATGTAAATTATCGAGTTTTAGCGGTATTTCTGACCGTTTTGAATGTGTCACAACATCTGGATCACCCCCCCATATAAATCACTATCTCCCTATAACTCAAATCTTGTAATATCTATATAGTATTAAATTTATTTTATAGCTACAATTTAAATACTAACGTCTAACAATTTAGAAAGCTCGTTAAATAAGGCAATTAAATCGTAACGGCGGGGTTGCGTAGACGGAGGAGTAGTGGTAGGAGATATCTACGCTAATTATTAGTAATTGAAAGTAATTAAGAGGGATTGCAAACGACCAAAATCAATTAATCCAACGCAATTACATACATTGAGGGGGTTATAGGTATAGTTATTAGTATGCAACGTACGACGTACGATGGCTGGCGGTGTAAAATGGGTGTAAATGACCGTGTGAAAAAGCGTGAAAGAAATAACCAAGTTAGAGTCGATGTTGCGTGCATTGAAAAGGCGAAATTTTGCGGGTAAAAACGGGGATTTCAATGTCAGGTGTCATTCAGCTGTCAGATCCACTTTTTTTGGGTTTCTGGGTATGGGAAGGTTTGGGGTGGGTGTATCTAGGCTTTCTCTTCTGAAGATGTCCAAACTGAACAACATTACATGTGTTCACGCGCCTGAAGTGGCCCAACACCCGTCCTCCGTCGCTCACATGCCGATGTCTACCGACACTGTTACACTGCCAACCTCCAAGTAAACGCTTTCCAAGCCGGCGCAGACACAAGATTCAGAAGAAACATCCCAAACACGACCCAACATCCCAGTTCGGATCCAGCCTCTCATTGTACTCGGCAACCTTCGGATCAACCCAATCCAGCTTCACCATATGCTCCTCCGGAAACCACGTAAAGTCCTTCATGTACCGACTCCAAACCGCCTCCTCGCTATGCAGCAGGTACAAAAACGCCGCCAGTATCGCAAACACATCGTTCCCCGCATTGTGCCCACACGCCAGGACCCCCAAGGGCTCCAACAAATTGTACGCCGAATCGCTTGTCTCCGCGTTCCTCCTGGCCTGCTGGAGATTATGCCACTTTTGCAGATCCCACAATTCAATCTTCATCTTTTCCGGGTCAGGGTACGCAGGAAGCCGAATCCCCCACTGCGTCATGATTTTGATCTCCAACCTGGCATCCCAGAAGAAGAGAATAACGGGCCTGCGCTGGCCTCGCGCGACCTCTTCGGCGGTCAGACATCGTGTGGGGAGACGGTTGAGAATATCCTGCAGCTTATCACGGATGGCGCGAGCAGGTCGGATGCGGGAGCGCGCAAAGACGCCGTCGTAGGGGTGGGCAACGTGCTCGACTATCCTTCCGCCTTTGCCGGGCCAAGTCGTGTGCATGAAGGCGTCGCAGGTCAATGGGGTGACTTTGCGCCAGCGGGAGGCAATGTAATGACGGACGTGAATCTTTTGGAGTCTTTCTTCGATAGTATGGGTGGGAGTGACCGTGTCGCGGGGGTCGTAGACGGCGATTCCGAGCTCGGACACCCTTTGGGATTCTGACAGGACTTTTTGCTGTCTTGGGTGATCGATCATTTCAAAGTCGAGAGCGACCAGGATTGTGTCTTTGAGATCGTGGGCGATTTCGGCAAGACCGTTGTGGTGCCAGACTGTAGGTGGTCTGCGTACTGGACATCTGGGAGTACTAGGAGTGGGATTTTCGGGCACATCTGGCTCTTAGTTAGAGGTTGTCAGCAATAGGCAGAGAGCGCTTCGTGAAGGCGTGACCGGCGTACCCTGGCTCTCCTCGCCTTCGCTAGGTGGGAGGGGAGGGAAGTAAAGCTGCTTTTTCATGGCAAGAAATGATTTGTAATTGTGCTGATAAAGATACTGATTAACGCTGATTAGGGGGATATCAGTCTCTTCGGTGGGAGCTTTGAGAAGCGACCGAGCCAGTCAGGATAATGAGGGTTAGGAAAGACTCACTCTGTCCCTGGTTTGGAAAAGAGGAGGTTTTCCAGCAGAAAATGAACATTTGAACTGTTCCAGTCCATGTTGATATGCTGCGATTAGTGGGCTTCGAGTTGGCAGGTGCCTTCGAGACGCCCAAGAAGTCGTGATCAGAAATTCAAGCACATGTTTCGCTTTGTACCTTCCTCGTCGGTGCAAGATATACCCGTTCACTGACCACCCTCCTTCCATTTCCTGCCTGCCATAGCTCCTTGCTCACGAAAGTACACCAAATGGTGTTGGGAAAGATGTAAAGAAGCAAGTAAGAGCATGATGGCCAATTCTAAGTCTCATGTTGCCTTTAGTCTGCTCGCCAACAGACTAACAGAGTGATATGGGCCATGGGTGATCAGCTCAAAGGCCATTTGTACTCTGCCTTGGAAAAAGTGGTCACGTTTCTTGACTCACTATCCAAGATGGAGAGTAATAACAAGAGAAGCAAAGTTCAGAGAACCAGTCAAGCTAGAAGTCAGACTTGGGCCGATTGCTTGACGTCTTGCCAACAGAACTTCTCTGTTGTGCAGATTCTCATCGGCCCCTGACACAGATTTGTTTTTTTTTTCTGACACATGCATGATGGCTCATCGGCAAGCCGCTGGTTGACCAGTAACAACATGAACGCAATGAAAGTGTTAGTGAGACCAGAAGGGAACTGCTTGAATCAAGTAAGAGAGGCGGTATGACAAGCACCAGAATGATTACGTTTGCACATGACTAACCCAAATGAGATAAAAGAGAAATAGGTGTAAATCGGGGACAGTTGGCTTATTGAGATAGCTAAACTACAGGGTACTCAGCGCAAACAGCAGGGTAGGCAAGTTTGGAACTCACGATTGCGATGTGTTGGAAAATGAAACGCACGGACAGGAATGAGATGTCGTTGAACTCTGCGTGCGTCCAACAAAACGAGGCCCAGCCGGCAAAACCACGGCTGTTCAAGATGCCGGGCGCCGACCATCTGCCTGCCGGGATGTAGTGCACGGTCCTCATCGCGGGATTTGTGGCTCAAGCTCCAAGCAGGGAAGCGGACGGCACCCGATGGCGAACACGGCTGATCCAGAGTGGCGGTCCACTGGACGATAGGCCTGGCAGCTTCAGGGCAAAAAGTGCACTGAAAGAGCAGTGGCGTTGGTTACGTCGCCAGGGGCAGTAGACGCGCACAGAGCGCCTTAGTGAGCAGGCGCTGTGACATTCTAATTGTGCAGCCCCGCCAGCACTAACTACACGCTTATCACCCATTAACCACCCCACCACCTTACTCTATACTTTTAAGAGTATTGAACTTATTGTCGTCGTCGCATTTCAATAAAACTATCTACATCTATCTTTCAAACTAATCCTAATCTTCAACCTCATCGTCGTCGTCGTCGTCGTCCTTCTTTAGTTTCGTACGGCCAATCATCCACCCACCGTTTTCAATCACATCCTCATACCGCTAGCGCACTAAACGAACCTACTTATCGATCGTATTTTAATTTAATTCCTCCTACCCCTCTCTCGCCCTCTTAAATAATTCGTTAGAAGTATTAATAAATCGCGCCGTCGTATAAACGTACTAATTCGGCTTCCTCTAGTAATTTTCGATAGGCGATAGATCTAGGGAATATAAAGGATTAAAAAAGTATTTCAACCCAACTTCTTACTTCCAACTTTTTATAATATTATTACTAACCCCGCTACTATAACTAATATTATTATCCTCCTCGAAAATAAAGTCCCTATTACTTTTATTTAACTATTTATTAATTATAGGCTTTAAAATCTAATTTAAATATACCGTCCTACTTAATTTCCTATTTTGGTTCGTTATATAATATTTAATTAGTTTAAATTTAAACCCCAACCTAATAACGCCCCAAATATATACTTTATAATCATCTCTAATCTCAGGCGCGGGCTCCTTACGGATATTTCGAAGCTTATACCATTTACTTCGTTAACGCAAGATATATCGACGGCCTATAGATCTTTACTTCCAACCGAAGTAAAACTTATTAGAATATTATATAATAAAGAAGTTTTCTTAATTAAACTCCTCGAATCTTTACTTATATTCACTAACCCGTTATTCGCACTTTATAATTAATAACTATTCTTTACTTTTAATAATGTACTTAGTATACCTTTATATTATAGTCAACTTTAATAATAAATTTAATAATATTAATAATATACTAATTATAATCCTACATCGCCTTACGAATCGTCTACTTATTCGCCTCAATATTATAAACGTTGGCTAGCTGGGCAATTTATAGAAGGTTGGGCACTTCCTCTGGATATTCATCATACATCTCAATAATCTTTTAATAATACTCTAATAAAAGCTTCTTCTTTTTACTATAATTTATCGGCTTCGTACGGGGGTTATCATCGTAACGAATACGACTGACTATATTACGGTAGCAGTCAAAAGCAATAGCAATAGCATTATTATTAAACAGAATGCCTTAAGTCTTCTCAAAGTACTTAGTATAATAGATAGCGCCCTTAATTTTCGCCTTCTTAGGTATATTAAATAGGCAAGGCATTTTAAAGACGATAAACACTAAGAACGAACGATATCAAAAATAAACAACAGAGTAATCAACAGAGTAGTCAACAGACTGGCGATAGCTTCGTTTTATTTACATCACGAAGTCTATAACGAAATTAGGTGGTGACGTTTAGTCTATTAGCTGCCTTGGCCAACGAAGCGAGCCATAGCCCCACATTTTGCACAACTAGAATGCCACACCACCTAGTGAGGTACTGAAGCCGGGCAACAGAAAGCGCTAGTCCTGTCTGGACCTTGGCTCGGACTTGGCTAACCGTTTTGGTGGGAAAAAGTGTCCCAGGCCCGGCGGGCGAACGAGAAGAAGTGTCCAGATCGGAGACAAACACCACTCGGCACGGCAGCAGCGAGCAACCGACGCCAACGTCGACCAGAGCAACCAACATTCGAGTATTCGATCGACAACCATCGAGTCGATTGCTCCCATTACCACCCAACATATCATACGCGCGTCGACGACACTTCCCAAAGACGACGTCGTTCAATGCCGTCTCTATAGTGGACAAACACCCAACCGCCGAACCGCTATCATGGCGCCGCTCGTCGACAACGCGCAGATCCAGTCTGCCGATCTGTTGAGGCCGCTGCCTCTCTACCTCCACGCCTATGTCTGGCCATTCGCCATCATCTGGCCCATCTTCTTTCGCTACTATCTCGACCAAGATCTCTACGACAAGCACATCAACGGCCAGGAATGGACCTTTGTTTGGTCCGGCACCATCATCACCATCCAGGCCCTCGTCTGGCTCTGCACCCACTGGAACATCAACCTTCGCGCTGCCTTTACCGCGAAGAAGGCCCGCTCCGTTAACGATGCCCAGCTGATCAAGGTCATTCCCGTCGCCAACGCGGGTATCTCTGATATCTGCCCCATTGTCCGCGATACTGTTAGTTTGCCCTTATCAAGCAACCCCAATAGGAAGATAGAGAGAAGAAAAGACAGATTGCTAACTCGAACCACCTCATAGGCCGGAGGCAAGACCAACATCTCTTTCCTCTTCCAGAAGCGCCGATTCCTCTACAATGCCGAGACCAACTCCTTCAGCACCCTCACGTACCAGATCGACGATGAGCCCAAGCCCAAGCTTGAGGTCTTCCAAAAGTCCAAGGGTATCACGACTGCCTCGGAGCTCGACCGGCTAGAGCAGCACTACGGCACCAACACGTTCGATATCCCCGTCCCTACCTTCACAGAGCTCTTCAAGGAACACGCCGTCGCTCCCTTCTTCGTGTTCCAGGTCTTCTGCGTCGGTCTGTGGATGCTGGACGAATATTGGTACTACTCGCTCTTCACCCTGTTCATGCTCGTCGTCTTCGAGAGCACCGTTGTCTGGCAGCGCCAGCGCACCCTCAACGAGTTCCGCAGCATGAGCATCAAGCCCTATGAGATCTACGTCTACCGCCTTGGCAAGTGGACCGAGACCACGAGCGACAAGCTTCTCCCCGGAGATCTTGTCTCGGTTACTCGTACAAAGGAGGACAGCGGTGTTGCTTGCGACATGCTCTTGGTGGAGGGAACTGCCATCGTCAACGAGGCCATGCTTTCCGGCGAGAGTACCCCTCTGTTGAAGGACTCCATCCAGCTCCGTCCCGGTGAGGCCCAGATCGACCCCGAGGGTCTGGACAAGAACGCTTTCCTCTGGGGCGGCACCAAGGTCCTCCAGATCACCCACGGCAACCCCGATGAGGAGAAGCCCAAGCTTGCCTCTGGTGTTCCCACTCCTCCTGACAACGGCGCCATGGCTATCGTTACCAAGACCGGTTTTGAGACTTCCCAGGGTAGCTTGGTTCGCACCATGATCTACTCGACTGAGCGCGTCTCCGCCAACAACGCCGAGGCTCTGTTCTTCATTCTGTTCCTCCTCATCTTCGCCCTTGCCGCTTCTTGGTACGTCTGGGATGAGGGTGTTCGCAAGGACCGCAAGCGCTCCAAGCTTCTGCTCGACTGCGTCTTGATTGTCACCAGTGTCGTCCCCCCCGAGCTGCCCATGGAGCTTAGCTTGGCTGTCAACACTAGCTTGTCTGCTCTTGCCAAGTTTGCCATCTTCTGCACTGAGCCTTTCAGAATCCCCTTTGCCGGCCGTATCGACGTTGCCTGCTTCGACAAGACTGGTACTTTGACCGGCGAGGATCTCGTTGTCGAGGGTATTGCTGGTCTTGGCCTCGGCCATTCCGGTACCGACACCCCACGCGAGTCGGATGGTGCTCACAGCCACATGACCCCTGTTGACGAGGCCGGTTTGGAGACTACTCTTGTTCTGGCCACCGCCCACGCTCTTGTCAGACTCGACGAGGGAGACATTGTCGGTGATCCTATGGAGAAAGCTACTCTTACTGCCCTCGGCTGGTCTCTTGGCCAGAACGATATGCTCAAGACCAAGACTGGCGCCAAGAGCACCGTTCTTGGTAACGTTCAGGTTAAGCGCCGCTTCCAGTTCTCCAGTGCCCTGAAGCGTCAGAGCTCCGTCGCCACGATCAATGCCACCGACTCCAAGACCGGTCAGAAGCTCAGAGGCACTTTTGTTGGTGTCAAGGGTGCGCCCGAGACCATCATGAAGATGCTGGTTACCGTCCCCAAGGACTACGAAGAGACCTACAAATACTTTACCCGCCGCGGTTCCCGTGTTTTGGCTCTTGCCTACAAGCAACTGTCTACCGAAAACGAGCTGGGCGCCAGCAAGATCAACGACCTTAAGCGCGAGAACGTTGAGGCTGACCTCACCTTTGCCGGATTCCTTGTTCTCCAGTGCCCTCTTAAGGAGGATGCTAAGCAGGCCGTTCAGATGCTCAACGAGAGCAGCCACCGTGTCGTCATGATTACTGGAGATAACCCGCTTACTGCCGTCCATGTCGCTAGGGAAGTCGAGATTGTCGACCGTGACGTTCTCATCTTGGATGCCCCTGAGCACAGCGTTCATGGCGAGGAGAAGCTCATCTGGCGCAGCGTCGATGACAAGGTTAACATTGAGGTCGACCCTACCAAGCCCATTGACCCCGAGATCATCAAGACCAAGGATCTGTGTGTTACCGGTTACGCTTTGGCCAAGTTTAAGGGACAGGTTGGTTGGAAGACGCTTCTCCGCTACACTTGGGTTTACGCTCGTGTCTCGCCCAAGCAAAAGGAAGACATTCTCCTCGGTCTCAAGGATATGGGCTACTACACTCTCATGGCTGGTGATGGCACCAACGATGTTGGTGCGCTCAAGCAGGCCCATATCGGTGTTGCTCTCCTCAACGGTACTCAGGAAGATCTCGTCCGCATTGCCGAGCACGCTCGTAACAACAAGATCAAGGATATGTACCAGAAGCAGGTTGATCTCATGAAGCGCTGGGGCCAACCCGCTCCTCCTGTCCCCGCTCTGATTGCTCACCTCTACCCGCCTGGACCTTCCAACCCGCACTATAACGCGGCTATGGAGCGTGAGGCGGCGAAGAAGGGTATCACAGTCGAGAAGCTTGCCAAGTCTCTTCACCACCCTGCTGCTATCGAGACTGTCACCTCCCCTGGCGCCCAAGCTCTCATCAACCAGGACCCCAAGCAGAGACAGGCTGCGGCGGCTCAGAAGGCTTCCTCGTTTGCTGACAAGCTTACCTCTGGTATGATGGATATGGAAATGGATGACGATGAGCCTCCCACGCTCAAGCTTGGTGATGCCTCGGTCGCTGCTCCCTTCACGTCCAAGCTTCGTAACGTTGTTGCCATTCCCAACATCATCCGTCAAGGCCGCTGCACTCTGGTTGCCACCATCCAGATGTACAAGATTCTTGCCCTCAACTGCCTGATCAGCGCCTACAGCTTGTCTGTCCTCTACCTTGAGGGCATCAAGTTTGGTGATGGCCAGATTACCATCAGCGGTATGCTTATGAGCGTCTGCTTCCTGTCCATCTCGCGCGCCAAGTCGGTCGAGGGTCTCTCCAAGGAGCGTCCCCAGCCCAACATCTTCAACTTTTACATCATCGGCTCCATCCTTGGCCAGTTTGCCGTGCACGTGGTCACTCTAATCTACATTGCTCGCTTCTGCGACCAGCTCGAACCTCGCTCCGAGAGCGTCGACCTCGAGGCCGAGTTCTCCCCTTCGCTGCTCAACTCTGCCGTCTACCTCCTTCAGCTCATCCAGCAGATCTCTACTTTTGCTGTCAACTACCAAGGCCGTCCCTTCCGCGAGTCTCTGTCTGAGAACAAGGGCATGTTTTACGGCATTGTTGGTGTCACTGCCATTGCTTTCGCCTGCTCCACCGAGATGGTTCCCGAGCTTAACGAAGCGATGAAGCTCGTGCCCTTCAAGGATGAGTTCAAGTGGACGATGACTATTGTCATGATCTTGGACTACGTAGCGTGCTGGCTCATTGAGGTTGTGTTCAAGTACCTGTTCAGCGATCTCAAGGCTCGCGACATTGCGGTGCGCAGGGAGGATCAGCTTGAGAGGGAGAGGGCGCGCAAGGCGGAGGAGCTCAAGAAGTTGGAGGAGGTGAAGAGGAAGAAGGAGGAGGAAGAGGAGAAGGCAAGAATGGAGAAGGTGGCCGAGTTTGAGAGGCGGTTGCGGGCTAGAATGGGAGGGAGTGCTTGATAGCTGTGGTCATGATGTGGCATCTTGATGAATGTTATGACTTGACTACCTGAGGGTTAGAAAATGGGGTGAGTGAACTGGATATGTTTGAAGACCAATTAAACTACATGTTTATAATAGGGGGAGTCGTGATAGAATTGTTGCTGTACAATACATATACTAGGATAGACTATGAAGCAGATTAGATGTGTCTTCCAGTGGTTGTTGTGATGCTTCTCTGACCCCAAAATTTTCCCCAATTGACAGACGCAAATTCCGCTGACACCCTGAAAATTATCGAGGCTCTTCGGGATGAACTGACCCTTTTGCCCGGATGCAACATATTATGGTATGATCGATTGCTTCCTGGTTCCATGGCGCTGTAGACAAGTGACGGGAGTGCACAGACCATGGAACCTCCCCCAAGTCCTCCGTCTCATTGTCCTCAGCGACAAGTGACTTCGTTGGGAGGTGCTGTCATTGCTGCCTCAGGCGCCACATGTTCACAGTGTGACAGTGGGCTTGGGCCTCCACAGCGCACAAGCTGGAAAGGGCGGGGTATCCCCAGCCGACCATTCCGAAATGTTGAACGGCTGCGCTAAGCCGGATTGGGCGGGCCCAGGAACGAGACAATTCGTTGCACAGCTTCATCAACATTTCGCGCGCGCCGCCGACAATCCAACTTCTGTTCCTTTCTCTCTTCTCTCCCAACCGTCGTCACTCATCCCGTCACGTCGTCCACCATAGCAACCATGTTCGCCGCTTCCAGAATCCAGACCCGTGCCTTCTCGGCCTCTGCCCGCCAGGTATGTTAGTTGTTATTGTCCTCCCATGAGCAATTATCATGTGCTTGGCTTGTCCAGCAAGCTCCTCCAAGCTCGAGACCACCACACGTTGCTAACATCACCACCCCCAACACTACAGCTTACCAAGGTCTCCGTCCTTGGTGCCGCCGGTGGCATTGGCCAGCCCCTCTCCCTCCTCCTCAAGCTCAACCCCAGAGTCTCCGAGCTCGCCCTCTACGATATCCGTGGCGCCCCCGGTGTCGGTGCTGATCTCTCCCACATCAACACCAAGAGCACCGTCAAGGGCTACGAGCCCACCGCCTCCGGTCTCGCCGATGCCCTCAAGGGCTCTGAAATCGTCCTTATCCCCGCCGGTGTCCCCCGCAAGCCCGGCATGACCCGTGACGACCTCTTCAACACCAACGCCTCCATCGTCCGCGACCTCGCCAAGGCCTGCGCCGAGTCGTGCCCCGAGGCCAACATCCTCGTCATCTCCAACCCCGTCAACTCCACCGTCCCCATCGTCTCCGAGATCTTCAAGAAGGCCGGTGTCTACAACCCCAAGCGCCTCTTCGGTGTCACCACCCTCGACGTCGTCCGCGCCTCCCGCTTCGTTTCCGAGATCAAGGGCACCGACCCCAAGGACGAGAACATCACCGTCGTCGGTGGCCACTCCGGCGTCACCATCGTCCCCCTCTTCTCCCAGAGCAAGCACCCCGAACTCTCCAAGAACGAGCAGCTCATCCACCGCGTCCAGTTCGGTGGTGACGAGGTCGTCAAGGCCAAGGACGGTGCCGGTTCCGCCACTCTTTCCATGGCCATGGCCGGTGCCCGCATGGCCGAGTCCCTCCTCCGCGCCGCCCAGGGCGAGAAGGGCGTCATCGAGCCCACCTTTGTCGACTCCCCTCTCTACAAGGACCAGGGCATCGACTTCTTCGCCTCCAAGGTCGAGCTCGGCCCCAACGGTGTCGAGAAGATCTATCCCGTCGGCCCCATCGATGAGGTTGAGCAGAAGCTCCTTGATGCTTGCCTTGTTGACCTCAAGAAGAACATCCAGAAGGGCAAGGACTTTGTCGCCGCCAACCCCGGCAAATAAGTGCATTCTCTCTCTACAACTAGCGATAGCTTAGAGAAGTGTGACTGAAGCGAGCGGCGCATTTTTCTTTCACGTCTCTAACCGACTACGCTGTTCTCGATCTCTAGCGACATTCACATGCGCAATTGGGTGTGTCTGCATGGGAACGGGTCAGCACAATTGGTGGAGATGGACGAGAAAGTAGCCATCGGTGTATCATCGGAACATGACGGAAATGGGTGGAGGTAGTTTCTCAACCAGGACTATACAAACAAATCGTCGCGGCCATGACGGAAGGAAGTGGAGTTGGGAGCCATTGTTGTTACTACTATATACGTACCTACTATCGATATCCATATCGAGTGAGAGGTTTCAGTTTTTCTCGGGCGAAGCCTCATTCACAAAAAAAAGTTACTGGCCTTTGGTTGAAAGCTTGTTCCTTCCTGCTTGTTTCCTAGCATTAATGTATAACTATCATGACCTTGAATGATTGCTTGTTTCGCTCCTCTTTCTTCCCGTCTTTGTCCTCGATTCGGCTGGGACTTCGCTTGATGGCATCGTCCCTAACTGCATCAGCTACATTTCCCATCGCGACGAGCCCAGCCAGCGCCAACCGAGATAAGATATCTAGCCATCCAAGCCAGGCGGACCACCGGAAATAGTGGCAGGAGTCAAGACAAGCACAAGTGGATTCCCTCTTCTAATTATACCCACCTTCATAGATACACCGTACCCATCATCTCCCGCTGTTCCCGAACGCGCGAGACTAAAGCGAGCGGTCGAACGGGCCGGGCCCGCCGGACTGACCTACTGCCCCTGGAACAGAACAAGCGGTTGTTGCAGTGGCTGGGGGATCCATTGGGAGATGCCGGCGGCAATTGGCGGGAGGATAACGTCTACTGTGTACATCACCAGCTTCGTTGATTCTCACCACAAGTCCACCCTCACTTACTCATTTACTCACTTAGGTACTCACTCACTCATGGGTCTTCGCGATCGGCTGGCAACTATGAGGAATGGACGGTCCTGTCGGCGTCAGGTGTGGACCATCTATACCTACCTAGGTTACCATATTACATACAGCCTTCATCAGAGAGTTGGCTGTTCAAGGCTCAAGCACCCTGGGTATATCGCCAAATTCTACACTACACTACACTAGTATCGTGGTATCGTCGAGACCTGATCGTCAAACTTCAACCTTTTTTTTTTTTTTTTTTCATGTTTTCTGATCGCAACAATCGACACGGGATAAAGCAAAAGAACGATAGATTCGATCAACTACCGTACTTCTGTTTTACTGACTGACTACGAAAAACCAGTTATTTCTTGTCACTTCCTGTTCCCCACGTAGATGTAAGATGACGCCTTATTTGTTGCTGAACGTATCTTCCCTCTCGTTCCCTAATCTTTAGCCATGGCCATATTCCACTAGCGCCTTCCTGGTACTTGATGTACACGTATCACTACCTCGAAAGTGCCAACGATAGGTAGGTGCCTCAATTCTCAAGGAACAAACTCCACGCCACCCACCCGTCTACAACCTCCGTGCTCCCCTCCCCAATAGAAGAGTATGGGCCAGGGCTAGACAAGTCAATCCTACCCCCAGATCATTCTAAGGCCCACCAGCCATAACCGTCATTACTTCCATCGTCTTCCCACCCACAACCACTTACTGGCCCGGCACCACCGTTTCCCACGCATTACCTCCCTGATCCTCCCCCTCCTGTGCCTTTGGACTCGCTTGAGCCTGGGCCTGTGCCTGAGCCTGGGCCTGAGCCTGGGCCTGGGCTTGTACTTGTGCTTGAGCCTGGGCCTGTGCCTGTGTCTGTGGGCCTTGTGATACCGATGCCGAGGCCGAGTTCGAGCTGGGCGCGTGCTCTACCTGAGCTGGAGTTGTAGCAGCAGGAGGTGGAGGAGGAGGAGGAGGAGCAGCGACGGGGGGCTGTAGTAGTGTGGTTGTTGTTAGTGGCACTATACTGTGTTGACTGCGGAGATTTAAGAGAAGAAACGAGTGGGAGGAGTGGAGGGGATTGTAAGGGGTGTTAACGGTATGGGATGATTTGGGACTGGAGTAGAAGGGGATTGGGTAGGGGAGTATAGGGGGAGGGAGAGTCGGGGAGGGTAGGTAGGATGGAAAGGATGAAGGGGACCGATGGGTGAGATGTGAGTAGCAGGAATTTCATTCCTCGGTAGGAAGACACGAATCGGTCATGGCGCTTCCCAACTTGCTTCGAGCAACAATAACCAGAAGAAAGAGAAAGACAGGTTTGTTAACGCACCGGAATGACCGTAAACGTCTTATACGGTGCCCCAACCGTAAGGGTGGAAGATCTGGTGGTTGTTTGTATGCCTTCGATGTGTGCTTCGGGGGCAGCAAAGGAAGAAGGGATTTGCCCAAACAGCAGGGCGACGTAGACGAGAAGGAACATTGTGATGGTAATCGTGGCAATGTCGTGATGATGATGGAGTCGGTCAGATTATTGGTGGGGAAATGAGTTGGATGTATTGAGGAAGAAGAGGTCGTTTTGAGGATGAGGAACTTCAGTTGGAAGGGATAAAGTCTGTGGCTCGGGCAAGCTGGGCGGATCAAACTGCGTGGAGGTAGGGTTTCGATGTGTCCTCAACTTGTCTTGTGGCATTTTCATTTGTCTTTCTGGTCTGTCCTTGGCTACATCCTGTTTTCTTGGTGGCGATATACCAAATTGAGGGCATTGATGCAGCAACAAGCTTCCCGTGCATCCATCTGCCATCAGCCATCATGAATTCCCAAGTTCAGCATCAAAGAGAAGCTGTTGAATAGAATGCTCAACTCTCGATCCATCAAAGCTTGTAGTTCTCAAGTTGAGTTATCAGCTCAGGGCAAGACCTTCTAGGGTGTCTTCATTCTGCAGCATTTCCAGAGAGGGTGAACGGTAATATACCTAGAGGTGATGTTCTGGTCATCGAGATGTTCTGGAGATCAAGTGAATAACGGAGTCATCATTGCTATCACAGAGGAGCCGGAGTCATAAGCGCTGGATGTTCCGTCACAGAAGCGCATCAGACTGCTGCTGGCAAGAAAACAAGAAGGATTCATCTGCACATCAGAGAAAGTTGGGGAAAGTACGAGTGGCATATATGCAGCGACTTCCACTTGGTATCGATGAGGTAGGCAACTGACCAGCACCTACCACTACCAGCTGGACGATTATGGCCCTTCCTTCTTTCCAGTTTGGACAGGCTGGCAGTGTCAGAGCTCCGGGCGTGCCTGTATACTCCGAGTGTTGCCTCATTATATCCGTCTTAGGTGAACATCGCCGAGGCGTCCTCACGCTGTCGTCGCTGCATTGAAATTCCGACAGGTACTGTATGATCTTGCACTTTCCCAGAAAATCCAGATTCCAGATCTGTCTGGCATCGCAGGGTTCATAATTTGCCATTTGCGTACTCTTGCGTTTGGCTGTATGTATGTGATCACTGAAGCGAACAGCTGATGTTTAACCCTGGGTTGCCGGACTGACCTGAAATCTGGATTTCGCAAGATACTACAATGATACGGTGGTGTACCAGTTTTGTCAACTCGAACCAAGATTTATCCCGTCCACTACATGTATCCAAGGAGTTACTTATGCATATGGAAACCCGAACCCACCAAGACCCCTCACATTACTCCCACCACTTCCTGCCTTCGCTCCTCCATTCCTTTCCCCCTCTCCCCAGGTCATCACCTTCTCAATTGGGTGCTGTCCATCATTAGTCCACTCCAACCTGCTCAACCTTCCCACAAGCCCTCAAACTCGAATTGCAAGTCAAAACAATGACACCCATCATCCTGGCACCGCCACCCCCTTGGCCCTTTCCAGCTCCTGCATAAGCACCCGCATCAGCATCTGCATCATCTCCCCAGTTACAACTAAGGATAGCAACCCAGTGCAGACCCTTCTCCAAACTTCGACCAACCTTCCCCTTCGTCGGCACCTACACCACCTTGGGCCCGTCACAAGCTTAAAGCTTGTCCACCTGCTTCATCTCCATCCTCCCCGCTCCTCTCCCCGTGCCATTGCAGACCGTTCCATTTACCCCCCGTTTCATGTAAGGTTGGCCATCGCTATCACGAACAGGCCTTTCGCGGTGCCAAGTGACACTCCACGCTTTAACGTAGTTACACCAGCAATCGTTGGGGTCGTTGTTTTTGCAGCCGGCGAACCACAAAGCACCGTGGTGAGCGCAGTGAAGCCCTTTCGGGAGACCACTGCGGCGGGTGAGGAAGTTCAGGTGAGACTCAGAAGAAGAGGAGGCATCCTTGTCAGAGATTTCATATTCAGAGTCAGACGTGGTATAATCGGACTTGTCAGACTTGGCAGACTCGTCAATGTCCGAGCCAGGTTTCTCAGCAGTCTCTGACACCTCAGGTCGAAGACTAACAGTCGTAGTGGTAGGATGCATGATGTTGGAAATGGTTGTGGCACTAACGATGACGGTGTCCTTCTCGCCGGCCGCGGTGTTGGGAGTAATGGGAGAGGCGATGGCGGGGACCGTCGCCAGGAGCGCGGAGGTCGCGACCGTGAAGACCAGCTTCATGCCGGATGTTTTTCGGGATAATGTTTATGCACCAAGTATGAATCTATGGTGTTTTTTATTGAGCTTAGTAGGGGTATGAGTTCGAGGGGATGTGCCGAGGGGACCGATCAAGGGAGTTTCTCGGGGAGTGAGACGGAGAGATGAAGAGAAGGGTAGAGGATCACTTACCAAGTGGGATGGGCCTTTTAACAACTGAACATGGTAGAGTTCATGGTCATTTATCCCATGGGGGTGTATAGCCATCGAGCTTTTTTGAGGCACATTAGGATTCATGGAATGGGAGGGACTGTGCCGGTCCAGTCAGGCCATACGCTGGGCATCAGAAGACAGAGTTGCAAATTGAGGTAAAAGCACATCCCGTGGCCTTTGGTCGGAGGTTATTTCGAGATAAAGAGACCCCGGCACTGTGTTTCGAAGGCGCGGCTGATTATTTGGTTGATGACAAAGGCCACCCCGGTATCGCGGCGGTCTCTGATAGTTTCAACAGGCATGATGACGAGACCGATCATCCCTCCACGGGATAGAACAGTAACATGAAGGCTTGATTCAATATGGTAGAGGTTCATAAAGGAGAGGGCAGCCGAAGTCTGCCACTTGACCTCATTGGCAAAAACGAAGAGTCGTGAAAGAAGGCAAGGCAAAGCAGGGGGAATTTGCGACAATCGATGTTGCCCACCCGACTGTGGTGGAGTACATACATAATTTCGGAGTAAGATAGGCCACGAAAGCCACAAGCCAGTGACAACTTGAGTAGCCAAGAATGTCGCCTTCACTACCTAGTTTGGCTCTGGCTGGGGAAAATGAAGAGCAGACAGAGCAGATGATGACGCCGGTAGGACTAAGGGATACTGGCCCACGGCGGGACAGAGTTATATTGAGATATAATATTATATTACCATCCGGGAGGCATTATTTGGCGCAATTATCCTTTTGGTAGATGGAATGGGATCATGGTGGGAGAGTGTCTTCGAGGATGTTGTCCATGTTGGATAACTTCCAACCCTAACCCGGGAGTGGTGAGAGCAGACAGCCCCCGTCAGCGACAGTGACAGACAGTGGCACACGATGATGACCTGCAGTGGGCAGCGAATCTTAAGGGCGCGCTCAACAAAAATGAGGATGGGGACACAGAAGATGTGAAAATGCTTGGATGCACGAATTGCAACGAGAGCATTTGGTGTATCAGAGTCGGCTTTCATCAGAGCATTCTTGCAAGTCTGGGTGCCGGAAATCGAGTCTGCCAACGTCCACTCGGTCACAGTCTTTTCGCAGTTGTGTGGCCTGTGCTTACAGGAAGGCACAGACCTCTCCGCCAAGAAAACAGCTGGACAGACTGCCAAGAATGCAGGCACTTCTCCTCCTGATTGCGCTGTGACAGAAACCGACAGAACTGGAGGAAACAACAACATGGTCGTCATTACGTGAATTCACATTTGCAGTCACGACCTACATAACAAAACATCCATCTGGTGCAGTGCTTCGTGGGTTTTCTCTTGCATCTCACTACTTTAGTTCTTACTCAATTACTACTCCTACCTTACCGTCGCAAAAGACAGCAGCGCTTTCCCCGCGCTGCGCAACATTAGTCAAGCTGGAGTCCTGTTTGCGACAAGCCCCAAATGAGCGCCCAAGGAAATGGCGCCTTCCTCGAATATCATGAACCAGAAAGTACCTTACGTTCCAATTTGTATCGCTTCAGTTGTCACTGCACTCGATCCCTTCAACGAAGAACATCCGGCTGACCTTTCCTCCTCCTTCCCCCAGTCGTCAGCATCTTGACCCTAATCTCCTTCTTCTTCTTTCTTGCCTTGTCTGAATGGATGGCCGACAAGGTACTGCGTGCAGGGCTCATTGGCCAAATCATTGTTGGCCTCATCTACGGAGTCCCCATTGGCAACATCCTGGCCCTGGAATGGCAGGAAACCTTTCTCGCCTTGGGCTACATTGGCCTCATCATCATCATCTTTGAAGGTGGTTTGACCATTCGCCTGGATCTCCTTTGGCAAAACTTGTTCCTTAGCACCAGCGCGGCGCTTCTTGGTGTGCTCACCCCGATTGCCCTGACGTTTGCCCTGTTCTATGCTGGCTTTGGCTATGGTCTGTTATCCCTTATAACCCTGTCCAAACAAAGACACCTTGCTAACCCAACGACAGGCCCTCTCGAAGCCTTCATCGTCGGCACTGCCCTGTGCTCTACCTCCCTTGGGACCATCTTTGTCGTCATCAACAGCGCCTCGTCAAAGCATGGCTTTGCCCAGACCCGTGTCGGCACTGTACTCATCAGCGCCGCCATTCTTGACGATGTCTGCGGTCTGGTCCTTGTCAGTGTCATCTCCCAGCTGCGTGACATCGAGAATACGAACCTGGGCTGGGTCATAGGGCAGCCTATCCTTGCCAGTGGCCTCATGGCCATCCTGACGCCTCTCGCAGCCAAGTTCGTTCTGGGACCCCTGTTTCGCCTGCCAGCTATCGAGACGCGTTTCTTCCGGAAGTTCGGACACGTCGCGAACATGGTCCTGATGGTGCTGGTCCTTTGCGCGTTTCTGGCCATTGCTGCCTATGCCGGCGCAAGCGTTTTGTTTGGCGCATTCCTGGCCGGGACAGTGGTGTCGAGTTTGCCTAGCAAGCAGCATGTCTGCCCCAGTGAAGTAAGCGACACGACCGACCTTGATAGCAACGCGAAACAAAAGAGGCCAATATTCGGCGACACGTTTGAGCGATACATCCAAGACGCACAGCGCTTCATCCTTCAACCATGCTTCTTCGCCAGCATCGGCTTTTCCATTCCATTCATCGAACTTTGGACAGGAGAGGTTATCTGGAAGGGCATTGTCTTTACCATCCTCATGGTTTCTGGCAAGTTGGTTGTCGGCCTAGTGATTCCATTGTGGGATCTCATCGCAAACAGGAAGCCGGACCCCTCAGAGAAAACGCTTTCGACACCCCCGGCAAGACCAAGCTGGTCCTCAGCAGCCTTCCTTGGTACTGCCATGGTCGCGCGCGGTGAGATTGGACTTCTCATCATTCAAATCGGCTTGAATGAGACACCGTATCTGTCGCGGAAAGCCTTTGTCATTGCAGTCTGGGCCATCGTGCTCAATACGGTCATCGGCCCAGTATCCGTCGGAACACTATTGAACCGATTTGGAAGCGCGGTCGCGGAGGATCCTCGGTGGGGAATACAAGCAATAAACGCTGGAGGCGAAGTCAATAGGAAGCCTGAGGTGGTATCCGAGGGTACTCGTACCGTGGCGCCGTAGCCTTTCCGAACAATCGCTCCTATCGGCGTTCCTTTGCGATCGTCAGGTGTCAGCTAGATACCATGGACCTACGATTCTGTTAAGGGTCTGGAAACTCGTCGTCTCAATTTCACTAACCTGAGATTTCGATGCATTGCATCAACAGGCTAACTTCCTTCTTCCGTTGCCCTGTGACTGTCGACATACCCACCAATGCTCCCATACGGGCTTTCTACCTTCGCGGCTGAATCCAGCGCCCGCGGCTCACAAACTCGGTTCGACTCTCGGCACCACACCTCGAAGCAGCTTCATATTACCGTCCCAGCAGTAGCAGCTCCAGTATATTGGTCTTCCAAATATAGAAACATTGAGCCTCCATGTGCCATTTCCTCAACAACCAAAGATCTCAGCAGCATCTTCTGATCATGAACGACGGCCAAATTTTCCAGGAACCAGGTAGAAATCGATGCAGGGAGGTCATGTCCACCAAGCATACCGTGTCTACGGGTCCATTTCTTTGACAGGCCTCTACATCGTCGGACGATACATCGCGAAGCATCCGGGTTCAGCACGGGCGCAGTCGTCGCCTTCGTGGTCTGGCCAGGTGTTTTATGCGCCAGGCATATAAATCGCCATCACCATTTGCGCTTGATTTAACAGCGGCGGTGGTGCTATTACTGCCCGCTTCTCCTTTCTTTCGGTAGCCGCGATGTTCCAGTTTCACCTTTGGGCCCTTCTCAGGCTCTTTGCTCTTCTCTCTTCGTTGGCTATTGCCTCAAGAATCGTTCTTGAAGAAGCCGGCCATCTACCGGCGGGGTGGAAGGTCGATCGCCATGCCACCGCTTCCGATCGGATACAACTGTCCATCGCGCTGAAAGAAGCCGGGATAGAAGAGCTGAAAAGACGTCTCTTACAGCAATTTACATCTGACGACCACCCTAACAGCCGTCATCTTACAAAGGAAGAGGTTGAGCAACACCGTCAACCAGATCAGAGGTCAGTCACAGCGGTGGGCCGTTGGCTACAGTCCCACGGTATCAAAAGCTACAAGGCGGACAATAGCTGGATCACCTTCGACGCTACAGCTGCTACAGTCCAGGCGCTCTTTGAAGCCGACCTAGCTTACTACTCGTACAACGGTGACCCCAGCGCCCAAATCCTCCGTGCCCGCTCTTACACCATCCCCAAGTGGCTCAACGACGACATCGACTTTGTCTACCCGCTTACACATTTCATGCCTCTTCGCAACCGTAACGACAGCACCCTTCGCGTCAGCCGTCGCCAGCCAACTCAACCCAAACTGTCGGCCCGAGGGGACTTCTTTGCCCCTCCTTGCTGGACTGGTACATTCCCCGGCTGCATTCGCAAGCTCTATAACCTTACCTACACTCAACCTCCCGACTCTCGCTCCCCCTCCCCGGTGCGTTTCGGCATCGCTGGTTTCTTGGAACAATACATCACTCATCGCGACATAACCTCTTTCCTAGCCACCTACGCACCTGAACTAGTCCCTCCTACACCCACTCCGTCCCGGGGCGGCAGCGGGGGTAGTTTGACGCTCCCTCCCGCCACAAACACCACCACCGAGCCTCCCTACAACATCACCATAACCCTCCTGAACAACGCCACCCCTTGGGATCCGCACTCCACCGACCCCGCCCTCTCCGGCCTCGAAGCCAACCTCGACGTACAGTACGCTCTCAGTCTGGGTCATCCTACTCAAGTCATCTACTATGCTACTGGTGGGCGCGGGACCAAACTCGACTCTTCCGGCCGTCCTCTCCCTATGAACGATCCTAGAGCGAACAACGAGCCCTTCCTCGAGTTCTTGCAAGCCCTTCTCGCATTACCGGACAACCAAATACCGCACGTTCTGAGCATCAGCTATGCAGACGACGAGCAGTCCGTCCCACGAAGATACGCTCACAGAGTATGCGACCTCTTCGCTGCCTTGGCAGCACGCGGTACTTCGGTACTCGTGGCAACTGGCGACGGGGGAGCAGCAGGCATCGGCTTCTCGGCCGGAGGCGGCGACAGTTGCATCAAGAATGATGGATCAGGCAGACGGGCATTCGTGCCCACGTTCCCTGCTTCTTGTCCCTGGGTTACCAGTGTAGGAGCAACTGATAACACGGCCTTAAACCTGACCGGCGCTGCGTTTTCCAGCGGTGGCTTCAGCGAGTACTTTGATCGTCCTCTCTGGCAGCGAGCGGCAGTAGACCCTTATGTCTCCAGCCTTCTCCGCTCTCAGTCAAGCAAACCGGGTCAGCCAACTCAACCCCGTGATCCGAAAGAAGTCTACTTCTCTCACAACGGGCGCGGTACCCCAGACATCTCCGCCATCGGTTCAGGTTTCCAGATCATGCACCGCGGAGAGATGATAGAAGTACGCGGGACGAGTGCGTCAACGCCGGTGGTGGCGACTATGGTGGCGCTGGTGAATGATCAACGCTTGCGACAAGGAAAGAGGAGTCTGGGGTGGTTGAATGGGTATTTGTACTTGGACCCAAGGGTGCGAGGGGTGTTGACGGATGTGAAGTGGGGACGAAGTGAGGGATGTGTCTTTCCTGGGAAAGCGATGGAGGAGGACAAGGTGGAAGGCAAGAGAAAGGTGAGAGGTCGAAGGCACAACGTGGTAAAGCAGAAGCAGGGGAACTCAACAGAGGATGGCGGTACACATGAAGAAGGTGAAGAGAGTGAGGGACATGGAGAGGAATGGGGATGGGATGGTGAAGTTGAAGTGAGAGAGGGAGAGCAGAGTGGAAATGTTGTTTTGGGAGGATGGGATGCGAAGAAGGGGTGGGATCCTGTAACGGGGTTGGGAGTTCCTGGTGACTTTCAGGAGATGTTAAAGGTCTTGGGCAGTGTTTTATAAAGGCAACTCCTGCCTACCCACACTATGCAGAGACATATTTCACCAGATGACAACTGAGAGTAATTTCAGGATTGTGTACAGTAGAGGCATGTTTTCCAGGCAAATGGTCGTCAGAATAAAATCGACACGCCACGCTTCATTACATCACACTCTCTTTTTCCTCTCCGAAGGAACTCAAAGATCTTTCCTGCATTCAAGAATCCCTGCAGACTCTGGCAAATGTGATTCCAGCTCACCACGATGGTGTATCACGGCAATGTATCAAGCCAAAATTTTCCCGTTCAATGATCCTCGACACGAACCACGTGTGCAAGTCCGAATATTTAGATGGTGTTTCGACACCTGTGAGAGGTGCGCGCGAGTGGGATTGAAGGACTCAACCTGAACCTGAGCCTGAGCATTTACATAGATCTAAACTGAAATCTACTCATACACCATGTATACATCTTTCCTTCGTTCGTGCCCGTGTTTTCTTTTCCCTTTTTTTTTTTTTTTTTTTTTTTTGGGGGGGGGGGGGGGGGGGGGGGGGGGTGGATGGGGAGGGAAAGGATTCTTGAGGGTGCTTCTCGGCTTGTAGAGAATTCGGGACGGGCTTTTTTCGGCATGTTTTCGTGAACTTCGTGTTTGGTTCGTTTGTTGGGGATTTATACAGGAAGTTAATTAAACAAATGATACTGGAAGTGTTGAGTATTTTATCCTGGACTGCAGGCGATAGGATGTTTGATGATGTTATGGTTGAATGTTGGTTGTGGTACAGGTGGTGTGTGAGTGGTGAAGATGGATGATGTTTAAAGGATTGTTGAAGTTCGTCGGCGGTGGAAGTTTAGGTGGTGGTGAACTTGGTTGATGGCGTAGGTTGGTTGATGGCGTAAGTTCGTTGGCGGTGCGTGTCAGTCGGTGCTGAACTTGGTTGGTGGCGTAAGTTAGTTGGTGGTAATCTTTGTTGGTAAGGGAAGAATGTTATTTCGAAAGGCAGAACAAGAGATTCAATCTGGTGATGGCTTCAAGGCTTTCTTTTGCTTGCACGGTAAATCGTTTTTGTTGCGCATTCATGATGATACGGCGTGAAAGATAGTGTAAATACAGTATCTGTGGATGTTAACGCAACGTAAATTCAAGATTTCACAAATAATTCTTTTGCCATTTCGTCTTTCTCTTTCACACGAAACAACGAAGTTCTGACCAAAATCTTACTTGGCTTGGCTTTGCTTTCCGGCTTCCTTGCTTTTTTTTTTATCTTCTCTTTTTATCTGCATCGGTGTTTTGGTTTGTATTCGAGACAGCTGCGGCCCGTTGGGCGAAACCGGAGGGAAGACGGCGGGAGGAGGGGCAGGCGCCACCGGGCCGTACCGTACCGTACCCCGCCTTCCCCGCCGAAATCAACGGCCCGCGTCACGCGTGCGGAGCTCAGCGGAGCGCTTTCGCACCTCCTGCCACTCATCCAACAACCCCCCCCTCAGCAGGTCGTGCCTGGCGATCATCATCAACCACACAAGCTCGACTCTTTACTTTTTCCTCGATTTTACTCTTTTATTGTCCTTTTTTACTTTTTTGATCGGCCCGTCCCTAGCCACGACGCTGGTGCGAATCATGCCCACACCTACTCGGTCCGTCGCCCGCCCTAGGGCTGTATCAGGAAGGCGTCGTGGAGACCGTTCGCTATCAGGAGCATAGCTAGTGCGCGGAGCGGATCTAATGGCGGGGCCATCGTTCTAAGTCCGTCCTGGTCGAAAAGCATGAGTGCTTCAACAAAGTCATGGCTTCTTGCCTAGAGGTAGTGTACATACATGGTATGTCAGTTCAGTAGGATACCGGGAGACGTACAGCGTTCTCCCACCTTGAAGATGTTGATTGCTGACACGACGCGACAAACACAGAACCGCCAATCTCAGCTCTGATACCGCGTGGCCGTCGACATAAACACAATGATCCCTGATCCCGTCGGGATAAGGTTGTGCTCGCGTTCCAAATAAACGTACCTCGGCAAGACCTGAGCTTCAACTTCAAGGGGCTAGATGCCGATTGCCGAACTGGGAAAGTTGACTCGCAGTATTTCGCAAGTATAGAAATATCTCCGAGTATCCGGGTTGAACAGGTTTCCACTTCCCAGCTCCCAATCCCGTCAATCACTGCGGGGCAACGGCTCAACGGCTTCCCACTCCGACCGCTAATACCCTGAGTGTTTGCATCGTCGAATATAGGCCGCACAACCTCCACTGACGGTTACCGTTCCCGACGAACTCTCGCCCTGCGAAGGCGATGGCTCCAAGATTCTGGCCATTGGGTATTTGTGCCCACTCTGTAAGGGGCAGCCGAAGTCAACGAGCGTTCGCAGACAAGCCTCGAAGGTCTTGGTTTGGGCTAAGGCCGGGGAAAAATCGGGGTCCCCCCAAGCTTTCACGACACGGAAGGGGAACAACCTGGAAAGAGGAGCTATCAGGGACTTAAGGCTCCACAGCATGCAGACGCGATTCTTCGGACCGACATGTTAATTGGTCTAGCATGTTGACCCCTGATCATTGACAGCCACACCCGTTGTCCGTTCCGGTGATATCGCGTGGTCGGGTATCACCAGTTGCATGATCCTAGACCCAAAAGAGGAAGGCATATCAGAGAATCCACGTTTCTTGCGCAACCTTCCTCAGTGGACTGAGCACCAAAAACACCCGGGGCATGTTGTGCGCGCCAGATGGTGGCCTCTTTTGCGGTGTTAAGTACAATACTCCCCTCGAGTCCCCTCCTCAAGTTCCACCCTGTCATGCTTCGGGCACAACGACCTTGACGCAGACATCTGTTTACCTCTGATTACCTTACTTTCCCTACCCAGCGTCGCGAACATGGCGTCCAGTCCCAAGAGCCTCAAGAGCGACCAAGCGTCCAACCCACCGGCACCCGTTGTCTCTGCTCCTGGCCCAACACCGCTCACTGTCGAGGAACAGAACGCAGCTGGTCTTCTCCCAGCTTCGCATTGGGCAGCTCAACCTGTAAGTCACAGGTGTAATGCATCTTTCCATGACAAGAATTAACACTCTCGTTCGTAGCTCGAAGAAGACGATACAGTAGATGATGGCGCCTCTTCACTCGGCTCCTTCATTTCGAGCTCCGCTTCCTTAAGTTCGACTATCTTTCAGTACCGCACTATCCATGGAAGGACTTACCACGGTGATGTTGGCAATGCCGAGTCATATGAGCCCAATGACCAACGTCACGTCGAGGCCATGGAAATCTTGTAAGTGACAACTGTACCCATGGCTTTGCAGGATTGGAGTTGACCCTATGCTGACGTTATACATGCATCAAAAAGCCACCACGCCATGTTGGTTCAGCTGGATGGAAAGCTCTACCTTTCACCACTTGATAAGAAGAAGATTCATAAAGTGCTGGACGTTGGGACAGGCAGTGGCCTGTGGGCCATGTAAGTTTTCCTGCACATTCTGTTCATTACACCCGAGCCGCCTGAAGCGACCATGTGATCGGTCCCCGTCTCCGCAACCGTGGATTACGAGCTTGGCATCCGTCACAGATCACAGAAGTCATCATGTCGAGCCACAACAACCGAGGGGACTTGCACCTTTGTCAAACTTGTCTTTACGCGTTCGCTGTGACCGACCACACAGTGCGGTGTCACCATCTTGATTACGACCGTACTAACCGACGCTTACTATTTGTTGTAGTGATTTTGCCGACGAATACCCCAACACGGAAGTCATTGGCACCGACGTTTCCCCCATCCAGCCTTCCTGGGTTCCTCCCAATGTGAAGTTCGAAATCGACGACTGCAATCTAGACTGGACATATGCCGAGAATAGCTTCGATTTTATCCACATGCGCATGTTGGCAGGCGTTGTTAACGACTGGGATAAGCTGTTCCGTAACGCGTTCCGGTGTTGTAAGCCGGGCGGTTATGTAGAAAGCATTGGCAGTAGTATCCATTTCTTGAGTGATGATGGATCGGTTAAGGAAGGTACTGCTATGCATCAATGGGGCAAGGTTTTGGGCGAGGCTGGCAAGAAATTGGGAAGACCGTTCAATGTGTATGAGGACAATTTGCAACGCAAGGGTATGGAAGCGGCCGGATTTGTTGACATTGAGTTCAAGGATATTCAATGTCCCCTGGGGGTCTGGCATCCTGAGAAGAAAGCGGCAGAAAGGGGGCTGTGGTATAAGTTGGCAATCGAGGAAGATCTTGAGGGTAAGTTTCTTTCATCGAGACCAGATGTTGAGTTTATACTAACAAGTGGGGCAGGGTACCTCAACTACCTTCTCAATGTTGTCATGGGCTGGACTCCAGAGGAAACCAAGAGGTTTGCTGCCCACGCCAAGAAGGAGTGGAACAATCCCAAGATTCACGGCTATTTCTGGCTGCGTGTGATGTACGGTCGCAAACCAGAATAAAGTGTTTTGGGGGGGGGGGAGGGAGCACATGCCAAAGGGCTCTCAACTTAGGTACCGATTACAGTTGGGAACTGGAGACTGGGGTTTGGTGCAGGGGAAGTCGGAGCGAGCATCCATTCCTGTCGGGCATGTTGGATTCCCATAGTTCAATCCCATATCACATCGTAAGGACAGCCGTAGGTTCGCATTCAAGGCCCGTATCGATTTGCTGTATCTTTCATCAATCATGTAGCTTGGCTGAAGGAGAACAAAGACCTAGCGTTATTGTCAACTTAGAAGATTTCACATCCCACACGACGTTGATCCTGGTACTTCATCTCTCCCATGTGAACTTTGAGCATGCTATATCGCAATACCAACAGCAAGACAGCAGCTAGCGGTTCCAGTTAGACGGTCTTGGTGCTTTTAGAGGGCGGTCCAACATGTTTTCACTGCAAGACCGTTTTTGACGCACCTCCGCACTTAAACGTGATCAAATACGCTAGACTCCTCGTCCCACCTAAATGAGGTGACCCTGCGTGAATTCTGTTGCAAATCGGAAAACTAGACCTTGTGATGCGTCAGGTATTTGGGAAATCTGGAGTCTTTGTTGTTAGTACTGTTCGGGAGGTACGAGTCCGGTGGTCTAGCGGGGTCAGCGGGGGCAAAGCACGGGTCGGAAGGGTGGAAACCGGGCTATTTTCCGGTCCCGGTCCCGGCATACTTGTGGCAGGAACGACTGTGTCGTGCCCCACCCTTTCCTCGTTCTCCCGGGCCACGCACCCACCAGCCCTCCTCGCCCCTCCAAACGTCCTGGTCTGGCTTATCTGGCCGAGTTTTCTCCTCGAGCACACTCAATCAATTGTCGACAAACTGCGGTTCGTGTCCTCACATCTTGCCTCTCCCGTTTGAACCGTTGTTCAACCTTCTCAACCTTGCCCACCCAAGGCAGTTCCTAACATCGCCCGCTTGTCCAATGATTGAGACGCTGACCTGGCTTGTAATAGATGCTATTATCCCCCCGAAAGACACAACACCTCCTCCGACCGACCACCGATCCTCTTCAAGAGCTGGTGATGTGATTTTTGAGCGCGCGAGTCAATGTTGTGCTTGGCCCATTCTTACGCTACTCCGTTGCCTCGAGTAACGGGTCACTACCTACCATCTTCACACTGCCAATCGTTCGCGGTCAATGCTCGCCCAACAGCGCTGCGATATCCTTCAGAAGAGTCATGACATTGGGAAAAATGCGACGTGTCCCCCGCCCTCCCACATTTAACCTTTGCGGTATTCCCCAGTTGGGGTGCTACTGTACTGCAGCCAGCCTGCAGGGCCAAGAATCTCTTGCCACTCAGGTGATTCTTGCATCCCCGAATGGCGGTTACCGTGCCCGGGACTGGGCGTTACAACCCCGAACGGCATGTTAAAAAAAACTTGTGATCTGGATAAGGCTGCCGGTTGCCAGTCCCAATCAAGGCCATATTCAATTCAATCTTCGGCTGAGGGGTTCTAAACCTTTCACACCTCCACGCATGGAGTCTCCTTGTGGACCAGCCTGAAACCTCTTGAGCGATGAGGGGAAAGGTTGCAATGTTTCCAGCAGTCGAAACCCGGAAACCGCCTGGGCACGGCAAAAAGTGAAAGCATGCATTATCAGGAGGGGCTATCGCTACAGGATCCTGCAGCGATGCAGAAAGCGTGCCTGACGCATGTCAATTGGTTCGCTGCTCCGTCTCTTCTTGACATTCGGAAAAGCAGACGTCGTATTATGTGTTGCGACGATGGTCTCTCAAAGTCCTCCCATGGGCCGTATCAGGAAAGCATCATGGTAACTTTGCGTCCCCCATCACATTCTCTGCAGTGAATGGAACGCTAGAATGTCAGTACAATCACCAAAGCCGTCCCGCCGTCGCTGTTTAAGATGTGGTCCAGTTTCCTTGCCTGCTCCTGAACCCATAACCAGAATTGAACCCTCAGCCGTCTGTCATCTCTTGGTTTTGTTCTCAACATTCAGCTTGCCTCGCTCTCGTTGTTTCACCCACCAAAATCACAAGTATGGCAGCCCAGACTGCACAGCGGGCGCCATTGCTCAGCAATGAGGAGCAAACCTCTGTCGGTATTCTTCCCGCCTCCCATTGGCAGCAGCAGTCCACCGTGGAGGATCCTCACGATGATGCGGCTTCGACCATTGAATCAATGATGCCCAGCACCGCCTCGCTGAGCTCTACCATTTTCGAGTATCGCACCATTCACGGAAGAACATACCACGGCGAGATTGGCAATGCTGAATCCTGGGAGCCTAACGATGAGCGTCATAAGGACGCGTTGGAAATTGCGTAAGTCATCACCACAGCGCTCTATCGGTGCAATTCTTCCTCATCGGCACGCCAAATCTAAATCATAAAAACAGTCATCACGCATACATGGTAGTGATGGATGGAAAGCTCTACATGGCCCCCCTCGACAAAAAGAAAGTCCAGAAGGTCGTCGATATCGGAACTGGAACGGGCATATGGGCAATGTGAGTCTTCCAAAGCTTTACCACACATGCCTCGCCTAATGTTTCCTCTTTCCAGCGATTTCGCCGACGAATTTCCGAATGCTGAAGTAATCGGAACCGACATTACCCCCATTCAACCCTCCTGGGTTCCGGCCAATGTAAAGTTTGAACTCGACGATTGCAACGGAGAGTGGACTTGGCCTGACAATTCCTTCGACTTTGTCCATCTACGTATGATGTTCGGTATTATCGAGGACTGGTACGCCCTATTTCGTCAAGCTTACCGTACCTGCAAGCCCGGTGGCTATACCGAAAGTTTTATCAAATGTGGTACATTCTTCAGTGGCGACGGGTCGGTGAAGGACGATAGCGCTATGGCCCAGTGGCATAGAGTATGGAATGCGGCCGGAAAGAAGATGGGCAGGACGTTCGAAGTTTACGATCACGATCTCCAGCGGAAAGGTATGGAGGCGGCGGGCTTTGTGGATATTCAGGTCAAAGAGTACTACATTCCTGTTGGTGTTTGGCACCAAGACAAGACCCTGGCTGAAAAGGGCCTTTGGTGGAAGATCATGATGGAGAGTGACCTTGAAGGTAGGTCTGCATCATGGCAAAGGTGAGCAGAAGACGTGTCGGGCTTATACTAATGTGTGGTTACGCAGGCTACCTGAACTATCCGTTCAACGCGGTGATGGGGTGGACTCCGGCTGAGACTGCCGTCTATGCCGCTCACCTGAGGAAGGAGCTCAATAACCCCAAGATCCACGGCTACTTCAAGGCGCGTTCTGTATGGGGTCATAAGCCAGAGTAAGAACTCTTTGGATATGAACCTGGAGAAAACCACTGGACGAGTTTCCATCGGGTGGGAAAATCTTTGGATGATCAACAACCACGTGGTGATATGACCTAGTCTTTGGGGGTGTTCGGTTACACGACGCCGATACAGATTATGTAGACTGCTTTCGGCAAATGCACCACTTGCTTTTCACGCATACGTTCCGGGAGGGTTCATTGACATGACAGTCAATGGAATATCAAGGTTCAATGGGGCTCGGAGAGTTCGAAATTCGGGGGCTAAAGGGGAAAATAATTACTGCGGCCTCGCGCTATTTGATCTGTCATGTCGCGGCGGGCGCATACACGGCCAGTCAGGATTTATTTGGCTACAGCCAAAGGATAAAAAGCTGGCGGGACTGGCCGAATTTGCACACCTAATTTCAATCATGAATCATAATGTCTGATCCCTCATTTCTGACCCGTTTCCAGAGATCTGGATACTACCATAGTCCAAACCCCCATGTTATGCAAGCAATTTTCGCGGTCGAATTGTACACCACCCTTCAAGTGGTATTATGGCCCCTTCGACTCCGCAACTACCGTATGATGCAAGGGAAATGCATAGGCTGCCCCAAGTTGCATAAAACAAGGGCCGAGAGGCTTCGGTGCCCGTACATGTTAGGGAGCATCTTGGCGCCAAGTACAGCCTGGATCCCACTGAAAGTGTGCTTGGCACACCACATCATGGCAAGAGACGTTGATAGTTTCCCTGCCACGTGCCTCTGGGTCCAGCACCCTTTCTTTTCTTTACCAAGGGCACCCAAAATGAAAGCGACCTACTAGTCTGGCCAAGTGTGCCTGCCTGCCTTGGAAGGTGAAATTCAGCCCTCCAGACTCGCCGCTTCCCCTTCCTCTTCCTGCTTTCACAGTTTTTATTTTTGACAGTCTCACAAGCCCGGGAACACAGGCAGCGAGTCAGCCAGTGATCCATGCCAGTCCCACAAGAAGGCATCGCGGAGCATCCGCGTGGGTCCCGCCCTTTCCCTTAGGTTGCGTTCTTCACAGTGGAGAAAGCGCTAGCAACTGTACAGGAGGACCCCTCCTGCTCTCGCTGTTCATATGTAATTGGCCTCGAACACAAAACCAAACTGCGGCCGTCCATTCTCAACATCCACCTTGCCGACACCTCGTTCCACGTATTGTTTCACTCGTCAAAACCACCAGCATGGCTCACAACTCCAACTTCCCCAATGGTGGTCCAAGTAATACGGCATCGTCGTCGGCAGACGAACCAAGAAAGGTTCCCATATCCATGTTGCTCAGCAATGAGGAGCAAACCGCAATGGGTATTCTGCCTGCCTCGCATTGGCAACAGCAATTCACAGACGACGAAACCGACGACGATGTTGTCCCCAGGGCCAGGACCGCATCGCTCACCGAGTCCATCTTTCAGTATCGCCATATCCATGGACGAACCTACCACAGCGATCTCGGCAATGCAGAATCGTGGGAACCCAATGATGAGCGTCATATTGAGGCAATGGAGATTGCGTAAATACCTGCCCTTTCAAGTACCGACAAGTTTGGTTGTATATGCTGACCATGGTAACAGCCACCACGCTTATATGCTCACTATGGGCCACAGGTTGTATTGCGCTCCACTCGACAAGAACAAGGTCCGAAAAGTGTTGGACATTGGCACAGGAACTGGTCTGTGGGCAATGTAAGTCTTACTCCACACCACGTCTTGCGCACTCGTCAGGTCTCGAAGCGCTTTGTGATGTTGCGTCCGAGGGCAGACATGCGATTCGAGCCCTGGCAGCTATAACCTGCCCCAATGGCCCTTCTAACAGTATGGCTGGTGCGGTCTAGTGACTTTGCCGACGAATTCCCCGAAGCCGACGTCGTCGGTACCGATGTCACCCCTATTCAACCTTCCTGGGTGCCCGCCAACGTCAGGTTTGAGCTTGATGATTGCAACCAAGAATGGACCTGGCCAGCCAACACCTTTGACTTCATCCATGCGCGCATGCTAGTTGGCGTTATCGAAGACTGGTATTTATTCCATCGCCAGGCCTTCCGGACCTGTAAACCGGGTGGTACGTACCCCCCCCCCCCCCCCCCCCACCCCTGATGTCTTCCATCCACCAATTGTCCATTGACAAACACTCACACAAGTCCCATGCAGGCTACATTGAAACGTTTGTCGTCTGCAGCACTATGAAATGCGACGATGGTACGTTAAAAGAGGACAGCGCCATGTTACAATGGGGCAAGGTTTTCAATGAAGGCGGAAGACGATTCGGCCGAACATTTGAGGTTTACGACAACGACCTCCAACGCAAGGCTATGGCAGCTGCTGGCTTTGTGGACATCGAGTATAGAGACTACTATATACCCATAGGTGTCTGGCACCCTGACAAGGAAGCAGCGGAAATCGGTCTATGGTGGAAGTTAGCCGTCGAGGCGGACATTGAAGGTAAGCTTGCATGTGCAGCCAGCACTCGGTTTGCGGCGAGCACCCCACCGTTCCACGATCAGCGACCTGAGTGGGTCAATGCTAACGTCTCCCGATAGGATACCTCAACTATATCTTCAATATCGTGGTAGGATGGAGTCCGGAGGAGACCAAGTCGTATGCCGACCGATGCAAGAAAGAGTGGAACAATCCAAATGTTCACGGCTATGCCGTCGCACGCAGTGCATGGGGACGGAAGCCAGGGTACGTCCCAGGGAACAATGAGAGGACTAGATGATTTCGGACTGTCCTGTGGCTCTGAAACTTGAACGACATTGATGCCCCACTTGTCAACACTCTGCCGGGCCCGCCAGCCGACTGCAGACTACCTGGCTCAGCCTTTGCTCTGTGCCGGCCATCTCGAGAGGTTTTGATCGAGACCCGCCTTCTCTCTCTTTTACCAAATAACAACCTTTCACGATTCAAACTTGTGCACTCGAGCCGCTCGCATCACCAAATCAACCTGAATCAATTGAACCGGTCAAACAAACATCAAGACTACTCCTACTGATCGCAATGGACTTTGCTATCAAAGAAATGATTGTCGAGTTCAGTGGCGCTCTTTTCACTGCCATCGAGATTCCCATTTGGGGTTCATGACACCGACCGACCTCAAAGTGAGGCTCAGTTCAGATCTCAACTCACCAACCATCTCACCACTCAAGCAAACCAACCATGGCATCACGCCGTGTCGTACAGCGTTACTCCCAAGCCCTTCGAATATCAGGGTTTCACATCTGGCAGCGACCCGACAGCCGCGCAGGTATCCCAACAGTCGATACCAACGGGTATGACGGTCAGAAGCTTCCATAGCCATCCGTGTGCTTTATCCGTCCATTCAAACCCCGTAAAGTAAGTGTTTCAGATATTTCACTTACCAACTCACCCATTCATCTAACTATCAACTAACTCTCATTACTTAGCCCAGGTGCTCAAGAATCTCATCATCAGCTTCGACAAGACCTCCATCCACTTTCAGCTTATGGATGACACCACAAAAAATATCAGAGGCAACGACACGATTAACGACAAGATTGACTGAAGAGGATGGAGTGGGCGACAGGCCACCCCGATCCTGTATGTTTTACCGACCAGATGCGGCGTATGAAGTCCAAGCTTATTTCATGGCCATCTCTTGGTGTCAGCAAACGACCCATATCCCGCCGAGATGTAAGACCAAGTCATTATTCACATGTTTCTTATTCTTCCCTTTCACACGACTCATTCGCATCAACGTGAAAGAAATGTCAAGAAGCGTATGGTCCCCATGTTCATTTTGTCATTTCCTCTTTCGCGCCTATTTTTTTCATTTCAACTTCTATGATACTGATTCATGGCATATTTGCATTGTAGATGACACTTCGACACAAGGAAAAGGTCTTCTCCAGCCTAGCCCAACCGCCACCGCTTCATGCTCGTCGATAGTTCCAGTTCATTATGAAAACCGATTAGTCTTCCTCGCTCCGATCATTTTCACAACTTCATGCTCGAATGGAACCGACGCCCGCCATTCATTCAACATGATCCATCACATTTTTATGTGCCCAATTGTCTCCGGATCAAGTTGCCGGGCGGGGTGAACCCTGTCGACTTTATCAAATCACAAACTTCTCTACCACATGCTGATGTCTGCCAGTCCATCGATGGAGACAACATGTGCCTTTTCGAGGCCTGTAACTACGCCGCATGATCAGATTGAGACGCAACTGCAGCCCCTACTCTCTACTAGTGCAGGCCGCTGCAGGGAAACAGGGCCGCTCCAAGTTGATGTAAGAACCGTCGCGGTCGGAAACTGCGGATTCCAATTCGACTGACGGTTTATCCCCGGCTTGGCGGCTACTGTGCCCGTCTTGGCTTGCACAGTCGAATGGGGTGAACGTCCTGGCGGCCATTGAAGAATGTAACGCTCTTTGGTGGATTGAACTGTTGATCCGGCGACCGACCTTGAGACGTTGCAACGTTCGGTGGCAGGGGACTGCAGGATACCACAGCCATGGCATAGCAAACACAAGCTATTTGAATCCCGCAGCTTGCAGAAGCGATGTTTGGCACCTGTCGATTGGTCAGATATACACCCCTGGAAATCCAGAACCCAGTCTTCCACGACAGTCTCATCAATTGCATTGCCCTTGGACCGCATGAGGAAGGAACTTTAGCGATTTGTGGTCTCTCGTGCGCGCTTCACAGTAACGTGGCCATGAAAGGGACTGTACGCTCTCTTTGCCGTACGATACTCCTCTCCACCAAAATGGTACAAAGGCCTGCCCATGGAACGACTCTCTCCCAAGTCCCAAGTCCTCAGCTCACAACGCTCCCAGTGCTTCTGGTTTCTTCACTTTCGCTCCCCTGACACCGACCCGACTCGGCTGTCCTTGCCACAGTCACAACCATGAGTTCCAGCGCGCAAAGCCCTCGAAGCCCCAAAAGCCCCAAAAGCCCCCAGAGCCCTACGGGCCAAGCGACCTCTCCGGCACCCGCAACTTCCCCGGCACCTGCAACTTCCCCGACACCCGCAGCTGTCCCGACCCCGCTCAGTGCCGAGGCGCAAGACGCAGCTGGCATTCTTCCTGCAACCCACTGGACAGAACAACCGGTAATTACTTCAAGCGTTCCTGGTCACAAAGTTGGCTTGCAGTTGCTGATAAGTCCACCCATTTTTGCAGCTTCCCGAAGAGGATGTCGACGATGGGGCATCTAGCCTCGGCTCAGTTGATTCCACCACAGCTTCCCTCAGCTCGAGCATTTTCCACTACCGCGAAGTTCACGGGAGAACGTACCACGCCGAAATCGGTAGCGCCGAGGCATGGCAGCCCAATGACCAACGCCACGTCGACGCGATGGAGCTTATGTAAGATCTGCGCACTCCTCTGGCAACGCGGCCCTACCTTCTCAGACAAAACAGCTAACAACCGGAGAAGGCATCACGCTATTATGATACAACTGGGTGGAAAGCTGTTTTTGTCGCCTCTCGAACAAAAGAAGGTTCAGAAGGTACTGGATATTGCGACGGGTGGTGGTCTGTGGGCAATGTAAGTTTCATCCTCTACGTTATCTTCTATGTCCCGATGTACTCGTGTGCCTGTCAGAAGGCTTGCTTCACCGCACATGAATGGCTTACTCAATTGCATATTTAGCGACTTCGCCGACGAGTTTCCCAATGCTGAAGTTATAGGAACTGATGTCTCTCCTATTCAACCTTCTTGGGTACCCCCGAACGTTAAGTTTGAGCTAGAGGATTGCAACCAAGAATGGACCTGGCCTGAAGATACATTCGACTTCGTTAACCTACGTCTACTTATAGGCATTGTCGATGATTGGTATGCTCTCTTCAGGAATGCCTATCGAGTTACGAAGCCTGGAGGCTATGTGGAAAGCTATGGTTCGGGATGTCATGTTTTGTCTGACGACGGGTCAATAAAGGAAGGTAGTGCTCTTGAGCAATGGGGTACGGTCTTTCGTGAAGGTGGTAAAAAGCTTGGAAGAACGTTTACAGTATACGAGGAAGATCTCCAGCGGAAATGTATGGAAGCGGCTGGGTTTGTTGATATCGAGTACAAGGACATTCAAGTCCCGTTTGGTGGATGGCACCCCGAGAAGGAGCTAGCGGAACGGGGTGTTTGGTGGAAGCTATGCATTGAGGCGGATCTTGAAGGTAAGCTCGCTTGTGTACAACATCCCTGCCACTTTCTCCCCTCCCGCTTCCTTGATAAGCATCAATCCAGTTGATTCTGACGATACTCTCTAGGCTGGGTCCACTACATCTGGAATTCCGTCCTTGGTTGGACACCGGATGAAGCGAAAGCTTTTACCCGTCATGTGAAAAAGGATATGAATAATCCCAATATCCACGGGTATTTCATGGCACGTGTTGCATGGGGTCGCAAGCCGGAATAGGCATCTCGATGGTGGGAACAGTCGGCGGAGCCACATTGACCGGTAGGTCAGAGAGGTTTTAAGCTCTGGGATCAGGTCGGCGAGATGCGTTGCAGTCTGGAATACATACAAATGCCGCCTTCCATCTGGCAATGATGAGACATGACATTTATTTTCTATCAATATATCGGGTTTCCTTGATGCGTCCCCCAATTCCCATCATCCACCGGTCGCTACTTCTGGTGTTTTCGTTTGCAAATTGTCCTGGCGGCCACGGCTACAGGAATGAAAGCCAACAAGTCCCAGACCCTGTTTCTAGCAACTGTCTCGGGCTTTTCCATGTTGTCTATCCCGAGATCAACTACACGGCATATTCATATTACCTGGACAGGCCAACACTCAACTCACGGCTTTGATCACGGCGCTTAATAAACCGGCGTACGGCGTATCTAGCTTCGGCTTGTGTACGCTCCGCATAACATCGAGGTTATACGAATCGACAATTACATTATGAATTTTACCTCCAGTGATGCCTCTTTCTAGGGCGCCAGGTGTTGAATCATGCGGAAGAGAGTGATCACGGTGAACGACACCTGTGGTGGTGAAAGTCTAGATTGAAGAAGAAAGATGAGATCCGACTTATATACAGGGTAGCCATGTGTGGATCGTGTCCACTAGCGCCAAGAGAATGCCAAGAACTGGTGATGGCTTCAACAGCAGGGAGCTGACGGGCGATGAACCCGAGGAAGCGGCGACGAACACCGCCGGTGGACAGCACAGCGCCACAGAACCGGGAGCGCAACACCATGAATATCCAGCCATAGCGACTCTGGAGTCTCCAGCTTCAGCTATCAAGTGATACACCTTTAGTTCACCCACTACCTTAACGTCCCCTACGTGTTGCACTATTCGTAGTCACCTTAATCTAGGTGCCTTGCCGCTCCTGCCTCTCAAGTCTTCATTACAATTTACAATACACGGGATCTACAGGACTTCGACAGATAATGACTAAAGTTCTGGGTCATCTGACTCCAGGTCTGTGTTCTGCGAAGATAAAATCGACACCAGGCACTTATTTTATCAAACAGCACGTTATGATGCTCATTAATCAGGATTCGCTCTGAGAAGCGTCGAGTGGGGGTACAGTAGTCTCCCCATACGTACCTACCTACCTAGGTTCTCACTTTTCCCTCTTCCTAGGTACAAAGTCCCTCTCACAAATAAACGCCCAATTGTATTTTTCCTCGCAAAAAGGACCAAAACTCAACTTAACCTCTCCGTGATACTTTCGCTAAACCGAAGTCAATACTTACTACACTACTAGTGGTTATAGAGGAATAGTATAATATAAGATTAGTAGGAGTTTTATCTCCTTTACATGATTCATAGTTGTGCTAGGCGAACAAATTGTAGTAGATTCATAGCGTACTTTAGTGGATGAAAATCCGACTATCCGAGGGTGGAAAATAAAAAATTGGGCGTTTTTTTGTGGCGCCCACTGTACCTACAGACCGAGACACGATCACCAGAGTCCGACCTACTCTCTAGCCTTCTTCCTAGGAACCCTATTATCATACTGTACACTCTCCTTGTATTCTCTTCCGCCTCCAACTTCACCTTCTCACAGTAAGCATGCAACCAGTCTTTCCTCAGACATATCACTTCCCAATACATAGCCACCGGGACCCTAGGAGAATGGACCGCCTTTATCACCTCGCTCCTCTCTTCCCTCGGTAGCAGCAATCTCACCAAAGCTGACAACCTCATAACCTCCAGGAAGAAATCAGACATAATCCGTAAGCATACTGCCCGAATATGTGCATTTTATGCCCGCCATATTAATGGGGAAGACGTGTTGCGACATAGGAGTGCTGTAAATTCGATTCATCAATATCCAGCCTGTTCACACCTATGTTGCCAAGGGCCCTGGAGGGTGGAGACATTCAAAATCGACGTCTTGCATAGAACTTTCAGTGGGCATGAAGGTTGCAGTATGTCTACTGCTCATGCCTGATTTCCTTGGAAGTTGAAAATCAATGCCCCGAGTCAATACGGTATGCAGGTGAGATTGCGAATGGAAATTTCAAATTTTGTTTAGAAAATGTAGTGTCGGTTGAAAGAGCCGAGGGAGTTGGACTTCCAATCCGTTTTCGACCTTGGGCATGACACATGACATCGGTTGACTCGCCGTGAAATAGTACACTTGAACTTCAAGGAATTTATTGCTCCTGCCAATGGGTAGGTACAGTAGCACCGCAAGGAAAGACAAGGTATTCTTGGACCAGAATGCGGATGATCTAGCCAAGGATCCAGACTCCAAACACACAACCATCGATTTTTGACGCTTTCTACAGTTATCCCCCCGCCACAGACTCCCAAGACTCCGTTCCATGCCCAAAGTCCACTCCGCACTTAGTCCTCCTCCAACCGCCTCCCCCCACCGCCCCAGAACTTGGGGTTAACCTTATCATCCGCGGCCCTCTCCGCCATCCCATGCTTATTCTCAAAGTCCCTATTATGCGCGTCCACCTCGGCCTGCTGTTCCTCGGTCAACTTGGGCTTGTTCCCGGGCACGCTAGCGTTGCTAATCTTGGGCTGGGCTGGCGCGCTCGGATGGGAGCTCGAGAGGGGCTCGCCGCCACCGGTGCGGCCGCGGGCGTCGCCATTCGCTAGACCGTCCGGCATGGCGAACTTGTCCGAGTCGGAGGTTGAGGTTGAGCTTGAGGTGTTGGACTCTTCCTTGCCTTCGGAGGCGTTGGGGATTTCCCCCGCGGTGGGCGAGGAGCCCGTCTCGACGGCTTCCTTGGAGCGGGAACCGCCCGATTGGGCAGAGGCGTCCTCGGGGGATTTTGGAGAGGAGGTGCCCGTCGATTGACCCGAGGTCGTGGTGTTGCCGTAGCCGGCGGTGGATTGGAGATGGCGGGAGGTGTGGAGGGGTGCGACGCCGCCGGCGGGGAGAGTTGCGCGGGGCGTTGCGAAGGCCCGGAAAAGGGTGCGGGCGGCGAAGCGGTTCATTGTTACTGGTTCTTTAAGGGTCTTCTGTGGTGTTTTGGAGGTGCGGTCTTTTGCAGGGCTTAATTGATTGAAGGGAAGAAGCTCGAAAGACTTTAGAATCTAGGGGCAGAAAAGCTGTGTTTTGTTTACGTGTTTGGGGCAAGATGAAGTCGGATGGCCAAAGAGGTACTCAAATTGACGTTATGGTCATGACATCACCAGTCGCTGCATTGTCCAATCATGCCCACTGATTCGCGGGGAGGAAGCAGGGAAAATGGACGAGCTGTGGAGCTTCTTTGCTTGTGGTTGATTCAACATAAAGCTGCCCACCTGACCAACCCCCAACAGCCCATGTTTTGGGGATGTTTAACAAAGAGGAAACTACATGGATACTTCAATCTATGATTGACTGGCGGCCGGTAAAATAAAGGATGTGGCCTAGAAGGCCCAGATGGGTGCCCACAGTATCAGATTCCATGTACATTAAACCGATACTGATCACCTCTGTCCAGGTACACGACCTTGTCACCGAGGCCCGCGTTTGTGACTGCCTCCTTAAAGTCATCCAAGCCCGACAAGAACACATTGTAATCATCAAAGTGCACCGGTATCGTCACGTCTGGGTCCATCAGCTGCATCAGCTTGACTCCCTGCTCCCCATCCATAGTCACCATAAGCAGCGGCAACTTTGGTCCCGGAATCGTGGTACCACCCAAGTGAACCAGCATCAGATCAATCTTCTCATCCTTCAACCGCTGCGGAATCTCCTTTAGCTCGTTCACAAACAGCGTGTCGCCCGAAATGTAGATACGATACCCCGTCTCGCCTCTGTCCTCCGACCCATCAGTCGAGTAATTCATCTCGATCAACCAGCCATTGGTAGGTGGGACAGCTCCCAGCAATTCGTTTACAGCTGCCAGTGGACCGGGAGGCACATGCTTCCCCGGCATACCCGTCACCTTGATCACCGGCTTCTTCCCTCCCGTGTCGCCCTTATAGTTGACCACGGGAAGGAGAATGGACTGGAAAAAGTGCAAGTCGTAAACGGCCTTGAAGGGATCCTCCTTGCCCGCCAATGCCTGCTTCGCGTGTGGAGTGGAGATGATGGGGAAGTCCCTGTTCAGGCTTTCCTCCACCAACTTGTCAAAGTGGTCTTCGTGGTAATGGGACAAGAGGATGCAGTCGAGCGGGGGCAAGGCGTCGATGTCGACGGCTGGGTTCTTGAGACGTTCCGCGGTGACGCCCGGGCCCAGGTGGACGTGGTCGCCGGCGTGTAGGAAGTTCGGGTCAGTGAGGATGCGGATGCCGTGCCATTCGATCACGGTGGTAGCGTTTCCGATGAAGTAGACGCTCCCGTTTTCTGGACCAGTCGAGGCCTTGGTCGGGTGGGTCTTGACGTTGGCGACGGGGAGGACGGGTTCGGGCTCGTGGTGGTGATGGTGTTCTAGCTGGGCTTTGAGGAGAGGGATCCGCTTGCTGGGGTCGAGCTCGAGACGGTGGACCTGTTGGGTTTCCATCATGGTATTTAGTGTGCGACGAAGGTGATATGAACGGTCAAGAAATTTATGTTGATCGTCACCGTACCCTCCTTACCTTCGATTTCTTTCCTGGCTGTCTTGTGATGCTGTCGGCGTCGTTTGCTGGTTCTCTCCAAGAGCGTGCATGGATGTATGATGTAATTGATGTGGTCGGGGCAGGCACCCCGCGCGAGCCCGCGATACCGGCCCGCGTCAACCCGTGGAGGCGCTTTCTTGCCCCAACTCCCAGGCACCAGCCTGTGTTGTTCCTGCCGATCACTCTCTCCTTAACACTACAACGCCAACGAACTGACGGGATGTCCTTTTTCAAATTTGCGGGCGTCTTCAGGAACACTCATCAGGCCCTCAACTGATGGAATTCTCTGGCCAATCTCTATCGCGCTTGGGGTTCGAAATGAGGTTGGACGACTGGTAAGGGCGAGGTCAGCATTCAACTGCACCCAGTCCTGCTTCGACAAAGCGGCGACTGTTGGTTCATGAACTTCTGGTGATTGTCAGTTTATCTCCCCTATTCAGATGATCATTGCTAACGGAGACAGACAGGACCAACATCCCCGGGCTTGAGATCTCCCGATGCAGTGGTCAGCTTGCCATGTCCATGACAACACATGGCCAGGTTAGGATTCTGCTCGCTCGCACTGCCGGCACTCTCCCGAACGCATACCGCAAGTCCGCGCTCAAATTGACCCGTTGCATTTTACAAGGGTAAAATGTCACCCAATAGTCTATACTACACCTCGGCCACTGCGGGGTAACGTCGCAACCGCTCTGTTCGACACCGTGTTCACTAGTACGCGGCCAGTATCGTTTTCAAGTGTGCCCAGTTAAGCCAGTGAAAACGAACCCCGCCGAAAGAATTCCACCAAAGAAGCACCGCCAAATGAACATGTCACCATAGCATGCGCTGCTTCAAGGGAATGGACCCTATGCTCCAAGCCAGCGTGGACACCGTGGGCTCTCATTGGCGACGCCCACTCGATGAGCGGTTACCGTTCCCGACTCGGTTTCACCTCGGAGAATTTCTCTGCATTCTTCACAGTGGCCTTTGTCGGGAATTGTACGGTTATGTCCTCGCCGTACGATACCCCTCCCACATTCTGTCAGTAGTTAAAAGCTCACCCACCAGTAGCCTCGTCGCGTGTCAAGGCAACCGTCAAATTCTTGCTTTTTTTTCTTTTTTTTCTTTTTTTAGTTTTCCACGCGCAGTTGCCAAAATGTCGGGCTCCCAAGGTCCCAAGAGTCCCAAAGGCCCCGAGAGTCACGGGGGTGAAGCAGTTTCTCCTGAACCTAGCCCGGCACCACCTCCGATTGTGGCGCTCAGTGCCGAGGAAATCAGGGAAGCTGGTATCCTACCAGGTGCCCACTGGACAGAGCAGCCGGTAATCTCTACGTCTTCGCCTTCCACGTTACTCGATGAGCATCAACTAAGTCGATTGTCTTTTGTCTAGATTGAGCAAGTAGACGACGATGGTGCCTCGAGTATTGGATCCATTGCCTCCACCACAGCCTCCCTCACTTCGAGTATTTTCGAATACCGGACCGTCCACGGGAGAACCTACCATGGCGAGATTGGAAATGCGGAATCATGGGAGCCTAACGACCAACGTCACGTTGATTCTATGGACATGTTGCACCACACTTTCATGCTTTCCCTCGGGGACAAACTTTTCCTCTCGCCGCTCGAAAAGAACAAGATCCACAAGGTGCTTGATGTTGGAACAGGTACCGGTCTTTGGGCAATGTAAGTCATTTTACCGTCTCATTACCTGCCGTGCACAGTTTGACTAATCATTTATTGCTGGGATGCAGTGACTTTGCCGATGATTTCCCCAATGCCGTAGTGATTGGAACCGACGTGACCCCTATCCAGCCTTCTTGGGTTCCTCCCAACGTCAAGTTCGAATTGGATGATTGCAACCACGAATGGACTTGGAACGAGAACTCCTTCGATTTCATTCATCTTCGTTTGTTAAATGGCGTTGTGTCTGATTGGTTTAGTCTCTTCCGCAATGCTTTCCGCTGTGCTAGGCCCGGTGGATATGTTGAGAGTCTGACTACCAGTGCCTGTGTTCAGAGTGATGATGGGTCAGTCAAGAAGGGGAGCGCCTTGGAGCAGTGGCATGGTATATTCTGGGAGGGCGGTAAGAAATTAGGAAGAAGCTTTAAGGTATTGGAGGATGATCTTCAGAAGAAGGCCATGGAGGAGGCGGGGTTTGTTGATATTACAGTCAAGGATTTCAAGATTCCCTTGGGCGCCTGGCCAAAGGACAAAAAGTTGGCCGAAATTGGCCTTTGGTGGAAGATGGCAGTCGAATCAGACCTCGAGGGTAAGTTCCATTACCTTGTCGCCCTCTGTTGGCCCCTTGCAATCTTCCGATGGATTGCTTGTACTAATCCGTACTTACAGGATACCTCAACTACCTCTGTAACGCTTTGTTGGGTTGGACTGCAGAGGAGACTCTGGCATATTGTGCCCATTTCAAGAAAGAGTTGGCTGATCATAACATTCACGGCTATTTTGTGATGCGTGTGGTCTATGGTCGGAAGCCGTAGGGAGAAAAGGAAATGCTGTAAAAAGATAGGTCCATCCCTTGGGCGGATGTCTTGCTCCAATCCCCTTTAGCAAGATGGATCAGCACGCTACGAACTTGGGACACACACCTGGAATACACAGGAGAACGCAGTGTTTCTTCCTTTTTCCCTTTTTGCTTAGAAGTGCTCGACTGTTCATCGGATGGCTCTACCTACGGAGGTGGAGGCCGAGACGGGCGGAAGGTTGGTAGGGCAGGCCAAGTTCGGGCCGTTCCGTACCCCGCTCTCCCCACCATAACAATCTACATCGTCCCCTCGTGTGGTGGGCAGTCGTCACCCACCGCTATTGCAAATGCTAGATTCATTGCAGTCTCCTTTGTGGTATCTCCTTTCTTCTTCTTTAACCTACAATCAATTACTTCTTGGTCCACGTTGTCCGTCTTGATCTCACGGAGAGTGGTTTTCGCCATCGCCTCGCTCGCCCCATCAGCTCAGCTTGTCGTTCCTGATCATCACTGGCTCCTCTTCACATTAGACGAGCACTGAACAGTTCAAAACACAAGACCCCCATCCTTGAACACGGTTTCTCCTAAGTGCCGGCACAACGTACCCACCTATTGCTTTGATTTCGGTAAGAAGTTGCTCCTGTCACCAATCGCCTTTTTGGGTCATTTGCTAACTCTTGTTTGCTGATAGGACTGACCTTCCAACCATTGCCACCCAAAACTATCGGGTTAGGGATATTGGTCTGTTCGAAACCGGACAACCCCGCGATCTCCAAATGATACCGCTCGGCCAGTCCACACCCGACTTGATTTGGCGCTTTTCCGAGCTGCAAACACGTCTCCCACCAATCGAGACAATCCTGGGAGCTTTATCAGTTTCGACCCTGGTTTGTCAGTCGGTGAAGTCGGGGTCATCTTGTGACTGCGGGGTAATGGCTCGACTTCCCTGGTCGGCTGGCCCAGACTGCACACGCTGCCAGCCCAGTATTCAGTCCAGAGGATGCCGGCAACACATCCGAACTGGTCAAGGCGATTTTGTAGGATGCCCTGAAGTTGGATGCGACGTGTCTTATTCCAAGTCCTCCCAGCTTCGAGCTGGGGCACTGTTGAATCCGGATGCAACTGCAGTCTTCTCCGTCTGTAATTCTAGTGCTGCAAGGGTAGCAAACCCGAGTTGCTGCAGGCGTTGCCACTTGGACCGCCTGCCACTCACGGTTACCGTGCCCGACTGGGCCTCGCAGTCTCAAGTGTAGTCAAATATTTGGCAACATTGAACGACACGGGCATCCTTATCGTTCACAAGTTCTGGTCGTCAATCAGTGAAAGGACTGGCCTCGAAGGTTCTTGATGGTCGGGACAAGCCCGAAGAACTTCGGTACCTCCACAGTTGTTACGACTCTCCAGGGACGCGATTCGGGGAAGATAAAAATGGCATAGCGAGGAGGACCTATTTGGGGATTCGGTCCTGCAAACTGCAGCCGGCGAGTATCCATTGGTCTATCACGGTGCATCACAGCGTACTCTTGCGCACACCACAGTGAATCGGACAGAAAAGACTGTGTGTAGTGTTGTTTCAACACCATGCTCCTCCTCACCTGGGTTTTTAAAGCGCCCCAATGCCCACTCGACAACTTGAACCATCTTCTTTACTCCAAGTTCCAAGTTCCGCCGATTCATTTCCCTAAACATCTTTATCCGCACTTGCTTGTCTTATTCTCAAAGCCGCACCCATGGATTCTAGCAGCAGCCAGAGTCCCAAGGCAGCATCTCCAACACCGGCTACTGCCCACGCGCCATTGCTTAACGCCGAGGCAGCAGCTGCGGCTGGTATTCTTCCTGCATCGCATTGGGCTGATCAGCCGGTAAGTTGAACCATTTCGAGCGTTCCTGTCACTGAGAACTCAGCTAATCAAGTCTTCCATCTTTTCGCAGCTCCCCGAGGAACATGTAGACGATGATGGCGCTTCTACACTTGGATCGGTTCTCTCCAGCACCGCTTCCTTGAGCAGCACCATCTTCCAATACCGTACCCACCATGGCAGAACTTACCACGGCGATATCGGTAATGCCGAGGGCTGGGAGCCCAACGACCAGCGTCACCTCGAGTCCATGGATATTGGGTATGTGCGGGTGTTCATGATCTCGAATCCCGAGTTTGACGAGACTATATGAGTTGCAATCATAGTGCAGACACTGACGGCCTGAAAAAGTCACCATTGCTACACAGTGTGCGCCGGCGGAAAGCTTTTCCTGTCCCCTCTTGACACGAAGAAGGTTCAGAAGGTAGTCGATATTGGAACGGGCACCGGCCTATGGGCAATGTAAGTTTTCCCGCAACCGTTGCTGGAATGCTGGGTCCCCTAGTGATCTCCGGTAATTCTCATCTAACACCATTTACCTTCCATTCAGCGATTTTGCCGATGACTTCCCCCACGCGGAGGTTATTGGTACAGACATCACGCCCATCCAGCCTTCGTGGGTACCTCCCAACGTCAAGTTCGAACTTGAGGATTGCAACCAAGAATGGACTTGGGATGACAATACCTTTGATTTTGTTAATCTTCGTATGTTGATTGGTGTTGTTGAAGATTGGTATGCCATCTTCCGCCAGGCCTATCGGACTTGCAAGCCAGGCGGCTATGTTGAAAGCTTCGTTTGTTCCTGCTATTTCGCAAACGATGATGGGACTATAAAGCCAGGTACCGCCCTAGACCAATGGGGTAATATTTGGGCTGAGGGCGGCAAAGCGCTTGGAAGAACGTTTGACATTTATGAAGAAGATCTGCAAAGGAAGGGGATGGAAGCAGCCGGCTTTGTCGACATCGACTTCAAGGACATAATGGTCCCGCTTGGCGTTTGGCACCCGGATAAGGATGCTGCAGAACGAGGAATTTGGTGGAAGATGACGCTTGAGACGGATCTTGAAGGATATCTCAACTATATCTGCCACAGCCTGCTAGGCTGGAAACCAGAAGAGACCAAAGCCTTCTGCGCCCATGTCAAGAAGGAGTGGAATGATCCTAACATCCATGGATACACCACAGCGCGTTTCGCATGGGGTCGGAAGCCAGAGTAAGAGTGGTCCTGCTCGCGAAGAAGTTTTGGATGAGAGGGGGGAACCACCGCATGTGCGGCAGGCGCAGGACAGGCAAGGCAGCCCCCCGGGGTGCGTGATGTCATTGTCGGCATGGGAGGCGGCGGGCGTGACCTCGGTCGGGCATGGAAGAGCGGACGAGTGAGTTGTTGAGAGCACTGCTTGTTTGGGGATGTGAAGAGGTTTCAGATTTACGATTTGACGATACAGTGACGGATTTGCAGATAGATGTGGCGTTCCAGGATACGAAATGAAACTTGCGATGCCGTGTTTGGTGTGGCACCTTGAGGCCAAGTTGTACGAGAGTTATGACGGGGGAACGACTTGTCAGGGAAGTGGTATGCTGCGATGGTGTGGCATCGTGGTTGCTTTGAATGTTTTGTTTGTTTCGCTTGACTGATCTCAAAGCGTTGTTGCTTGGAGACGGTGACGTGGATTATCGATTTCGGTTTCAAGCCATGGTGAGAAGGTTCTGACTCAAGCAGAGGATTACGATGGCAATGGGTGAGTATGATGAAAATAATGATGATGAGGAGTGTCGTGATCAAAGTTATGGACGAGAATTACGATAATGAATAGGTATCGCAAGCGTCGAAAAAGTGAGGTTCACATCCTGGCTTACACGCGCATGCTTAAGTTGTGACAAAAGAATGAAAGCGGAAAGGTTGCTTGGATGGAAGGCACTCAGGACTGAGGAAAACGACAACGAAACTATCGTGCGGCAAGCGCACAAGGTGAGGTGAGGTAAGGTGTATGTACCACCGGTAGCAAAGGCAAAACCCAAACTAGTGTGCTCGATATCTGATATTTTTCTCTTCGTGAAGGAGCAGGGATTTCCTAGGTCTCTTTCCACTTTTGAGTGCAATGGCCACGACAAGTTTCAACGGTAGGCAGTGCTTGTGCTTTTCCTTGCATCATTACCTGAATATGTCTTGAATTATGACATATTGCCTGGCCTGTTCTACTAAAGGGGTAGCGCAACTGGCGCCTATATCCCATCTGGAGCAATATGACCATCCACTCTATTTCATAATTTGCGATCGAGTGAGTACATTTCCTTTATATTCCCTCTAATCATACCAAATCAACCATGATCTCAGTACTTCAAACCAATAACCCCTAGCCTGTACATCCATCTTACACATGAGTAGAACAAACTCGAGCCCCTAAGGTAGGTATATACCTCTCTCTCTCTTGCGATTTCAGTAGTCCATCTTCAACAACTGCCGGGACACTCTCTCGAACATTACCTATCCATTACAAGACACAACAGTTCCATGTTCATCCTCAACAATACATTTCAGTTCACAACTCCCTCAACATCCCCTCCCTCTCCTCCCCTTCCTTCCCAACCTTCATACACAACTCGCGATTATTCTTCAAGGCCCACTTATCATCGACAGGCCACCGCTTTTGCTCCTGTACGATCTCGGCTCCAAACCGCTCAAAGATTTCTGCTTCCGTCATTTGTACGTCTCCGTCTTCGTCTCTATTTTCATCCTCCTCCTCACCATCGATCTCCATCAAACAATTATTTCTAGTATCCCCACCGCCACCAGAGGCACCACCAGTGGCAGAAGCGGCAGCAGTAGTAGCACCAGTAGGAGCACCACCAGTGGCAGCACCACCACCAGCAGCAAAATGCGCAACCGCCCTTCCCTCTCTAAAAGGATGTTTACCCCCAAAGTTAGGCGACGGGCAGTTAGGCGCCGGACAGCAGAGAATGAAGTACTTGTCTTGGTTGATGGCGACGTCGTCAGCTGATCGAGCAAAGTGGGATTCGAGTTTGAAGGCCCAGTGGTGGCCCTTTTTGGCTAGGGAGCGCTTGATTGTTTGGCGCTCACGGGCGGCGGCAGGTTGTTTGGTTACTTTGGTGATGGTGGCTTTGTCGGTGTTGGGCTTGAGAGATGAAGGGCCGGGGGATGCGGATCTGGAGGGAGAAGTGGTGGTTGCTTTGCCTTTGCCCTTTAGGTCTTTTTTGGTGGGGATGGTGCCGCGGCCGGAGGTGGATGTGCTGGCGCTGTTGTTGGTGCTGGGTTTGTTGTTGTTGCTGCTGGCTTCCGCTGTGATGGAAGCAGCGGTGGTGGTGATAATGACTTCGTCTTTGTGGTTGACATCCTCTGTGGTGGTTGGAGTAGGGACGTGAGTGGGAGTGTTAATCGCTTTTCCCTTTCCTTTGTCCAGTTGGACAGTGATCTCCTCTTGGACGTTGTTGTTGTTGATGTTGTTGATGTTGAACTTGCTGTTCAATGCAGGCTCGGTTGAATCTGTGGCAGGTGAACTACGCCTGGAGAATGGCTTGTTCTCCTTGTTGTCCCTCTTGCTCTTCGTGACTTTGTATCTGTTGCTTGTCACGGACGAAGCAACAGGAGAGGGAGATCTGGCAAGGGCTTTGCCCTTTCCCTTCAGATCTTTCTTGGAGGGAATCCCTCCAGATCCGCTGGCAGTGGTGGTTGTCTTGGTGGGAGCGTCACTGGCCTTGCTTTTGCCCTTTGCGTCCTTGATGCTGTTTCCTCCCGTCTTCTCGATGTCCGCCATGTCTTGCGTCTCCTTGATGTCGTTGGAAGTGACATCGTCAGCTACTGATCCGTTGATGCTGACGCTGTTGCTCTCCTCAGTTACGGCAGTGGTAGGGTCGAAGTTGACAACTTCGACATTGCTTGTTGCCTTGTTGCTTCCGACAATGGGCTGCTCCTCCGTGTCGTTCGAGGTAGGATCCCCAGAAACACTTGCGGCAGCGACGGCAGCGGAAGTCGAAGACGGACCAGGAGTAGAAGAAGCATCAGGAGGAGAAGAGGAGCTGCCCTGAAACTGCAACACGGACAAGTACACGGACTCATCCTCAGAGTCCGACTCTGGCTCAGGCTCGGGCGTGACGGCGCGCTGCTCGGGGCGGCTGGGACCAGGGGCTGATGGAGCAGCAGCAGCAAGAGCAGAACCACGGGCAAATTTGAGCATGGACACAGGCTTGATAAGGGGCAGCCTGTTCGTCTTCTTGACTGTCTGGGTGATTCTTTGGAGGGTTTTGGCAGAGAAAGGCTCAGGCAAAGGAGAGAGGGACTTGGCTCTGCCCTTTCCCTTGATGTTCTTCTTGGAGACGATGGACCCCGAGCCGGACTTGCTGTTGCCGCTCAATTTGGTTGGGGTTGTGGTGGTAGTAGTGGCAGTGTCGACGGCCTGATCTTTGCCCTTATCCTTCCTGTTGTTGACGTCCTCGCCCTGGGAATCACAAGAAGCAGAGGGAGACTCGGCCTCGAGCCCAGCAGTGGTTCCCTGCTGCTCAGAGCTCTCGCCGTCGACAGGAGCGGGTTTGGCGGCGACTTGGGTTTCGGGCAAGACAAGCTCCCTCAGTCTCTTTCTGGGTGCGGGCGTGACGGCAGCTTGGACAGCAGCCATCCAAGCCGCGTTGGCTGGGGCAATCTCGACTTGAGCAAGAGCTTCGTGCGGCGCAGGCTGGTTGAGCGTGTTTCTGAGGCCCTTAACCCTCTCGTAGAAGCTCGTCAAAACGCCGAGAGCCTGAGCCGGCGTGGGCATGCCACCCAGACCGGCAAGCTCCTCCAACTGGGCTTGGTACTCCTGCTTGCACTCCCGAATCTTGTTGAGTGCTGACTCCCAAGCTTCCACAACCGCGTCCATCGCCTTTTGGACGGGATTGCCGATCACACGGTCGTTGTCGCTCATGGTGAAGTTTTGGTTGGATGTCGATTTGAGTCTGGTACTGATCAGAATTAAATTTTTGATTTCGTGAAAGAAAAGCGACTTACTTGTTGGGTGAAAGGTTGACTCCTTGTCAATGTACAAATGTCAATGTGGGTGGTGATGTTGTGATGAAAGTTGAAGTTTGCTGCAGTTGGCAATTTGTTGACGAAGTTGTAAAGTTGAGTCTTCGAGACGAGTCAAAGATTTGAAATGAAAGATCTTATGCGGATGACAAGTGGATCCGCGTTCGCATTGAAATCGTGAACAATAGAAGTATCCTATTGTCAATCTTCCTGTTTCACCTTTTCTGATTTTGAATAGTTTGTCTGTACTCTGTGTTGAGTGGAACTGAAGGGAGTGGGTACCTCTACCAACTGTTGCCCGGAGACCACAAATGAAACCTGAATAAGGACTTCCAATTCATTGCTATTGTGCGATGGGACGAATCGACACTGACAGGACAAACGGTACCGTCGAGGGCTTTTCATCTGATGTCGATATCTCAACACCACAATGCGTCCTGTCTTGGCACTTGCCACCGGTTTCGCCTGTGGTAATGCTATCGTTTTGCTTGTAAGTTTGAGACCACCATATACGATACCGCGGTCCTTCTCTCCGCAAAGAAGAGACGACTAGCTAAAGCCTGACCAAAAAAAGGGTCTCTTGGTTCATTATTTGATCTTTAATCAGGCCTATTGAGTACTCCAGGTTGTGAAAATTGCCCGAATATCAACAGTTCATGATACCACTATTTTTGTGGTTCAAGGAATGCCGTTTCAAATTTGTGCCATGCCTCGTAATAAGCTGGAAGCACGTCGATTAAAGTATTGTTTGTGAGCACTTGATCCCGGTGACCATTCCTCGTGACGAGGGAACGGCATACGGGATAAACACCGACGAGATAGGTACCTAGCAAGGCGGGAACATCGACGTCTCTGGTACTTAAGTTTCGATTTACCACTACCAGTGAATGGTCTATGTCTGTGTTGTAAAGTGATCCACAAGTTTTCCCCGAAGTGAAATCTTGAGCGTACCACCCCTCGTCCTTAGGCAGAGGCAAGTATACGTAGTCACGTACCCATGAATTTGACAGAAACCGGTAACGATTTTCCCCTAAACCATTAGCGACTTCGTAAGATTTCATACACACTCGACCTTTCCCTTGCGTCTTGTCCCCAAACTCCAAACCTTCGGGGTAATTGTCGCTGCTGGTGCATAATAATGCAGCGTTCTGTCTTTGTAACGAATAAAGGACACTGCTCCTCGTTGGACCTCAAGGACCTTGTCCGAAAACTATGGGGGGCTTGGAGTTTGGTTCATTGACTGTTCATCTGTGATCAAGGTCCTCACAAAAGAGAGACCGAACATTGGAAGTAGTATGGTGGAGTGTTCTGAGGACCTTGTGAGATTCCAAGTGCGTGTAGGATACATTAAGGGGTGGTGCGCATAAAAGTAGTGTAGGGTTAACTTCATTCAAACCCTGGAAAGTCCGAGGAAACACTCGATCATATCAAATCACATAACGGGTCTCATTGCGTATGCCTGGCCGGAGGACATGCTTCCACGGGATTCTCTCAGAGTTCTGAAGCCAAATCTGGGCATTTACATCTAATCTGCCGGTCGTTTCAAGCCGCAAGATATAAAGCCGGCGCTCCGGAATTCCGGATTAGACATTCAAGACCCGGTTACTCGATGATTACAGAGAGATATGGCTTCGTAGTCGATATTTTCGGCAAACAATTGAGAGTAACCAGTAAGTTTCCAATGCGGGTGACTTCCAGCCTATCGAAGACAGCCCAGGCGTAGACTCATTCCTGCAGTTGTATAAATCTGCATTCAGTGGAGGGAGCGGTCGTACAACTGTGCCAAATCCACCAACGCTTGTGTGCGTGATGCAGCTGTTAAGAGTCTCAGTGGCTGAGCACGACGCCATGGCAACAAGTTGCTGCGAGAGTAGTTGACGTGGGCTGTCAATTGACTGTGGAAAGGACTCTGAGAGGTCGAAAACATGAATTATACAGCACCGAGTTGGCCTATCAGCCAGAACCATGTCAGGTATCGCTTGTGTCACCACACTTGTTGCCGGAACGAGGCGGTGCGCATCGGCAATTGTTATCTCCGGGCTTCGCGAGATGGGTGAATGAAATTAACGGTGTGGCCAGCCTTGTCAATCACTACTCAAAATCTCTCTCCTCAGCATCCCTCTCCCTCACCAACTCCTCCGCATCAAACACAATTTCCACCATGACTGTATCCTTGCACGGCTCCCCCTTGGGAGTCTGGAACCTCGTCCGCGCCGACACGATTGTGTTCTCACAGCGATGATAATGCGGATAATTACCCACCAAGGTCTCCTGGTTTGCCATGGCCAGCACCTGTTTGGCATTCGTTCGGTTGTTGTAGAACTCCCGTGTTGGGGAAACTTTGCATGCCCATCCTAGATCTTGAGTTCCCCCAGTACTTGTTGTAGTTTTTAGGGACGTGGTGCTTGTGGTGGTGTCGCTGGCTGTGCTGCTGGTCGTGGCTACGAAAGCGAGGTATACACCGACGCATTTGGATGGATCGTCGTCGGAGAGGCTCTCGTTCTTGAACACAACTAACCCGCTGCATATGTGCATTTCTTCTTGTTTTTGGGAAGAGTCAGGGTCGGAGGAGCGAACGTATCGGGAGGTAGGGATGAAGAAGCTTATGTCGTCGCGGAGGTCCTGCCTCGGCAATGCGGTATGCAGTCGGTACCCAGCCATGCCCCGGGGAAAAGTGATCATGAACCCATGATCGGGCTGGGGATAGACTTGAAACCCCTTCATGGCTACGTCAATCTCGCGGCCATAGGCAGAGTAGACACGCCCGAAGTAGGAGATGTAGTAGCTCGTTTCGGAGCGAGGGGTTAGATCGAGGACACCTGCTGCCGCGCCCAGATTCTCGGTGGAGTTCAGTGTATATGGGGCATCGATCTTGCGGCTAATCAGGCTGATGGGTATACGGGCGCGCATGAATTGGTTGTCTTTTCCGAAGAGGGGCAAGCAGATTTGAGAGCGCTGCATGTTGTTTTCGGTGTCAACTTCAACGCAATTGAAGACGGCGAGGACCCAGTAAGGGGAAAGGGTTTGTATAAGCGGGGTGGTCATGGCTAGGCCGGCGTTCGTCATGGAGAAGGGTAGTGTGAGATGCCGGCCATAGTTGGGATGGATGCAGCCCCCTTTGGCGAAGGCGGAGGGATGGTGGGCAAAGAGGGTGTTTTCGGAGAGGTTGGTTTCAAAGGCAAGGATGCTGTGGTCATCGGACACCTTGATGATCTCTTCCTGAAGTCTCATAAAGGCCTTTGGTCCTTCCCCGTACAGCAAGGGCATGTTGATGCCGAAGATGCCAAGCAGGCAGTAAGCCAAATCTTCCACACGGGTTGTCTCTCGCTTGGCGGCCCAGGTCATGCGCTGGGCAATGCTGTAGTCGCGCAACCGCTTCTCCTTCTTCAGACATGCGGCGTCAATGCCGGTAATGGTAGAGATGAGAACAGCGAGGGCCTTCTTGGCGCCCAGGACCTCCCAGTCCTTTGTGAAGAAGTGTACATTTTCGGGGGCGATAAGCTCTTGCAGGGTCCAGCCGCGGGTAAACCACCTGCTTTTGCGAAGCGAATCGAAGGTATCGTCATTGGCCTTTGTACCAGACGCAGCAACATCGGAGAGGTAGACGTAGCATATCGTGGCCTTCTCGTACCAGGTATACATGGAATTGATGGCTTCTGATAGCTCGGCCGAACTGGATTTGTCGATACACACCGTGTCCACCCACACATAGTCGAGACCATCCCGGCGAGCCTGCCTGCAAGTTGCGAGAATTTTGTGAAAGCCGGGGCGATGTTTGTGCGTCAATCGGGTCCATTTGTTGGTCCATTTCTGGAAAGTTGCCTCCTTTGCAAGCCATGTGTGCGATAGAATGGCATATTTCGGGATGCTTGTGCCCGTAAAGTACTCGATCTCAAGGGTATGGGCATTGATGAGACGCATTGTTGGGAGAGAGCTCTGACTACCTCGAGGTGTCTCATGGCCTGGTTTTTTGACGCGGCGGCTAATTTGGCGTTTCCGGTAACCGAGTCGAACTGTCAAAGGCGCAGTTACGATGTGGTCTAGACATAGTCGAGGATTAATAAGTTGCAATTTGATCCATTGGGACAGTCTGGAGACGATGGGAGGGACGGGGTGTCAGCTCGGTGATGCGCCAATCTCATTTTGGCATCGTGGCAGTGTCCTGCTCAGCCTGGCTGGGATGGGGTCGGCAGTGAGTTCACCGAGGATTCGACATTGCCATCGCCTGCACACAGAGAACAGGCAACTATTATTATCGGACCGATCGTACACGATATCACTTCCTTGTGGACAATGACAAGGAAGATCAGAAATCCTCCAGCTTGTAGACGGCATACGATGGCTCCTCGTAGGGGTGTGCTCTGTCAGGGTTGCTGTTAGCTGATGCCCACTGGCAAACGACCATGATAGCGGTTATTGTTAGTGCCTCCCACTGGCTGAATCAATGGAACTTGCCTTTTGAGAGCCTCGACAGCTTTCCTGGCCGTCTCCTCGCTATCACACAACATCTCGACTCTGAGCTCTTCAATCTTTTCCAGGACGCCGACCGCGCCGGTGTGAGGGTTGGCGGCGCCGACGGGTCGAAATTGGCCGGTGCCGGTGGCAGTCCAGCAACATTCGCTGTAGTTGGGATAGCGGCCGGCGCCAGCAGCAAAGACGGCCTGCTTGACCGTGTCCACAAACTGCGGCTCGGCGTGGAAGACGAGGGTGTATCTAGCGGGACGAGAAGCACGAGAGACGAAGGCGCCCATATTCAGCGATGTCTGATGTACGAGCAGTTCACGGAGGTCCGGTGTGATTTGACGACGACGAGATGTCGAATGTTCAACGAAGATCTGCACTGAAAGTCTTGATGTTCAGTTTACAGCGCTGTTTGTAGCGCGACGCCCAGACCAGCATGTTCTTGTTCGAGTGGGGTTGATGGCAGGTGTCAGGCGGGGGTCCACAGCTTTGGCAATCGGCACGGGCCGTCAGGCACAAACAGTGCAGACAAAGCTCCCCTCGTTTGCCAAGCGGATTTTGCCTCTCTCGCTCGGCAGCCATCTTTGGTCTGGTGGATGTCTTTCTTCCCAAACACAACCCGTCACAAATTCCCAGCCCATTTCTCGTATCCAAGACATTCATTGCAACCACACCCGATATGGCCGTTGACCATGGCTGAGGCTGAAGCCACAGACAACCGCAAACGCTGAAGGGGGAGGACTATTGCTGATAAACACAGGGCATGGCTTCAATAGTCAACATCAATGCCCTCTCCCGTCTGTCTCTTCCCGTACGGCCGGAGAATCCACTCCTCTTCCTGTCCCGATGCCGATGCCCAGATTCGAGGGTGTCCGATCGACATCAAGACAAGGACAACCCTGAAGACAAGATGGCCAGTGTCCACTGTTTGCGCTCGGCAGTGGGGATCCTGAGCTTAATTCAACTACACCTTGTTGGCCTCCACCATCGTGACCCATCGGCGGGCAGCAAATGTCTCACGATACCGTCAGCAATCCGTGTTCTCACCGTTCTGTTTCTTTTATATCTCGAACTACTGTACACATATCCTTATATTGGCTTCAAAGAAGATGACATTCCCTGTTCATGCCAATGAGTACGGTTGGTGACAAGCCACCACCAAGCCACCTTCATGGTCTCTTGTCTTGACGCCGGTTGGAAAAAGTCACGAGACTGAATGAGATCGCATGAGTGGTGACCAGTCAAACAAACAGGGTCAGCCCCCGCATTCCCCAGTTTTGGTCTCCAGATTCTGTCGTTTCTTTTCCATCACATCGGTTCGTCATCACTTGCATAGTTGCAAATTAATTCTCCTACCCACGAATCACACCTTGTCTGGCTTCGATCCGCGGCATTTGCACTTGCACGAGCCCAAAGCTCCCATCACGAGCACCATTGCATCCTGGCTTCCACACCCTCTTGTATGCCCTGAAAGCGGCGCTCATTGGTCGAAGAAATGTTAACATGCAGGGGAGCCAAACTGTTTTCATCAAAGGTCGTCTGCAATTCAGGGAAGGAGTGGTGTTCGCAAGCAATGACGCCCGCTCGCCAATTCATCAATCCTTGGTAGACAATGTCTGATGCTACCCTGGTCATCCGAGTCATCATGTCTTTTTCCTGTGGTTAAGCAGGCCGCCCCATCACAAATATCTTGCCGACGTCACATCACCTGATCCAGAACATAGAGGTACCCAACAGCAATACCTGCTTGCAAGTACCACTGGTTTTGCATTTTTCAGTGTGTTTCCTAAGATCACCTTACTACCCCTGATTTTGATGTATAATAACATAGCCATCCACTCTTTCACGAAATCAGGGTCGACCCAGACACTTTCCCAAGATTTCTTCCATGTCTTCTTCACCAGAGTGTTTTACACACGAATGGCAAACAGCTACAATGGCACAGCCGCAAGTCAGACGCAGAACAAGTCTTCACGACAAGCTCAAAATATGGCAAAAGCCTTTACCCCTCCTGGATACCGTGCCCGACAATGAGGAAGAAAGACCGCGTTCCAGCTACCAGCCTAAACATGCTGCTGCCGACTTCTCTCGCTTGACAACTACACCACCACCCTCGATTCTCAACGTATGCCGGCCACAAATCACAGAGTCCGAGACAAGTCAGATATCCCCTTCACAAACACGGCGAGACTACCGTCGCCCAGAATCGGCAAACCCTCTGGCCGAGATGCGATTCCGCGGTCAACGACGGGACATGGCATCCGCATCTTCGCAACGGGAGCACGCAAAGCCAGCCCATCCACCAAGAAAACCACCACAGACTGTCACGAGACCGGTTCCTCTCACCGACTACGAGCTTTTCCTCGCACGAGCAGAACTCGAAGAGAGAGCACATCGGGACTTTTTACAGACTATGGATGCCCAGCTACATGACGGTCTCCATGATCTCATTAGGCCAGACCCTCATCAGCAGTTTGCCTCGCTGTCTCCTACGAGGCTAAGCGCAGGTTCGACCGCCGTGGCTGGGATAAGTCGGACAACGACCGGCAACAAGAGTCGTGAAAGCCGCACCAGCTGGGCACCCAGTACTGCAACCGGCGGCACGGCGGCAGAGATTCTTGCGTCCCAACGAGACAAAGGAACTCTAGGAACGCAACCTCACCATGTCAGTTCGAATCATCAGTCACAGCCAGGTTCAAAGCGCCGTCCAATGATGTCCAATGGCGTCAAGGCATCGATACACCGCTCAGGGACTGTAGGTCGGATGTCGGACGACGGCCTTGCACAGCACCCAAGGGATCCCACTCTGAAGAGGCAAGCGAGCTTTGCCCAGAAAATCGCCGAATACATCCGTCCTCCACGACCCGACGCCATGGATACTTGGAGGAACGAGACAACTTTGAAGTTGACACGGTCTAAAAGTCAGGCTGGGCTAAGAAGGCTGGTGGCTGTTCCAATTCACCATATTGAGACGCTCGCAGAATAACCATCACTCAATTACTTGGTATTGCTAATGAATGTCACGCGCTACCTCTCCATGACATTGTCCCCTTTGCTTTTTAAGCTTTCTGTTTCTACGTCTCTTTGTGTAATGTTCTTACATGGTTCAACGACCGTGGAATGACCAAATCCCATTCACCGGCTCACCATTCAATCCTCAATAAGCTAACAGGGTATCTCCACTGGACACACAGACCCTCCAAGCTGATTTGCCTCGGTCGCCCTTCTCAGTGCCGGCACCGCTCTAAAAAATTGATTTATCACCCAATCCAAGCATTACGCATTTCGTTTCACCTTCGCAGTACATGGAGATTGGACAGCTGCATGTCTTCCGGGCATCGCTTCCGTTGGGCTCCAACGTACGGTCAAGGCCATCGCTACCACATTTCGTAGACCTTGACAGCTGATCGAGCACTATTATGAGCCAATGTCCACAGGCAAGCGACATATCCGCTTCAAGTGTATCGTATTATTTTACCATGATGATGTGGGGCAGACAGGTCTCTCTGCTTACTGCTCATTGGGTTTTTGTCACGGTGGGATGGATCAATATTAAGCGGCAGAGAAATTCTGGTGAGGTAATACCTTAACGGGGAAAAGCCTGTGGACTTATGAACTGTACATACCTAAGTAGCTTGAACCGTCAGGACAGTGAATGTTGGTAGGTTGCAGGCGATGGTTGTGGGTTTGTTGCATGTTGTGCCCGTGCAGGGGCAAGGGAAAGTTTCTACGATCAGATGTAGGCAGGCCCGTAAGCCATTCTTGCAATGCGATCTGCTTGCTTGTTCATTCTTTCCAACATTGTCATGTCTTTCGGCCTAATGTACCTCCTCAGAGCAGCAGACCTCATGAGAGAGTTGTTCAATCAAGTCAATGACTTTGGCTATCAGGTCTCGTGGAAGCTGATGTTAAGATTCTGATATTTGGTCCGGCCGCAGTCGCCAGTTGGTGATGGCCGTGTGTAACTAGGACGTTCTGAACACTCTAGGGGCCCTGGCGTTGGGAAGTTTGGGCGAACCTTGAGATGTATCAGAGATGATGCCACAATGTTACTCTCCGGGCGCTCTCTGTGTCAGTACCGGACCGACGACCATGCTGCGGTGGTTGTTGAACTTGGGAAGAGCGGCAGGTAGAAGATTGTCGTCGCGCCGCTCTGAGTTGTTCCCTGTAAGTCCCTGTCCCCATTGGGTTCAGCATCGCCGTGTTGTTGCGCACGAGGCGACTATCTTGGCGGGAAATGGTTGTGAACTTCGATAAGCATATACCTAGCTTCATCATACTGTCTCGGAATCTTGCTTGGGTTCCGAAATTCTGGTCTGTTCCTGTGCCCACGTAGATGAACGGTAGTTCCACTGGCTTCTTGAAGTTTAAGATGTAGACGGAAAAAGAGTGTTCGTTGGTGTTCGATAGGTAAATTCGGGCATGGACTTGATGTATCCAATGTTGGGATGTGGCGCTTTTGAGATGGTTAGGCTAAGGGGGAAGTGTGTTTCAAAGTCTAAGAGGGTCTCCCACAACGACGGCAGGATTCATGGGAGTCGCGACTGGATGGATCAATACGGTCTGTAATCCACACAAGGGACTTGCTTCGAACGTGCATTGCTACTACCTAGCAAACTCTAATTGCCAGCAATCGGAGACAGTTATAGAAGGGAAGGCGCGAAGTCTCGCGAAAATATCCCAGATCGTGATGCGGCCGGGTTTGAAATGAGTGTGCCGGCTTAGTGACGAAGGCGACCTCGTTTGGCGAAGTAGATACAAGTTTGCATTTATCTCAGCGCCGGCCGCCGCCCAACGTCACTCTGGCAAATATCCCAGTGGCTCCTCGTCCCAACTTTGAGGACATTGAGCCATTTCAGCTGGACAACCAGCTATATGGACCAGACAGAAGCCCTCAAAGTTGGAAAACTCCGCATTACCATTCCATCACAGAGGAACTTGAAGTTCGGGCAGCAATACCGTTCGATCCTCGCAGGCTCTTTACGTAGGGATTTTGCGTCCATCAAACAGCTCTCAGCAAGTAGACGAGAATTTAGCAGCGTCAACCCAGATCAGATCTACCATCGACAAACTTGACCATGGCGGTCATGAAGTGGTAGCACTCAAGTACGCCTTTCAAGGTACAATACTTAGTCTTTCTTTTCCTCCATTGAACCACCCTCTCGCTCTCCACCGAACCGCACCGTGAACACCACAGTATGGCCGCGCCTTCTACATCCTGACCGGCACCCCGCAACCCCCAACTAGGTAATCATGATCGTTACCCATTGCTGTGAGAGAGGGCTGGACGTGGTTTGGGGTGGAAAAGCTTGCTGGTCCACTGTACCGGAATGCTCGGGTGGGATTTTTCGAGACTGTTGCTATTATGTTAGAAAGAAGTTGGAGAGGCGAGAAAGCGGAGAGTAGAATGGTGAGCGAGAGACATACCTGTGGGTCGGATAAAAAGGGTTGGTCTGCCAATGTGCTCAATTGTCTGTTCGGCGGGAGGGTGTAACATTTCGGGCCAAAGCCAAACGACACAAAATGGAAGTTGCGGGAAGCGCTAGTACCTACGCGTCTTGCCAACGAATGAATCTACAAGTCAGCCAATTTTTCGACTTCGAGGGTGACGAGTCCCAACTCCTCCAGGCATCGACACGCTGAGGACTCATTCTCAAGCAAGGTGTTGGGACCGGCATTCAGATGCGGCAACGCCCAGCGCTGGAAACAAGTCAAGTCAAGTCAAGTAGGGGATTTTAACTTAATTGAGTGGATTAAGTAGAGAGTCGTACTTATTTACTTACTTACTTAATCAAATTAATCAAATCGTAAAGTCGTAATTTTAAGTACTTTTGAATGCTATTTTTATTTTCTTTTTATATATAACCGCCCTAAAATCCTCTCCTTCTCCCTCTCCCTCCCTCTACTTCATCCCTATCCTCGCCGTCGTCGTCGTCGTCGTTATCGTCGCTAGTCAATCGTCTCTATTAAAATCGCTAAATAGCTAGAACTTTATAATCTCGATAAAGTTAATAGATTTAATTACCAAACTCTATTTCTGGCTCGTAATAATCAATTTAGTACTACTAAAAGAACGCTCACAATTATTTACTATTGAGGGTATAGAATAGAAATCAAATGCTATACGTAATAAGCGGGGGTAAATACCCTCATTTATCCTCTACTATACTAAAAGATTATTAACTATATATATTTCGCTATTAAGGTAATAGTCTAATTTATCCTCTCACTTTAATTCTAAAGGGAATGTCACGGGGCGCGAGCAAGCACTAAGGTAAGACTTTGATTGTTGTGCGAGGAACAGGAAGAGAATCCTGTGCGCGTACGAGAACTATATAGGGCACGCCTGTACGTGGGTTTAGTATACGGACTACAGTACGTATGTACGTAACTACTGTACTATATTTAGATAGTTGCAAGCTGGCTGTACTATTATAGTATAATACCTATTTATATATAAGAATATAATAGTAATACCTGTAATACTACCCCCCCTTAAAACGAGGCTTCCGTTCGAAAAGTTCCTAATTGTTAATAAAGTGGATCCCTTTGCCCTTCCTGTGGTTGCGCCTAATTAAAAGTTAATAAAAATTTTACTAAAACGGGAAGCTATTTAGCGCCCGCTAGTACTTCAACTTTCGCTTAAGGGTAGAACGCTAGCCGAAATATCGTTAAATTTGACCCTTTTATTATAAGAGTTATTATTACCTTTAATAATTTATTTATATATTAGAAATTAGTTTAATTATTGTATATAGAGAATTTTAATAACCTTTACTATTGTTAGTCCTACTAGGGGTATTATAGGGACGCCCGTAGTGTAGCAGTTTATATAGGACGCTTATAATTGCTACTAGTATAAGTTGGAGAGTTTGTATATTTAATTCCCTACTTATAACTTTTCTCTTTAAACGTTCAATTATTATACTACTAATATTCTTAGATCTTTTTTATTTTTTAATCTTCTAATATTAATTGTATATAGGCTATTTTAGGGAAATAGGAGATATAAGACTATTGTAAAACGTACTATTTTTTGGTACTATTAATAGTTATTTTGTAAAAGGGTATATTATAAGGTATTTAATTAGGGTATACAGAATAAATCGAATTAAATTCCTTTCTTTTTATTATTATTTAGTCCCGTACTTCTTCTTACGTACTAATTATTTCTTATTTGTACTACTAATAGAAATATTATTTATTATTTAGTCTCGCATTCTTTCTTATTTGTTTATTATTTATTATTAGAGCTGCTATAATTAAGATAGTATTGTAAATTTCGTCCTCCGAAGGTGTCCTTATTTTTTACTATATTTTTTATCCTTTTTTAAAATTTGGGTATAAAGGACCTAATTCTAGGTATTAATTATAAAATTCTTATATTGATTTTTAATAATTATCGAAGTTTTTGGCCGGCTACTAATTTAGTGGGTAATATAATTATTTTATTAAATACTTTTAAAAGCTATTAATTTTCTAATAGTTTAATAATTCTTTAAATTCCTATTGCCTATCTTCCTCGAAATCGTTTATCCTAATAATAATTATACTTTTATTTACTCTAACGTTTATTATTAATTCTCTTTAGCTAGGGAGTCCCTTAATATAAGGTTTAACTTAGGATATATTAATAATGTAGGTGATTTTTATATTCTAAGGGAGAGTTAGTTCTATTATATACGAACTAGCTTTTATAATACGAAATAGGCCCTTAAAATAGGGTGCTAACTTATTATATAATTATTTAGTAGTATAATTACTTATATTAAGTATTATTTCGTTGCTAACTTTATACTTAAGCGCGTTTATACGCTTCTTATTCGCTGTTACTTTATATTACTCTTAGGCTTATAGGGAGAATATTTTAACGAAGTTTTAGACCTCTTTAAAATGTGCTATTAGCTAATTGGCGTTGAAAATCTGCTTCCGCTGTATATTTGTAATATTAGGGGGTAAGGGTATAGTCGGTTCTATACCTATATAGGGATGAAAGCTGTAATTAGTAAAGAATAGGGTAATATTTATTAATACTAATTTGAAATTATTCGTTTAAAATTCTATTAGAGGTAGTTAATCGATTTAATTATCCTATACTTAATTAATAAAAGTACGTAAGTATTATTCTATTTCGGCGTTAATCTTCTAAGTTTAATTATTTATCTCTTTATAGTACGGGGTAGAAAGTTTTAATTTAATACCCAATCTCTACAATAGCTACTTTTAGAAAGCTAATACGAATTAGATACCTTTATTAGATATAATAGTATTTAAGAGGCTATAAAGCGTATAGATATAATCGATGAATTTCTCTACTAATTTTTTTATTAATAATCTTTCTACCGGAATAAAATACTGTATTTTTGTAAGTTTATTTACTATAATTAGTATGTATTTATATTTAACGCTTCTATTTACCCTTTTTAACTTTAGGAATAGAGTTACATAGTCGATAGAAATATTTTTCTATAGGGTATATAGGATTAGTAATAGCTTGAGGAATTTTATTAGTAATATTTTAGTAGCTTTAGTCTTATTGTAAGGGATATATACCTTATAGTATATATTTATTGCGATAATTATTCCTAGTTAGAAATATCGGTATATTAATGCTACTATTTTATCCTTATTTAAGTAGCCCCTTTATATTAAAGAATAAGTGCGATAGATTAATTTTAATTAGATTATTTTATTATTAGGGGGTATTACTAGTTGAGACGCCCATGCTTTCAGAGCTTGGCCGGCCGTTGTCGTGGGCCCCGGTGACATGGAAGATCCGCACCAAAGGTCGTGGTCTATGGGCCCACCCAACGCCGCAAGCGAGGAAGGCGCGGCGTATCTGTCTATAATGGGCCAGAATGCAAAAAAAATGGTCACTATGTGATCCGTGCGCTTCGTCTTGGCAGTCCCAAAGAGGAATTTCTAGCGCCAAGCAAGACACGGTTCGAATAGTAGCTCCAAAAAGCCACTTTTTCCTTTGCAATGTAGATTGCTCCGCGACCATCGCGTGCACCAAAATGCACCTAGTGTCAGATTGAAGAGGAAAAAAAGGCGGTCATTTTTATACTAGTCGCATTGTGGTGCACGCCCTAGTCGTCGAGAAAAATGCAAAAGAAGTTCAAAATGAGGATTTTGGTTGCGACTGTAAGGTCCCAGAAATAACCAAGTCCCAGAAATGATTAAGTCCCAAACCAGACCTTCAACCCTGAAGATCTCGAGGAAGGGTTAGGGTTAGGGTTGAAAGTTAGAAATTCTGGAAGAGAGAAAAAATGAAAAAAAAAATTTCAAAATTTAACCTTTGAGTTTTTTTTTTTTTTTTTTTTTTTTTTTTTTTTTCCTTTTTTTTTTTTCCTTTTTTTTTAAGAGGGGGGAAGGGGGGGTTTTCACATTGCACCTTAGAATACAAGGAAGGAAATTGAACACCTTAATATAATAAATTGTCAAGCTTAGTAGCTTAATGGTTATTAGTATTACTACTTTTCCTAAGGCTGTATGTTCAATCCAGCTTAAAGGGTTTTTTTTTTTCTTTTTTTTTTTTTTTTCTTAAGAAAAAATATTGAGTATGGGCGTCTCTCTGTCTCCCCTGGACTTTGGCTCTGCCCAGGGGAACTGTATTTTTTATTATAGAATATTACCCTATTATTAATTATATAGTATTCGGCGAAAGGGATTTTTAATTTCTTTTTTAAGTACTTTAACTAGCAGCTCCCTATTCGGATAGCTTCTCGGATATCGGCTATTATAAAAGAATTAATATATAAATAATTTATTAAATCGTTTATATAAATACCTAAATTATCCTTTTCTTCCCCGAGGCTACCCTCTAGGGTATATACTATTAGAGGGGCTCTATTTTCTAATATAGTGTTTATTATAAAGCTTTTATTATTAACGTTTATAAATTATTTATTAAAGGATTAGTCGAAGTATTTTAAATCGATAAATAGTTTTTTTTTACTTTAAGCCTATCGTCTATTTTGTCCCTAGGTATATATTCTAGCTTCCGATTTAGGGCGTCGGGTTTAATATTAGTCGATCCTAATCGATATTTAATAGTAAAGTTAAATTTTAATAAGAATTTAGATTACCTTATATATTTAGGAGTAAGCTTTTTCGTAGTACTAAACGTCTTTAGATTCTTATAATCTATAATAATTTCGAAGGGTTAGGAAGCGCCCTCTAATTCCGGTTGCTACTCTTCTAGGGTTTTGATTATTACTAGTAATTCCTTATTATAAATATTATAATTATATTTAGCCGTTGAATATTTAGTTGAGAAGTAGGCTACTAAGTAAAATTCGTTATTATATATCTAGAATAGTATACCTCCTAAAAACTAGTCTAAAGCGTCTACTTTAATAACTATAGGCTTTTCCTAATTATAGATTTTTAGTATTAGGGCGGTTGTAAATATTACTTTTAAAGCTTTAAAAGTATTGTTATACTCTTTATCCTATTTCTAATTAATAATTTTCTTTATAAGTTCGTATAACGGTTTACTTATACGCGAGAAACCGGTAATAAACCTCCTATAGAAGTTTGTAAACCTTAGGAACTATTATAATTAATATTTATTCCTTAGTACTTCCTATTTTATAATTACTTCTACCTTCTTGGAATTTATTTTAATTCCTCTTAGGGTAATAATAAGCCCTAAGCATTTAATCCTCTTAGTATAGAATTTATTGAAACGCCTATGCCCTTACGAGAAGGCGATGTCCGGGGCCTAAACGTGTTATAGCTGTCGTAGACCCACACCAAAGGTCGTAGTACTATAGGCCCTACATTATCACGAGGAAAGCGCGGCGGTTCTATCTATAATAGGCTAAAATATAAAAAAAATACCCGTTTTAGCATCCCAAATAGGAATTTCTAGCGCCAAGCAAAACACAGTTTCAATAATATATACAGACAGTACTATATTTCGACCTATTTAGACAATTATATCTCTATATTACTTACGTATATTAATTTATAAAAAATATTGTACGATAGAGCTCAATTAACTATATATCCTATATTATTTATATTAAGATACAACGTAAAATGTAGCGTTGTATAGTATTATAAATAAAATTCTATTAAATAGTTGTACGACTATTTTATAGTTCTAATACGACCGTAGCGCGGGTTCCCGGCTATTTAGTATTCCTAGTAAGTTTAGTACTCCCGGTAAATTTAGTACTCCCGCTAAGCGGAAGTCTGGCTAGTACTCCTAGCAAGTCGGTGTACCGGTATCTCTGCTATTCCTAGTAAGTTGGTATACCGGCACTACTATTTACGTTATCGCTAAGTCTACTACTTTTAATTAATAGTACTACCCTTTTATTAATACTAATACTATTTTATTACTATAACTATCGCGTAATACTAAAAATTATTTAGAATTGTTAATACTTATTAATTTAAAGCCTTCAAACAATTGTACGACTATTTGTACTACTATATAACTGTCTACACTACTATATAATTGTTTATACAATTGTTAGTAAAGTATATTTAATTGCCCGTTACTTCCTTATTTGCCCGCCCTACCGTAGAAGGTATAATACTATTACCAACGACCGCTATTCTAAATTATTCTACTACCTTCTATTTTTTAATACTAATAAAATAATTATAATATTATTCACTCGCTATTAACCCTACTATAAACCCGACCGTTAGCTAAACCAACGGAAATTTCTAATATTTATTAATTCCCTCCTAGAAGGGTATAAGAAATTAGCTCCCCCCGCCTCTCGATTGTTAAACTCTCTCCTCTTTAATATAATACAACTAATATCTTATATTTAAAATTAACCTCAATACTTAATCTCAAATATCTTTCACTTTCGAAATAATCTCAATTTTAATACTATTCCACAATAGTTTAGGTTTAACTATTCGTCTATCGAAAACCGGCCGCTCTTCTAAATTAATAACGAATTTAAGCTTAACTATTCACCTATTAACAATATCGCTTACTTCCCAAAGTAGCTACTCGCTACCAAAACCAAACGCTATACGAACGGTCTAAAACTAGGTTAATCCCCTCCTTTTATCTCCCCTCCTCCCTTCTACTACTAATATCGCTATAATAAAACGTATTAGTATCTTTTATTATTTAGTAAAACGTGTCGGTTATTAAATAGAGTTAAAGAGGTATATAAATACTTATTAAGTATTAAACGACTATCTAGCCGGCTAGTAGTAAGTCCCCCCTCCCTTTCCTCCTTCCTCCCAAATACCTATTTAACTATTTACTAATACTTAGTTTATACAAATTTACCCGCCTTCTTAATTTTATTAACCTAATATCCTTATACTATTACTTCCTAATATTAATATTAATATTAATATCCGACATTGCTACTATCCTACCCCGCGGAGCACCTAATTAATAATACGTAGGCTTTCGGAATGAAATTAGAAGGATAAAGTAATTAACCTTATTTACTTACCCTATCGGCTCTAATAAAATTATAATAGATCCTTAAAGACAAATTATTAATATAGACTAAGCTAATAACTACGAGAATAATTAGGGCTAGAGTAATAAGATTAACGACTCCTATCAGAATTAAGACTCGTACTTAAAGTTAGACATTCAATCTTTCAATCTTTCAATCAAATATTCATCCTATTAAATAATTCAATCTTTTAATCTTTCAATCTTTTAATCTTTTAATCTTTTAATCTTTCAATTAAGTATTTATCCTATTAAATAATTCAATCATTTAATTAATCAATTAAATATTCATCCAAAATAGAATTCAATCCCAGTTAAGAGCCGCCTCCCAGTAACCAAAAGTAGAGTCAAATTCGGTAATACTACGGTTATAGTAAAAAGAAGCTAATATTAGTATTTATTAATAAGAATAATCTAAACCTTCTTACGGTTATTTGTAACGTTTACCGTAATAAACGTACTCTAATATATTATCTTTCCCCTTTATTATTACCTAGTCTATTATCTCCCTTCCTATTAGCCAATTAATTAATCGGTATTATTTATTTAATAGTAAATCCTTTAAAATATATAAATCCTACTAATAGAATCCTAATATACTATATCGTCTCACTACCTACGGGTAAATAGGATGCCCAATTGTAAGTAATATTATAATCCGAGCCGCGGGGGGTTGCGGGTACAATTTAGATAATACTAGCTAGCTAGTTATTAATAATAGGCTATATTTTGAATAACTAACCTTTTACTTCTTTTTAAAATCGATCCTAACGACGTCGAATAATATTGAATTTGTAATCTACCGCCAATTCCGATCCCTCCGGTAATCCCTCTACCGGCGATAAACGAAGTCCCGAAGCCGCTTTAATATTATTACCGGAAGATACCCAACCTTATAATAAGAGACCTGCGCTCTTAGAAGTTATAGAGTATTTTAATAATACCCCCTAGTAATAAGTTTGGGAGAATTTACCCCCTTAGTAAATTTAGTAACTTAAATTTTAATAACCTATATAGCCTCAATAATTATAATTATAACCCCCAATATTTTAACGTCTCAATCCCTATTAATACCTTAATAGCGAGGATATTAATATTTCTATATAAGAATTATTAGACTTTAAGCGGTAGTAGTAATAATAGTAAGGGGAAGTTAGACCTCGTACAATTATACATTAAGAATTTAAGGCTAGGCAATATTAATAACTATAATAGCTATAATAAGTACAATATATACAATAAATTCCCTAACCTCCCCTATTACAAATCTAACAACTTTAATATTAATAGATAGTTCAACCCCAACCGGCTTAGAAAGCTAATCTAAATTTACAACGGCCTATTAACCGTTTAATTCAATCTTTATAACCTCAATAAGTAGATACTCAATTTACTACTACTAGCAGTTACCGATTTAAAATATATACCCCAAAATACTAGATTATTAAATTTAAGGCTAGCCGTACCGAATAAGATACTTAGTACAAAATAGGTGGCCAATATTTACAAGTATATCTTATACTCCTAATACTCCCTTATAAATTATTACTAATACTACTATTAGATAAGATAACGAAGAGACTGTTCGAGCCCGTTACGAGAGAGACTAAATCCAATATAATTACTGCCTTTAGAAGCGTAATCGGGAATAAAATATTATACCTACTCCTTCAATAGTAATATTAATTGCCTAATAATATCCTAATTTAAAATTAAGTATTAACCAACTAAAACGATTTATATATTACCGCTATTATATTATACGGCCTATTATAGACTATAATCCAACTACTAGCTCCTATCGACTCTATAATAGTAATAACCAATTTACTTACCCGAATTACTATATTATCCGAACTATTGCAAACCGCAATCCAGCTATAGGCAATTATACTATATATAATAATAATTAGCGATTTATTTATCCTAATTATCGATTCTCTCAATATATCAACGAGCGCAATCCCGTTACCGGCAATTATATATTTTATTAATTATCTACGCAATATAACTTTAATTCTTAATATAAAATCTATTGTATTTATAATAATATAACCGACTGTTTGGATTATATAATTTATAATTTTTTAGAGCGGGATTATTATTTATTATACTTAGGAAGAATTAGAGATAATAACCGGCCAACTATACTAAGCCCACCTAGTCCTAATCCCCTAACGTAGTCTACTAATAATAATAATACCAATACTTAACCTAATAAAGAAATACCCTACTTCTTCTACCCAATATATAGACTAATACGGCGCCCTATTAATAAAGATCTAATTACTAGATTTTGCATAATATACGTACATGCCAGCCCCTATTATAATATCTAAGAAGAAAACAAAGTCTATATAAATTACTACTAAAATTTTCCCCGCAGTTATTTCTTTAATAAATACGGTATTAAATACAATTATTACTAAAACTATTAGGCACCACTCAATAAAAATAAAGATAGTAATAATTATAATAACTCTTACTATTTTAATAACGACTAGAATAATAACGACCCGTTCTAAGTCAGACCCCGATTATAAATATATAACAATCCTTTTAATAGTCCTAACGTTACTTTTAATATTAATAATTTCGTTTAAGATTATAGCCTTCTAGAAATTCAATCCTAATCCTAACCTTCCTAACTACGAAGGAAAGGTTAACGTAGTCCCGGACGCCCTAAACTACCCCCGGGCTTACAACTAGCCGGGCTTCGATTTTTAAGTTTATCCGGCATTGAATTTAAGCGGGACCCGGTCTTTACCGGTAATATAAATATACGAGCAATCCTAGATTCCTATTATAAATAGTTTTATAATTATTAAATTATATTGGATATAGAAATTATAGAGGAGTGCACTTAATATAAAGAAAAGTAGTTCTAATTGAGGGTAGATAATAATAGTATCTATAAGCAATATTATTATACTAATATAGACTTGCGGCCGGGCGAGCCGTTCAAATACTCTACGGCTAATAATATAGACTTTGGTACCTTCGGTCCTAATATTAATAAATATTAGCTACTACCTTTTAATCTAGTAGAAGAGATATTTATTATACGAATTTATATTTATATTAATATTTATACCTTTAGCTACTAATAATGAAAGTATAGGGGTTATTATATTAATTTCCTATAGGATATATCCTATATCTACCGTTAATTGCCTAAATTACTATAAAAAATCGATATTATTTTACTATAGCTATAAAATACTTAGAACTACTCCAACCTTAATTATATACGCAAGGAATTTAAGGTCAACCGCTATAAAATTAATATATAGCTTCGGTTTTTAAAAAACAACTACCCTAGTTATAAAAATATTAAAATTATATAAGAGCGGCTCGATACTTTATTAGAAGACGGAAATATAATAGACGACGTGGCTAATATTCCGGTAGATGACATTATTATTAAGGATCTTGATATATTACAAAAGGAGAAATTAGAAAAAATCCTAAAGGAAGCCGATAAAATAGAAGTTAGTGCAGCCCCTAATATACTAGGTAGTATTCTTAGAGATATCGACTAACTTAGAGTATAACTTTGTAGTAATTATATACTAGATCCTAACTTTCTACTAGTTTAGTTTGGAGACGCCCCGGACAATTAATAACCAGGTTAAGTATTATAACTAAGTTAAGTACTACAACCTATAGGCTAATAAGAAGAACTTGTAGGTTAGTAATAAGAACCTATAGGTTAATAATAAGAACCTATAGGTCAATAATTAGAACCTCCAGGTCCGGTTCCTGCTCCGGTTCTAAATCCCAACCCAGATCCCAACCCGGCTCCCAACCCGGCTCCCCCGCCCAGACGTTACTATATCCAATAAGGCCCCCTTCGTAACTAACCCATTAACGAATTCCGGCGTAATTAAGTATTACTATCTTAGGTATTTCTAAGCCTCTACCTACGTAGTCGAACTAAATACTTTACCCCACGTATTAGGAAGGTTAAATACAATATATATATTCGATATACAATACACTAGTACAATAGTAGATTTATATAGTATAAAAGGTTTCGTTACGTTGCTTTTAATTCCTTAATATATAGCCAAGTGTATAGTAAAAGTGCTTTCTATATTCGAAATGCTAGGTTCAATCCCGAGAACTTTACTAACCAACAACAATTTGAAGAACACTTTAAAACTCGCTCGGATAAAGTATAAAGTCTTCTTAATTCAATTATTCGGTTCTTAAATACTATTAGGGGTACGAGGTTATACTAGATTTAGAAATCCTACGAATTGGCTACCTATGTCAATTTTCTAAGTATATTAGCAATATTCTTAACTTTTAATATTGTTGATTTATATTGGGAAAGCCTAGTAAAGTATATACCTAATTATAATTAATAGTTGGCCGCTAACGACGATGATCGCCGTTATATATTAAAGAATAATATTCTTAATAACCCCTATATTACTACCTACTATTTTATTAGGAGGTTTAAATTATTTAAGGAGTATATATTGATGCCAAAGTTTAAGTTCGATAATTTCTAGTGGCGGCTGGAATTCTAGGCTCGAGGAACTAGCTATACCTATAGTATATACTAGGTAGATGATATTAATGCCCCTAATTTAAGAAACCTAGAAATCCGCCGGCTCTTTATTAAAATATAGGGGTTACATCTTATAATATAGAATCTAATATTCGATAATATTAAATAGCTACTTAAAGTTCAATTCAGTAAGGATAAGGATCCAGAAGGTCTACCTCCTGGTACTATTGGCAATCAATATAATATCCCGAATTAACTAGTCCCTATTAGCCGTCTTCCAGCCTATTATAATAAACGTAGTAATATCTTAAATAGAAGGATAGATAAAATTAAGCCTATATTTTAAGAGCTATTAAATATAATTAACCGTATGCAAAAACATATGTATAGTGATGGTTATTACCTCCGAGTCCGCCGTTAAGTCCGAACCCTTCCCGGAGACCGGTAAATCCCAGACTTCGAACTCCCAGTACCTAAGTAGAAGGTTTACTACTTTCACTTTACTAAGAAGCTATATAAATACCCCCTCCTTACTATACGTATTAACCCTGGATTTTGGCTTTTCGACGGCCGTAGAAATAATAGTATTCTTAATTAATACAACCCCCTTATTATACTAGGCTGGATAGCTAATACGGATGTTTAGCTATATACTAATATAAATACTATACTTAATTACGTAGTAAAATACGTTTCGAAAGCTAAAAAGCGGATAAAGTCTTATAATAAGATTACTACGGAGATTATCCCTCAAATTACAACTAGAAATCTAGTTAAATAGTTTATAGCTAAATTTATAAATAAATTTATTATTAAATAGGACTAATCTACTTAAGAAATCTACTATTTACTACTCAACCTTCCTCTATATAAAAGTTCTCGTATAGTTATAACGGTAAATTATTAGTATTGCAATAACCGAGGTACTATTATCCCCAATCCCGAGGTAGATATATAGCCTGATTTTAGAAGAGAGGTATTAGAAGCCGCTAATAGTAATAATAATAATAATAGTATTATTAATATTTATATTAATACTGCTAACGAAGCTCGGTAAACCCGATTAATCTACTAAAAGTATATAAATTATAAAGAGCGCCATTCTTACGTATTTTACTTTAAATTTATTACTAAATTCGACTATACTAACTCGCGCCCTAAACCCCTAATAGACCGTGCTAAATAGAGGGTTATTAATTACTTCCTTATATATAAGTAGAATAATGAATATAGCTACTGCAATTTTAAACGAATTAAATTAATATTATATCACCCTTATCGACGATCTAATAACCTTTACGTTATTAATAACGTTTAATATAATAACCTAAATAACGCTTATATAATATATATTGAAATGTATATTAACGAACTCGAGTACCCCGAAGACTACTATAATAAACTTCTAAATTTTAAGCTAAAAGAAGAATTTGAGCCCTCTAGTTAGGAAGAGGAACCGGATGAGCCTAATTGGGAAGATATTACTAGAAATAACCCCTATTATATTAATAATAACAATAATTTTAAAAGCGAGGTTCTTAGCCGCTATAATATTAATTTTAATTATAATTAGTATAATAACTATACTAAGTTCTAAGAATTCTTATTTTTAGTTGCCGACTATTAGAAATTTCGCCGCAATACTTTTAATTTACTAAATCCCAAGCCTATTACTTAATATATATATAATAACCTTAATGCCGAATAACGTATAGTATTTAATTAATTTATTAACTACTATTAAACGATATTTAACGGCTAAGGTCTAAATTAGCTACTTCTTCAAATTAACGGCCATAGTAGTACTAGGAAATTTCACTTTATTTAATTACTATCTTATAAACTTACTGAAATAGCTTTAATATATAACCTTTTAATTCCTATTATTCGTACTACTCCTACTAGTATTACTACCAATAATATCAACGGCTATACCCTCTATTCTCTTCTATAATTTCCTTTTAATAATAGTAGTTTAACTAATTTATAGGGTACTAGCTTAACTAATATCCAAAATAAGCTTAAACCTTACAAATATTTTATTATTAATAAAAAGTCTATACTAGGTATACGTACATTATATTATATTAATAGTCGCCTTCGTTAGGCATTTATTAAAAACCAGAGCAAAATGTTTAGTAGTGCCAATATCCTTCTATTAGGAGATTTCTTCCAATTAGTACCTATTGGGCAAAAGGCACTCTTTTACTAAGAACCCCTTAAATTCGCTAATAATCCTAATACCCCCCTTAAGATTATTAGTAATAATAATAATATAGACTACCTTCCTAATAAAATAGAAGAATAACGAAGAAAGCAATTAGTAGGGAAATTAAACTATATTTAACGTAGTAGCCGAACTTATTACTTTAACTTTAATTAGAGTATTAAATTTAAGCAAATCCTTTATTAATAAAATACTAAGTAAAAAGACTTCCGTATAGCCTTAGAAGGATTACAAAATAATAACCCTACTATTCGGGACTGGTAGGTATTATTTAACCGTATTAAATTTAAATTATCTATACCCAATCAAGCCGAATTCAATAATACTCTCCGAATCTACCCAACTAATACTATAATTAATAAATATAACCTTAGGCATTTAAAAGAGCTCTAAAGTCCAACTTTTACCATTAAAGCCACTAATAAATTAAATAGCGCTAAAGATGTTAAGTATACTAATACTAGCAATTTATATAGTAAATTTATTTACATTAAGGGTAATAGAGTTATATTTACCGAGAATCTCTAAATTAAAATTAACCTTATTAATAGCTCGATTAGTACGGTTATTAATATTATATAGGATGGTAACCAATTGTATAATATACACCCTAAAGTTAGCGACTCCCCCTTTGTTATTATAGTATACTTTAACTACTACCGAGGATCTAATTATTTTAAAGACTTAAATTACCCCGATATTTAAGATTTAGCGTATACTATACCGATATTCCGGTCTATTCGAAAATTCTTAAAAGGATTTCGTATTTATAGGCGAACCTAATTCCTTTTAACTATTATATATACTATTACTATATATAAAACGCAAGGCCAAATATTAGATAAGGTCGTTTATAATATTTCGAAGAAGGACTTTATAATTAGGCTCTTATATATAACTGTCTCTCGTATACGTACTATTAATAGTATTATATTTAACGAGAATTTTAATATAGATACTTTACGGTCTAAAAATACTAAGACCTATACCTATCGAACTATAAATATTACTAAACGTATATTATAGTAATTATAGCTAGGTTACCCTCTCCCGCTACATTATATATATAGTAACAACCTCGGCTATCCTCTAGCTTCTAACCGGGTACTCTAATTACCCCCGGGTCCGGGTAATATTTATAATAATAGTAATAATAATAATAATACTAATAACGGCCGGCCGCCCTATAGAAGAGGAGTATGTAGTAGACCCCGTAGTAGACCCTACGGTAGACCGCCCGGTAGTAGAATTAGTAGTATACCGGGTAGAGCTAGCTTAAAGGCTAGATTAAGGATTGGCTTAAGGGCTAGTAGTATAATTCCCTCTAATAGAGCTAATTCAAGAGGAAGGCCCCGTAGAAGACCTTGTAAGAATATTAGTACTAATAATAGACTGCTGCGGTTAAGAGGAGGATAGATTGGTAAAAGTAGGATAGATTAGTAAGAGCGATATAAATAAGTAAGAACGATATAAATAAGCAATTATTATTATAGTAAGTAAATATAATAATAAATAGGTCTTTATAATTCTAAATCTCTCTCTCTCTCTCTCTCTCCTTTTTATTACTTTTATCAACTACTAATTACCAACCCCCAACGCTACTATATTAATCATCTTCGAAGATAATAATTTTAAATTCGAGTAGCGCCTTAATAATATATTAAAAGAAGAAGAAGAGCGCCGTAACTTATTCGCTATTAAATGCTAACGTACTACTATTGGAGGTTAGGTTAGCACTAAAATAATATTGCCAACTAAAGATAACCTTCTATATAAGAAGAAAAAAAAGACTATAGCTACCCCTAGCCTTTATTTTCCTATTTATTTAAAGCAATACGTTACCCTTATTATTAATTATAATTTAGATTATTCTAATTTGGGATTTAAGTAGCTAATTCTCAATACTGGCCTAAAAAAAAAAAAAAAAAAAAAAAAAAAAAAAAAAAAAGAAAGGAGTTTAGTTCGACTTATTCCGCGCACCCTAGTCGAATACCTTATAGTATACCCTTTTTCAAAGCAACCGTCAACGGTACTAAGAAATAGTACGTTTTATAGCGGTCTTATATCTCCTATTCCCTAGAATAGCCCTACGCAATAATATTAAAATTTAAAAATAAGAAGGATTTGAAACGTTAATAATAGTATATTAATATTTAAAAGTTATTAATAGTATATAAACGAAAAACTAGTTACTAGTAGGGAGTTAAATGCGAGAGCTCTTTAGAACTTATATTAATAGCGGCTACGGGCGTCCTACGTAAACCGCTATACTACGGGCGTCCCTATAGTACCCTGGGGGGGGCTAGTAATAGTAAGGTAGTTGGAAGTAGACTATATTGCTTGATTGGAGCGTTCTAGAGACTATTTGTTAATTTATAGGCAAAATAATAGAAAAATTCGTAGAAGGGGTTAGATCTAGTAATGTTTTGGCTGGTGTTATGCTCCTAAGTACGAATTCGAGATGCCAAGAACCTTCCCGTGCTTCCCGTCTTAGCAAATGGATTTGATTGGGTGTATTCAAATGTGGATTTACATGGGCGTTTCTCTATCTTCCTTGGCCACATAGGCTCCGGCCAAGGAAAATGTATTTTATTTATTAATATTGATTTGTAAATTTGTATTAATTAATTATTAGAATACTTTGCGGATATATTGTATATAGTCTTTATATATTTCCGAGAAAATAAGGATATTATTGAGGTATATTGTAGTATAAATATTAAGGATATTATATAATATATTATTTATAAAGTTCTAAAAAGACGCTAGTATTCTTAATAATTTAAAAGGGTATACGAATAACTTATAGAGACTAAATTATATAATAAAAATTATTAATTGCTTATATCCTTCGGCTATACGTAATTAGTTAAACGCTATAATAATATTTACTTTCGTAAACTATTGGGCTTTGTAAATAACGTTTAGCGTTTTTTTAATTAGTAGGAGTAGGTATTTATTCTTTAGAAAAATATTATTAATACTTCTATAATTAATATAAATCTTTACGCCTCCCTTTAGTTTTCTTATTAATAAGATTGGAGAGGCTATATTTAAGGTTGATAGACGGATAAATCCCTTTACTAAATTATTGTCTAACTATTATTTTATAACTTTTAATTTTTAGGGGGATATCGGTTTTACTCTTAAGTACGGTAGTAAATCTACCCCTAATTTCAATTCGATTTTATAGTTATATAAATAGTATTTTGAAATTATTTTAATATTTATTAGATTTATAATATAAGATAAATCTTTATACTTATTTAAGAAATGAGCCTTTATTTATTCCGGGGTATACTTTAGTTTTATTAATTTGTCTATAAATTTTTATATATCTTCTTTTAAAATACTATAAATTTTATCGGTCTTGGTTAATACTGTAGGCGTTTTCTCTTGCCCGGAGGATTTTAATTCTAATTTGTAAATTCGGTTAATAAAGTTTCGGATTGCCTCGCCTAATTAGAGGGACTATTCGTCGATATTCTCGCTAGTTACCTCCTTCTTATATAGGTCGATAAAATTATAGATTTTAGTATTTTTAAAGTAAAGTTTATAAAGTTCGTTTTTCCCTTATATTATTTCCTTTTAAACGTTCTCCGATAGTATTAATATTAATATAGCCTTTTTCTTATTTTTTTAAGCCTCTTTAAATTCCGCCCAAATAATGAAATTAAATTAAACCCCTTTTAACCTTATATTTAATATAAAAGTTCTTATATTAATGAATTTGAAATTTGAGAGGTCTAATCCTACTATATTAATTATTAGTTCAAACGGTCGAAATATAATACGTTTAACCCTTTCTAGCTTTAGTAGGGTCTAAATTCTATATCCGCTAATAATTCTTATTTAAATTCTAATTTTTTTTATAGTTAGTTTCCTTTCTGGGCCGAATAGTTCCTTAAAGGTATTTACGTAGGCTAGCGGAGACGGAGGTTCTATTATTATTACTTAGTTACCTTTAAGTACCTTTATAATATTAGTAGTTTAATTAGGGAAATCTTCTTTAGGTTTATTCTCTAAGTTGTCTTCTAGTTCGTCCTTAGAGTCCTCCTCCGGCTCGTTTTCGGAGTTATTGTAAGAGTCTTCTATTTCTTAGGTTTCCCTTAGGATTATTATTACTTTTAAAGGCTAGTTTATATACGTCCCTATATACCTAATATTCTAAATAATTTTGTTAGTTATTTAATCGATATTTGGGTTATAGAATTATAATTATAATTAATCTAAGATAATGAAGTAATTTATTATTAAATTAACTATAAAGAATTGAATAATTTCTTTATATTCGTTAATACGTATAATTGTTTTAATATATTAGTCTACCTATTCTTTAAAAGCGCTATTTATTAAATATAGTAGTTTTAGTATTTCTAATATTTTAAATTTAAGATAAGCCCTTTTAGTAAATAATCGGTCGATAAACGCTTTCCTTAAGTATTTAAAATTAATTAGGGATACGTATTATATTTCTTCATTGCGTTAGGAATACGAAAAATACGTAGAAAAAAGGGTTGTATTTTATTTATAGAGTTCTAAACTATTTAATTTAAATAATTCTATTCTTTAATAATTAAGAATACGGACGTTAAATCCGTTCGCCTCCTTCCTCCTTCTTTATATCCTTAGATACCCCGGGGTACGATTTAGCCCTAGGGTTCGCTATTTTCCTATTGAGCGGGAATTGCGGCCGCGGTAGTAGTTAGAATTGCGGTTGGGGCTGCTGGGACTGCTGGAGCCGGGTTAGTTATATTTATTATAGTATAGTTTATAATAAATATACTAGCATTAGATTTTTAACGTATTATAATACTTAGGCTTAGGCGGTTAATTTATTTGCTTTAAGTACTATAGTTAATATTATTTTTATAATCCTTAACTAAATATTTTCCTTTATTATAATTTATATAATAACCCTTATTATAGCGTTCTTAAAAAACGTCCCTATAAATCTCTATAAGTTTTGTACAATCGATATCTATAGAGTTAGGGTCCTTCTATTTATTATTATTATAGCCGCCGTTACTTCTATTACTATTACTATTACTATTATTATTATTATTATTACTATTAATAGTAGTTTAAATAGTATTATTATAGAACGATACCCTAACGTACGCTTTTGTAATACTACGAAATAAAATTAACTAACCCTTCTAATTATTATACTCCGGCTAGACGGAGTAATATAAAACTAAATTAATTAAAAATTTAAATACCTTTTATTATAGGAGGCGGACCTTTATAATTATATTGTAATTGTACCGGTCTACTAATAAAACGAATTTAACTTTAAAGTCTTCGTAGTTAAAATATTTTCCGGTTTATTTGAGGTTTAATAGTTCCTTCTCTACAATAGCGATTAGGTCCCCCTACTTATAGCGTTCGTTTAAATATACTAGAAATTCCTCGCCCGTCTTCTATTTCTAATAGATTGAATGATACGGGTTATTTAAAATAAATTAATAGTATTCGTTAATACTAATTTTAATTTCGCTATTAAAGTAAATTATAGTATAAAAAAGTTTAGATAATTCGTTAAAGAATTTATATTTATTTATTAATTAACGGTTATAGATAATTGAATTTTAGGTACTATAAGTATTGTAGCGTTTAATTATATTAGTATCTTCGCTATTAAAATACTTAAGGTTCTTATAAAGTATTTTATAGTAGTAATTACCCGAGGGAGCGGATTGAAAAGGAGGAATATTAGGACCTCTAGGTCCGCTAGGGAATCCTCTACCGTTGCCGGGGCCTCCGGGACCACCGGGGAATCCTCTACCTTTAGGACCGCTATTTATACTAAAGAAATTTATACTTAATCTTCTAGGGCTATTATTATTAGGATTACTACTTATACTACTAGGGTTATAACTAATTCCCTTACCTAATCTTTTAAAGCTATTATTGTTAGGATTACTACTTATACTAAAGAAACTTATACCTAATCCTCTAAGGCTACTATCGTTAGGAGTACTGCCTACTTTACTAAGGATACTGCCTATATTGTAAGGGATTTCCTCTATTCCATTTTTAATTATAATTTAGAATTTAGTCCAATTTTTTACTTCGGCTTCCTTTAGGTTACTTTTAATAATAAAAATAGTTTCTTTTATAAAGCGAAGGTTTTTACAAAAGGTATTATTCTCCTTTTATATTTTAATTAATTCCTTCTATATAATTTTAGTTGTAATACGGATATTATTATATTCCTTTTTTACTTTATTGGACGTAGCGTTAACCGTATTTAATAGGTCGAAGATAGTTTAGTAATCGGTTTCTTTACCCTTGATAATTTTAATTATATTACTTTTATAGGCTATTTTCTCTTTTTCGGTAATAGATAGTTTATATTCTAGAGCAGTATTATTTTTAAGGATTTAATTGTATTAGTTTTGTAGAACCTTTAATTAGTCTACAAATTGCTTTTTAATATTCTTAAATTTATTAATACGATTATTAATTACTTTTATTTCCTAATTGGTCTTCTTAATATAAGCCTTTATATTACGTTTATAAATCCTAAATTTCTTTTATTCGGCGGTAATATTCTCATTGAGTAGTTTGATCTTTTTATTGAAGTAATATAAGAGTTTTATAACCTCTTCGTATCCCCTAACTTACTTTATAAAATTAGGTAAAACCCGAAGGCTAATATTAGAATTATTATTATAAATTGCGAATAATATATTGAAGCCTTTAAGTAATAAAAAGAATATTATAGTAAAATTAATTTAACCGCCTTAATTTTAATTACTAAATATTTTATTTAAGTAACAATTAAATTAATAGTTTATTAATAATTTAAAGAAAGAAATATTCTTTACTATATTACGTAATACAATAATTGCGCCCTCGTTATTTTTAAATATTTATTTACTTTCTTAGGGTCGACTCTAATATTATTAAAATTTCTAACTCGTTATTAACGATTATATACTTCGTTAAAGAGTAAATTTCGTAAGAACTGCTTTATTATATCAACTTCTATTAAATTTAGTTCGACCGAAATTACTTATTACGCTTTAACGCGAAGGTTAGGTATAATAAAGTATTACGGGGCGCGAGTAAGTATTAAAGTAAGACTTTAATTATTGTGCGAGGAATAGGAAGAGAATCCTGTGCGCGTACGAGAATTATATAGGGCACGCCTGTGCGTAGGTCTAGTATACAAACTATAGTACGTGTGTACGTAACTGCTGTACTGCACTTAGATAGCTACAAGCTAGCTGCACTACTGCAGTACAGTACCTATCTATATATAGGAATATAGTAGCAATGCCTGTGACAGGTGTCACGGGGCGCGAGCAAGCACTAAGGTAAGACTTTGATTGTTGTGCGAGGAACAGGAAGAGAATCCTGTGCGCGTACGAGAACTATATAGGGCATACGTGCGTAGGTCCAATACACGGACCACAGCACGTGTACATATAACTGCTATACTGCACTCAGGCAGCTACATAGCTAATTATACTATATAGTGTAGCACCCTCTATCTATATATAGGAATATAGTAGTAATGCTTATAACACTACCCTCCCTCAAAACAAGGCTCCTACTCGAAAAATCTATTATTATTAATAAGGTGGGCCTTCTCAATCCCTCCCGTAGCTGCACCCAATTAAGTACTGGTAAAACTTTTACCAAAGCGGGAAGACGGGAAGCTATTTGGCGCCCGCCAGTGCCTCAACTCCCGCTTAGGGGCAGAATATTAGCTAAAATATTGCTAAATCCGACCCTTCTACCGTAAGAGCTATTATTACCCTCAATAATCTATTTGTACGCCGGAAACTAGTTTAAAACGCTCTAATTATTATATATAGAGAACTTTAATAATTCTTACTATCGCCAGCCCTACTAGGGGTGCTATAGGGACGCCCGTAGTATAACGGTTTACGTAGGACGCCCGTAGCTACTATTAATATAAGTATTAAAAAATTCATATATTCAACTCCCTACTTATAATTTATCTTTTCTTTAAACGTTTAATTATTATACTACTAATCCGTAAAGACTCTCAAATTCCTCTCATCTTCAAATTTTAGTATTAATTGCGTATATAGCTAATTTAGGGAATAGGAGACGTAAGACCGCCGTAAGACGTATTATCTCTTAGTATTATTAATAGTTATTCTATAAAAGGGTATACTATAAGGTATTCGACTAGGGTGCGCGGAATAAATCGAATTAAACTCCTTTCTTTTTACTATTGTTCGGCTTTATATTTTTTCTACTTCCCTATCGTCCTTTACTAATTAATAGAAATATTACTTATTATTTAGTCTTACGCTCCTTCTTATTTATCGGTTATTTACTACTAGTACTGCTATAATAGGGACTAGGAGTTAGTCCTCGTCCTCTTAGACTATCCTTATCTTTTACTATACCTTCTATCCTTTTCTAAAATTTGGGTGCGGGGGGCCGAATTTAGGGTAGTTATTGTAAAGTTACTAGATTAATTCTTAATAGCCGTCGAAGTTCTTGGCTAGTTGCTAATCGGGTAGGTAGTATGATTATTTTACTAGATACTTCCAGGACCCGTCTATCTTCTAGTAGTTTAGTAGTTCTTCGAATTCCTATCGTCGGTCCTCCTCGAATTTATCTATTTGAGTAACTATTATACCCTTGTTTACTCTTACGTTTATCATTAATTCCCTCTAATTTGGGAGTCCCTCAATATAAAGCTTAATATAGGAGACGTTAATAATGTAGGTGACTTTTATATTTTAAAGTAGGGTTAACTCTACTATATGCGAATTAGCTTTTATAATACGAAAAGGGCCTTCGAAACGTAGTACTAACTTATTATATAGGCGTCTAATAGTGTAATTATTTATATTGAATATTACTTTATCGCTTACTTTATATTTTAGTACGTCTATACGCTTTTTATTTACTACTACTTTATAACGCTCCTATATATATAAGGAGGATGTTTTAATAAAGTCCTAAATTTCCTTAAAGCGAATTATTAATTAGTTAGTATTGAAGATTTACTTTTATTGTATATTTATAGTATCCGGGGGTAATAGCACAGTCGGTTCTATACTTATTCGAAGGTGGAAGCCGTAGTTAGTAAAGAATAGTATAACCCCTATTATTACCGATTTAAGGTTATTACCTTAAAATTTAGCTAGCAATAGCTAATTTACCCAATCGTCCTATACCTAATTAACGAAGGTCCGTAAATATTATTTTATCTCTATATTAATCCTTTTAATTTGCCCGTTCGTTTCTTTATAGTAGGGGGTAGAGAGCTTTAATTTAATGCCCAATCTTTACGATAATTACTTCTAGAAAGTAGAAATAAATTGGACGCCCCTATTAGAAACGATAGTATTAAGGAGACCGTAGAGCGTATAAATACGATTAATGAACTTTTCTATTAATTCCTCTATTAATAATCCCTCTACGGGGATAAAATACCTTATTTTTATAAGCCTATTTACTACGACTAGGATATATTTATATTCGGCGCCTCTACCTGCCCTCTTTAATTTAGGGAACGGAATTATATAGTCGATAAAGATGTCTCTCTATAATATATATAATATTAGTAATAGTTTTAAGAATCCTACTAGCGATATTCTAGTTACTTTAATTTTACTATAGGGGATGTACGCCCTATAGTAAGCGTTTACCGCTACTATTATTCTTAATTAGAAGTACCGATATATTAGTACTACTATTTTGTCCCTGTCCGGGTAGCCTCCCTATATTAAGGAATAGGTACGATAGATTAATTCTAGATATACTTTCTTATTATTAAGAGGGATTACCAACCTATCCCAAAATATAACCTTATTGTTAACTATATAGTATTCGGCAAAAGGGATCTTCAACTTCCTCTTAAAATTCTTTGGCCAACGAATCCTAAATCGGATAACTTTATAAATATTGGCCATTATTGGGGAATTAGCATATAACCGGTCTACTAAATTGTTTATATAGATACTTAACCCGTTGTTGTCTTTAAGGTTATTTTCTAATATATAAACTACTAAGGGTACCCCCTCGTCCGAAATCGTATTTATTATAAAGCCTTCGTTATCGATATCTATTAAGCAGCTATCTTCGAAAGATTCTTTATTGAAACGATTAGGGTCTATAAGTAGCCGTTATCTAACTATTAGCTTATTGTCCGTTTTGTTTCGAGGAATGTGTTTAGATTTATAATTAAGGGTATCGGGCCTTACGTTCGTCAATCCTGGACGGTATTTAATTATAAAATTAAACTTTAATAGGAATTCTGACTATTTTATATACTTAGGGGTAAGCTTCTTTATAGTATTGAATATTTTTAAATTTTTATAGTCTGTAATAATTTCGAATAGTTAGGCGGCTCCCTTTAATTTAGGTCTCTATTCTTCTAAGGCTTTAATAACTGCGAATAATTCTTTATTATATATATTATAGTTATATTCGGCCGCTAGGTGTTTAACGGAGAAGTAAATTACTAGGTAGAATTCGCCGTTATATACTTAGGAAAAAGTGCCTCCTAATAACTAGTTTAAGGTATCGACTTCGATAACGGTAGGCTTCTCCCAATTGTAAATCTTTAATACTAGCGCGGTTATAAACGCTATCTTTAGAGTTTTAAAAGCATTGTTATACTCTTTATTTTATCTCTATTCTATTATTTTCTTAGTAAACTTATATAGCGGCTTACCTATATAGGAAAAGCCGGCAATAAATTATTTATAGAAGTTCGCGAAGCTAAAGAATTATTATAGTTATTGTTTATTTATTAGTACTTCCTATATTGTAACTACTTTTACCTTCTTAGGATCTATTTTAATACCTCCCGGGGTAATAATTAACCTAAGGTACTTAGTCCTTTACGTATAAAATTCGTATTTATCGATATTAATTTAAAGGCCTATATTAATTAAACGCTATAGCACCTCCCTAATATACTTAATATAGTCTTTATAAATCTTAGAGAAAATTAGAACGTTGTTGAAGTAGGCTATTACGTAAATATTAAGGATATTGTATAATATATCGTTAATAAAATTCTAAAAGGAGGCTAATACTCTAGAAAGCCCAAATAAATAAATTAATAATTCGTATAGCCCGAATTATATAATGAACGCCGTCAACTATTCGTAGCCCTCGGCTATTCGTAGCTTATTAAATATAGTGATCACATCTACTTTAATAAACTACTTAGCTCTACAAATAACGTCCAGCGTCTCCTTAATTAACGGTAAAGGGTATTTATTCTTTAATAAAATTTTATTAATACCCTTATAATTAATGTAGATCCTTATACCGCCGCCCGGCTTTCTTACTAGTAAAATTAGAGAGGCTACGTCTAAAATTAAAGGCCGGATAAACCCTTTCGCCAAATTATTGTCTAATTACTATTTAATAACCTTTAGTTCCTAGGGTAATATTAGCCTAGCTCTCGAATATAATAATAATTCTACTCCCAGCTTTAATTCGATTTTATAATTATATAAATAGTATTCCGGGATCACTTTAGCATCTATTAGGTTCGTAATGTAAAATAAATCTTTATATTCGTTAGGGAAGCGTGCTTTTACCTATTCTAGGGTATATTTCAACTTTATTAATTTTTCTATAAATTTCTATACGTCTTCTTCCGAAATACTGTAGATTTTATCGATCTCGGTAAGCGCTGTAGGTATCCCTTCTTCCCTAAGGGACTTCCGCTCGTCTTTATTTATCCCCAATCTATAAATACGGTTAATAAAATCGCGAACCGCTTTACCCGGTTAGAAAGAATACTCGTTAGTATTCCCACCGGCTACTTCCTTTTTATATAAATCGATAAAGTTATAGATTCTAGTATCTTTAAAATAATACTTATAGGATTCGCCTCTACCTTGTATAATTTCCTTCTAAGCGTCTTTAAATAATACTAGTATTAATATAGCTTTCTTCTTATCTTTTTATACTTTTTCTATTTCTACTTATATAGTCGAACTAATTTGGACTCCCTATAGCCTAATATTTAATATGAAGGTTCTTGCGTTAACGAGCTTAAAATCTAAAAAATCCAATCCAGCTATATTAATTATCAATTTAAAACGGCAGAATACGGTGTACTTAATTCTTTCTAATTACGGTAGGGTTTAGAACCTACGTCCATCGACGACCTTAATTTATACTTTTGTCTTTTTTAGGGGTAGTTTTCTTTCTAGGCCGAATAGTTCCTTAAATTTACTTATATAAGCTAGTAAGGACGGGGATTCTATTATTATAGTTTAGCTTCCCCTAGGTGCCTCTATAATATTGGCCGCCCATATAGGGAGGTCCTCTTCGTCTAACTCGTTTTTAGAAACATTTTCGTCTTCGGGTTTAATTATCTCTCGGGTTTCTTCTTCTTCCTAGAGTACTATTATACCCAGAGGCTAATTTATATACGTCCCTATATATCCAACGTTCTAGATAACCTTATTAGCTACTTAATCGATATTTAGGTTGTAAAGTTGCAGCTATAGCCATCCTAAAATAATTAGATAATCTACTATTAAGTTAGCTATAAAGAACTAAATAGTTTCTTTATAATTATTAATATGTATTATAGCCTCGATGCATTAGTCTACCTATTCCTTAAAAATACCGTCCACTAAGTATAATAGCCTTAGTTTCTCTAAAGGCTTAAGTTCTAAGCATACTTTCTCTACGAATAATTGGTCAATAAAGGCTTTACTTAAATATTCCGAATCTACTAACGATATATATTGCACCTTATTATTACACTAGGGATACTAAAGGTATATAGAAAGAAGGGTTATATTCTATTTATAGAATTCTAAACTACTTAATTTAAATGGCTCTATCCTCCAACAACTAATAGTATAGATATTAAATCTCCCTATCCCTATCTTTTTCCTTTGTGTCCTAGGATACCCCGAGGCGCAACTTAGCCCTAGGGTTTACTATTTCCTTACTAGGCGGGAGCCGTGGGGGCCGGGGCGGCCGGGGGGGCTAGGGCCGCCAGGGCCGTTAGTGCAGGGTTGGCTGTATCTGCTATAGTACAATTAGTAACTAGAGTACCTATATTAGATCTCTAACGTATAGTAATACCCAACCCGGACCGGTTGGCCTACTTACCTCTAATATTATAATTAGTATTACTCTTACAATCCTTAGCCAAATATCTTCCTTTGCCGTAGTTTATATAATTACCTTTATTGTAGCGCTCTTATAAAACGTCCTTATAAATCTCTATAAGTTTGGTGCGGTCGATATTTATAGAGTTGGGGTCCTTTTACTTATTGTTATTACCACCGCTATTATTGCCGCCGCTATTATTATTATTGGTTACTTAGATATAATTATTGTAGAGCGAAGCCCTAGTATATATTTTAGTAATACCACAGAATAAGGTAAACTATTCCTTCTAATTATTACGCTCTAGTTGAACGTAGTAGTAGGATACTAAATTAGCTAATAATTTAGATACCTTCTAGTATAAGAAGCGAACTTTAATTACTATATTATAATTATAATAGTCCGCTAGTGAAACGAATTTGGCCTCGAAGTCCTTATAATTAGTATACTTACCGGCTTATTTAAAGTTTAGCAATTCCTTCTCTACTATGGCTATAAGGTCGCCTTACTTGTAGCGCTCGTTTAAATAAGTAAGGAATTCCTCGCTTATCTTCCACTTTTAGTAGATTAAATAATAAGGGTTATTTAAGATGAATTAATAATACTCGCTAATATTAACCTTAGCCTTATTATTCAAGTAAATTATAGTATAAAGGAGTTTAGATAGTTCGTCGGGGAATTTATATCTATTTATTAACTAGCGATTGCGAATGGCCGAGTTCTAAGTACTATAAGTATTATAATACTTAATTGTATCCGTCTCCTCGCTGTTAAAATGCTTAGGATCTTTATAAAGTGTTTTACGGTAATAGTTATTTAAAGGGTTAAATTAGAAAGGAGCGCCGCTAGGACTACCGGGTTCGCTAGGGCCTTTACTACTGGGACCTCTACTACCGGGACCTCTAGGTCCGCTAGGGAATCCTCTACCTCTAAGACCGCCGCCTATATTAAAGAAATTTATACCCGATCTTCTAGGGCTGCTATTGCTAGGACCGCCGCCTATACTAGGAATACCCGTGCCCGATCCTCTAGGGCTACTACCGTTAGGACCGCCGCCTATATTACTAGGGCTAAAGCCGGTTCCCTTGCCTAATCTACTAGGGCTACCGTTTCGTCTATTAGTATTATTATTCGTAATATTTTTAATTGTAGTCTAGAATTTAGCTTTATTGGTAACTTTAAATTAGTTTTGTATAGCCGCTAAGTTGTTCTCGGCGACGAATATACTTTCCTTAGCTAAGCGGAGGTCGTTTCGAATAATCTTAAAATCCTCCTATAGTTTAACGGACTCCTCCTATATAATTTTAGTAATAATGTATATATTACTATATTCCTACTTGAGTTTATTGGACGTGGTATTAGCCGTAGCTAGTAAATTGAGGATAACCTAGTAATCGCCTTCCTTTTTAGTAATAATCCTGGCTATATTACTCTCCTAAATTGCTTTCTCCTTTTCGGCTATAACTAACTTCTATTTTAGAAACGTATTATCTTTAAGGATTTAGTTGTACTAAGTTTATAGGACCTTTAATTAGTTTATAAATTACTTCTTGGTATTCTCGAATTTATTAATACGGCCGGTAATTTATCCTATTTTGTAGTTCGTCTTTTTAATGTAGGTTTCGGTATTGCGTTTGTAGGTTCTAAATTTATTTTGCTCGGCCGTAACGTTCTCGTTGAGTAGTTTAATCTTTTTATTAAAATAGTATAGAAGTTTTATAATTTCTTTATAACCCTTAGCTTGCGTTATAAAGTTAGGTAAAACCCGTAGGCTAATATTAGAATTATTATTGTAAATTATAAATAATATATTATAACCCTTAAGTAGGGTAGGAAAGACTATAGCGAAGTCGATTTGGCTATCGCCGTTCTAATCTTAGTTGTTAAATATTTTATTTAAATAAACGATTAAATTAATAATTTATTAATAATTAAAGAAGGAAATTCCTTTACTATATTGTGTAATATAATAATTGTACTCTCGTTGTTCTTGAGTATTTGCTTGCTTTTTTAGGGTCGACCTTAATATTGCTAGAGCCTTTGGTTCGCTGTTAACGATTGTACGATTCGTTAAAGAGTGAGTTTCGCGAGAATTACTTTACTATATTAGCCTCTATTAAGCTTAATTCGACCGAAATTACTTATTGCGCTTTAACGCGAAGGTTAGGTATAATAAAGTGTTACGGGGCGCGAGCAAGTACTAAGGTAAGACTTTAATTGTTGTGCGAGGAACAGGAAGAGAATCCTATACGCGTACGAGAACTATGTAGGGCATACGTGCGTGGGTCCAGTACACGGACCACAGCACGTGTGTACGTGACTGCTGTACTGCACTCAGGCAGCTATACAGCTGACTGCACTATGTAGTGCAGCACCCTCTATCTATATACAGGAACATGGCAGTAATGCCTGTGACAACAGGGAAGGTATTATAGAAATTGTAGTCAACGAGCTAATCCTCGTTAGTTCGCCTTATTTATTAATTATTAGTATCGGTTAATAGATTATTAATTAGTTAATTAATATAATTAACGTTGTATATAATTATAAATATACTAATAATATTCTCGTACTCCTTATTATTAAAATACTTTACTATTTATTTAAATTAGTAATTAGGGTAAAAAATAGTACAAACCTAATAAGTAGGGTTCTCCTTTATTAAATCCTTATACTTCCTTAATTTTTTAATAACTTAATCAAATATTAGATTAATATACTCTATACCTTTGTTAATTATATCGTTTTTGTAATTAATAAGAGGGGGCGTACTATTTTAAATTACTATAAAGGATAATAAAGGGTCTAATTAGGAGGTAGAAGTACGTATATAATATTATAATTGAATATTAATTATAATATTAGACTTTAGGATATTAGGACCTTCGAAGGTATTAAATACGAGTTTATTACTAAATTAAGTACGCTTCTCTTTAAATACTTTAATAAAGTAGTAAAGATTAGGGATAATAATTAAAAAGAGTAGTCTACGAATTTCGAACTTCTTAGTAAGGTCCTTAAAGTAGTATATTATATTTATAATAAAGGCGAAAATCCCCTAGTTGTTACTATTTAATTAATCCTCCTTAGGGAATCGCTTTAAAATATTAAAATAATTAATAGTCTTATTAATGTAATAATTAATATATTTTTTTAACTTTTAAGCGCGCTATATTATACAGTAATTTAAATTCTAATGAATCGTATTATTAAGGATTATATTAATAATTTGGGAGTATTCGTCCTTATTTACGCGTAGACCTAAGAAGGTAGGGAGATTATTGTTAATATTAGGGTAATAATTAAGCTAAATAATCTTTTAAAACCTAGCGCGGCGTTAGGGGTTTCGGTGGATGAATTATATAATATTATAAAGCCTATTAACTAGTCCCTACTAGCGCTACTCCTTAATAATAATATTTTCTTATATAATAGATAAGTAGGTAAATAGATTATTAATTTTAGAGAGGGTAAATTACCTAAGTTTTACTACCGCCTTTATTTTTAAATTTAAAATATAACCGAAGTATCGAAGGCAACGATAAAGTAATTCGCCCTCTACCTCCCCCTATAAAAGTACGGAGAATAATTCCTTAATAATATAAATAATATAAGAATTATTAGAATTGATATTATTATATTAAAAGTAACCGACCTCCTCTAATTTAATTTCGTACGTATTTAGAACGCGGAGAATAGTAGTAGCGATATTCTTACTATTATAATTACTATATATTTCAAATAAATTTGTAAAGTTATTTCTAAATATTCTAATAGTATTAATATAATAAAAGAAGATTGAGAGGATAGTAAGGCTATTAGGAGAAGTCTAAAGATCGAAGGAAATATACTTCTAAAAGTAGAATTTAGTAAAACGAATTTTAAAACGCTCGAAATAATATATATATTTATTTTTAACCTAAACCCTTAATATATAATACAATTTTAATAATAATTTACTAATTATATTACAATTTATTAATAATAAGAAGGATTGAAATATTTTATTCTTAATAAAAAAGAAGGGGAATTGCGTATTAATTATTATATTTACTACTAATTTGCGGAAGGCCTCGCTAACCGGTTTAATAATAAAGGTATTCGATAAAGCGAGCTATTTAATAACCGATTTTACCTTCTTAAACTCTAGTTAGCCTATAGCGTTGTTACTAAAAAGTTCTTTAATAAAATAAATATAGTAGAAGTAAATAAGGGCCGAAGTAATAATAAATAAAGAGTAAGTCTTTAAATAAAAATTATAGTACTAATAATTATTAAATTTATTATCGCCTAATCTTTTAATTAAGTACGTACTATACTTATTAATTTAAAAAGTCCTTTTAGAACGTTTAATTAACTAATTCTCTAAAATATACTATTCTCTATTCTAAATTATTTTAAGTATATTACTAATATTCTTAAGCAAATCGTTTGGATAAATAATCTCGATAATTTCGATTTATCGCGCAAGGGGGATACGGCGCTTTCTATTAAAGATTTCAATTGTAATAACGAAGGTAAGTGTATTATTAAGGGAGATACTCGGTACAACGGTTATAGTAGAGGAAGTTTTGTAGTTTTTAACGATGGGTATTTTAATAGTAACGGCGAGGGTACTAATAGCGCTAAATAGAGGTTAATATTAATTTGCAATAAAGGAAGGAATAAAAAGGGGGGGAATTAATAAGTATTGCGAGCGATCTAGTTAGATTGAGCGATTAATTTAAAAGGTTAGTAATATAATCTTAAAATACTATTAAAGTTCTAGCAATTCAAAATACTAAAAATTTCAAAATAGGGGGAGGTTTAAGCGCTAAGCAATTAGGCTGGCACCTATATATAGCTTTAATAGTCGGGGGTAGCCCGATGGTTACTATTATTATAGGTCGAGATTTATAGGTTTTACCTGTTTAAACCCTAACCCTAAGATTCTACCGGTCGGTCAAGTAAAGTTAAGTAAATTAGGGACCCCTACTTACTTACTTGAGTAGCAGGGAGACCCTAATTTACTTACTTGAACTTACTTACTTACTTAAACTTGGCTTAGCAACTTGACTTATCTCCAGCGCTGGCAACGCCACACTTACAAATAGGACGACAGCGCGACCACAATTTTCTACTATGTAAGTCCCTCCCGGCCCCCTGCTTCTGCCCTGTGCACTCGTCCACGGCACAACCACTTATCTAGAGGACGACAGGCCCCATCTTGATATTTTTCCTTCTTTTCGTTCCCACAGTGTACCAGAACGGGACAGTCGGGACATTACAGGGGAAACTTTGATTGCCAACACCTCAACATTCGCGAAGGCGATGAGTTTTGTCTCGTGCGTGGTCCCTGGTAGGCCGATAAAAAAAACCCAAACCTCCAAAACAAGGACCCCAACTCGCTTCCTCAGTTCAGCGCCGAGCATGGAGACGTTCCGCTTGAAGGTCAACCCTCTGTTTTGCCCCCCCAGGCGCGCCGAGGGCAGGTATTTCACCAAAGCGGATATCAGAGGAAATGGCAACAACACGGAGCTTGTCCTGGACATAACGCTGGTTGCACACCCAATCGATCCCAAAGTAGCCGCTATGGAAAGGTCGATATCCACCTCCCGCTTTACTATGAAGGTGGAAACAACTGTACTTTCGTCGGAGAAAGGGGAAAAGCCTTGCGCGAGGCCATCAGAGTCTTTCCAGTCAGGCGCCGCTTGGATGTTCAGGACTTCCTCAACCACATAGCATCATAGGAAAGCCACACGGCCATGGCTGGGAATCTCTGGAACTTTTCCAGGCTTCTTTCTTTACTTTCTTCTACCTTTTCTCTTTCGTATTCTTCGCTTCAAACCAACCAGTCAAACTTATTGCCAGCCAGCTTCTTCACTTTAACCACAAGAAAGACGACATACAACTAGAAGTCCACTTGCAGGTTCTCAACTCAGCTATCTTGCAGTCATCTCAGAAGTGGATAAAACGGGTTTCAACTCAGAGGAAACGCAAGTTGTGTTATCAATGGCAAGGGCATTGGGAGTCTGAGACAAGTGTTCTCCAAGCTCAACATTCATTGGAAGGAGCTGGGGACCTCATCTGATTCTCTTCATCAAGGCGCAAGGTTCGCAATCTTTGCAAAATTGACAGGGCAACATGACCTGGATGGACTTGAACACGAGGAGCGGCTATAGCAGGACTTGGCTGAGAATGCGGAAAGGGCTACTGGGTCTCTTGAGCAGCAATGATCACATTAACGATACCGATTCACATTAAGAAGGGAGTGAAAAGGTAAGAAAGTGAAGAAGGACCCTTGGTATTTCTGCAGTAGTTGTGGTGCACGATACAAATACGAACACCTGAAACAACGGCATTTCACGAGTTTATTACACCTGAAGGACATCAGAAACTAATTCAACGGTCAATCTTTATGTCTTGGGAAATTCTATCAAGCCACGTCGCGTGGTTGAAATATCCTTGTTGAGTGTCTTGAGAACGAAAGTTGGAAAGTGGACGTTATTAGGGGGTGAGCGCGGGTCGGTGCTCTCCTACATGAACCTGCAGGTACAGGTCGCGGATAGACAACCAACACGCAACATGCCGCTACTGTGGTCTTCAGTTTCTGGTTCTATAAATTGAAGGCTGTCTGTCGTGCCTGCACTTTTACATCTGGTAAAGAGGTAGTTAACTTCATTACGAGACACCCCTGGAAACTTTGCCAGCTTGTGGTATCATAGCTACTTGCATATATGTGTTTTCTTCGATACAACGAAGGCTTCGAACAAGCTTGCATGCATGTCACATTGAACACTGATAAACTGCTTGTTATGCATAATCGTGCGTCTTAAAGGGCAAATACGGGAATTGGGCAGTTGCAAATGGTCTTATTTGGAGTACCAAGTGGAAGCTAACGAACAAATCTGCATCGACCTGCATGTGACAGACAGCTCTCCGCGTCAAGCGACATATGCACTGTAGAGGTCAAGAAGACGACGTCAAACCATCAAGGGCACACGGCTCCCAACGATTTTAAAATCCGGATCACAGGGACCTTGACTATCAATATTATGATTCCATCTATGGGCTTGTGCTATTCCTACTCTGTTGCTCTTTTTGCCTCCTTGTGATACCACTTATGAGTTTCCAATGATCAAACGCTGACACGCCGTCAGACCTGAAAGGGTGCGATTACCCATATGTGCAAAGGAACTATAGTAATGGTTAAAAAATACTGTCCCCCCCCCACCCCTATGCATTTGTATCAACCATTCGCCCCGCTATTGATTTAATATCTACCCTTTCTTCAACCCTTTGCAACTCCGCCAATTCCCGGTCAAAATGGCTGATCTTAGTCGCCATTTAACCGGAAATGCTCGGACTCCAAGAGGGTACCGGAAAGATTTAATTGAGCTAGAATACGCGGCTATTATTGTATTGCAAAGTGCTGGGGTCTCCCGACGTTAATTGGTAGCTGATTACGATTGTAGCATTAAGACTATTACCCGGGTCTTAAATTGCTTTTAATGCTACTAAATTCTTAAAGCCCTCTTTGGAAGGGGTAGAAAAGAGAAATTAATACTAGTAGAGAAGCAATATATTCGCTAAATAGTTAAAAGGAACCCTAGAATAAATTGGAGAGCCCTTATTAATAATAGTAGTATTATTATTATTAAAAATACTATCCAGAAGATTTTAAGTAAAAATTATCGTTGTAAATAGGTTTTAATAAAGAGGATTCCTCTTTCTAAGGCTGATACTAAAAAGAGATTTGAGTATACTAAGGAATTCTACTATTAAGGAAGTATTTTATTGGAGGTGAGCCTTCCTTTTTCTTAAATTATTTTTACTTTATATTAATTATAATATTAGGGGAATTATTCTAATGAATACTCTATTTAGAATACCTTTAATTAGCCTAATAATTAGGTGTTTCGACGGTTTTAGGATAAATATAAGCCCGGATTAGTTAATTTTAAGACTTATATTAAGTCTTCTATTACTTTAATGGTTTGGGGGATAATTTGGAAGGGTGGGCGGTCGAATTTTATTATTATAAATTGTAATATAGCTTTATTAAAGTACGGGTATACTTCTAATTTTTATATCGATATTTTAGAGGAAGGATTAGCGCCTTATTATTGTCCGGGAAGTTTCTTTCTCTAAGATAACGCTAGAATCTATACTTTAAAGGTAATTAAGGATTGGTTGGAGAGTTACAGCATTTAGTATATAGTATATCTAGTATATAGTCCGGATTTTAACCCAATTGAATACGTTTGGAATAGGATAAAGAGGATGTTAAGAAAGGAATTCCTAGAGTTCTATTTATTAATAGAGAATGAGGTAAATGAATGCCGAATTGGAGAGATACTTGTGGATATTTAGTATTGTATCCCTCAACCGTTTATTAATAGTTTGATTGATTTAATGCCCAGGCGCCTTGAGGCGGTTAGAAGGAATAAAGGCTGGTATACCAAATACTAAATTAAGCTTCTACCTTTCTATTGCAATTAAAATCATTAAGAAATATCTGGTTTTGGTAGTAGAATGCACTATAGAAGGATAGTGATAAATGCAGTGCATTAGGCATGTGGGGGGGGGGGACAGTATTTTTTGACCATGAGTTTACTTTCGTAGAACAAACAACGCAAACACCAGAACTTGCTGGCGCCTCACAATGATGAAAGGAAAAACAACCAGAGAACCACGCAGAATGACCACTAGCGACAACGCTTTTGGTCAACCACAAGCTCACAGCCCATACAATCCTGGGCATACCACTTCAACCACATTCCATATGAGCTCAATTCACCTTTCGCCAACCATTTGAGTTACCACCCACTCGATCCCCTGATCCATAGAGCGCTGCCAATTCCAATCCCGTCAACGTCCCGAGAGCTTTCAGTTTGGCCGTTGTGATGTTAGCTCCATTGGCGCTTCGCATCGAGCTACGACAGGTATGTTATCAGTCCAAATTTCATTGGGCGTGAAACTTCAAGCCGCTGAACAGGTACAACCTACTTGGTATCATGGGACGTCTAGTCGATAAAGATCGGAGCGGGGAGGTTGGCCTCTTGAACCATGGAGCTCAACTTGCGCTTCAGGGGCTTGTTCCTGATGCTACCTCCCGCAATGAAGATCACCGGCTCAGGGATGATGAGAGGGGGATTGGCCTCCGCGGTCTTCATCTTCAGCTTTTCCAGCAGGTTTCCCACAAGCTGAAAGGCGGCTTGGTGAGCGTCGTTCCAAGTCTGAGTGACCTCCTCCTGACTGAAGTTGAATACAAGGAATTTCTGGGGCTGCGCTCCCGGGTGGGACACACCAAACATGAATGGTCTTGGGTCCTCTCCCTCCTGCTGAGGGCCCCACTCTCGTCCAGCCGGCAAGTCAGTGAATACGTCACGAATTTGCTCGGCGATAGCAGGACACATTGGATGTCCTGGGCCGGCAGCCTGGTTAAGGCACTTGACGGCACAGGCAGCCATCACGTTGTGTAGCACGTGTTCAATGCCACCGCCGACACCTAGAAATGTAGCCACGTATCAGAATCTAGACTGGAATATGACGGGGAAGATGGCACGGAGATGATCAAACTTACCGAATGACTCTTCCAGTCTGAAAGACCGCGGCTGTCCCTCCGCTCTGTGTTTGACCGAAAACATAGATGCGTTCTTGATTCAAATATCAGCAAAACTTCCGTCCATTGATCAACTCATGATGACAGGAGTGCCTACCAGAATATCTTCGCTAAAGTCAATGGCCAGCCAGACCTGATCGGCATTTGGCGCCTTGACTTTGTCTAAGTACTTGGGTGTGCTCAAAAGGCAACGCGTCAGCGCATCTGCGGCCTTGACGAAGCCGACTTTCTCTCTTGTCGTCCTCGGGTTCCACTCGAAGGCCTCTCCGATCAAAGACAGGAAGACATCTTGAAACTCCCGACCCCATTGCGCGGGCATGGTAACGGAGAGACGATCAATCTTCCAATGCTTGCGCATATTAGCGAGAATCCATCCTCGGATTGTTTTCAAGAAGTCCAAGACGCCAGTCCGAAGTTTCTGGCGAAATGCCTCGCTGTCGTGTTGACGGAGCTTCTGTACCATGGGGTATTGGTCCACAAGACTGTCTGAAGCGTTGGCGAGAATGTAGAATGCATGCTTCAGCGAAACAGCTTCGCGGTTGGCTGGACGAGCTTCGCCCATGTACACGGGACCTTGGTCATCGAATGGATAGCCATGAGAAGCAAAAGCCTTGGATATGGTGTTGTTGACGATGACGCCGGTGAAGGTGCTGCCAAGATCCAGGCCGACCATAATATCGCCGCTAAGTCGTCCAAGATGAGTCAGTACACATTAGTGGGTAGAGGGGGATTGGCGAACATACGAAACTTCTCTCATCATCCGGAAAATATCCATGGGGGAAGTAGGAGCGGCCATTGTGTGGGAGTTTTCGAAGTCCTGTCCGCTTTCTTTCCGATTGTCTGCGACAAATGATGCCGGGTATAAAGATCCGCGTAATTGACTTAGCGCAAGGAGAGGAAGATATCTACTCGGCTCGAAGTTGTTGGAGAAGCGTTGAAGAAGGAAGAGTGAAGCAGAAGACGTAAAAGTTTTCCGCCTCGTTGCATGTTGGAGGTAGAGAGGTAAAAGAGAAGACGACGGACGAGAATCCAGAGCAGTCTACTTATACTACCAGGAAGCGCCGCTGGTGAATGGAGATTGCAGTGAATGGGTGCCCAAGGTTGCGGGGCTCAACTTCCGACAACTTGAACAGTTTCATCTTCAAGTTCTAGTGCCCTTCACTACCTAGCAAGTACCTACCTATTGCCCGGTGAATCGAACAGAAGCTCCACGCATGAAAGTTATGGGGCAGCAACATCAGACTGACAAACGCCAAAAAGGGAGTTCCAGTTGAACCTAGACCCGCAAGGAGGGGCGTTGTTTCGTTTGCTTTTAACGACATCCATCGGTTGACGCATGCATGATGTAGAGGCTGTAGGTAATCTCTCCGAAAGCGCGGCGTAGTAGCTGTTGAAAGGCATTTAGTCTCAGCAACCGGTTCAACCGCCGTTCCAGCACCCGAGCCATACTTCGTACCCAAGCCGGCCGGGCCTCTCTCCGCCCGCCATCACCTACCTCTACTCACCGACACCTTCCAAGTCAGCCGCTCCCATAAACCTCCGGCCCGCCTTACTGCAACTGACTAGCGTTCCCTCTGCGCTCACTCCCGCCCTCATCACCGAGCCCCAGTCACCACATCGTCTGCCTCCGCCGCGCCGAGGCCCATGCTTGCTGTCTTTGCCGACGAAAAAAAAACACCCACATGAGTGAACTCGATTGAAAATCCAAAGACAAGGACAACGGAAAAGCCGGGGGCCCGAAGCCACCACAGCGGCAGCAAGTGGAAGATGAGCAACCAGAGGGACGGGATCAATGACCCCAATGGTGATCTGTAACACCACGAACAAACACGGATTGGAAGCCTTGGTTGGTGATTGATTAGCACAGACAAGGAAGAACAGCAAAGTACTGATTGCAAAGAAGAGGGAGGACGTGTCAATGGATCAGTTTTGACTATGACTTTGGAAGTCTTTTGTTGGGGGGGTGGGGTCTCTGTCTAGTGTTCGTTGAGCAGTGATCTTTCATCTTCGTAACTGGGTGAAAGTTGGCCCTGACTTTAAGGAGTTGTGAAAGGGGGGCAGGTCACTAGGAAATTGATTCCTGAACTATCTTCCTCATACAAGAAGTTCTGCATTGGGATGGAAATGAGATCATCAATGCCCTCACCAAGACCGACGTGATAGAGGCAGCCATCGGTCGCCAACGATTTGCCTCCATACATCGGGTCAATTCCTCGAAAACCCAAAAGTCTGTGATACATGTTTCTCGTCGTATTGCAACCGTCTATCGCGTTCTTTCACTCTGGTTTACGGCCCCATGCGACCCGTAAGATGAAGTAGCCGTGAATGTTAGGGTCGTTCCATTCCTTCTTGACGTAGCGGGCGAACACCTTGGCCTCTTCGGGAGTCCAGCCGAGGGCGGCATTCCAAAAGTAGTTAATGTATCCTGTGATCGTATGTTAGCATCAGTGTCGGCAGTTTCAATCAAGGGGTCGGATGTGTTGGCGTTTCCCCCTTGGTAGTCCTCCCTTCCCTTTTCTTCATGCCTTGAAGCACAACTTACCTTCGATATCCGCCTCGACAGCCATTTTCCACCAAAGACCTCGTTCGGCGGCCTTCTTATCCGGGTGCCAGACACCCAGAGGGACTTCGATATCCCTGAATTGGATATCGACGAATCCCGCAGCTTCCATACCCTTCCTCTGAACGTCCTCTTCATAGACAGTGAAAGTCCTTCCGAGTTTTTTACCGCCCTCCCGGAAGACTATGCCCCATTGGTCTGTAGCACTCCCCTCCTTCACTGTCCCGTCATGACTAAAGAACCTCCCAGAAGTCCCGGAGCTTTCTACCCAACCGCCAGGCTTGCAGACTCTATAGGCATTACGAAAGAGGGCGTACCAGTCGGTGACGATGCCATTCATGAAGCGCATGTTAATGAAGTCGAAGGTATTCGCAGCCCATGTCCACTCTTGGTTGCAGTCCTCCAACTCAAATTGGACGTTCGGCGGCACCCAGGAAGGTTGAATGGGCGTGACATCGGTACCAATAACTTCGGCATTCGGGAACTCGTCGGCAAAATCACTAAAAGAAACAGCGGCGTCATTAGAAGGACCGGATGGGAGAAAAAAAAAAAAAAAAAAAAAAAAAAAAACTGAGGGAGCACTCACATGGACCATAGTCCGGACCCTGTTGCGATGTCGAGTACCTTTTGGACCTTCTTCTTCTCCAGTGGAGCTAGATACAGCTTTCCGTCTGTCTGCAACACCAGAGCGTGGTGCCTACTCAATTGTTAGACTGTGCGACTGAAGCAGTCATTACTGATCGTAGGTGTGAGGTAGTTGTTTTTGGCGGTCGTCGCAACAAGACGAAGGACTGCGGATTGAAACAACAGATAAAGGCAACCAGCTCACACCCATGGTCAATCAGGTATCTGCGGGTAGGCGGGTTCTTACAAGAGATCCATGGCTTCGACATGACGCGGATCGTTCGGTTCCCACGATTCAGCATCACCCATCTCGCCATGATAAGTTCTTCCTTGAACGGTACGGTATTGGTAAATGCTCGAAGCCAGAGAAGCGGTGGTCGACATGAAAGATCCAAGTGTTGAGGCACCATCATTGCTCGGGCCCTCTTCCGGGAGCTGCAAAGTAGAGAGGAATATGTTAGCTGCGGTGTCTGAACATCCAGTACAGTGGAATCTCGCGATAATGGGGGTCGGGAATGCAGAGCTGGTAGTGTCAACCATATTCGTGCTCATCAAGGGCCCCCAAACGCATCTGGCAGGCCATGAAGAACACGACTTCTACACGACACCAGGTCTCGATTTCGCGCGATGATATAGTAATGAACAGAGGGAGTTACCGCTTGCTCTGTCCAGTGCGACGCAGGAAGAATGCCCGCGGCGGATTGCGCTTCGGCACTGAGCGGGGCCGAGGCCGGGGCTGGAGCAGCTGCTGCTTTGCCCTTGGGACTTTGGGGACTCTTGGGGCTTTTTGGACTGGTGACCATGTTCGCGGTTCTGGGTAAACAGTCTGGTGGGAGTCTTTTTAGCGTTGAGAGAAGGAGCTGAGCAGGACTTGTTGTTGATCGAGGAGTGAGAAAGGCCCTGACTTTAAGCATGCAGAGGTAAGAAGAGCAGCCAAGCGGGGCATCGTACAGAAGTCGGTATCCATGAGGTTGTAGTGCATACGGGCAGTCTTTGCTGGCTTTCCACTGTGGATAACCTATGCGGAAAGAGTTGTATTCTCTGGATGGCCTTCCTGTTGTGGTCCCAGCAAAGGCAAGAAAGACCCTGTTGACACCTGCATCGACAAGGGGTTCTGACCCCTGCACACTGCCGTTGCAACCATACTCGGCCCTCCGGCTGAACTCAATGAGGTGATCCACGTTACATTTCTCCCAAAGTCCTGACGGCCGGGTTCCCCTTGGCAAACCTCAACACATGTGTCGCCCACTGCTGAAAGCTCCCGCAAATTGGGGAAAGTGAAGGGGCTGAGGAGGAGCGTGGTACATGAACGGCGCTGGAGGCTTGGGAAGTAGTGAGATACGTTGAATGCTTTGGGGAAGAAGAGAAATATTTGAATGGTGGATAATCTGCCTTGTAGGGCCTGGTGCCTGTTTGGCGAACAGAGGTTGTTCGATACGTCTCGGAAGTGTCCGGAGTGGTCGACTTACCAGAGCAATGAATGCTAAAGTCAAGCCCAAGTGTCTCAGCAGGAAATCATTCACGCTGGCTTTTACGATATCGCGCATTCCTAGTTGAACATATAACGCCTTTCTCTTAGCTCAAATGCATTGTTCCCGGGAGAGTGCGGCTCGCTGCCAGCGAAACTGTAAGCTGAAATTTGCTCTCAAATGGCGAATCGATAAACATGATATATATCACAGAGATGTCCCTATGTAGGACCTCTACGGGCGTGTTCGTTACCGTAGTAAAAAGTTAGAGGATATTCAGATTTGTAGGGTTCGGGTCGTAGTAAGTATACTGGCTTACGAACTGCGCAGTGTTCGGTAAATCTCAGTAAAAAATGGTTGATTTTTATGTAAGTCGCTGCAACTACCTACAACTATCTGCACTTTCTCCAAATCGTTAATTTGACTAATCAGAGGGTTAGAATCTCCTTAATTCTTAACCGATTTCCTTACTACACTACGCCTCGATTTTAAACCGTAGTATAGTAAGGACTATAGTTGAACTTTAATATCTAGCGTATATACCCTATATTATAGCGCTTTATTATTATTGAACGTATATATATGATACGGGTAACCGGAGTGCTCTGCAAATAACAGTATAATAATATTTGAAAGCGTTGTAAAAGATGATGTAGAAGGAAGAAGTGGGAGCCAGAGGCTTGCGCTGAAAGCGCGCCTCTTATGCAAGGCTCCTTTATCTTATTAGGGTATTTACCCTAACTTGCCAATTGGATTAATGCGCCCAGTAGGCGCCTTCCCCCGTCGGCAGCCTTTATATACGACCATATAGTTGGGCCAGTCACGTAATTGACTATCATATAGATCTATCTAATCTATATATATAATAATTTACGTCCGGTATTAAGTCCCGGCTTACAAAGAGAAGTACTAGTATCCTTATTAGGAATACCCTTATTGGAAGTATCCTTACTTTTTGGTCTAACTTTGTATAATACGCTTGTTCCTAGGTACTTTCCTTTTAGTACGTTCCGCTTTATTTCTCCCTCCTATATATTGCTAATATTTTTTAATTAATTCCTTCGTATTATATAATTCGTATTTTATTTTTTATTAGTTGTATTAATAGCCGTATCCTAACTATTTGACTCGATATTTATACGTACTATTTGAGCGAAGTTTATAATTTAAAATAACTTCTAATTTGTAGTTTTAACCGTCTTTAGAACCGTTATTCTATAAATCTTTAATTAATCCTAGTAGGGGGGCGGTTCGGTTGAAGGGATTATTACTTTTGGGAGTAGGCTTTAAATAGGCGATTAAAATTATTGGGTGGATCTTTATCTCTTCTAGGAAGTTTAATTTATATATTAATTTATTTACTTTACAAACGATTTTAAAAGGTCTAACGTACTATTAAAATAGTTTTCTTAATAAGTGTTCTAATAAATAATATCCCTTATATAGTTTTAAGAATACTTTATTATTTATTTCTAATTCTAATTGCCGGTAGTTAATATTGTAGCGATGTTTAGCGTTAATAATAGCGAAGTCTATAGTTAAATATACGTTTTTTCGGATATAATTGCGAAGTACCTTATAGTTTTATACCTTTTCGATGGCTACCCTATTAGTAAGTAAGTCGAATAGTACTACTAATTTATAGTTAAATAAGTATTTATAAGGATTAATTTTAATAGTATTAATATAAATACTATTAAAGTTCTATTGTAGGTATACGATAATATAAAACTATATTTTATTTAGATTGTAAAAAACGTAGAATTATAGTGCGATTTCTATTAATTAATTCTTTCTTTCCGCTAATCCGTTACTTTAAAGATAGTATATAATAGTTATTAGTAATTTAGTACCTAAGGTTTTCTATATTCCTTTTTAGAGGGCTAATATAAATTTATAGTCCCTATTTAAAATAATAATAATCGGTATACCCTAATTGTAGAGTAGTAATATACGAATAAGAACTTTTCCCTAATTTTCTATTATATATATTAAGTATTTAAGGATAAGTAAGGATTGCTTAAAAGATTTGTTAGTTATAGGTACTATATAGTTGAATATATTATAGCCTTCTAAATACTATAGAGTACCGATGGATAATACTCCCGGAAGCCTAATAATAAAATTAATAGCGATAATTCGTATTAATAGTATATTCTCGGGTTAGATTAGTTAATAATCGCTAATTAGCGCGCTTCTATTAATTTAATTAAAATTATATACTAGGTACTTTTGTATATAATTTTTAATTAATTATATTTTGTTAGGAAAGGAAAAGGCTTTTAAATTATATATTATTTAATTTCTACTAAAGTAATACTTTTTATTATATACGGTTTAAAGTACTTTTTTTATATAATTGAAGGGTATATAAAGGTTTTTAAATCCGTCGTTCTATTAGTTGTAGATTAAGCTGTACTTATTTATAAAGAATAGATATCCGGGCCGGCGAAAAAAATTACCGTCTTCGATAGTATAGTTTTTTAAATTTTTGATTATAGCCGTAAATTTAGTATTGGATTTATATCCTTCTATAAATCGCTTGTGTATTGTGTTATTTATTTGAGCTTCGGTATAGGTGTAGAATACTTTTTAATTATATTACTCTTTTATATATTAAATATTATTGAGGATTACTTCGCCTTCTAGGTTACTATTATTACCTTTGGCCTTTAATCGTTTTAGGGTATTAGGTAGGAAATTAAGCTTCTTAAGTAAGTAATAAATTTTAATATTATATTAGGATAGGTAAATTAATACGTTAATTAAATATCGATTTGCCTTGTCCGTTAATAAAGTTTATAAGTTAATTTGCTTAATAATCTCCTTTATTGCAAAGTAATCGGTTAGGATAATAATAGTTTTATTATAGGAATAGATCTACGTCCGTAGTCGTTTAATAATTTAAATTAGGTATACAATTTCCAATTCCGATAAGTTATATTTAATTTCGATAGAAATTAGTATTTTACTTAAGAATATAATAGGTAGGACCTAGTTTAATAGGATATTCGTTCTAGGGGTTTATATATAATTAATTTTAAAGTAAAATATTATTATACCGAACCTTTTCTCTAGGGATCTATCTATTTATAGGAAGGCTTGATAGTTGGGATTAAGATAGTTGAGTATTGTTGGGTTGGTATAAATAGCTGTTTGTAGTACTTTAAAGGCGGCGAGTTCTTATTTAGTAGATTCGTATTTAGTCTTCGAATAGTATATTACTTATTTTTTGTAGCTATCTATTTTGTTTGCCTTTCTTCCTTCGGCTAAAAGTATGATTTTTCTATTTTAGAATAGTTTAATGAGTTGGGCGTAGTAGGGAATTAAATAACGAAGGAAGCCGGTTCCGTTAATATATTGTTCGAGTACCTTTAATTAATTTAAGAAGGTTAGATTGTATATAGTAGCGATTCTCTTTACTATTGTAGATAAATTTAGCGAATTTACCCGAAAACTTAGAAGTTCGATACTAGGATAACCTAGGTACGACTTTTTGGGTGAGAGTATTATATTCTTAGTAGTAAAAAATTTGAAAATTGTATTGAGGTAAATAAAATATTCGTCGGCTATATTAGAGGCGATTATAATATTATTAATATATATTTAATAATATACTTTATAGTCCTTTAATAATATATTTATAAATCGTTGTACGTAGGTTAGTATATTCTTAAACCCTATTTGGGCGACCGTAGGCTACTCCAAACTTTAATAAATAATAAGTATAAATTTATTATAGTATTTCTACTATATTCTAAATTAATAAAAGAAGGAAACTACGTTTATTACTATTATAAATAATTTTCTTCTAATAAACGCGATAATTTCGCTTTGTAGCGGTAGCGGGTAATTATTAGGGATTGTAATACTATTAAATACTCTTAAATTAATAACCGGCCAACCTTTTAGGCCTAATTTAATTATTCGTTAGACTATAAATATTAAATAGGTAAAAAGTATAGTACGAAGGACGTATTCTATTTTACCTTACTTATAGAGGGCGTTAAAGATTTTATTAATAATAGTTTAATCCTTTTTACTTAGTAGATATATTCTTATTACTACTTTTTATTTTTATTATCCTTCTATAAGTAGGACCCTTATTATATCTTTTAGAAGTATATTAACAATTCCGCCTTCTTTCTATAAGTTGGGGAAGGATATTACAATTTTCTTTAAAGTTTTAGCGAAGATAGGGTTAATTATATAAATATAAACGCCCTTTTCGGTAATAATTTTTAGCGCGTTTTCTATACGTATACTGAAGGTTGAATATTTTTCGGGAATATTTAGAAGTTTTAGTACGTTAATTAGGTCTTATTATTATTTAGGTTCTAATTTACTTAAAAGAAGGATTTTATTATTTAGTAGTAGAGGGATATTTTTAGTGATTTGTTTTACGGCTTCTACGGGGGTAGCGCTTGGATTGTTTTCGAGGATAATTAAGGTTTGTTCGACTACTGATGCGGTATTAAAATTAGCTTATAATACTATGAAAAATCTATTGTCTTTGTATTCGCCGATTGAACCGATATGAAAATTCTTTAGGATATTAATAGTAATTTAAAAATTATTTTTAATAGGAATAAAATAGGGAAATTTAGTATTAATAATCGTATAGGGAATTATTGCGTATTATAATATAAAAGTAAAAAAGTAGTCCTTTGGGAAGGGTTTGTAATAGATTGGGACTATAGTTTATTCTCCTAGTAATAGCGAAATCTTTTTACTAATAGTTACCTTTCTATTGTATTTATTCGAACGCTTAACTATTGAGAACTTTACGGCAAAATTATCCTTTGGGAAGCGGACTAATTCGGTTTTATAATTGATATTGGTCTACTTTAAATAAAGGAACGAATTAGCGAATAAAATATTAGGGGCTAAATTATTTATTATTTATATATTTACTTTAATTTTTAGTAGGGTATTTTTACCGTTTTAATTGAAATTAGGGAAATATATAGTAAATATTACCTATTCTTTAAATTTAATTGACTTATTACCTACGCCCCGGACTACTATTGAATAGTTTATTAATATAGAGTATTTAAAATTAAATAGAACTTTATAATTAATAATACTTCGTTCCGTACTTAAATTAAAGTAAATTTCGAAATCCTCGCTATTTAGTAATAATTTTACTTTAATATATAAATAAGTATAATTAGATAGGGGATTATCGGTTAAATTCTTACTTAGGTAGGCCTTAGCTTCTTTAATTTTATAATCTACGGAATTGCTAGTATAATATATAACGTTTGGTTCTCTATTTTTCTCCTTATATATATCCGTTAAAATGTATTTATATTTTTTAATATACTTAAAGATTGCGTTACGTAACGGGCAAACGAAATAATAATAGTCGTAAGTTCTTTTAATAATAGGGATCCTAGAGAGTAGTTGTATAGTTTTGCGTTCTATTACTTTAGGGGGTGAATATTATTTTATATAACGCTTTTTTAATAAAATAAAATTAAATTCCTTAAAGTATTTATAATAAATTAATTCTCTATTATATATATAATAAATATCGGTAATATTACTATTTAAATTAAAATCCTCTACGAATATAATATTATTTTATTCGGAGGCTTCGTCCGGGCTTTCCTCCTTATTTTCGGTATTTTTAATATAATAAATTTAATTACCCGTTCTACTGTTTTTGCCTCCTCTAGTTTTATTATTGTAATAGTAATTTTAGTAATTATTATATCGGTCGGGGCGTTATTTATTATAGCGGTTAGGGCGTCGGTTATTACGGTAATTAGTACGTTAGTTATTACGTTAGTCGTTACAATAGTTAGTGCGGCGGTTATTATATTATAAATTGCAATTAGTATTTTTAAAGTTATAGTTTCGGCGGGGGTTATTATAAATTAAATTATTAATAGTATAATTAATAGAGTTTATAGCGGTATAAATAAATTTAGGTTAAATATAGGGGTATTTATTTTTAATTATAAATACGAATAATTCTCTAATATCGTCGATCTCTGCTATATAGTCGGTTAAGAAGCCTACTTTATAGGGAGGTCGTAGGAGTATTTTAACGTATATATCTATATTAATTCAAATATATATTGCGATACTATACTAATTGTCCTTTATCTTTAAAAGTATACCTATAGTACGAACTAGTCGTAGTTTCTTTATAATATATATTAAGATTATATTCTTATTCGCTATAACGTCCCTTAAAGTAATAGTTCCTTAATTGAATTTACGTATAGCGGTAGCGGAGTTTAGCTTAAAGTGGGCGACTATACTATTATATATACTATTAAATCCTCTACTCTATATTATACTATATTAGTTAGGCTTAAACTAATTATACTACTATAATAGTATTACTCCCTATAGGAATTGAGGAAATAGGCGGGCTAATTAGTTCTCTATTTCCGTTTTAAAAGTATTGAAGTCTTTTATTATAAATATAAGGTAATTTATAAATATAGTTGTATTGGTATAAATAACGTCCTTACCGTTCTGAATTATACTAAGGTCGTCGGGGTTAGAGTAGTATAAATTAAAGTAGCCGACTTTTTCCTTTTTAATTTTAATATAATCCCGAGGGTAAGCTTTGTAGAATTTAGCGGCGGGTTTATTATCGGACGGAAATCCTCCTCCTCCTCTATTAAGTAGGAAGCTTCTTCCTCCTCTAAGAGGAAAGCCTCCTCTATTAGGTAGGAAGCTTCCTCTATTAGGCGAGAGACTTCCTCCGCCGGGCGGGAAGCTTCCTCTATTAAGTAGGAAGCCTCTTCTATTAGGCGGGGGTATTAAAGGAGGTATATTACTTAGGTTATTAGTATTAAAATTCTTATTATTAGGGTCCCTTATAGTAATTGCGGGTCCGGTAACTTTATTTGGATAGAATATAAATATAGTCTATAATACAGTAATTTAGGTATTAATATTTTTCTTTATTGCTTTTATATTTTTAGCTACTTATTTAGAATTTTTTTTAGATTCTTTAAGTATAACGTTAGTTATATAGATAAACGTAGTAGTTAATTTGTAAGTACTAGGGGTAGGGGCTAAAGACTAATAAAACTTTAATAAAATTAATATAAATCCTAACCCTTATAGTTAAATAAAAATATATTAGAAGGGTATAGTATAGGTAATAACTAAATTGGTAGGCGGAACTTTAAGGGTATCCTGCCTGTCTTCAATTGAGGGTTTAGGAAGTGTAATTTTATATGTACTTAAGTTATTAGTAAGGAGGGCGGGTTTAAAATTAGTACTACTAATTAAAGGACTTTTAGAAATTATATATTTGTACTAGTCTTTAGCTAATATCGGACTGGGGGGTAATTTAATAAATTGAAATAAAGGATTACTAGAAGAGGGCCCTCTAGCGGTAGGGGTATAATATTAGGTAATTACCTACTTTAAAGCTTTTTAAGCTAATTTCGCCTTTAGGGGGCGTAGTTCCTTATTTGTAATAGATTCTAGGTATATATTGGGGAGAGGGGGATAAGGGGTAGTACTTCTACTAAGTATTTTAATAATTAATAATAATTAATTCTTAATATATTTATTTAATTCGTTAGACTATTTAATTACTATTCTAAATATAGTAAAGTTTAACTATATTAAAGTAACTTTTCTATTAATTATATTAAAGTTAGTACTAATTTGGATTATTTTACTACTTATTATTATAATTTTTCTATTAATAGTATTAATTTTTATTTAAATATTATTATTCGCTAATCGAATAGTCTTAAAATAGTTATTTATAAAATTAATTAATCCTTTAATATTATAATTAACTGCAATTACTTAATTTAATAAAGCGGTAAAGTTATACCTTTATTAATCGTCGATGAAGGTTATTTTATTAATAAGGAACTATATAATTCTAATGTCTATTCTAAAGCGCTTTAGAGTATTAGGATGTTCTAAACTAAATATAGATTCCTCTATTTCGTATTCTAATTCGTTGGCTACTTCTATATTTTCCTTAGTATAATTGTATAGATTATTGTAGCCTATAATTATTAAATTACAATTATAATATAAGGAAGGGCGGTCTTTAGTAGGGCGGTACTTAATATAGAACGTACTATTATTATTAAAATTTACCTCGGGAGGCGTATTAAGCTTATTTCCTTTAAATATACTCTTTATAAAGTTTATAATATTCTTAATTTTGGAAGGAGAAGTAGGTTCTTTTTTAGGAGCTTCTTTAACCGTCGGTTTAATAGGATTATTAAGGGTTATAAGGATAAAGGCCGGTCTTGTCGGTAATTTATTAATTATTATTAATAGATTATTCGGTATAGTAAAGATTATTTTAATTAGAAATACCGTAGGGATTATTTTATTAGGCGATATAGCGGGGAGTAATTATAGTTTCGGGGGTAGAAATAGGGGCTTAAGTAGTAAAAAAAGTAATAGAGGTAGTAATAAATTTAATAGTTATTAGAATAGTTTAAAGGAGTCTTGCTTAGGGCTAATTAAATTTAATTACTTTGAATTAATTATATTTAATTATTTAAAATCGGTCGTATTTAATTATTTAGCTTTATTAGACTAAGCTACTAAATTAGGAAGTAATTAGATTGGTTTAGTAAAAGGTAATCTTCTATAGGTAGAAGGGTAATTTGTTTGTTTAATAATAGTATTATTATAGTTAATTAGGCTATTAAAATTATTAGTAAAGTGATTTTCTTATTAAAATAAATTATTATATATTGATATACTGTTAGGCGGGTTATTGGGTAGGTTATAATCGGTTATAGTATTTGAAATTAATTTCTTAGTTTATAATATACTAAATTATAATTACTAATAATAGTATTGAGAGTGAAGATTTATATTTAGAAAGGAGTATAGATAGGAAGTAGGAGTAAAAATACGTTTAAGAATCGAGTAACTAGTAAACGGGGTTACCCTTCGTATTGAGGCCCGTAGGTATTTGGATTGGGGTAGTACGATATTAAATACTCTAATCGATGTGAACCGACGTGTGAGTGAGTTAGTGTAGTATAGTAGGGAAGTGCGGGGGGAAGGTATAAAGGAAGGATAAAAGGGATTTAGAAATATAAAGGTGAGGATTATTATTATTTGCGATTGTAGGGTCGGTGTCGAGCGATATAGGGTTTTTGCGATTAGGGGCTTAAAGAGCTGGGGAATTAATTAGTTTACTTAGTTAAAGGCTCTGATCGGATAGGTCTAGTCTAGTTAATCAATTTTTAATTATAGCTACTATTTAATATAAGTAACCGGAGTATTCTATAAATAATAGTATAATAATATTTGAAAGCGTTGTAAAAGATAATGTAGAAGGAAGAAGTGGGAGTTAGAAGCTTGCGCTAAAAGCGCGCCTCTTATATAAGGCTCCCTTATCTTATTAAGATATTTACCCTAACCTGCCAATTGGGTTAATACGCCCAATAAGCGCCTTCCCCCGTCGGCAGCCTTTATATACGACCATGTGGTTGGGCTAGTCACGTGACTGGCCACCATATGGATCTATCTAATCTATATACATAATAATTCACGTCCGGTATCAATATATTAGAAAAGTTGGAAGTTAATTAATTCTAAATACTATTATACTAATAAATAACTATCTACTACCCAATTTACTCAAATTAACCTTCTCCTCCATATCCTTCTATCTTTCTTTATTTACATAGTAATCTTATTAATTTTATCGATTTTCCTAGTTCGGTTAATTTTCTAATTTTAAATATAGTACACAACAATAAGGATAAAAAGTATAAGGATTTTCAAATACAAATACAATGTACTACCTCTAGTATTATTATTATTTTATATATTTTTATATTATATAATTTAATACCGTTAAGTAAAGTCCGACTAATTTACTACTAAATAATTACCTTATTTCCTATATTAGCAGTAGAATCCTACCTCCGGATGCTAAATAACCTTTTCTTTAACGAATTTTATATATATAAGGAGACTTTCGATACCCTTCATTTCTAGCTTTATATTTATAGCAGCTTGCGGGACGGGCGGTATTTTAGTAGTAAATATAGGTTTATTATAGGTATTAGTCTACTAGCCTAGGGTGAGTCGATAAGGACGTTGGCTATTAAATTTTATTATAATTTTAATACTATTTATAAATTAGTATAGATTTAATACTACTATTAATATTACTATATTAATTAATTTATTATATTATATAGGGCTTTATACTACGTTTTAGAATACCTCTTTAAGTTAACGAATGCTTTTATTAAGTAGCCTAATCCTATAATTCAATTTTAGATCCGGAGGGATAGTAAATAGTATCCTTACTTCCAAAATTGCTTCGGAGTAATAAATAGGAAGTTCTTTACTATACGTATAGAGTTTAATTAGGTACTAATATAGATTACCCGCAAAGGTTTTACTATTTAGAACGTTTTAAGCGCTATCGATATAAATAAGCGTTTTACTTATTTACACGTAGGTTGGGAAGGTTCTACCTACGATTTTCGTATCTTTAATAATACTATTAATTATAATTAAAACTACTTTAAAACCGGAAACGCCGATTTCTAATCGAAGAGTACTCTAAAACGAAAACTAATAACAGCAATCAACTTAGGAGGGTCGTTTACATCCCTTACAATATCCTACAACGAGCGTAGTAACGGTATTATATCGTCGTTACCGATAACTATCAACGGCGGTGCCTATAGACTCGAAAATAGCATCTATAACCTACTCACGGAAATTTCAGTATACAACAATCCTAAAGCCGCATTCATTACAAAGACCTTAGATAAAACGGAGGAAGACAATAAAACATTAAAGAAATTTATCACTAAAGCAAATAAATTTATAAATTACAATACTATCTCGACCGAGGACCGTCGTTGGGTTTGAGAATTATTTTTCGAATTCGCGAAAGTACGCATTAAAAAAAATAGGTCTATACGACCCGAGGTTAATAAGGTTGGAACTAACTAATTTATTATTAAGAAGGATTTCGACGACTTAAAGAAGAATATTTTAAAGGAGATTAAAAAAGGCGCTTAAGAGGTACTAAAGTATTAGGCCGATATTATAGCGAAAATTAGCCTAAGTAAAATCGGTACTACCCTCTAACAATTACCTACTATTATTAAGAAGTTTATCCCCTCTAACTTCGAATAATAATTTACTATTAAGGGAGCAATAATTACCGCCGAATTCGTAAACTATTCGAATAAAAATACGAAGACGACTTTAATTACGTACCTAAGTAAGAAGAATACTAATTTAATAATCCGAACAACTATTAGAATACTAATAACCAGAAATTATATAATTATATTTAACAAATCTATATATAATTAATACTAGTATAATTAAATATAAGTTAAAGAAGTTTTCGGCCCCAATATTTTTATTACTATAAGTATTGTAGGCGTACTAGTCCGGAGTATACCTTAGAATAGTATTAATAATTATACTATAATAGAAATTATATCGAATATAGCGAAGGAGAAAAATCCGGAAATATTTATTATTAAAGTTCAGTTATAGAAAAGAAGGGACGGAAAGAATAGAAGCCTATTTTTAATAGAGGTTACTATTACATTAGCAGCATACTTCCTTTAAAATAACCTTTTCTTTTAGGACAGCAGCGTATACCTATACGAACCGTTCTAAACTTCGAATAACGTTTAATAATATTTTAAATATTAAAGAATCGGATATATAGCGAAATTCTACTATTAAAAAGATATTTACACCTATTATAACGAAGTTAAATATAAAGGAGATTATTTTAACGAAGTAAATTATCCGTTTAATAATAATAAGTTACTCGTTTATTATAAACTATATAGGAAGAAGGGTTATTACATATATAATTATAAAAAATACCCTATTTTCCGGAAGGTAATTATAAAGGTATTTATCGCGTACATTAAAAGGCTACAGACGTTCGCCCCTCGTAAGAACTTAGCCAGAAAGGTATTAGAACTAACAATAGAGATTATAAACGAAGGTATCCTTTTGGACGTTCCCTTTAATTCTTATATTATTATTACTTTAGAAAAATATATTAGAGGAATTACAAAGAGGGGACGGCCGAAGAAGATCGTCGGCCCATTCTTCCGACCAAAGCTATTAAACCTTTAAAGTTTAATAAATATTTATATACGCTCTTAGAATATAAAAGGGAGTTGGTTATATAGTAGTAATAATATTTATACAATTATAACCCCCTCTAAAGAAGTAATACCCTTATTCTCCGTAGAAGGACTAGAAGGAACCCTATTCTAAGGTAATTAATAATTTAATTAAAAATATTCTATTAGAATATAGGGAAATTATACGAAAGAAGGAAGCTTCTATTCGAATAAGAAGAAACTTATAATATTATAGTAATCTAGGAGCCGGGTAGAAATTTAAATAGGGATATTTATTATTTTAGAGGCAGAAGGTATTTCGGGGTCGATTGTATAGAGAAGGGAAAGGTAGTAATATATATAAATAAGAAATAGAATTTAAAGGACCTAAATTTCTAGGCCGGAAAGGACTAGGTTATAATAATATTTAAGAGCCTAAAGGAATTAACAACCGTTTTTTCTATTTATTTTCCTATCTTTATATAAGGAATACCGGAATATTAGTAGGGATCGCCACTCCTTAAATTTTTCAAAGTTGGGCCCCTAATAGGAAATTTAATTATAATTAGGGATTATAATTTCTATTACCCCAATTAGGATTTAAAGAATAGGATTAATCCAAGGGCCGCTCGCTTCCTTATATAAGTATAACGTTAGAGATTTAATCTATTTACCCCTTATAGTAAACCAATAAAGCTCGGGAATACAATACAAAGAGAGAGGGATAGAATAATCGATTATATATAACTATTACTTAGAATTAAAGCTGAATATTAGGGAGTATAGAAGTACAAATAGATTAATTCGGATTATTACCCTTAAGAAATCTAAGTCTAAGTAGGAAAAAAGAATAAAAAAGCGGAAGAAGAAGGAAGATATAGTTAGAATTTTATAAATATAATAAAAGTAAGGGAAGTATTAGAAAAATAAATATCGGTCCTAAAAAGGATTAATATAATAAAGGATTTTAAATTCGCCTTTTATAAATTCAATAGAGAATTTACAAATATTATAGAAGAATTTATCCTATATTAGAAGAAAGGTTGAGGGAGGAGAATAAATTAATAAATATTAAAATATAAAATAGTAATAAAAGAAGCGCGAAGGATATATTAAAAGTAATTTAAATACTAAATAGTATTAAATTAAAAAGATTTTATTAAAATTATAATAAAAAAGAAGAGGATAATTATAAAAACTTAGTAGGTTATATAGTACAATAGCGTTACTGAGGCTTTAAAGAACCCAAATCAATTTTAACCCTTAGAATAATAGGCCTATACCCGAAATTATAAATTAATAAACCCGCTTAAATTACTAATCCTTTAAATTTATAAAAGGGTAATAAAAATTAAAAACTATAATAGTAAGGCCGAAATCCTTACCGAACGCTTCTTCCCGAAGGTAAAAGTCCTAATAAATTACTTACTAAATTAAATTAAATTACTAAATAATATTAAACCGATAATTATTAGCAAATTAATCAATAAGAAGGATATTTAGGATATATTTTCCTAAATAGCGTTTAATAGGGCCCTCGGGATCGACTAGTATTTAAATAAGTTTTTAAAAATATATAGGCAACCGTTCCAATAAATTATAGTATATTTAATATCTATTAGCCTCCGATTCGGATATTTCCTATAGCAGTTCAAGGATACGAAAATAATTGTCCTTAAGAAACTTAGGAAGAGCGCCGCCTAATAAAAACTAGTAGGTATATAGAGGTTAATATTGCTATTTAATAATATAAGAAAAATTTTCAAAATATTCATAGTTAAAAGATTTATATAAATAACCGAAGAATTTAACCTCCTACTAGAGGGTTAAATAAATAATCGGGTAAACTATTTAATAGAATTTATAATCCGGGTAATTACTAATATAATATATATAATTTAAAAATTCGGGGCCGTAACGTCCCTTATACTCTTAAATTTAAAGGGAGTATTCAATTGAATTAATTATAAGTAATTTCTATATACCCTATAGGAAATATAATTCCTAACGTAGATTATTCGGTAGATAGTAAATTTTATCGCCGGAAGGAGAAATTCTCTCTTCTTCAATAATAAAACCTCCCGCCCCTATACAATTACCGTTAGAATATTATAAAATTCCCCCCTCTCCCCTATTTTATTTATTCTCTTTATTACCCTACTATATTAAAAATTAATAATAATCCCGAATATAATTATAATCAACTTCGCTAATAATACTAATATTATAGTAATAACCTATATTACCGAAGAAAATTACCGGATACTATAAATAATATAAGAAGTATATTTAAAATAGGTAAGGGCAAGAGGTATAGAATTCGAAGTAATTAAAACAGAATTAATATATTTTATACGGATAAGGGTACTAAGGATAGAAACTTTCTAATTCGAGGAAGTAATACTTTAATTAATAGAATTAATATAATTCTTAGGAGTTTAACTAAATTATAAATTTAATTATAGAATTTATATAAAAGCAGTAAAAAAGAAAATAATAATATAGACAAATATATTTACGAGATTAGTAGTAAAGATATAGGGTTATTCCTTTACTTAAATAAGGGAAATATATATTAAATATATCTATAATATTATTATATATAAAGCTTTAATATTTTACTAATTAATTAAAATCTATAGAAAATTTTAGGGGATAGTAATTAGGTTAGCGAAATATTAAATTAAGTATTTAAGAATTATTACTAGGGCGTATAAAGCTATACTAATATAAAACCTAAAAACGGAAACTTTTTATCCACTATTCGATTTCTACCTTAATAAAAGGGTTTAAGCCTTTAAAGAAAGGCTCGCCCGGACGGACTAAGCCCGGTTCGTCCGGGGGACTATAATTTAAATCTCTAATTATATTTAAATATAACGAATTAGAAGTCGGCTACCCGCCAATAAATTAAAGAGCGGTATAACTAAGGTTTAGTAGACCGAAATATAGGTATTAACAGAGAAACTATTAGTAATAGTAATTAACCCCCCTTCGGAGTTAGGGACCTAATTATTACTATTATTATAAGCCCTAAAATTAATAACTATTAATAGAAAGGAATAGTTAAAGGATATAACGAATTAAAAATAGGTATTATACTATAATTATTATTTAACGGTAGTAGTAGCGAAATTAGGGCGATAGTACAAATTTACTATTACTAACCTTACTCCTAAATTTAATAGAGAGGCTATTTAATAATATATAATCGGTATAAAGAAGAAGAAAGGAAAACGCTAATAATTAAAAGAAAATAAAGAAGAGCCGTACCTACTAACTAAAACAAAAAGTTCTTTCTTTATTTAGGCTAGAACGGAAGTTATTAGCCTCCGGGCTTTCCTCTACCGGAGGAAAATACTAGGTATCCTAATTCCTATTTGCGCCTACAGGTTCGAAAAAGAAACATTCGCCTATATTATTCTAAATTACTTTAATACAAATACTATTTTCTAATCGAATTTAGAAATTTAGTTATTAACGAAGGAAGAATTTTAAAAATATTTGGATAATAGAATTAAAATTAAAAGGATTCTATTATAAGTATTAAAGTTAGGGAGGTTAAGAGAGTACTATCTAGTAATTGAATTAGAGGAGGAATAATATAAGGAAATTATAAAATACTCTTAGGAGGAAAATAGAATATTAATAATATTAGAATAATAGGACGGGAATAAGGAGGAGATATTTATACTAATTACAGGAATTATTTAAATTATAGCTATAATAAGAACCGAAAAGTATTATTTAACGAGTATTTAATTATATTTAAGAAATTATTCGAATAGTTCTATTATACGAGCCTAGTTTATAGTAATTTTATAGCGCTATTAAACCTAATTATTATTTATAAGGGCGCAACCGGAAGTATCGATAATTATAGGGCTGCCGGGAGTAGAATTACTACTACTATTAGAATTGGAAATTATACGAGTAGGAGTAGTATAATTACTACTACCGGATATAATATGTATAGGAGTAATAGTACTATTATTAGAACTAAATATAATCTAAATTAAATTTATAATACTACTACCGGGTAGGGAAAGAATACAATTATAACGAACGTCCTTTATAATTAGTTCGTAATAACCCTTCTACTACTACTTAATAATATTATAATTTAAGGTACAAAGAAAACACTTATAGTCGGTAGGAAGGCCGTCCTACTCTAAATAAGTATATATACAATTAGTAAAATTATTAATAATACAAATAAAAATATTTAAATTAAAATTGAATTTATTTTAGCTACTTACTACTATAGTAACGGTTGCTACTTAAATAGTATTATAAGTATTATAGAGATTAGTAGGAATATTTAATATATATTTACTAAAAGTATAATTATAGGTAGTATTCTAAATACTATTAATTAAGAGCGGAATTAAATAATAGAAAGGAAATATAGAAGATAAATAACCTATTAATAAACGAAATAAGGTAAACCTTATTAGTAACGACCTTTTAGAAAGTACCGGGGGAGTTAAGCTTATTATTATTAGAGCGCGGGATAGAGGCGAGATTTAAAATATAGTAAAGGTAAGGGATTTTATAAACGATGCTAATTAAATTAGTATAAAAATTAAAGAAAAAGAAAAGGAAACTATACTAATTTTAAGGGGGATAATTACTAATAAAATTGCAAAGAGTACGAACGAAGAATATAGGCTCTAAAGGTATAACCGAAGGGACTACGAAGAACGTAAGGCCTAAGGATACAATAGGGGAAGAACCCTCCGTATTAGAGGTTAAATCGATAGGGTTAGGACAATAGCGGCCGGAGGAAGCTATTTTAATAAAAATTACAATAGGGAAGAAGGAAGAGAAGGATTAAAAGGGGCGCCGTAAGGGGGATTATATAAATAAGGGAAAGGGTCCTTATACTAATATAAATAGGGGTAGAACTACGGGGTAAAAGAGTAAATAATAGGGCGGAGGTATTTATAAACGGAGGAAGGAAGCGAAAAAATAGGGAGGGAAACAAAAAGATAAAATAAGGAAATAGGGAGAAGGCGGAGGAAAGAACGGTAGGGAGTAAAATAAAAAGGTAACAAAGGAAGTAGCGTACCAAATTTAGTCCTATTCCTATTATTCCTATTATTCTAGTATTAGAACAATATAGCGGTAGAAAAAACGAGATTATGTTCGCTATAGCGGTAGGTAAGAACCGTTATAGCTATAAGTAAAGTAGAAGCGGTATAGTAAACTACGGCCGAAATAGAGCTAGAGGTTTTTATCCGGAAGCGTTTAACGCCTTACGGTTTTCCCCTCCAGAGAACTAGAGAAGGACCCTATACTAATAGGGCACTATAGTTTATAGTCTAGGAATAAGAATATTATTATTATTAATTATAATTTTCAAATCCCTAACGATTAATATTATTTAGGGGATATAAGTTATTTAAAAATAAAGAGGTTATTAGTCCTATATTATAATATTTAATACTATATATTAGAATAGGGCCACGGAATTTTCTAGAATAAGGAGGAATTATTTAATAAACGCTACAATTTACTTCGAATTACCGCCGAAATCGTATAGGGTATTTTAATTAGGAAGTTCCATATCTATTAAATAAATTAAGAATATAATATTTTAAGTTAGAGGGATATTATTTTAGCTACTATTAGCCTATATAACTTTATATTCTAGTATAAGGATATATAGGCCGAATTTAAGAAAGTTCGGAAAATAGTTCGGAGGTTAATTATTATTACTACTCTAAATAAAGAGGAAAGTTAGCTAAATAATTTTAATACGGATAATTTAATTGTAGGAGAGGCTAACGAAATATATTAATTTCGTAATAAGATTGTAAGGTATATATAAGTAAATTAGGTAATAAAGTAGTAACTGGGGTAGGACTAAATTAATACGGTTTACTTCTATTTCCTTCCTTCTTTCTTTTTTCTTTTTATAACTAAGTAGAAAATGTACTATCTACCTGCCTCTACTTATAATATATCCTATTTACCCGTAAGTAGTAGGTTAAAGGATATAGTACTAATTTACCCTTCCGTTAGGTTAAAGTTTTATTCTAGACTAATAATTATATTAATTATAGGGAGAAGAAAAGAAAAAGGGAAAAAAGGATAGAAAGGGAATCCCTAAGTTTGTAGTATATAATACTATACTTATTTGCCCGCTTCAATTCGGATTATTACCTATTTGTCCGCAGGTAGTAGAATTAATATAGTATTAGTACCTTCTAATAGTTTAGGATTTATATACAATTTATAGTTTAGAAGTATAATTTAGGGGGTAGAGGAGGGGGGTAGAGGAGGGGGGAAGCAATTAGGAGGGTAGAAATAAATAATTAATAATAAACTTACTTTAATAATATAAAACTACGTTCCTTTAAATTACTATACTAAGCGTACGGCCCAATAGCCAGCTCGGTCTTCTACTTAGTAATTAAACGTTTATACGGGGTGACCTTCTTAGCCAGTACTTTATTAGGATTCCTTCTTTACTATTATTTCGTCCGTCGAAATCCGTTACTTATAGTAGTATTTATACTCTTTAAATCGATAGTTGGTTTTTTAACGATAATAATCTATATAATTAAAGAGATAATGAAGTTTGAAAGGTTTATTAAGAATTTACAATATTTATAGTCCGATTATTAATAGTAATATTTATTGTATATTTATTTTTTAGCGATAATAATTTGTATAATTAAAGAGATAATAAAGCTTAAGAGGTTTATTAGGAATTTATAGTACCTATAGTCCGAATTTCGGTAATAATATTTATTATATACTTTTAGAAAATAGATATTAATTGGTTTATTAATTTAATTCTTAGGTTATTAAACTAATTTAGGTATTATTAGCGGTATTAGTTTAATTCTTAGGTTCGGTTAGTTATTATAGTTTAAATATTATTAATAATATTAGTTTAGTTCTTAGGTTTTTAGGCTCGATTGGTTATTGTAGCTTAGGTATTATTAGCGGTATTAATTTAGTTCTTAAGTTCGGTTAGTTATTGTAATTTAAGTATTATTAGCGGTATTAATTTAGTTCTTAGGCTATTAGGTTAGTTTAGGTATTGTAGCTTAAATATTATTAGTAGTATTAATTTAATTCTTAAGTTTAGTTAGTTATTATAATTTAGGGTTATTAATAGTATTATTTTACTTATTAGCTTTTTATTATTTTTTAGTAACTTTTAGCTTTTATACGGAGGTTGTCTATAAAGTCTTAGTAGTATTAAGCGATAGAGCCGTCTATAAAGTCCTAATAGTATTAAGTAATAGAGTATAATCCTTCGGGGGAATAGGGCAAGAATTAGATTTAGAAGATTAAATTAGAGGTTATTATTCTTCCTATTGTTGTTAGTAGTGAATTTAAGTAGTAAAATAGGTAGATAAAATGGAGGGAATAGAACGAAAATAGAATAAAAAAAAATAGAAAAAAAAAGGAGAATAGGACGAAAAATAAAGGAAAATAAATAGAAATATAGATGGGAGTAGGAGGTGGGAATAGGAAATAAAATATTATTGGGGAATAGGGATAGGAATAGGGAATGGGAATATAGGTAGGAATAAGGAATAGGAATAGGGAATAGGGAAGGGAATAGGGAAGGGGGATAATAATAGGGATAATAATAGTAGTAGTAATAATAATACTAAATTCGCCTTAATTAGTAACTAAATTATTAACGGATAACTAACCCCTAATATTTAAATTTTAAATCACTTTATAGCTTTCTAGTACTATTTTATCAGTTTTAGTAGGGCTTGAGCTATTAGCCTTCTTTTATACTAAAAAGAATTAATTTAATTTTATTATAGTATGTAAAGGAATTAATCTAATCCTACTATAATATATAAAAGGAATTAATTTAATCTTATTATAGTACGTAGCCTACAATTCTACTTAGTAGAATCTAATAAATATTTAGTTAGCCTTCTTTTTAGCCGGTATTTCGTTAAGTTTTTAACTCCGAATTATATTTAACTCTACCGCTATTAGTAATAAGTAGGCAAAGGGATATTTTACGTAATTAGTAAAGTATAAAGGACGGAACGAAGTGAATATTATAGTAGAAGAGGTACGGTCGGTTCTCTATACTATTAATTATTAGCATATTATTAATAAAAGTAATACCTGTTAGTAGCGCGGTTTTCGGCCTAAATATCGTTTTACAAATTGTTAAATTAATATTAGCGGAGCACTAATTATACTATTAGCCGGTTCGTCAATAGGAGGAGTAATAGTAATTACTATTAACGCAACCTTCTACTTAGCCGTTATACGCGGTTTGTATATAAAAGTAGGCTTCTTATTAATTTTTAAATTAGTATTAAATATATTTAAATCGGTATTAGATATAGTTGGGGATGGGGTTATTGTAGTTTGGGGTCCATTATATACGGCTTACGCGTAGAAGCAAGCTTCTTATTAATCTTTAAATCGGTATTAAATATAGTTAGAAATAGGGTTATTATAGTTTGGGGTAGAATTATTATAATTGGAGTAGGATTAGTTATAGTTTATAGTAGCGTTATTCGTATTTGGGGTAGTATTAATTATAATTTATAGTAGCAATATTATTACTATTTTGGGTATTCTACTATTATTTTAGGTATTCTTACTATTATTTAGTTGGTATTGGTAGTACTAAGGGGTATAAGGGTAGTTGAAAATTAGTTCTTAAATGGAAGTTGGAAAGTGAAATTGGATATTATTAGCTTTGTAATTATTATTTTTAAGGAGTCTAGAATTAGATTTTCTATTTAAATAAAATAAGAAAGTCATCCGAAATTGGTAGGAAGTTTATTAGATTATTAAAAGAAATTAATAAAATTATAGGAAAAAGTTCGCTGGAAGTTAGACAGAAGGCCTATTATTTTTTAGGAATAGGTTAGTAAGTAAATAGGATTAAGAAGAATAATAGAGATAGGAATTAGAAAGGGAATTGGAAAGGGAAAGGGAATTAGAAAGGGAAAGGGAATAGGAATAGGAATAGGGAAAGGGAATAGGAATGGGGATAATAATAATAATAATAATAATAATAATAATAATAATAACTATAAGGGTAAGAATAATACTCGCCAATATACCCGAACGTAAAGAAAAGTTGAGGTAACTTCGCCGGCCCTCCGCCTAAATTAGCGGCTCTACCGACGTAAATATAATTTATTACTGTAAAATAGTAGCGGTTCGTTAATTAGAGTTTGGTTTATTATTATTATAAAAGGAGAGGCTAGGTTGTAGGGTTAGTAGATAAAATAAATAAATAGAAGGATAAATAATTCACGTACCCTTTTAGTCTAAAACGGCGTTGATAAAGGTAAATTCGCCCAACTCAAGCTAGTAGAAGGCGCAATAACAAGCTAAGTGGATAAAATGAATAAATAGAAGGATAAGTAATTTACGTACCCTTTTAGTCTAAAACGGCGTTAATAAAGGTAAATTCGCCTAATTTAAGCTAGTAGAAGGCGTAATAGTAAGCTAAAATGTAACTGAAGCTAGAGAGGGGTAATTAGAATTCTCTAGTCTATTACGCTTTAATAATAAAATAGATTTACTTCGGTGGTTTAGTAGTTGAAGAGGGCGGGGCCGACGGTTTTAATCTATTTAGTAATTTTTAAAATAAGGTTTCGGCTTTGAATCGCTAGAAATAGACTAACTTTGAATTATTCTCTATAAAATAAGGTTTTCCCTATAAAATAAGGTTTTCTCTATAAAATAAAGTTGGTTGAGGGTAAAAAAGTAAAATACGGATAAATAAATTAGAAGAATTATTAAGAGGAGGAGAGGTTATAAAGGTAGTAAATAGGATTTTAGAAGGTTAATATATATACTAGACTATTAAATCAATATACTACCCCTATAAGGGAAGGGTACGTTATATACTATATTTAAACGGATAAAGTTACTATTTTAGCGAAGCGTATAAATATCTTTATTATTATAAAACTACTATAATTTTTTTTTTATACTAGTTTTAGTAGCCTTCCTATATTTACCTATATATTAATTTATACATCCGATTTTAATATTTATTTAGCTAATGGATAAGGTTCGATAAGGTAGAATAAGTTAGTAAGTGGCTAGTACGCGTACGGTTGGCTAGGCTCTAAATTTGAATATAGAAGCTAAAATCTAAAATCGATTTGATTTTTATCGATTTTAATTTAATCATTTTCAGAATTTCTCCTTTACGGCCACCTTCCTATACCCCAATTTTAGTATAGTAACCTCAATACTACTATATTAATTACAATTCTATTAACTACTAATCGGTAAAAATACTTTTATATTTCTCTATAGGATACTTAATAATAATTAATAATAAACGTAAAATATATTTAATAGTAAGTAGTACTAGTCCTATCCTTTAACGAGCTAATTATATATTTCTACCCTAATTAGTACGTTGTATATTATATTTATTTAATTTAATTATAAAAATAGTAATAATAATATAATTATAATACTAATACTAATACCGTCGCTAATCCCTCTTTAATATATCTATTAAAGTCTTATATTATTAATAAAATTAAATTCTTAATTCGACTAGCTATAATTATAATAATTATTAATACTTAGAGATAATTACAAAATTAAGATAGTAAGCGTAGGCTTATATTCTTAATTACTATACTCTACAACCTACTTTAAGGATAGGTTTTTAGAGCTATTAGAATCTCCCTCCCTTAATTAAGAATTATACGACCCAATCGAGAAGCGAACTACTCCCAACCGGGAATAAACATATAAAAAAGGAGCTAATAATAATATAAACGTTATAACGAACCGGCGCGCCTATTAAAGATTATACTATAACCGAACTTTATTATCCTAAGAAAAAACCTCTATTAGGGCTATAGAGGCGTAGGGTTAAATAGAGGGCGGAGTAAGCTAAATACTACCTTTCGAAGTAAGTCGGTTAATAATATTAATTAGAAAGAAACCCCTCTAAGACTTACTTATTAAAGCGAATTATATAACTATAGCTTCTTACTTCTATAGGACGAATAATTCCCTCTTTACTAGAACGGACTAATTATAATAATTATTATCGAAAAGAGTAAGCGCCTTATATATCCAATAACCGGGATTACTATACCCCTTCTTAAATTTCTCTTATTCGAAAGTATTACGTTTAATACGGCTATCCGCTATAATTTAAAAGGTTAGAGCCTATAGTTCTAAACTCTTAGAGATACTAACTAAGGTATATAATACCTTTCTATAAGGAATCTCTTTAACTTTTGGCTTTTTAGTACAACTATTACTATTATTACTATCCTTATTATTATTATCCTTATTACTATCGCTAATATTAATACTTATACTAATTTCATTCTTACACTTAGTAGGATTAGTATTAGAGTTTACTAATTTATTAATAGTAGTAGGTATATTACCCCAAAATTATTCGTAGATTGCTATTTCTGCGAAAGGTTAGCCCTAGAATTAGCTATAGTTTTTATCTTTTTAAATAATTATAATTAGTATAGTCCAACGTTAATTTAATAATTAAATAATTATATATTAATTTTAATTAATATAATTTATATATTATTATTTAGAGTATATTATTACTTAATTGTATTAATATTAATGCTAACCCTAAATAAACGGCCTAAATATTAAAAAATATAATACTTTCTTTTAAATAAATTAGTAATAGACTTTACGCTTTCGTACGTTACCTTATAGTTAGGATACTTCACCTAAACTTTATTAATAACCCGGATATAAGTAGAAGTTTTAAAGGTACTATTATAGTAATACTCTAAACTATTAACTATAAATAATTTATAAAGGACTATTAACTTTAAATTATTAGGCTAGACGGCCTACGTACGCTTCTTCTTAGCGGGCTTCTCTTCGGCGGACTTCTCTTCGGCGGACTTCTCTTCGGCGGATTTCTCTTCGGCGGACTTCTTACCGGGCTTCTTACTAAGCTTCTCGCCGGGCTTCTTACTAGGCTTTTTTTTAACGGGCTTCTTACTAGGCTTCTTACTAGGCTTTATACCAGGCTTTTTACTAGGCTCCTCGGCGGGCTTCTCTTCGGCGGGCTTTTTAATAGGCTTCTTAATAGGCTTTTTAATAGGCTTTTTAATAAGCTTTTTAACGGGCTTCTTAACGGGCTTCTTCTTTAGGGGGGTAAAATTAGTCTTATTATTACTATTGTCCGCGCCTTCGTATTCTATAAATATTATACTAATATCCCCCTTTTACTTATTGTTATTTCCTAAGCCGTCGTTAAATTCTTTTATATAACTTCTATAATTATTATTTACCGTAAAATCCTACTTAATTAATAATTTATCCTCTTCGCTAAGCAATTTATTATTATAATCTTCGCTCTAATTTCTAACTTTAATATTATTGTCCTCCGTAGAAGTTTAGGCCTCGGCCTCGTTAGCCTCAGCCTTATCCTCGTCGGTTGCCCTAGCTTTATTAGCCTTATCGGTATTATCCGTATTATCGGCCTCGTTGGTATTATTATCCTTATCGGTATTATTATCCTTATCGGTTGCCCCAACCTCGTAGGTTTCGTCGGCCTCGATACTAGACTACGAATTTAATTCTCTATATACAATATTATTTTTATAATAATTAGATTTAGTACGCGCAATCTAAGAGCGAGATAGTTTAGTAGCAGTAATAATAGTAATAGTATTATTAATAATATTCTTCTAAGATTAGGTTTAAATCTAGCATTTAGGGGTAGCCTTCGTACGGATTAGTAACCCCCTCTAGGAGTTAAAACTACTCTTCTTTTAAGGGCCAGCAGTAATATTCGCTTTAGAGTTGGCTTTAGAAGAAGTAAAGGTATAAATAGAAGGAGGGGTTTTAGTAAGCTTAACTATATAGGCTATATCGTTAAGGGTCGTAATAGTACTTCTAGTATTAAAAGGGGAGGGAAATAGAAAAAGTAATAAAAAAAAAGAAAAAGAAATACTAGAATTTACAAACAACCTCGTCTTTTATATACAATAATTAATAGTATTAATTACTATAGTTTAATTAATGCAAATTTAATTATCTACCTAGTAATTAATAGAAATAGGGACTTCAATACTATACTAAATATATATAAATAGAACTAAGCCCCTTAATACTATGCCAAGCATTATAGTTTCGTTACTGCCATACTACTGTACTGCGCTCCCGCGTTCGGATATTAATAAACTAGTATTAACGAACGTAATATAGTAAGAGTATTTAAGAGGTCTTGGCGTGCCTTAACCTTATATTACTATACAGATTCTAAAGGTGCCCTCCTGTATAGTAATGCAATATCCCCCCTAACTTTTTACTGCGCTAACGAACACGCCCTACATATACTTTACAGTACAAATGACGGCGCTACGCGGTGATGCTCCCCGTCCAACTAATGCCAAGACTGCACATGCGAGGCATCCCCGTCCATCCGTTCATCATTTTGCCTCAACACTCCCTGGACACTCCTCCATATCTTCCTCATTATCTTGAGTTTCTAATTGCTATTAACGCGAATGAGAGATTAGCCACTCCTCTTGGGCGTGGAAGACCCGATGCCTCTTAATAACCAGCTCGCTTGATGCTGAAAAAGACGAGTGGATTTGCACACTTGTGCATACAACACTACTGCCGAGCGAGCATACAAGCAGGACGTTGGATCCGCAGGCTTCCCCAAACTAGCAAGCATGCAAGCCCATCCTTGTGGAACCAGCCCCTATTCATTGCCTCGACAACGTTTTGTCCACTGCGTGGTGACTTTGTAACAACACTCAAACATTGATACTTTAACAGTGGGAAGGCATAGAGGCTTATGCGGTATGATGACAACACACCCGTCAGAATCTTTGCTCAAGATAGCCCTAGTAGGTTATCTTGACCTGTGATCACACTGTGGTCAAGTAGAATTGGGCGACAATAGGTATTGATGTTGGGAGAGGTTCCAACTGAGACTTTCCTATCTCGTGTCAGTAAAAATGTGGACGATTGCTACGTTGTATTTCCGAGTCTCACCTTATTCAAGCAGCCTCTTCCATTTCTAGTTCTTCATCACCGACCTTCGCTGTTTCCATGGTGGCCTTGGCACGCCTGGGGCCTGGCTCAAAGCGAAGGCGGAGACGAATGTCGGTTACACGTGATGTCTTAGACGGCCCCGTTTGCTTAACCTTGACTATCACGAACGTGTCGTTGCCATTGCCCTCGATCGAAACCTCGCACTCGTACTTATCGCGCTTCTGGGCTGTGGGAAGGTCGTCAAACAACACATAGGATCGATGTAGATCGACCGGGGTTCTTTCTGCCTTGCTTTTGGGTTTAGGCTCTGGGCACGGTTGTTCGGAGTATGGATTGTCCCATGGCCTGACGTGGTAGATAGGGTCACAGAGAAGACGAAACTGGGTACCTTCGACTTGGGGCCCTGCTCTTGTATACTTGTTTTGTCGGTACTCTTTGGCCACAATGTCCTTCAAGTATCACGGAGGATGTTAGCCTTATGTGTGTGCTTCCGCAATATGATCACTGTCGGCCTCTGTTGGGCAATGACTTACATAATAAAGAACCAACGGAGCTTCATCCCCCCACTTTGGTGCACCCGGCCGCTTCCTTTGCAAGCCGATGCCGACCCCTTGAGTCATGAATTGTTCGGAAGTCAGAGCAATTTCGACTGCACGAGTTGCACCCCTGGTCAGTGATCCTTCTTCGGGTTCGTCGCAAACTGGCCAGATGACGGAACGCCCGAGCCCTGCTTGTCGAGCCAGATGGCTCAGATATGTTCGGAGGGAACAGCATAAACCCCCACACTCCGGGCTTCCGCCTGATATAACCACACTTCCCACAACATCTCGATCTTGAGTGAGTTCTTTGAGAAGCGCAAACTGCTGAGCTGCAACCTTGAATGGATGCCGGTAGGCACTCATTTTGAAATGATAGAATTCCTGGCCGGCAACCTCCAGCGATATAACTTCCCCTGTATCGGTGGTGAAAACTAACGGTCTTGACGAATGGAGGCCGAAGTATGTGCGATATCCGTCCAGCTCCCTTGTGATTCTTGTGATGTTAACACGTAAGCCGGCTCTTTCTCTTGTGGATAATACCCTTCCAATCGTTGACGACACCAGGTCATCCACGTATTCAAGAAGATAATGCATCAGTAGCTCTTGACCACCGCAAGCTCCTGTATTGCGATAACTTCTTAGTCAGACTCAGTAGCGAAGATACATGTGTCCAGACTTACCAAACGAGTCTCCGATGCGGAAAAATCGCTTGCTGGTGCCACCTCCTTCATCGCTCTCGTTGGGACCTACCCAGAACATGGAGCCATTCTAGAATAGAGACATCGAGTTACTAATTTGTATGAGGACTCCTAGCGTGTTGGACTTACCATCATATGACCTCCGAAGTCTAGGACCAGGACAACCTCCTCCTTGCCATCTGTACGAACAAGAGGACCAATCATCGCGTGAGCCCGTGCATCAGACTCCGTGATGAAGGTAACATGCTCTTGTACCGTCAAAGGATTATAGTCGAACGCTTCAGCAACCAGGCTGAGGTAGACCTTTTGGAATGAAGAGTTCCACAGTGCCGGCATAGTGATACAGATCTGATCTACCGTTTGATGTTCGGTAAAGGCTCGGCCCCAATCGTCTGCCAACACAGCGTCCTTTCTTGCGCGCATGTTTCTCAACATGGCTACAAGTGCGGATTTCATTCTTCCCCGTAATTCGGGTGAATCATAAATTGCGAGCTCCTGCGCCATCGGGTGTCGCGCGACGGTCTTGTCCAGCTCTTGCGCGAGTAGGTAAAACCCGTACTTAAGAGGTACGGGCTCGAACTCTCGCCAACTGACATCAGCGTCATACGCTGGGGCATCATCGTCAAGAGGGTAGCCGTGAGCCAGGAAGTCGAAGCGATGCCACGCTGTGCCGCCGACGCTTGATGGTACAGCGGGACCAATAGAGCGTACCAAGGTCTCGTATATAGGGTCATCCGGGCACGTAGAAGGGCAGACTACGGTAATCCGGCTCCCGAAACATCCTAAATCAATACCGATGAGTTGTTTCCTGTGTCGTTGAATATCAATCTTCCGTTAGCAATTGTCGTGGTCTCTAGCAGGTGGGTGTACTAACGGCCAGATCCTTTCCGGCCGCGCGGGCCTGAGTTTTGGATCATTCAGTATATCCATTGCGAATAAACTGGAATCGTCCTGGTGGAGCAAGGCTCAAATTCTTGGGTCAGAGGAGGCGCGCGCAGATGAGAATGTTGATCGACGAGCGATGCAGCGATGCGGATCGCGAAAGCAAGAAACTACTGCAACGAGTGCAAGGTGGCCGTTCCGAAAGCGAAATAAGATGCCCAGGGAAAAGTGGCGGGGCGCTTGTGATCCGAATTACTACGGTTAGTCGTACGAGTGATGGGTTCGTTGGTAGCAGCAAAGTTCTTTTCCACTGGAGTCGAAAGGCAGTGAAGGGTCCAAAGTTCGTAATGGATTATAGGTCAGGTACCGATAAAGGTGATAACGCAAGGTCCGAGGCCTGCCCGGCAACTTCAGCTCCCGTCCAAAATACTGGAACCGGTGAGCGATGGCAGAAAGAGTAAGGCAAAGGTTCGATGCTCCTGTGGAAGCAAATCTACGTACCTCCCTTCAACTTGCAGTATTGAATGACTGCGAGGCCGATGTCGTTACGCGGAGTTACTGCCCCGCCAAGTCGTTACATGAAGGGCAGCAACTTCCCTCATCCCCCCCGCGATACCTGGTAGGTACCTGCTTTTCACGCATCCAATCTTCAAGCTGACTTTACGCACACCTACCTCTATGATGGCAACTTCCTCTGAACAAGGCGTTTTTTTTTTTTTTTTTAGCAAATTTGTGTCATATCCGATGTATCTAACAATGCCTGAAGTTCTGGACATGCTCCGTCTGCTGAATAAACAGACACGAACAAATGAAAGAATTGGAAGACAAAGTCATTGGATCATTAGAGCAAATAAGTGACCGAAAACTTGATGAGAACATCTTCTTGTGCTACGGTTGATCTGTTGGAGTACATCTTTGAAGTCCATAATCAGATGGTGGTGTAATAGAAACCATCCAGCCGAAGGCAGCTATCCAAGTAGTGTGCTAGAAAGGTGTGCAGAGTCTCGAGATAAAGCCTGAAATCATAACGGGGGGCGCGGGAACTGCTCTTGAAGCAATGTGATCAAGTTGGTTTGTCGTAGTGTCGTCCGTACCTCTAGAGTATGCTTCATGCTATCCAAGATATCAAACGCGGCGGCAGTCCGAATATGCAAACTCTTTTCATCCTGACGATAAAAGTAGTCAAATAGACCGACCAGGTGAGAAAATTGACACGAAGAAAAAGATTTTGGCCGTGACATCGTCAAATGGATACAGAATGCTAATCTGTTTAGACAATAGAAAGCGTTTGGAGTACGTTCAATCTTTTCATCAAGGCTTCCTTGTTAGTGACTCAATTCATCTGATTTCACTCTTCCCGATAACTGCTGGTTGATTCTTCAGACGTTTATTGCTTCTCATCATTTCTAGCTTTAGCTGACTTGCTCTTTCCTAATGAATCGCATCAATCACAGCCTGGCTTTGAATCTTGCTCATTTCCATCTTTCTGCACAATGTCTTTATCCCCTTGAGCATGTAGGACTACTAGTACTGGCCTGTTGATTGCCTTCATGTTCATCCATTCTTTCTCACGCTATATTTGCTCTCACACCACTCCTCGGACTTGGATCGTCTTGATTTTTCACATATTTTGTTGCTCTATATTTCCCGGCATGGGGAGCCAGTGAGACTCCCTTGGCGCGAAATCTTTGTCCGTCCATCTTGTGCTGGTATAGGTATACGTACACGTTCATCTGTAGTGTCCTTGAACGAACGTCTGATCAATCTTTCATCCCTGCTGCCATCCCAGCCTCTTCATGTTGCAGCAGAACACGACTTTGACGTCAACACCATTCAAGGTAGTTTCGTTCAATGTTTCAGGCCACATCCTCCATCTCAACATCATCCTCAGAACCCTCCATATCGTCGTCTTTTTCAGTCGGTAGGCCGAGGAAGAGATCCGGAACGGCATCTCTGAGCGGGACGCCTCTTTTCCCCGGGAGAATGCACCTTGTGCCGCTGTCGAAATATAGAGGGATTTCCCACACCGAGCCCGGAAATTCATCGACGATGCTGAGCGTCATCCCCATCTCGTCGCCTCCATCATTAAATCCCACCCTGCACTCGTACTGACGGTTGCGAGGGTTGAGAGGTAACCTTTCGATAAGGTCGTAGCTCCTTTTATGGTCAATTCCCCTCAAGGGTCCGCGTTTCTTGATTTCGTCTTGCCCATAAAATGGGTCGCAGACCAAACGCAGACGGTCACCGGCTTGCATGGGGATCACGCAAGTCGGGAAGACTTCCTGCTTTGCTTCGACGTTCTACTCATGTATACCTCGTCAGTATAATTGCTGGTATTGAGCGGGTTCATAAAGATTCAACTCACGTAGAAGTAGAGCAGGTAGGCTTTGTTGTCCCAGTCGCCCCGCCCCTCCTCTTGTCCTGCCTGCCTCATCTGCAGGCCAAGTGCCGCGCCCTGGTGCAAGAACTGACGCACGGTCAACATCGTGAGATCTCCATAGAGGACTCCAATTGCGCAGCGCACAAGACTGTCGATATTAACATGATTAGCTGGGTAAATGATATTTTTTGAAAGGGTTGAAACCTACTCCTCGCTAACCGTCCGCTTGTTTACCAGCAAAGCCGGATCCAGGCGGTACAGCTGGACCAAGCTGTCCAGCCTCAGCCCAAAAGCCTTGTTCATGAGGCTGCCTCCAGCCATGACCACAAGGGGATTTGGCCTACCCCGGCGCTTGTGGCTCTTGGCAAGCGCCTTGAGAGTCTTTTCGACCTCTTCAATTGCGGGCTGGAAGGCCTTTTCCCAGCATTGGTCGATGATATCCTTCGTCAGACGAATGGCGCCGCCACCAATACCATTTGAACCCGAGTCAAAAAACTCGAATGTCTCCTCGTCGCGGGCAGTTGGTGAACCAGGGCCATAGTGGGCCCTGCGGCTTCGGATCTTGACAAGAAGCTGGGCTTTGGCATTATCGCTCAAGGGAACCTCATGATTGTCACTTCGGTACTTCTCGCAGGCCGACAGAATGTAATCAACCATATGCTCGGTCCCGCTACCGACTCCTAGACAAAAGGGCTGGGTCAGAAGAATCCTAAGTTTGAGAATAGTAGGTAGGAAACCCATACCGAAGGGCTTTCCCATGCGGAAAAAGTTCAATGTCTCGCCCCGTTTGGAGTTGATCCAATATTGGCAGCCGTTCTACCCAAAAACATGTTAGTCATGTCATCATACTCGGAGGTATGTTCCATTCTTTGCAGGCATGAGAGAAGATTGATCATCACCTACCATGTTGTGGCCGCCAAAATCGAAGACCAGCATAACACGATGCTCGCCTGGCTTGAGCTGGGCGATTGCTTCGTTCTCATAATGTTTGCTGCGAACCAGAAAATGAGCAAGGGCTTCGGCCTCAAAGGAAAACCGTATACGATCATGTGCAGTCTCGGCATCCCAACCAAATGATTCCGCGAGGATGGAACGGTATTGCTCCTCGAACCTCAAGTCCCATTGTGATGGGACCGTAATGCGGAGCTTTCCGACTCTCCAGGGCGCCCGCTTAGTCTTGATGGTCTCCTCGACTTTGCCAATGAGCCATCTGAACATCTGTACAAGTCCTAGGCGTAACTTTCTTCTGAAGTCCTCTCTGTTGCGGTCATCTTCCTCAATCATTCTTCGCAGGAGAGGATACTCCTTTTTGAGAGTCTTTGGTGCATCTGAGAGGATGTAGAATGCATATTTGAGGGACACGCTCAGACGGCCATCGTCGTCGAGACTTTGCTTGTGAATTTGCGCCGAGTCAATGTCGTCGAAATGGTCGAAAACATAGCCGTGGGCTGAGAAGGCGTACCCGTCAGCCGCATCCTCTCCGTTGTAGATCATCATGATTTCTTCAGACTCGTCTGGTGGCGAAATGGTTGCCCGGATACCGGAGCTTCCCAGATCTATACCCATGAGAATCTCTTGACTGTAAACGGTAAAGAACAAAAAATGTCAGTTCTCATTATGTGATCTTGAAGCACCTAGCTGATCTCGGCACGAGATGGAGATCATCGCTTTTTTTTGTGTTTTTGTTGTACTGGTTGGGTAAGGAACCTACGTGTCCGGACCACGAGTGCGCACAACAGGCTTAGCAGCTTTACGCGTTGGCTGCGTTGTCGTTGCCTTTTTACCACTGGTACGTTGCGCTGCGGCGGCTTTTCCCTGCCGTGTTCGTCTTTGCATCGTGCCTCTCTGTGAATGACGCCGGAACGGGGCAGGATGACCTCTTGAGCGTAAGTGCTGCGAGTGACACGCGTAGGGTAGACAAGTTGTGGGCTGTGAGAGAACCCAGATGATGTTGAGAATGGGGCGGTTGGGCAACTTCAAAGCAGATATCGAACTCAGAGTTGATGCCACATACATTTGTGCGTAGGGAAAGAGCGAGCACAAAATTCCAGATTAACAAACACCAGTGGGCTGGTGGGTCGCTGGCAAGTGAAGTGAAGTGAAGTGAAGTGAAGGGGAGCCCTAAAGGTCGATGTGCTTACCATACCAATGAGATGGGACGATTTCGGGTGCCATACAGTTGTCAGCCAATCTATGACAGAAGAAATCAGAGTTTTCAGTGCAACCAGGCGCCGAGCCCATTCACCTCGACGTCGACATCGGATGGACCAGACATGAAGCCGCGGTGAATGAGCCAAAGCACAGAGGGGAAGTTGCCCGCCCCGGGGATTTCGATATGGGCGTAAACGACGAAATGACATGACAGCACAGATTAGCCCAGACAAAGGACCGAATTAGCTCAAGGGGTAGTCATCAAGTGAACGATACATTGGCGTGTAGAACACTAAATGCCAGTACAGGAAGGGAATATCCACAGGCCCTGTTCATCAAGTCGAACGGTATCTATTTTACACGTGAAGGTCGCTTTCCCAAATTTCATGAATGCCAAGACACGGTCGATTGGTCGGCAAGGGATCTCATCGAAGTCAATTCACTTGCAAATAGAGGGGAACAAATGTAGACAATAGGAGATGACCGGGTCATTGCATTGGCAACAACCCCACAAAGTGCTGGAGATCCACACCATGGACACAGTGAATGACATCTAAATCCCTTTTATTCTCATCTTATTCAACATACGCGAGAGATAGCCAATGAGAACAATAGCCAAACTGTGCCTATTGTGGGGTGGGTACCTGTGTCAAATCGCCAACGTGCACGGCACGGCATCTCTTCCAAATCCCTTCCTCTTAACTTGCTCTTCTCCCATTACCTGACCCAGCTTCGGACTTCAACCTTTTACGATTTTCTCTCCATCCGTCATCATCTTGCCTCGAACGATCTCAACTCTCAGCACTTGAACTTTCCAGACTCGACCATATGAGAATCATTCGGTCACTCACACATCCAACGCCGCCACTAGATACCCTGCTTTGCTTCTCCATCTGGCTTCTAGCATTGATCGCCTCTGGTTATTTCACCAGTGTACCCAATCAAGTTGCAAAGATGACTGCTCCTCGGGAATGGGGTGTCAAGACATGGGGCGTGGCGGACAAGAGCAGCGTCCCGTTCGAGATATCCGAAATCTATTATCCCACAGCACGAGCGATCGACGCCGTACTAGCAAGGTATTTCGACATCAGAGCCAACCTTCATGCAGACATTCTCGAAGCGCTGCGAGAGTACGAGAAGGGAGTGGAAGCGATCAGGGAATGCAAGAGAGAGTACGATGCCATCCTTGAAGAGATGGCCACAGTCCACAACTTGCCCAACAGAGCCCAGCGCATTTCTGAGAGCCGTCCATGGCTCGTCTACTGGAATACGCCCGACTACTGGATTGAGGGCGCTACCGGACTGAGGCTGGAGATCAAGCCAGGTCCCAAGCACAAATGGCACAATGAGTGGAGGGAAAGATTGATGACAGCAGAAGCATGCTATGGTCCACAAGGACTGCCTGCTTACCCTCCGTTCAACGTTTCTCCGCATTGGGTCGGTCGTGCCCACCCTCAGCCCCTTTATATCGCACAGCAACAAGAGCCGCAGCAGGAGCAGCAGGAGGAGCAGGAGCAGCAACAGCAGCAACAGCAGCAACAGCAGCAACAGCAGCAACAGCAGCAACAGCAGCAACAGCAGCAACAGCAGCAACAGCAGCAACAGCAGCAACAGCAGCAACAGGAGCAGGCGCAGCAACAGCAGCAACAGGAGCAGCAGGAGCAGCAGGAGCAGCAGGAGCAGCAGGAGCAGCAGGAGCAGCAGGAGCAGCAGGAGCAGCAGGAGCAGGCACAGCAAAAGCAGGCCAGCTCAACTGAGGCAGGTCCATCCCGGCCGCCCCCACAACCCGTTGCCAATCCGGAAGAGGCGGCTTCCTCCTTGTCTCGTTCGTCCAACGCCCTCAACACAGCTTCCAGCGCTCGCCTTGCTGGGCAACCATCTTCCCCCGAGCACACTCGCTCTCCCTCGGAAGGGCCGTCGGATACCAACACTCGGCCGACTAAGCTCGACAAAGGGAAGGGCAAGGCCGTCGATACCCCTGGCAGCAACACCAGCACGGCCACCGCTGGCACCGTGATCATTGACTCCTCGTCCACTACCGTTGGGTCTCCATCTACATCTGCCGCTGTTCCTGTCTCCGCTTCTGGCCCTTCTATTGCGGGACCGTCCATCACCGGAAATACGATCGACAACCCCGCTAGTAACACCAGCAACAAGAGTAGCACAAGTAACAGCAACTCTACTGACACCATCATTCCCACTCCAACCAGCAAAGAAGAGAGCGACCAGGAAGCCGTCGCAAACGATGCCAAAGACAAGAGCACCGCAAACGTGCAACGCAGAGCGACCAAGATCAAGATCATCACTCCTGGCAGCAAGAAAGACGTCAAAGGCAAAGGTAAAGCGGTCGACCCACCAAGCCACGTTAACAACAATGCCCACAAGATTACCAAGCCCAGCGGTAGCAAGGACCCGGCGGCCGTTGCTACAAACAGAATCATCAAGCGCTCGCAAGTGGTCAAAGGAAAGTACTGGGCTTTCAAGCTTGAGTCCTCCATGTTCACGAAAGACGGCAGAATCAGGGCAGAGTTTTCAAATGACAAGGGCAACAACAAGAGCTTGGCCAAAGAAAAGATTAGGCCGACGGTGTCTGACAGTGCCAATGACAATGGCGAAGGCAGCAGCAGCATGGCCAGTAGCAGCAAGACCGCCGCGGCCATCAACAATGGCAATGACGACAACTCCGACGACGAGCTGGCCCTTGGCCGAGACAGTGATGACTACGACAGTGGCAGCGAAACGGATAATAGTAAAGACAGTACCTTTACTCTCACGTCCAAACCCAAGAAGGGTAAAGTCACTACCGCCGCCGCCGCCGCCACTACGGCATCCAGCTCCGACTCGAGCTCCAACAAGCGCAAACGCGCCACTACCGACACAGGCGACGAAGAAGGAAACGCCTATTACGTCCTCCGCTGTCCGCTCGATCGTAATTGCATGTCTCAATCCGACTCCACCCACAGCGATCCGGAAGACATCAAAGGGGTCTTTTGCCGGCACCCCTTTAAGAGGCGCCGTGCATTGAACCACACCGAAACATGCCAGTTACATGAGGAACTTCGTAGTGAAAGACAAATATGGGAGAATTGTTGTTTGAGGGGTAAGTCCTTTTTCGCTCGCCTTACATTGTTTCATCATAATGAGTACATGCTGACCGTCAGATAGTTGTCCCTGATCGAAAGAACACGCCTGTCAACGATGAATGGGCTATGAGACACAACAGGACTTTGATCCGGAGCTTAGTTCACAAGGCCGGGGGTGGAAAAAGGGCAAGGGAGAAGATGGAGAAGGAGCTGGAGGAGGATCTTTGATCTTGCTATCTCCTTGTCCTCCTTCTCTCCTTGATCACCTTGGAACGTGTGTTGTTTGTTTCAGGTTGTTGATTGTTGTCGGCCTTGGTGTGAGGATTGAGGCTTGAAGATCAAAAGTGAGCGAGGAGTTATGGTGTTATGGCGTTATGAAGTTATGGTATGATTGATGACAAGCAAGGAGCCGAAAACAAGGCGATTTGGTACAAGAGACATTGTTGTCTCGGGCGAAAACAAGCCTTGAGAAAGTGTATGGTACACATAGGCTCGGCGAAGAGATGCCTAGAGAAACTGTGTCGCACATATACATGGACACAGGATAGAAGTGTGGAAAAATTCACGCACTCCTGAACAGGCATTAAGATATATGAGACGCGTTATTAGAACAGCTCGAAGCAATCACACATAGTATCCGATTACAATGACACTGAAAAACTTTCCAGGAACAGCTACCGCTTTACCTACGCTAGTGATCTTCATGACCATTTTGGGGGGGGTTCCGAGCCGCTTCGCGCGGCCTTATTCGATGCTCAATGGTTTGAGTTTGACAGGGAAGAGCATGACATGGAAGATGTCCATTGGCAACTGAAGACACTGATGGCGAAAACATTTCTCCCGTTCTAGTTCCTCTGTTCGGACTGTCAAGGCCTATCATTAGCAACTGGGCGACTTGATGGACTAGAGGGTTGGAGAAATGCTTCGTTTTTGGTCAATCAAGATACTACTAAATTATCCAAATACTCCAATCCCATTACGTCCATCCAAACCACATCCATCAAGCGAGATATCGCTTCTTCCTTCAAGCGTTCCATATGACCATAACCTACACACCATATCCTACAGTATCCTACAATATTCTACAACACTTCCAACCAGAAAACCCCTCTCAGGCAAAAAAATCCGTCAAGTCAAGGCCACTCCCAGCCAACAATTTTGCCACATCCTGTCCCTCCTTGGCCAACACCATGACCTCGTTGAATCCCAACTCGGAGCCGATGCTCAGACCTATTTCCATGGCTACCAAGCCCATTCCTACAGCTTTCCAGCCTATGGCGAGTCACGCGATCAGCTGCGTCACCAGCCCCTCGACAAGGGCCCCGGCCACACCGGCTCCGACCACAATCCAGGTCCACTTGTTGGAGACCTGGCACTTGTCGGGCCAAAAGGCGTTCTCCTCGCGACGGTACTTGTCAAAGTCGATCTTCTTGTTGACGTTCTCGGTGCTGTAGCGGCGGGCTTGGCTGTGCTCGTTCTCCTTGTCGCCCGACACGTAGCGGAGGAAGATGTAGTTGGTCAGCGGGCCGAGGAGGTGGATGGGCTGAAGAGAGTTGCTAGACCAGAGGAGGAGCGGGAAAGAGAGGTGGACTAGCATATCGCCGAGGTAGCTGTGATATTGTTGTTAGTAAGGTGCTTGTGTTACAAATGACAAAAAAGGGGGGGACGGGGACTCACTTTGGATGTCTGACGATGCTCCAGACTCCTTCTCTGCACATGGCTGAGGGGCTCTCCTGGCCACTCTTCTCCTTCTCCTTGAACGTATCAAGCTGCCAATCCGCCAAAACTTCCAACGCAAAGCCCATACTGAACAATCCCACAGCCACAGCCTCTACTACCGCCGCATACCCACCCGACAGCGTCGCAAACGGCCCCGGCACATCCGACCCAACCAAGTGCCGGAAGGGCGCGGTGAACGGCAACGTGATCAAGCTCTGGAACAGCGCCTCAGGGAGGTAAGTGGTAAACAGCGCCTTGTTCCACGACCATCCATGCTGCTTCTTGGTCGCCTCATACCGCGGATCGTCCCCGCCGCGCTTGACGCTCCGGCTCGCGATGCGCCAGAACAGCCGGCTGCCCCAGAGGGTGACGCCCGCGAGCAGCAGGCGCTGCGGGCGATCGATGATGGCCCACGAGCAGTAGAGCGGGATGCCGTCGCAGATGACGCGCTTGCCGAGGGCGGACCACCACGCGTTGAGGACCTGGCCGGCGGGCCAGAGCCAGTCTTTGGTCTCGAGACGGTCGGTGAGGCGGCCGGCGCCGTAGGCGATCAAGCTGAGGCCGGAGTGGAAAGTTATGGAGGGGAGGAGGGTGTCGCGGAGGATGCCGACGTCGAAGAGGGAGGAGTGGAAGAGCTTGCTACAAACTCCCCGGGAGGTGGTGGTTCCTGAGTCGGTGGCGGGTTCGTAGAGGGGGCGGTTGTCGAGGGTAACGGCAGATGGACTGTCGCCTACCCACGAGTGACCGCCCCATGGGTTGGTCGTTTCAGCGAGGTGCAGCATGGCTGAAGATGATGATCATGACTTGTCGTTGTTGTTGTGTGTTTAGATGGAGTGCATGGTTGGTGCCGAGCGGGCGTTGTGCATCGATATATCTGATATTTGGGGGACGACGGGATGCAGTGCAGTGATGCATCGATGATGTGATGCTTCTTTCTTGCACGGGCCGGGCATCGTCATGTGTTTGGAGCCCTGTAGCTGCAGCGGGACGTGCCCTATCCCCGCTGCAGCTACCCCTGTAGGCAAGCTTGACAGGGCTGGATACCCCGGGCCGTTGACCCCACCATCGGAATGCGGGGACCTCGTTGGACGTCTCCAGATTTCTGACGTCTTCCAATTTTTCCATTTTCAACTTCAACCCAACACCGAACTTCTTCCGCCCCGACGACTTCATTCTCTGTCACACCTGAATGGCTCCCTCGGTGCTCTGGGTCAACCCGAAGAACGATGTCAGACCCATGGCAATACACAAAGTTTACCACTGGATGTCGTCCCTCCGATCATTCCACCACTATGCAATCGTCGTCGGCCGCGCCTCGTCGAAGTCCTCCTTGAGAATCAACAGTCGATCGTATCTGTAGTGGTACTCCCCGAGCCGAGTCTTCCGATGTCAAGATTTGCATTTGAGCATCATCGTATCAAACTTGCTGCGTTCCCCATGTTTACGACACCACATCCGCGAAGCCGCGTCATTTTCGGGGAAGAGGAGCGCAAGCGTGCCGAGAGTCTCAAGAGACGAACCGTAGTGACAAGTTTGCGTTTCTGGACTACGGAGTGTCAGCAGCATACAATGGTATTCCTACGAGTGTTGGATGAGAAGTTTCGTTACACATACCCGAGTTAATGGCTAAGGAACGTGGCGTGCTGGAACGACATGAGTCTTGTAGCTGTCTCGGAAGAGAAGATGATGGGCCAAGTCGGTCGTCAGCTCAACCCGAAAACCAGCAATAAGGGCTAGATTGCGCGCCACGAACAGTCGGCCAACCTTTCCTTGTTCCAGATTCTGCCTTGTTTGGGGTTCGAAGAGTTCGTGCACAGAGTCTTTGATGGTGCCTTTGGTCCAGACAAGTGGCTGTCGACCAGAAAAGGTGTTCCCCATCTCGCCCACTTCGATCATCAGCATCACCCATACAAGCAGGTTGATCAATGTAGAGGCTTGCTCAAGCTTTTCTTCATCTCCGATCCCCTCTATCATGTCGTGCGAGTGAGCCCTCAGGCAAAGACAGGCTGCCAAAGCAATCTGGCATTAGTGTGCGTAGAAGCCAAAGTAGGGATTCTAGTCAGACTGGGCTTTGTGGTTGGCGGAGCGGACGAGTCGGAGGCAGTTCCACAGTTGCCTGCTCGGCGATCGACTCTGGGTCAATATCACGGATGCTGGCTTGCCTATTGAGCACGATAACGGCATGGTAGTTGACCTTCTGCGGTGCTGGGTATCTCTAAGCATGACATGATGTTGTTGAATTTGGAGCTATAATACGGAAATTTGTATTGTACGTACGGTCCATGTTTGTGCCAGGGACGGAGTAGACGAACAAGTTGCCATGGTGCCTATCACTCGTCCTTGCTTTGATATTCTCCTTTGCAACTTCATTCCGCGGTCTAACACATTGTCAATTGTCTAGTTAGGAGGTAGATGCTTGCCAATTAGGCGATCTGCTGGAGAGCCCAGCATGCGCCCGTCCACTTCGGGCCGTGACACCGTAGGGCACTTGGAGACCAAAACAGCCAACCCGAGGTATCAGTCGGAACCTTCTACATAATGATGAGTACAAGTGCTTGCGTTCTTTCTTTTCCGGTGGCTTGTATGACGAAGCTGTCATGGGCACTTTCGTCGACAATGTCTCCTACGCTAAGAGCAACACCGACAGCAACACCGACAGCGCGTCTGACAGTGAGCGTCCTAACGGCAACACCGGTGACAGCAGGGATAGCAACGTCGAAGCTGACGCTGGTAATTTCATTGACGATGGCAAACCCAGTCTTTGAGGACATTGAGCTCGCCGACATGTGACACGACGAGTTGGGGCTTGGAGGGTTTGAAAGCTCTTTCAAGGGCGCAAATGGCCGCGAGTCAGCACTTCTGGAAGCGGTGATACCTCAGACTCCAGCGACAGTAAACGTAGTCTGTTTCTCTATGGCGAAACCCAGTGAACTCAGTGCCAGGCATCTGAGGTTTTCCTCGATTCTGTGGACGGGCGTTTCCGAGAGCTGAATGAGCCGAAGAACGCTCGAGTGCACCTCAAACCAATATATAGAGAGTCCATGTCTCTTTCTATCAGTATTGATGCCGGCAACGCAATAGGGTCGCTGGACCTTGACTATGTGCTGATGCCCGTCGAGCCATCAGTGTCTGTCTCGAGGATGCTTGGGCTTCTGGGCAATCATGCGAGGGACTTATCTCCAATGCCTCACGTCACTCTCATGTACAGAACAGCTCATCCTCTGGGGTTCTGTCAACGGTATTCTATAGGGTTACTCATCCTTCAGTTGCATCAAGGATACCGGTCCCTTCCAGGAAGTTTGGCCCCTCTCTTCAGGGTCGCCTCTTCAGCCGGATGACTAACCATCTTGTGCGTTTTTTATGCCACCACCAAGACCTTCTACGACCACATCGTTGCGGGCAGCACAGCATCGAGAATTGCATCTGCTGTCTCAGTCCAGGAAATCTTCAACGACGTGGAGTACGCGTAAATGGAATTGCAGTGGTTCACATCTGGTCGACCTTCTCCGACATTAAAGCTCTGTTGCCCCCCACCCTGAATCTTTCATGTATGTGCCATACCTCCTCGGTGTCTAACACCCGCCGTGCCTGCCGCTCACTAGGTCCTAGATACCCGGGACCGTCCCAACTTCTACCCGCCCTTATAAGCCCACCCAGCAGGCACAGATTCCAACACACAGGTTGGCCGAGTGGCCTTGAGACAGCGCCCAGCTATCTACACCCACTCACAAGGCCATGGGTTCGACTCCCATGGTGGCGGCTGGTTTTAAATTCACTCAATATTGCCCAGGCCCGCATCTTCACTTCGGTGATATATGGTGCACGGGGGACTTCGGTCCGCCCACTTTGTCTAGCTGGGCTTACGTAGTGAGCAGTCGTGAGCGATCCGGGGGTGATTGATACCGCGAGGTATTGATCTGGCCAATCATCTTTTTTTTATTCCTTTCGTAGACTAATAGATGTATCAACTCGTCGATGGTTTCATCTTCAACGATCGGTACCGTGAAATCTGGCTGCCAATCACCGGTGATAACTCCACTTTCTTCTGCGCTTTTGGGGCCATTAGAACGTCCCGCCTTCTACCAAGGCCGAACCCAGGGCCGTATCCTTACTTCTACATTTCTTTCCCAATTGGTTATTTTGTAGGAAGCGCATTTTTCACCCTAGAGGGGCGGCGCAGCAGGCCATCCCGTTCATGTTGGTTGAGGCGAGGGAATTTCGTTGTCTCCTTTGATCACAGAAAGGCCGTGGTTCACCCATGCCTATGTGAACTCTTGCAATATTTAGGGTGTTGGTGTGCCACGATGAGATAGGATTTCAAGGTGCTCTGGTTGTCCTGGATGTTCTCTTCCTTTCAGCTGCCCAATCGCAGCGGCATCTCAAACAGTTCGGAGACCCTAGAGTTCGCGGGCATACAACGTACCGGCGTAATGATGCCTCGGCATAACAAGCAGACCAGTCTACCGTCATCATGAAGGTCGCTTTCCCCTCCTTTGTCGTAACCATCGGTTTCTCTTCAATGGCTATTGCCCTCCTTTGAAACAAGCTGTAAAAGGGGGAAGAAGTTAGGCAGACTTCGAGTAGGTATGTACCCCTTCAATCTCCACTGAATGCAATGAAGACATCAACATCAGCTAATGACATTCGTGCAGACACCGAGTCTTTTAGGTTTTCTGACATCTAGCACCACAACCATACCTGACCTCATAACCTATAGGCAGCCATGCCCATACTGCCGATACTGGCATCCCAACGGTCCAAACTCAAATCATATTAACACAAACCGGCCCGATGCTGGTCAATCATGATGAGGGTATTAGTTTCTCGTCTCCAACTACTGCCAGCGAGTCGACTGTTGACACCCACAAACTCACCGGCAGCCCCCTTCCCTTGGTTGCCTGGACTCTTCACAGCGGCAGCCACACAAAGCCCATCCGGCATCTACAGCAGTACCTCCAATCATATACCTCCTCTTCCAAGCCCACCGGCCATATTGCTAGTAGCCTGAGGGAGTCTGCCAGTAACTTGTGGCTTGTCAAGGAGCAGGAACTTGAAGAACAAGCCACCAAGCACGCCTTCCACTCCCCGGCATTTGAACCGTAGAGAAGAATCCAAAGGACCTTGAGTCGACGAAATGATAGTCGTACCATCGTATTACACCCACGACGCCATGGTCACGCGAGCCCAATGTTCTGCCGTAACAATCACCGCTTCTTCCGGGAAGTATCAATGTTGCCTTCCTCCTCCCATCGGCATCTCTCAACCTAGTCCCAAGCCAACCATCACCACTTACTTCCCTCCATCCCTTCCCTTCTTCTCCTCTACTCCTCCTTTGCTCCTCCTCCGTTCATTTTTTCTTCGGCCAACCATCGCCTCAACCGCAACCCCAACCACCAATCCACAGCAAACAACATCTGATATCCAGGCAGCCCGACTTTCAACCTCGATTCCGCGAATGCGACACGGACCACCGACCACCGACTATCAGTCCACCACAATGACGGTAATTTCGATTTTGGTAACTCCAACCTGCGTCCCCAATACTGAGACAGGGACTGGGACAGGGACATGTACGGGCGGCGGCAGTACGGCACCTCCCCCCTTTTCTCAGCAGTTCCTGTCCTGACAGGCCAAATTGCACGGGGTTTTTCCTCCAGTTATTGTGTATGGCATGGAGAGGAGTGGTATGTGCTAGGTAGGTATTTGGAGGAAGGGGCGAGTGTGAGAAAGAATGCTGTGAAGGGGGACATGTCGGGGGACGTATGTCGGTAGGGCGCCGGTAGGGTCTGTGGTGAAGTTGAGAGAGGAGGAAGGGGTAGGGCGATTGGCTTGGGATGATGTCGAGGGTTGGGCAGTATAGTTATGGGATTCGTTGAGTGAGGGGGTTAGGAAGGAGGGGTTTTGTGAGGAGTTGGAGGGCGTGGGATGCGATGGGGGAGTAATCAAGTGAGGAAGGGAGATGAGGTTGAGAATTGGAGTTACCTCTAGGAATTGAGGCCTGGTCTTGTGAATAAGTCTCATGTAGTGACAGTCTACCTACCTTAGAAGAGAAAAGAGGTAGGAAGTGAAGGACAGGGAACGAAGGGGATATTAAATAGAATGAACGTAGGTAGGGAATGGTTCATTTTCTCTGCTGCTTCTGTCTCTCAACTGCGTATAGACGGCAGAGTTCTTGCTGTTATATTCTCAGCACTTCTCTCTCAGCCTTTGCCCTCCAAAGAGCTATGGAACCTCTTTCAATCAACTCGATTTTCCGGTAGCCGTCATTTCATTGACATTCACGTGTTGATGTACTGCACTGCACCACTACCCTATGAAAGACTATCCCACAAATGATTATGGAGAGTCCGTACAACATATTGCACGTTTCATCTCTCATATTGGTCACCAGTTGACCGTAATACATGCGAGTGTCCTACGCGTGTCCAAGACGCAACATCCAGCTCAGGCATGTGAAACCTCACACCCCCAGGTGTCAGCATAGCAAAGAAAGTTGAGTGTCCCTGCCGTACATCACTCAACCAACATCCAGACAGTACACTAGCCATCCGTCTGTCCCTGAATAGCCTCCGTTCCCTAACGGAGACAACCTCGTCTTTGACCGTTGTGTGCACCACTAGCACCTGGTGAAGATGGATCTACACTACCAACAGCTCCGTTGCGTTGGTCCTAGTGTACCACAGTAGTAGACAAGGCAGACAGACCGTTATCCTATAAGACGTACGACAGCCGGATGTTCCCTGTAGGTGATCTTTCTTTAGCGCGTATCAGACCTTTAGAGGGGCCAATGGGAGAATCTGACGCTATTAAACTCCGTTGAAATGATCCACGACAAGGAATACACACACTACACTAAGATGTGAGACGCTATCCCCACCGGTTGCTTAGCGAACGACGGACGGCTGCTGATGAGCAGAGGGGGTCGTAGGTAGTGTAGATCAACGTCTCAGCTGTCTTGCACCTACCTGCCTAGCCTACGCGCATGCGATATTTATGAACGTGACTGAGAGTTCCCGTTGGCTGTAGATGGCTGTGTGTGATGTGGTGATAATCCCTCATTATGTACACTAAGACGACGATGATCAAGTTGACGTGACTCCGAACTAGTGTAGCAAGGACTCCGAGAGAGTCATGTTGAGCTTATCATTATCGATCGGCAGCAGCAGCAACGGCCTCGGAATCTTCCGGTGCCCGGACGGGTGGTTGTCTTGGGTGATGTGATACTGTATGTCTTGCGTGGTTTATTTGCATTGCAGTGGTTGGTTCTTCACGTTCACGCCATATCGCGACTTTACAGAGGTAGCCTAGTGCGGCCGGGCGGGTAAGGTATGAACTCGCGAATCACAGGCTCACAGGTTGCTAGTGTCTGACAAGTGAGGGTGGGGGTCAAGACTAGAGGTAGGGAAGATAAGAGGGCGTGTGCTGAGGACAGAACAGTGAGTGCAGTGCCGTGGAAAGAGTCAGGTCGTAGTGTTGCCGTGGTGGATAGCAACGAGGGGAACAGAAGGAGACTGGAGTGGTCAAAGGTGACTCGGAGTGACGGAGTTATGTCAAACTTAAGTGAGGTGAACCTGAAGGTCACAAGCACGCTCACGACACTCGGCAAGAAGGAAACCCAACACCATCTGAAGATGTATCTCCTCACATCATCTGTTAAAAGGGGTAGTACAGTCAAGTCTGTACATAACGATATGAGATATAACGATATCGTGTGAATAACGATCAATTTCACTGCCACCGTTCCAGTTGTATGGTGATTTCAGCAGTATAACGATATATTCCGTATTGCGATTACGATCAAGATTCTGGCTCAGTTTGTATGGTGATCGTTATACCCATTAGGTGGTAGACGATGGGAAACATTCCCAACTCATCCTGTGGCCGTACCTTAACCACTGCTTTTGGTACCCAAGTACCTGCTCGAGTTAGTCTTGGCGTGCTTGGCACTATTGAGGGTTGCGATAATCTGGGAATAACGATCAGATCCAGGGGGTAAGCAGATATCGTTATGTACAGACTTGACTGTAGAGCGATGAAATTTGCCATAGTTAAGCACGACGCCCACTAACAGAGGTACAAACATGTGCCAACGTCGGTGATCTCAGTCCTTCGTTGTTTCCTCATTGACGTGATGAGTGAGGGAATTCCGAGGACAGGACAGGACAGGACAGGAAGGTTACACTATACTACGGTTGCTCCCTGTCGAGTCAAGTGCACTTCACTGCCGTAAGAGGGAGGCTAAAGCAAGAAGGTGATGATAGATACCTCTAGTGTTGGGAGCACTTTCCAGTAAAAGTTGTCAGTGATGGGTTGGGGTAGCTATCATTCCTTCCGTTCAAGTCGGTCAAGAAAATGAATCTGATACGGTACAGTGCGGATGTCGTCCTCGTCGATTGCTTCCGTACAGACCAGTTAATGAGGGTACTAACCGTAAGTAGGCCTGATGACGCTGAAGAGACGTTAATAGGATCAAATGATGATGCAAGGTGGATGTGGTTCACTTGAACAGAAGTCTCCGAAGGCAGTGATTGTACCAAGAAAAATCTGGAAAGTGAAGAGAACTGGTGAAACCCAGGGAAACAGCAATTAGCATGACCGTGTGGTCGATGACGGCTGAGGAATTTCAGCATATGAAGGCCTCATGACAAGCTTGGCCGCCGTCATCAAACGGCAGTGTGCTTTCGTGAACCATGTTGTCGTCACCGCTGGTGGTGTTGTGAAACGAAGTGGCAAAAATGGTTAGCGCAATTGTTAGTGCGAAGTCACTGTTGACGTCCAAGAGGCGGCGAGCTGACAGTGCCAAAAGCTAAAATCCAACTGCAGTAAACCCAAGGGTCGTTAACGACAGGGGTCCTGGCTCAGGGCTGGTAGGGACCCTGGAACGGCGGCGTGGTGCTGAGCACTGTGTGTGAGAAGAACTTTGACCGGGACGGTGAACAACGGTGAGAGACCCTTGAGGTGACCATCAAGACATGGTGTGAAAGAGCACTGACCAACCGGGCGAAAGGCTTCCTACGCCACCCGCGCCATCACGCCGGGAATTAACCGACGAGAGAGATAGCGTCGATGTGGATCTTGCAACCGACGTCCAACACCAGATTCGGTTTCTTGTCGCCAAGCTCGCCGCCAGAGCCGCATTGTAAAGTTTGCCGCAACACCATGCCATCGAGGGAGTTGTTTGGATCGCGATACCTATCTCTGGTCAGTGATAGTCGGCGATGATAAACCCGCGGATAAGCAAATCAGGTACCACTGCAGCGATCACGGCATCTCTCGCTAAGCCTACTTGAGGGATTGATCCCGTTGACAAAGGATCATGATCAACATCCAACCCTCTCCAATGTAATGCACTCACGGAAGGCCGTAAGCCTCACAATGTACCAACTTTGTCGTTGTTCCAATCAGCATGGCGGGATCTTCAACGCTATCACGGTCCATCTCTCGACGGACCCTTCAGCCCTTGAGTTCGGAATGCAACAACAACAATAACAACAACAACATCAAACAATACAGTGCGCAGCTCATTTCAACAGCAACAAAAGATATGATGAACCAGCCGATTCCCGAGGCAACACAATTGCAAAAGTGGACTTCAAGGTATGCCGAGAAAGGCAGAAAGGTTCTAGTGCAATATCATATCCTTCTTCTTTGGACACATTTTAGTTTTTCCGACGGATAAGAAAGGTGCATAACCACGGCTGGTTATTGTAAGATATGTAGCATCCCAGAAACCAAGAAGAGAATCCTGGATATAAAAGTCAAAAGGAGCATAAGATCGACCTCACCAGGCGCAACAATCGACCGATTTGTGGATTCCAAGAGGATGAAGATCGTTCTTTTTGTGGATTAATACGACGCTGCGGTTGGGCGTTGGTTGTTCCGTTCCTTGAATCTCGATTGCCAGGGACAAACAGTCAACATGTGAATGAAGCCAATTCCCCAATTGGGTCGGTTGCATTTTCCAACCGTGTTTGTCTCTTTGTGATGTGATGTGAGTTGATCCGTGAGGGAGGTAATGATAGGCGTTTTTCGCGGCCGTGATTGCCAGGGCACAAAACACAACAAAGAATGAAGATCTCTTGGGTGATATCTGCGACTTTTGTTGCACTGCATTTGATAAACGACAAGCTGAGCGGGAACGGGATCAAATCAAGGTCCATGAATGAATGGAAAGGGAATCTTGGCAGAATCTTGGCGGGTCCCCACGACGGCATATCGAAGAACCATTGGGAAAAAGGGGAGCGGCTCGGTTAGCAGCTCCAGGAATATTGATTGGTGCCTGGTGACTCTCGGCGCCAAGAGATTCGAATACTCGCGTCGGAGAAGGACCGAAGCCGAAATGAACCCGGTACGGAACGGCGACCGCCGACACCATCTGTCTGTGCTCTAGTCCCTCCTTTTACGGCCGTGCCGGCTTCCCGGACACGACGGACGGCCCCTCTCAACGGAGACGGAGTGGAGTGGTCCGAGCGGGTGTCCGACTGCGAACAGCTGGCGGACTGCCGTTATTTCCTGCTATTTCCACCCGGCGTCTTGGCGGTCGGACGCTACGGGATACTACGGGATACCCGACGGACCAGTGGAGTGGAGCTGAGTGAGCACTGCAGTGAGGTGCCTGAGGGTTCAGTTTGTTTGCTTGTCGGCCGGCAACAGCAACGGCCCGGGCACCGTCAATCCCAACGAGGGAGAGGAGGTTGGTGACCCGGAATGGCACGTCGAATGGAGCAAGGACACAATTCACACTGTCGTGGTTCAGTTGTTAGCCGCTTCAGTTGACAACGAGACGGCCGGGGCGGACAGGACACTACCTCACTAGACGCATTGTGAACACTTCACCATTTTCAGACTGACAACACCGACAAGGGAATGGTCTTTTTGATGATGGTGATGGGAACATGATGCCTTTCCCATCCTCATCTAGCGTCGTTTACTTGTTCCCCCAAGTTGGATGCCACGCGGCCATTGCGTCTACACACCAAAAGTCGAAACGCACCAATGCAATGCACAAAGGGTTCAGTTCTTTGCTGCCTTGCTTTGATGGCCCAAATCATCATCCAAATCCCACGCGCTATTTTCTTTACCTTGACGTGTTTAGTTTTCTCACTTTTCTAATCTATCAACAGGCATCCATCAACGACATCGACAAACCTACTAAGACAAAAGACAACGAAGAACAAATGAACCCCCCGATGGACCCTGCCCGCCCATGTCGGGTCCCCGCCGCCGCCGGCCGCAAAAGTTGAGTCCCACATCTATCCCGCTTGGCGCCATCGCCTTCCCTTCCGCTTCACTTCACGCTCTCTTGTGGATTCAATCTCACCCTTGCTTTGCTGCTGCGGGTTTCTGATTATGCAAAATGACATCAGTGTGGGTTTATCCTTATGGGGCGGCCTTGTTCACCAAGTGGGGGCGGGCCTTGTTGTGGATGCCTGCGTGCTGCTGCTGCTGCTGCTGCATGCTGTTGTCCGCAAAGGTTCTCCTCACCGTGCCCGGAGGGGGGGAAAGGTTTGTTGTTGTTGTTGTTGTTGTCGAAGTCATCGTGAAACTCTAAGGAATGGTTCAGGGGGGTGATGGAGACATCAATAGTGTAGTTTGTCATGGGAAAACAGTACTGTAGCCAGCCAAAGGCATAACGAAACATGAGACACGAAGACACTGAGACAGCGAGAGTAAAGCACAGTAATGTAGCTAACTCCAGAAATGGGATGAACTCATTTGCTGTTCTCGATGGATGCTGCTTGCATTTCGTTGTGTTCACTCGTTGTCAAAAGTCGGTTCATGGATGCAACACTGCGGACTAGTAGGTCGGTACGTACTGTGTAGAGGATGGGTAGAAACGGTTTGGCCGCGTTTTCCTCTCCGTTTTGCTAGCGTAGTCCTGGATCCCATCGTCCTGGTCCGTGCTTTTGGTCTTGAACCGTGCTTGCTCCTTGATGCCACGGCGCGGGTGCTTAGACGACATCAAAGAGTCCGAGTCGCGTCACCCCCAAAAGAGTCGGTCCGTTCAACGCCCTCTTATCTCGATGTTATCTGTCATATCGAGATCTTGGGGGTCTTTTTGATATCAATTGCCTTGCTGTCCCTTTTCGCCTCTCACGACGCAGGCCCATAGAAGCTGGTCATTGCTTTCCAAAGCCTGCTGCTTCAGCACTAATGGTCGACGAGATCAATATCATCACTGCAGGATCCATGACTTGTTCGCAAGAGCTGAATACGATTCCATGGGCGAAACTTAGTTCCTACGAACGAGTTTCCACAAACTGTGTTCACATTCGTAAAAAGTTCCCCGTTCGGATAATCAAGGTCTAAACTTTCATTGGACAGTAATGGCGGCGGCGGTGGTGGTGGTGGTGGTGGCAAATCATTGCCTTTGGAGGTAGGGACTTGCGCAGTGTAGATGATTCTGGTACTCGTCGGATCTCCCGAAGCCAGCCACCACCACTACCACCACCACGACTAATTGCCGACGTGATGGACAAAGTTGCTGACATGATATGAAAACAAGCAACAAAACAAGCAAATGGATGAGCCGCATTGCGCAAACTCTGATGCTACCTCTACGTAGGTCCAACACTAGTGTAAGCCGGCACCCACGGCAAGCCAAGCAGAAGCCAAGCAAAAAGTCATGAAAATATTTCTTGGAAGAAAATCCTTCAGACATATCGTCGAAATGCTTCCAATCCAATGAATGGATCGATTGAGTTGGTATGTACCCTTCACAACCTGGAAGAAAGTAGAGACTGTATCAAATCGCCAAGGATCATGGCTATCGCTCGGAGAGAGAACGCAGGGGCCACTATCCGACGGACACCGGCACTGCAGCGAACGAGGGGAACGAGTTTTCAGTTCTGTTACTGTACATGGAGATAGCTAGCTAGCTATTTCCCTGATAGTTTGTGAAAAGATTGGGATGGAATGAGGTCAGTTTGGCATGATTCTAATGTTGCGAAACATTTTTTTGTTCCTTTGCAAATTTGCTTCCCAGGTTCTTACCTGGGCAACAATCAATATCATGGATGTTAGCAGTGTAGACAGTGTACACGTGTAAGGATTATGGGCATTCGGAATGCGCAGTGTTTTCCTCGAAAAGTTGAAGAAAGAAGTCCCGCCCCATCCACAATTACTCCTTGGCACGAATCTTGGCACACTTTCACATCTTGAAACCGCGCCTTGGCAAGCCGGCCCCTCCAGCGAGGTGGTCCCGCCAGGGTCATCCGTGCGGCTCGCGTTGGCAAGGTGGCATCCGCCAAAACACGCACGGCTCTTGTGCACAATTGAACCAAGCTGAACAGATAGGGGTGACCCTTGTCTTGGGTGCGGGTTGATAATGACGACCTCGAGAAAAGAACGTTTTGCTGTCAGCTTGTCGATGAACTGAGTGGTTAATGGCATGCATTCTCAACTTGATTGGGTCACGGAGAATATTGTAAACTGTTATGTTTTGTGTATCCTAACAACTGACATCTAAAGTGAAAAAAAAATGCTGAGCTCTAGTGTCTAAATGCTAGATCAAACAACATGTGGGAAAAGCTAGTTGAAAAGAATTGAAATGATGAGAAAAGGAGAAAAAAGAAGAAAACATCTTTCATCCTGCTCCTAGTCACATCCTCCTCGTCCTCCTCTCCTCCAATCGCTCTACAAGGGCTCATCGACCCTCGCGATATCCAAGTCCCAAACCAAGAAAAGTGAAACCCTTTAAACGCCAAATGGTATGATATCTCCCAATTCCGAGATTCCGCTGTCGCTGCCAAAGCGAAGGTATATATAGCCAAGCCAATCAATGCCCTAATAACCAATGATCATGCTGTAAACAACCACACGCGCTGCCTGCTGCTTTTTTTTATTTCCATTTACTCAATGGCGGAGGCGTTGATGTTAAGAGGGTTGACACGGTCGTCCCACTTGAACTTGAAGTCGTCACCAAGCTCCTTGCGGCAGGCAGAAGTGACAGCCTCCCAGACGTTGGCGAAGACACCGAAGTTGGCCGGGTTCTCCTCGTCGTTCTCACCACCCTGGAAAACACCAGTGCGGACAAGGCAGGTGTTCCAGCCGTAGAGGTTACCACCGACAATGTCGGAAGCCGGGTTGTCACCAACCATGTAGATGTTCTGGGGAATCTTCTCCTCGCCGTGGATCTGCTCCATCCAGGAAGCAATGACCTCGTCGGCGTACTTGTAGGTGGCCATCTCAGGCTTGCCGTAGACGACACGCTCGAGGTCGACACCGGTGAGGGCCTTGTACATGGCCTCAAGACCAATGCGGAAGGCGCCCTGGCTCATACGGGGAGTAGGGTGCTCGGTAGGGCAGAGCAAATCACCCTGGGAGAAGTAGATGGGGATGCGCTGCGAGACAGGGTCCTTGGCAACGGTGCCGAGGCGACCATTCTCAGATCGGAGAAGATCGACAATGATTTGCATGTCGGTAGCGTAGTCGCGGGAGTCGGAGAAGACCATGATGGCCTCGATGTTGGTCTTGGTGAAGTCGCGGGGACGGGAAGTGGCGCGCTCCTCGTCGGTGAAGACGCGGTAGGGAGCGATCGAAGGGTCCCAGGCAACAATGTCGTTGGGAACGACAATGTCCTTGAAGCCATACTCCTCAGCAACCTCGCGGCACTTGTAGCCCTCACCACCGACAACAAGGACGGTGTTGTAGTACTCGGCCAAGGCGCGCATGGGGGTGTGGGACTGGATGAACTGGTCGGTGCTGATGGGGTTCTGGAGGATCTTGGAGAGCTGCTCGGTACGGGCAAGCTCGGGCTTACCAGAGCCGTTGGTGAGGAAGATGTGGGGAATCTTAATGCCAAGCTCGTTATCGCCGTTGAGCATGTCCAAGACCTTCTTGCCCTCGGGGATCAGACGATCACCGTGGACAAGGACACCATCAATGTCAAAGACAAAGCTCATGTTCTTGACCTTCTCGACCTTCTCAGAGTGGATGTCCTGAACACGGTCGGCCAAGAACTCGCGCGTAGGCTTGAGAGGAAGGGTGCCGTTGGCATCCTGGAGGGCCTCGGCGACGCCGCCAGGGAAGGTGACGCTGCTGAGACGAGACTGGCGCTTAGAACGGGGGATGGGAAGAGAAGCGCCGAACGAGTTGCGGGAGAGTCTGCGCTCCTTCAAGGATGGAGAGGCGGAAAGGTTGTGCATGTAAAGATCGGCGTGAGCATCGGGAGACCTGGTTGCCGGAACCTCGATGGTGTTATGGTTGGCGACCGAAGGAGAAAGAGGGATGGTGAGCGAGTCTTGGCGGGAGTTACCACGAGTCTTTGCAACGTTGAGCTGTTGTGGCTGTTCCTGCTGCTGCTGCTTTTCGACACCATCGAGGGCCTTGATTTGAGTCTCAGTTGGTGACTCTGGAGGAGTGTGGGGGTTCGTCTTGGTGTTTGGGTTAGGAATACCCACAACGATATCGCTTTGCTGACCGGACATCTTGATGGATGGGGTATCAGAACAAAATATTTCAAAGCTGGAAGTAAAATAACCGCGGTTTTAAGTCTTCAAGACTGTTCGATGTTGCTGCTGGATGGATGAAGAGACGCAAAGATGAAAACGCTCTACGTTTCGCAAAGTAGTGGTATCAAAGTTGAAAGAGAAAACACAAGAGGATTCGATTGCTGATGATGGCGGAACAATATCATCATCCTGAGCGGCGGGGATCAGTGTCTCTTATATGTCGCCGTCGGTAGGGTCCAAGGCGATAGTATCATGGTCTTGGCTCCTGTCATGGTGGGTGTGTGCTCTTTGGACCCCTGGGATGCTGGGATGTCCTCCCCATCAGACCAACCACGCGAGTCGCATTCGCGAACCCCTGATCTACTTCTGACAAAGGAATCCATTCTGAGGGTGCCGTCTGGCGCCAGGCGTCGATCTGAACCATCTCAACCGAGCAGGTATCGGGGCAAGATCTCCAGGATGACGACAGATAGGGCAACTGCAGTGATGTTAATATGGCCGTACCCACACAGTGTCGTGGCAGCCAGCGCAGGGCCCCCACGGATTGGATGGCATACACAGTGTACACTGAAGCCATCCACATTCAGTCCGTCTCCAGCTCCGTATTGCCCATCGGACCATATGTGGCCCCGGCCCCTTTCTTCGCATGCTCCGTGCATTCACCGTTGTCCTGAATCAATCTCCCATACGGGCTACCGTCTGTTTGAAGCGGACACAATGTGGATAGGAGGGAGGAGTTGGAGGGTCCTACGGAACGGAACACGGCTAGGACGGTTGGAGCATAGGCGGCGGGCTTGACCATGTCGATGTCGTCAGAGGCCCCAGAAATGCTCAGATGCTGAGGGTCCTGGAGAACGGAGATTCTGGACAAAGAAGGAAAGGGATTGGCCGTCCTAGCAGGGCGACAAGTGGGCAAATTTTGTGGGACCGTTTGGCCACTACAACTGCACCACTGCGCGGCGCTAAGACAGGTGGCAGCAATCAGGAGACGACCCGGCACCCGGCACCCGGCGTCCGGCGTTGGCGCTGCCGCCGGCTTGACCGCTCACCACCCAATTTGGATATGGTTTTTTTTGCCAACAAGTGAACCTTGCTTTGTCCGTGTGTGTGATTTCGCCGCCGTTGTTTGTCCGTTGTCCGTCGGTTGTCACGGTAGCGTTGCACTCTCACCGACGAGGCGCCATAACCGACCAAGACCCAAGGAAGAAGGCACCAAACGGCGCCAGAGAGACGAGAGAGAGCCCAAAGCGACGAGGTGAGTGCTGGCTCCAATGACAGCCCGGTGCCTGAAACTGACCGACAGTGATGTTCCATGAGGACCAAACATCAACAGCCAAACATGACTCGCGGTGGGCGAAGATCTCGAGAAGATCGGAGGCCGTAACGGGACAAGCTTCGCCTTGGCGCGTCCTTTTGTCATCCGTTGGAATGCCGGGCGGTCCCTCCGTCTGGCATCATGTCGGTGCTGCGTCCGTCCTGTTTTTGTGAGACCTTGTCGGCGTCCGACAGCGACAGCCCACCTCATCCCCGCCGCACGTGGGGCTCCGTGGGTCCTCCGTGCGTCATCGGTGGACCCCTAAAAATGCCGCTGGCGGCCTATGGACTAACGCAGTAGGTACTGACCCAGCACTGATCCAACGCTGCGCTGACCCAGCAGCATTGGATGATGCATCGACCTCCTCACTCAGTGCAGCAGTCAGTGTCAGGAAGGATACCTTGGCAGGCCGCTGCGAGTGGCCCCGAGGGGAGTTGGCCACACCCGCCCTCTCTTCGCTTGTCTTTGTTTACCGCTACGAGTCTCAACAGGGAAATACGTGCAGATGAGCAGCTGTGGTCGTGTAGACCTCCGAATTGGATTTAACTGGCGCTTCCCGTGGGTTGTGTAACTTTTTGACGCTATACCCATCCTACTGTATCTTTGCTCCTGCAATTTCTCTCTCTCACTCATCATCATCACCAGCATTCGTCCATCATCATCTTCTTCTTCACCAGCAAACACAGAATTCTCTCATCAGCCTTGGCTTTTGACGAATAATCTTCCCCCCCTTCTCATCACCAAACAACACACAAGAAACCACCTAGTCAAGGATTGCTCCGACAATCCGTAATATCATCATCTCCTCCAAAATGACTGGATTCACCGCCGCCAACACCACCTACACTCTCAACAATGGAGTGAGAATCCCCGCTGTCGGATTCGGCACCTTTGCCAACGAGGGTGCCAAGGGCGAAACCTACGCCGCCGTCAAGAAGGCCCTCGAGGTTGGCTACCGTCACCTAGACTGCGCGTGGTTCTACCAGAACGAGGACGAGGTCGGCCAGGCGCTTGCCGAGTTCCTTGAGAACCACAAGGACGTCAAGCGCGAGGACATCTTCATCTGCACCAAGGTGTGGAACCACCTGCACGAGCCCGAGGATGTCAAGTGGAGCTTGCAGAACTCTCTCGACAAGCTCAAGGTTGACTACGTCGACCTCTTCCTCATCCACTGGCCCATTGCCGCCGAGAAGGACGAGGCCACCAACATGCCTAAGATCGGCCCCGATGGCAAGTACATCATCAAGAAGGAGCTCACCGAGAACCCCGAGCCAACATGGCGGGCCATGGAGGATCTCGTGGATGCCGGCAAGACGCGGTCCATTGGTGTTTCCAACTGGACCATCCCCGGCCTGCAGAAGCTTCTCAAGTTTGCTCGCATCAAGCCGACCGTCAACCAGATTGAGATCCACCCCTTCCTCCCCAACACGGAGCTCGTCGAGTTCTGCTTCAAGAACCAGATCATCCCCACTGCCTACTCTCCTCTCGGCTCGCAGAACCAGGTCCCATCGACGGGCGAGCGTGTCCGTGATGACCCCACTCTCAAGGCCGTTGCTGAGCGCAGCGGGCATAACCTTGCCCAGGTGCTCCTCGCCTGGGGTCTCCGCCGAGGCTACGTCGTGCTCCCCAAGAGCTCGACCCCCTCGCGTATCGAGAGCAACTTCCAGATTCCTGTCCTCCGCGACGAGGACTTCAAGGCCATCCAGGAGGTTGCCAAGGGCCGCCACTGCCGCTTCGTCAACATGAAGGACACCTTTGGCTACGATGTCTGGCCCGAAGAGTCCGACGGCCAGCTCAAGCAGGAGTAAATGTTGTGTTGTGGAGTTTTTTGTCGAGACGATTTAATGACTGGGATGCAGGCGTGTCAACGGGAACGGAACGATTAGAGCGGTTGGATAGCAAAATTCCTTTGTATTGGATACCTTAGAATGATAGACATCACTTGGTAGATGGTCAAGCAAGCGGGTGGATTAGTTGCTCTTCTCATGTGTGGAATTGGAACTATTTTCGAGCGTCTGTTAGTGAATGTTCTATCGTGGTATGTGACGTCGTTGTTCATGTTCGACCTCAGTTCTTGTCTCTTCCGTCCAGTCAAACGAACTGAAACTGAAGTCTTGACTCGTAATTTTGCAGCTCAACCAGGAACCGACTCATTGATGCGGACTGTCCCGTCCCGCCGGGTACTCCTGCCCGTTTGATCGCCAGCACAGACCTCCCTTTCTGATCGCAACCACCCACCTTGGAGTGGAGGAGCGCGGTTTCCATCTTCGCGATTGAGATCATCCCTGATTCCACTTGACATTCTCACCTGCGTTTCATATTGCGCGTCTCATTTCCCCCACCATCATATCGCTCATCACGGAAGCAGCGACCCGCCAAGCCGATCCATGATCAATCTTATGCCAAGAGAAGAAACACTGACGAGGCCATCCACCCTCGATCCTCACACTCTCTCCGGTGAGACTCCAGCCCGATCGTCAACACCACGAAGATGTACCGGAATATGTTTTGTCTCACTCTCCCCGACCTGCGTTCGCGTTTCTGTCAGTTAGGCCAATCGATCATTTGAGGCCTCCCAAATACTTTGGTACCTAGGTTTGTCACCGTCAGAACAGAGGCTGAAGAAATAACTTCAACTCACCAACGTGGCCCATGAAACAAATACTGAGCACCTTGCAAGCAAGACCTTGGTTCACCCTCCTCCTATCAGCTTCTACTTCCATTCTGCCACATCACGCCCTTTTTTCCAACCGTACCACATTGTCAGTCACATTAGGTCCCCACGAATACCTCAACCTGGGTACCCTCTCCATATCTCTTCATCATCCACCCATCCGTCCCACCCCCCGGCATCTCCAAACTCCAGCATCCCCCATCTTATACTCAAACACGCCAAGCCCCTATCTGATCTACGTACTTCCACGCTCCTCCACGACCAGGCATCAACGCCCTCACCCTCCCATTTCCCCCTTCCCCTTCCCCTTGCACCGTCACCCAAATCCACCAATGCGCCCACCAACAACTCTGCCCCCACCTCCACGGCTTCAAACATGCACAACACACATCGCATGCCATGACGGGACAACTCGACATCCACACCTCCCTTTCGGGAATTTTACCGTTCTCGTCCACCAGATCCCATCCCTGGTATTGAGGCTTATTGGAGTTGACGAGCTCGTTGAAATAAACCTCGAGAGCAGGGAGTTTATCTCGGCCGTCGGAACAGGGCCAGCAGCAGAGGGAGTTGTGACGGAGGCAGAATTCGGTGAGGGCAGAGTAGGTTTTGGAGGGTGGGATGGGTGGTGATGGGGGAAGTGGTCTGGGGGTCATGAGGTCGGCGATGGTTGGGCGAGTAGCGAGCCAGGCTTCGCGGTCGAAGGGTGATGGTGGTGGTGGTGGGCGTCCTGGTTGGATTTGGGAGGATTGTAGAGGATTCGCACTGTCTTTGTCTTGGTCTTGTTCTTCAAGCATGCGTTGTACCTGACTGAGTATCTGGGTAGGATTCGGTTCGGGGCGGTATCCTTGTGATGAATCGCTGTTTGGGCGATGTGTGGTTGGAACTATAGGAGGATGCATGCCATTGCTTCTGGTATCGTTCTCGTGGGTAGGGGCATTCAGTTCCAGCCTACGGTGAGTGTCTTCACAACAGGTGGATCTGTTTGAGTCGGGGACGTAGGCGGCGTAAGAAGGAAGGGAAGGATTGGTGTTGTCATTTCGGGGATTGTTACGTGCAGCGTTGTCATCAAGTCCGAGAAGCTGACGAGCTGTGAGGCCCGATGAAGTCTTGCCCGCTGTGGAAGACATTTTCGCTGACTTCCAGCATTCCTTCAGTCAGAAGTTCAAGTGACGCCGACCGGCTCTTGGTTGATACAACCTCTTCTTGGGCCGAGTTGATCAAGGTTTGAAGATCAGTAGACCCCGCTCTCCAGATATAAGGTTGATAAAAGATGCGTTACGCCAGGGTGAGATGATGAGACCTCTTGCCGCTCCTGTTGGTGACTGGGCAAATGCCGATGCGCATACAAAGAAGGACTGTTGGTGTTGGATCTGGGGTCACCTGGCCTTGTCCCTGCATTTTTGTGAATGTTCTTTGTTTGCGATGTGGGCTATTGGCCCCAGTCACCGCTCTGGGCAAACGAATACTATTGTTGGATGACTAGCCTTACGATGAAGGTATCGGATGAAGTGCACGTAGTGTGATGGCCGATTGTTGGTCATACAAGCAGCGAAATTAGATCAATGTTCCTATCTATCAATAATCTTCTGGAAGCAAAGAACCACTGCTACACAACAAGGTCCTGAAATGGGAGATGGATGATAGGAGATTCTCGGCTAAAACATCACTAGAGGTATGATTCGCAGGCCCAAATGCTAAAACAGCTGCCCACAAGTGTTCGTTTCCGGCCAATGTGATGGTTGGTATAATGAGGGTGAATCTTGTGACCACTGCAGGATACCAGTTATGAGGTCCACTCCTCTCTAATAACCCAATGCACCTTCCCAAAGTTCTTTCTCGCCGTGATACACACCGTCTTATTCGCTCGGCAACAGCAATTACCCTTCGATCTCTGTATCAGCCAAACTTAAGCGGCCGGGACACACACGCAAAAAAAAAAAAAAAAAAGAAGAAAAAGAAAAGAAAAACAGCGCCCAACCTTATGAGACAGTCATCGATACCACAACAACTTTTGTTGAGACGAGAGCAATGCATCTCTTTCTTCTATCTACCTCCCTTCTTCCTGCAGTTTAATCCCTCCTCAGCCTCCCACAAACCTGTGTGTCGGGCTCATCAGACCTTGCCATTCTCTCCTCCCTCCCTTTCGCTTTCTTCACTGATTCTGCTCCTTAGCTGTCTTGATGGGGTTTCTGAACTCATCGAGATAAACAATGCTTTGTCCTTCAGCGTACGTGTGTTCGGCTCGAGCGACTTACGCCGCCCCTTTTCCGTTCTGACTCTTGCAATGCCTGCTCCAGCCGGAACTGTTCGTTTGTCGATCGGGGTTCAGCGCCCATCTCCAGTCTCAGACGGCGCTCGTATATATTGGTACCTCCACCTTGAATGTTGCGCCATTACAGTGTTGTTCGGGGAGATGGTTTATATTTGGCTGTAGCGGGGGTCAGTGCTATGGCGACATAATCGTGCGGTGTTTCTGTTGAGTTCAGTGACATGGCTGGGGGATTGCCTATATCAATACCTAGACCCAGGTCTTTAATGGTCAGCAAATGTCGGAGGCTGCTAAGCTCGCAATAGGGTCCGCGAAGTTGGGAGTGCTCTTGGTGTTTGCGTTGCCGTTGGATATAGGTACCTAGTTTTAGTCCTTGGCATGTTTGAGTCGAGCGAATCATCTGGGGGAGACATCGGTATCTACCGCTTTGTCAGTTACTCTATCGTAGTGAAGCCAGTTATACATGCCGTAAGGGTTAAGCTGGATATTCGATGCTCATGTGCTTTGCAGCGGTGGAAGTAGAGCGAAATAGTCATGTGGAAAAGCCTGTTGACAGCGTAGCAGAATGCACGACGGGATGCCAACGTTTTTTCGAGCAAATCAATGGCACAGGTAACCTTCTGCTACATTTTTAGGACAAAGAGGATGTAATACCGAAACTCGGTGTTTTCATGCCTGTCGGCATCTGCGAGCCGTTGTTGCTGTGGATTGGTCAGGAAACCAATTTGAAGGGGAGAGAGATAATATCGCGCGTCATACTACACCTCCGGGGATGCTTAGTAGCCGAAATTCTTTCAATCTACCGTAGAAACTCGCCAAATTGGCAAACTTCTACTGCCAGAAAACCAGGCTATTTGGGCAGAACAAGTACAGTCCTGTGAGGTTCACGTCCGGCTTCCTGCACAGAAATGTGTGTGTGTTAAGGTGGGGGGCAATGTCACTGGTCGGTGGCTTGTTAACTAGGCCTTTTTGAATTGCAATCAAACTGAGCCCGCCAGCAGAGCACATTCGGTATGCTGCCTCCTGTGCTTACTGTCGGGCGCTCAAAGAGGGATACCTAGTCTTTTGACAATCTGGCGAGTCTCTACGGTAGGCCAGAATTCTTACTGTGATATGCCGGATTCTCACTATCTTGAGGGTCCCCAACAACTTGATCAAGGCAAATATATGCTGACCTTTACAGCGTTGCTTGGTACCTATTGGTTCTTTGGCGGACGATGCTTTGTTTGCCCAGCCGCCAACACCTTCTGCTGTCTCGCATCTCGAACAAGGGTCATCCAACGAAGACGGAGTTGGTTGGTAATCCATGGTCGCTTCTGAATTTGTAGGAAAGGCGGAACAAGCGGAATGATTCGGGACACTAATGGCTGCAGGAACTTGTTAGTCGCATGAGAGGATTGAAGTTGAAGGCAGAGAGAACAGGAGCAGGAGCAGTTGGAATGTCGTCGTGCTGCGGGCCCGAACGCCGACTCACCAAGCATTAGACCCACTTCGTTCCAGTATATCAACCAATCAGATATTACACATCCGGTGGTTGCTTTCCGCTTTGGGAAGGCGCAAGCAACGACGGGGAAGCTGCGTTCTCAGCGGTCCTTCTTTCCCACCGACAACTTCCTGCACAAGAAAACCCAAACCAGTCTCTGCCTGCTTCGTTTTCAACAACTTGATTTCCTGCCCGATGGCAACGGACCTCTGTAACAATCGCCCTTACTCCCGTCAGCATCACTAGGAATACATCCATGAATCCAGCAATCACCCTTTAGGACACTGCAGGTGCAAGCAGCCAGGACAGCACACTTCAACCTGCCCAGGTAATCCCTCGTATCTGCCTGTGAGTGGCACGAGAGATCCAAGGACAACGCTCCTACTCACCGTGCGGTCCAACCTACAGGTAGTTGCCTGGAAGCCATGGCTCACCTTGTTCTTTTTTGCCCTTCTCTTTCAGTACCTCTTAAAGGTTGGTTTGCCTGGGACAGAGAATGACAGGATTCTTTCGCTCTTTTCCCCCATACTATCAAGCTGTATTTTTTTTTTTTTTTTTTTTTTTTTTTTTTTTTTTTTTGCTTTTCTTTTTTTTGGAGAACAGTCGATACATTAGACAACAATCAGTAAGTCAGATCCAGCCAATCCATCCATTCAAACGCAAACTGACACTCTCATTTCACCAGTCCCACCAAGTATCAAACCTGTCTGTTAGCGCTCTCCGCAAACGGCCTGCCACTACCATATTCCAACCGCGATCCAGCACCGATCTTACCATGTGTCAACCAAAATCTAACCTCAGCCTTCCCTTACCAAGGGCCTCCATCTACCAACAAGCCCATGCCCAGGTCCTCAAACAAATCGGATCAACCCCTGATCTCTCCGCTACAGAGCGCATCCTCTACATCATGGACATAGTCCGTTGCTCCATCAATTCCCGCCTCGGCATGATGCCTCCGTGCTTGAATAGACCAGGACCTGTGACCTCGGAACACGTTCGAGTTGCTTTCATGAGCTTGGGACAGCCAAAGGTATGGAAGTCAGAGAGGGAGCAGTGGATGGGATTTACAAGGGAGAACATGGGAGTTCAGGTTACTGAAAGAGTTATCGTTGCTGAGGATACTGAGATGACGGACGGGATGACTTTTAATGAGTTGGTTAAGAAAGCTGGAGAGGGAGTCATGATTGGGAATACAAAGGGGAAGAGTCCGGCCAAGAGACTTGATGGCGACGAGAAGGAGGGAGGAGACAAAGTTGAGGAGGATGAGGAGGATGAGGAAGATGAGGAAGCTGGAAGGATATCTTAGAAGGAGATCCTGACTGGGTTGAAGATTGTGGAGATGGAAATGGATTCTTCAAAGACGCTTTCACCGGAAAACTTTCCTCTGATCAGGGATTCGCTGGAGTTGGTGGAGTCTAGGCTGGAGCACATGAAGGAGGTCTTCGTACCCCTTGTCGCTCGGATTAACAATGTTTTACTGGATGAGAAGGGGGTGGAGCAGAAGCTGGCGGCTATGGAGAAAGGGCTTGCTTCGAACCAAGTTGACAAAGAGGGAGGCGGAGGTGGGGAAGCCTTTAAGGATTTCATGCTGTTTTCGCTCGAGTACAAGTCTCTGGTCGCAAACTTGACTGCTCTGGAAGGGCTGTTTGTTGAGCATGGTATTCCCGCGTACGCGTCCCCCAATTATTCTACAGAGGAAAAGTTGGATTTCATGGAGCAGATGCTTCTTTCCGAGATGGAGACGATAATCTTGAACGAGAGACCAGCTATGAGGACAAAGGTCCAGTCAAGGTTTAAGCCTCTGATGGAGATGTTGGCTACCCTGGAGAAGGTGTATACTGTTGCGATGGGAAAGGCAGTGCGCAATTAGTAAGGGATTTCCACAAACAGTATCATTACTCCATTTCTATTACTAGGCAGGGTACCGAGTATAGTATTACAGGGGTTGAAAGGCGCGTGTGATTGAACCCTTCCTTTCATTTTTGAAACTTCTTTCCGACATGCGAGACTTCATTGCGGCATCGAACAATCGGACGCCGGTGGTGGTCAGGAACACAATCCCTGAGAAGTACTCGACATGCTCCAGGAGGGCTATTGATAATAAAGAGAGATGTCAGTAAAAGTTGGCATGTGGTTCCAACATGGAGGATGGGTACCCACTGGATACCAACCTCAAGGTATTTCGGTCGGCCTCGTGACCTTTCATAGATACCCTTGCTTTTCTCCGGAAACACATCATCAGCTTCATCAAGTAGCACGACTGCCTGATATTTTGGTCATTTTGTGGCGCAGTGCGATAATTCTTTGACAAATCCCTCAAACGCAAAGGCCCAGGCAGTTGTCTCGGTTCAACTCTCCAAGTAAACTGGATATCAGAGGTGGTCTCTGTGCATCGAAGTGAGCAGGGCGTACTGGCCGTTGCCGTAGTTGATTGACCTGCCTGCGGTCATTGTATTTTCAGATCTGGTCCTTCCATGAACCAGCCCCTGCCTATTTGCATGTCTTGGTCCTGGGCATTGTCAGGGACCAAGCGATTCTCAACGAGCGCTCAGGGGAGGCGATTCTGGACATTATGGAGGAGCGGAGACTCCCAGAGATCTGACTTCCAATCTATAAGTCGAAGACAGTCCAGCCAGTACCGAAAACCGGTTTGTTTTGTTTTTTTGTTGCTGGGCAGAAGCCCATGGTGTAGGGCGGGCAGAGAGTAGGGTTTGCGTCTAAATTCGGGACGACAGCCTTGCGTTCGGAAAATAATTCCTCCTCAGATGTTAGGACCCGGTCCAAGTCAGCTCCTTGTTTCCCTATATTGACGTTTGTGCGAGTCATCCTCTGGCCTCTATGCTTGGGGTCAGTGTACAGATCGTGAGCCCAATAATCTGCTGTGCCGTTGAGTTAGCGGTGGTGATAATTCATAGGAGGTTCTCTGAGATACTTGGGAGGTACCTATCTTCCGATAGCGCACAAAGCCTGATTGTTAGCGTCAAACTTAGTCACAAATTCGTTCGAGACTTCTTCTATCTCCATCACGATCTGGCCCTCACGGATCATCTCTCCAAGTATATCGTTGATCGTTTGTCGGTGCACCGTGAACGTGGCTCAATTACCCAAGTAACAAACGCCATAAAAGTCAGGAGGAGGATGGCCTGCCTGGATCCTCGAACCCGACCCTGAGCACGCATTCCAACGATGTGCCGAGGAAACGCGTCTAGAAATCCCCAAAAATCGGTCCAGCTCCTCCTTTCGAACTGCGTTTAGGGCACAAATCAAAAGCACACGTTCTCTGATCGCCCGATACGTACATCGTGGAAGCTTTGGTTACAGCATGAGAGGTAATGGGTTGGAATGGAGTACATCATGCTTCATCGCCCCAAACAAAACCGCTCTGATGGGATAAGCCGGTTAAGAGACGGTGTCAACGCACGATTTGGAGGGCCTTCACCATCTTCAACGCTTCATCAGAGACAGCACGAGGCACTCTCGTCTGGCATCGGTGCACTGTTGCTGTGTCCCATGCATCTTACAGGTTCTGGTTTCTTTCTGGGAATAGAGTCACATCCGCTGCCTAAAACGCTGATAAACGAACGTCACTTAAGCACACCATATGGTTGGCAGCTCGCCAATGGAGTACGGATTGCTTCCAACAGCACAGAGTAGGTCAATGTAGCGTGTTGTTTTGCACGAGTACAAAGGCCTTTCCAGTCCGTGGAGACTCCGAACTCCAGGGCTCGCGGAAGATACAGACTAGAAGAGCGGAGACTGGAACCGGTGATGAGTCCGAGTACGATGAGGAAGATGAGAAAGTATCATAGAGTTCCCTTTGATGAGGAATTTGATGAAGAGGAAGAATGTAGTGAAAGTCCAGCGGCATTGACTCGTCAACTGATGAAACAAAGGCCTAATGCGATATCGTTTCCAACATCCTTTGTCATGGTTTGTGAAGAGAACCCCATTCGGGTCCCAGGTGTGGTTAGGAACACGTGACCTCGCGTTCAATCTGCACCTAGCAGTGTTTGATGGCGATTATTGGCGCCGTCACCCAGACAAGATGGAAATAAGAGGCGGAAATCGATCACGGGGGCAGATCAGCAAATGAGGATGATCAGAGAAGCGAACAGGACTGTTTGACAATGGATCATTCGTCCCAATGTTGGACAACGGGAAGTCGAGACTGAAGACTGCAGTTGCGAAATGACGCAGCGACGCGTTGAGCCAATTGCAGAGGGGAAATATGAACAACTGGGTCTCAAATCACAGCACACGCTTGAAGATTGTGGGGCCATTTTCTGTAGCGTCGCTGACCATTTGATCCGTGCAGTGAACCGTAGCGTGCAGAACTGCAAGAACAGGGGCGGCCAAGAGCGCCAGAAGTTCACGCGCGCGCGGCAGTGGGGACCCGGGATCCGCTAAATACCTTAGTGTGCGACCATTGTCCACAGCACAGCTATAGAAAGCGGAGTCGTGTAAGTGCACATGGGCAGCCTAGGGCAGCGCGGTTCCAGTTCGTTAGCCCATCTGCGGGCGTCGTCGCGAACCGCGTAACGCACGCCAACTGAACACTAGCGCCTGTAAGAGAGAGAGAGAGAGAGGTCACCTACCCGAGCTTCCAACCAAAGACGGGAGCCCTCTTCGTCGCTTTCGCTTGTCGCCAAATCTCGCAGGAAGTAATCTTCAACCTACGACTGCATTCCAATTGCTTGCCCCGAACTATCGCGTCTCTTGCCGCCCTCCGCCACGATCCCCTCGCTCGCCCGGCCGCTGTCGTTCTACCCAAAGCGCCATTATGGGGCCGGACACGCCCTCCGCGTCGGTGTTGCCTGCGCTGGACCCCGGACGTGTCACTGCGACTGCGACGCCGACGCCGACGCTTCACAATGCCGACAAAGACTCGACACCTTTGCTTCCTCATAGCTCCATGGTCGCCGCCACTATGCGACAAGCTTCCACTGCTCTACCGTCGACTAGCGACAAGGCGACGCGGCCAGCGGCCCCCAGCTCCCACGACGCGACCGACCCTCGCGTCCCAAGTTATCCGCATCCCCATTCCCACCAGCCCGCCACCAATCCCACCGTCCGACACCCGGCCCCCGATGTGCCCCGTATCTATGACCCTCGCCCGTCCGAATACCCTCCGGTCAACGCCGTCAACTCCAATTTAACTCCTTACGATAGCTCGAGTCGCTTCCAACCTCCTCCACCGTCCCAGCGTCACCGCCTCCCGCACTCCCTCAGCGTCTCGCAAGCAACAAGTTCCACCAACGACGCTGACTTGGTGTTTACCCCGCCCTCGAGCGAAGGTGGTCGGAGCCCTAGCAAGCCCAACAGCCACGACTCGAGCCAGGATTCACAGCTGCTGCAACTCTCCCAAATTGCTGCCGCGCAGGAGAGGATACCCGAGAATGGAATTGCCTTGTCAAGGAAGCGCATGGCTGATGGAATGGTCAAGCCCACATACCAAAGGCCCAGTCTATCTCCCGCAGGCACCGCCAGTCACACAAGAAATACAAGCGCCGTTAGTATGGCTTCTACTGCCACCAGCCGACTGGGAGAGGTGAGTCTTTGGTTGGATCTTTGCCCATAGGGGAGGGGAGTCTTGCTCTTATTGCTAACACCACCTTTGTTACAGCTCTCTGCCGAGCTCAAGACTCGTCTTTCATACGCAATGGTAAAGGTCAACAATGGATGGCAATCTCACTCGATTGACCAGGTCGAGTCGCTGGCTTCCCGTGCTGCTTCCCCTACCTCGAGCAATTCCACTGTACATATGAGGAACGGGTCGTCCACCAGCCCACAGCTCTCGAACCTCCAACGCATAGGTAGCCACGCCAGCACGGTTCCCGCCAACTCTCAACAGTACCCAACATCATCCCAGCAATATCCACCAGGGTCTCAGCAGTACCCGTCGGGTTCGCAACAACATCCGTCAGCATCACAACAACAGCAACAACAGCAACAGCATAGTCAAGGGCGGCCGGTCGAAAGTTTTTATGCTCGGGAGTCAGGCCATTTTGCTCCTCGTTATAGCCCAACACAACAAGCCGAGCCCATTCCTTCTGTTACTCTTGCTCCTCCTGCCCCTATTCAGCCAACACGGCAGCAATTCCAACATCCTCGACGCAATTCTGTGCCTCGAAACACACAGGCTTTTCTTGCTATCAACCACCAGCCACCACCTCAACAAGGACCCAACACAGCTGGGCAACCGAGTCCTTACCTATCGACACACCATCATCGCACATCGCTAATGGAGCCGCCACTTTATCCTCCACATCAGAACGTTCGGGAACAAGACGCCATAGAATCATTGCTCTTTATGAGTAGTCCCGGTAACTCTGCCAACCTTAAACACGGCTTTCCCTCGTCATCACAACCACTCTCGTCCTCGCAACCACCATTGTCATCATCACAGCCTCTGCCATCCGGCCACGCACAACCCCAACAACGAACCGCCTTACCAAGTTCACAACCACGGAAAAGCCTACCCTCAGCAAGACCAGCAAACCACCCACGCGCCCACCAAACGCAGTCTCAGCCCATCCAAAAACGCGTAGGCTTCCAAAAGTCTCCCAACGCTATGGACATGGACGACGGCACCTACGGCGTTTCGCCGTACAGTAATAACAACAATACGCGAGGCACGCCACGGAAGAGAGGAGGATACAACGGGCACGCGGCTGGCGGTGGCGAGCTACAACAATATGCACACGTACACGCACATGCACCGATACCAAAGCTGAAGCAAATGCCCGTCTCCTCGGGACTCACGGTACCATCGAGGCCGTCACGCACGGGCTTGAAAGACGAGGACATTGATAGGATGTTGGAGCTCGCAGCGGCCAGAGAGAGAGGAGACTCGGATTCGGAAGGGGAGATTCAGATCCCGGTATCGAGGGGGCGCCGGGAGGGCGCAGGTATCGTTCGGGCGTAGTAACATTTGGGAGGGTCCTGGGGGAGGCAGATGCCAGATGGGCTGATGAGATCAAACGAGTTGACGGAATCGCTATAAAGCAACAGTGTCTATGGCCAGTATTTGCGAGGAATGGAAAGGAAAGGGGAGTCAATCGAATGACTTGACTCGGGGGGTTTTGGCGCGACCAGGCTATGAAAAGAGTGGAGGTCATTGTTTGCTAGGTATTTTCTAGCCATATGGACATCGGCGCATTGCAGAAACATTTGTTATACGCTATCGAGGCAGTGATTTATATCTTCACGACGAAGCATCATTGATTGGGGAAGGTTGACCGGGCATAAAAGCCATTGGTTTTGAAGACCGGCTTTGGCAAGACGTCAAGCTACAAGAAGCGAATTTGCTCATTTATCACGGAGATCAAACCGAACATGTGGGGATATGAATCAACAGCCAAGGGGAGATCATGCCTCAATTACTGTACTGCCTTCTTCTCTTCTGGCATCAACTGCTACAAAATGCTGCTGTTCTCCTAATGGCATGTGATGGTGGACTGTGGTGCTGGTCATTCTTGCATGTTGCATGTTGCGTCCCTGAACACAAGAAAACGAAAACCACTGCAGCGCAAGAACGTACCAACTTTGGCAGGAGTGGTGGCTGTTCCGTGATGCACGGGCCAACCAGGAAACAAAACCAAACCCTTCCCTCTCCCCATGGTATGCTTCCAATTTCTTTTTGTTTTTTCCTTTTCTCCCTGCTTTTCTTTCTTCTTTGTCTTTTTTCAATTTTTTTCCCCTCATCACCATCCATCACTCACGCGATGTTTCTGTTCATTGCTTTTTCTCTTTCTTTTTTCTTTGCACAAAATCCTCATTACATGACACCAGCGTCTTTCTTTCCCTCTCTCCCACAACGTTCTTTTTCTTACATCCCGTCATTACCTTTGCATCCTTCTCTTTTTACCACTTTCATGCCCTTGGTTGTTGTCTGCGGCTCTGGGGCCCATGGGGGTCATTCTCCAGTTTCGTGGTGCAAAAACGACCAAGCCTGTGGGAGTTTACACGGTCCAGCCCTTCCTCGTCCTTTCTTTCTTCCTTTCCTTTTTCTTTTTTTTTTTTTTTTTTTTTTTTTTTTTTCATCTCACTGTAAGCTGATGACAGCTTTTCGCTCACAGCGATGCATTCGACTCAAAAAACGCCCTTTTTGTGATGGCGCGCTGAGTTGCAAAAACATCAATGAGTTCTTCTTTCTCGTCAACTTTCTCATTGCTAAAACCCAAGGGTTGGTCGGTTGTGGGCAATTGTGGTTGTTGACAATTGAGGTTGTTAGCACTTGAGGTCGTCACCAACTGGAATTGATGGAGGTACAAAGGTACACCAGACCAGGGATGCTGGGCCGAGACGCTGGGACGGAAAGAGGGATTTGGACACGACTAGTCCTATTTGGGTTAGGTTGATAGTAGTCATAAATAACAAACAGCCAATGTGGCTACACAGCCGAGCGGTTCTGTGCCACGCCCCACTTTCGGCTACCGACCGCAAGGTCACCCGTTCGATCCCATCTTGAGGGCAAGTACGAATGAGTTTTCATCCCATTGCTATGGGAGAGCTGTCCGGGCAAGTCCTGGGCACTCTCCCATGGTGAGTCTCTCATCCTAGCGTAGCTTCTCCTTCCATAGCGAACATACTAACCTACAGCGAAACGAGCGAGCATACTAACCAACAGCGAAACAGCGAGTATTACTAACCAACAGCGTACTAACCAGCAGCGAATATTACTAACCTATAGCGAAATAGCGAGTATCACTAACCAACAGCGTACTAACCAACAGCGAAAGAGCGAGTATTACTAACCAACAGCGTACTAACCAACAGCGAAAGAGCGAGTATTACTAACCAACAGCGTACTAACCAACAGCGAAATCCCAAGTGGGATCTGGGTTTTCACCAAGCGGTTTCCCAGCGAAGTAAGTATCTTTTTGGATTTTATTCTTTTTTTTTTTTTTTCTTTTCTTTTTTTTTCACCCCGTCGCTCCCGTATTGGCTATGAGAGCTAAGACAGGATTCAGGGGCTTGTGGGAACGGGAAAGGTGTGTTTGGAGAGGGAAGGGTGAAGGTGCTGGATGATGGTATGGTGGATGCTGAAGGTTTGGAGGGCTAGGCGGAATCACCAGTCGGCTTTGTCGAGGGATGCGACGGCCGGCGACGAAGAGGCTTGAGAGTTCGGGAACGGAAAGATGTCCGGGTTCCCGTGGACATCCTCTTGCTCTTGCGTCGGGACCTTTCCATGTCGAGCAGTGTGATAGCGTTGCCCTTTCCCCCTCGGCTTTCTTCTCGGTGCCAAGTTGGTCAGCGAAGTTGTTCACAAGAGCGTAGTGAGGATGCGCTCCATTTATGGGGGCAAGTACTTGCAGCGGACATATCAAATAAGGGTATCAAATTGATCGAGCGATCTTTGTTGGGGTAACTTGCCTAGCACATGAAGTTCAACAGGCACAACACAACGTGAGTCGAAGCATGCGAGGCCTGCGCTTGATTCCCTTGTTGGTGATATGGCAAGTTGTAATCAAGTTTCGTTTCACGTAGGTCTGTCTACTAACTTGGGACTATCACAATCGATACACCAAGGATAAGCCAAGAATAGGTAGCAACGGGCTCTCTAGAAACCTTATTAGGTTTCCAACGACTAATGCCCCCACTTCCCATGCTTCCCACGCTCATAACATCCCTGGTTCACTCCTCCATACTCCTGTCCGTGCCCGTGTTCATGTCCCACAGATCCAGCATGCGTCTCCGGGTAATGATGCTGCTGTGCCTGTTGTTGAAGAGTAGGATGCTTACCACCGCCACCGCCACCACCACCAAACATCCCACTTAATCCTCCGCCGCCGCCGCCATGTCCATGTCCCATGTCATTGACTTGCTGAGTCTGGTGGTGATTGTTCTTCTGATCATGGTTCGTCTTCAACTTGTGCTCCAGGAGATTAGCAGCTACTGCCCCCGCAGTGGTCCCAAGCACACCGAGCTGATGGCCGCCGCCGTGACCGAGTTGTTTGGCGAGGAAGTGCCCGCTTGCGCCGCCGACAAGGGTGGCACCTAGGCCTCTTTCGCCGTCGGGACCAGTGTGACCGTCTGGGCTGTTGGGAGCGTTGACGCCGATGGGTTCATTGGGAGCGTCGGAACCATGGGAGATGTTGTTTGACTCCTTGCCAACGGGGCAAAAATGGCTGGTGGTAGGGTGACCATGCTGCTGAACGGAAGAGGTACCACTATGGTTGGCGGGGTTGTCGTTGTTTGGGACTAATTCGTGGTGTAGGAAACCTTGAGCAAGATGGGGGTTCAAGTTGACCTCTGCGGCACCGGCGGGGATGGAGATGGCAGAGCTGCGGCGACGACCGGCGGCGGCGTGGTCTTGGAGTTGGAGGTGGTTATCGTAGGAGTGGAGATGAGCTTGGCTTTGGGGAGGGTAGCTATGCGAGCTGTGCTGCTGCTGGTTGGATGTTTGCTGAGTGTCGGAGGAGAACGGCTGTTGATGGCCGGGACCCGAGCTTGAGTGGTTGGAGTTGGTGTAGTACTCGTTTACAGACATTGCTGTGGATGGAATTCATTGTTAGCAGATCTGGAGGAAGAGAGGGGGTGAATAACACGGTAGGCAGTGGGCAGAGTAGCAAGGAGGGTAGAATACCGAGAGTAAGGGAAGGTAGTTTGGTTATTGAATGCAAGATATTGATGTCGTTCACAATGTGCTTGGACTTGTCGATGCGAAGTGATGGCTTTAGGCGTGTGGTTAGGGAGATTCGCTACCAGAGAGCAACAAAGAATGATCTGCGTGCAAGACTTGAAGTGCGTGGTTTTCGCCATTGATTCAAAATACCCGTTGTAATTCCTAGTAGTGGTGACGCGGTGCGTACCTTCTTCGTACGAAAGTCGTGCTGCGAGGTTGGTTCCTTCTTCATGTGTGGGCGGAACCAATGTGAGAGGGACACTCCAAGCTTTGGAAAAATAAGCAGAACACATCCAGGAAAAAATTGCAAGTCACTGATATGGATACTGGCGAAAGAGCTGCTTGGCTTTTTGTCAATTACCCATCGTGATACAATGGCGGGATATTGTTCATGGCATACCCCGGATGCCCCGGGTTCAAAGAGGGTTCGGTGTCTGTTCGAAGTGCCTTTGCTACGCCAGAGAATATTCAATCACTGTCTTCGTCAATGCAATTTCACTCCGCGTTACTTTCCTATTTTGTTTCCCAATACCCCTTCCTTCACCCTTCTTGCGCACTCTTTGCACTCGCTTTCTCCTTGGAGTCTTTCCCCTCAAACAAGCTCTCGGGCGGACCAACCATGTCTTCCAACCTAGCCTGTCTTCCCTTCATCCAGTCATGGAGGGCCTCCCAGTCGACACAGGCATGGGGCTGCGGTACCTTTACCGTAGGCTTGAATCGGCTGTGCGGCGTCCACTTCAATGTGTAGATGTTCACATCGGCGTTACACAGGATTTCCTGACGCAAGGACTCGAGACAGTGGTCGGCGTGTGAGTAGAGCTCGTCCCAATCTTGCGTCTCATGGTTGTAGTAGTACTCTGGGTGAATGTATTGCTTCAGCCGTTTCTTTCAAGCGAGGTGTTAGTCATGTCGAGGTACGACCGTCAACACTCGACGAGAAACAGACAAGGCGACCGCTTACAAGGCAATGCAAAGAATGGGAAATACCCAGCCCACCGACGAAGCCACCATCTTTGTGCTGGACGGAGGTAGCGTTGTTGGCGAGAAAGAGCTCATCGGCAGAGTACCTAATCAGAGTGCTGTCAAGGAGGTCGTGCCATGCTTGGTCGAGTTCAGGACGAGGTTTGCCCATGAACTTTTTGGTGTCCGGGTCACCAGTTAACCATTTGTTGACGTATTTGACTGGGGCCGGCGCTGTGAACCATGTTAGTAGATGTAGAACAAAAGAGACATGTCAAGATAGGTTGAACTTGCAATACGGTATTACAGCTCCAGGTTTCGGTGCTGAACAATCTTGCAATGACAAGATGCTGTAGATTCCGACTCCAAAGAGAATGGATATGACGGAAAGAGAGGAAGCGAGAAGGATGTAGAAACTTCGTTTCCACTTCTGAACCAGAGCTAGTGCCTCTGGATTCTCGGGGATGTTCTCATCATCGCCATGCAGACGAGCATATCGGGGCTTTTCGTCTGTGATCAATGGCTCCATGATGGAGTTTCTTGAGATGAGAACCTCGTCACAGAAACTTGAAGAACCGTCGCAAGGCTAAGCAGAATCCAGAGGTACGATAACTAAGTGAGAGAGGAGTATCAGAGGAAAAAGCAGAGGTCCATAGCATGGGAGTGGTGTTCACCGAGCGAAAGTGCCGGCACTGCGTCAAGGCACTTCTCCCTTGACATGAGGTTGGTACCCTTGAACCAGAATCAGAAAGATAGCAACTGATATTGGAAACAAGCAGCAAGTGGTTGTGTGAAGTACAATGCATTCCATGATCCTTTCCCCCCTTCATCCTTGTCAATAGGCGCTTGAAGACCAACCGCACAGTATCGGAAGAGGGACCAGTGTTGAATGCTAGAGCTATGTATGAGGGTATACGCTACAATACTGATGGAAGAGCGCAGCTATTGGCCCATGAGCTCCATCTCTGTAGTGTAAGCATATCATACGATGCAACCGGGGGAGGCATTCAGTCTGTTGGTGGCGTAAGCCATGCCGATAATCTTGTCCTTGAACGGTTGAAGGATCCGTCACAAGCGCCTACCTCTATGCAACGGAAGAGGTGGGCGCTGATCTGCCGGACCGCAATCAACGGCGGCTCTTGACTATGGCTGAGGAGGCGAACCAGCTTCTTGGCACTGTAGGGCTAGACACAACTATTGTATGTGTGTCAGACGGGACTAGCAATGGTGATACATAAGCGGAGAGTGACGCAAAGCATGAGAGACGACCTAACGGGTCCATCTGCCGGAATCCGGGTGACACGGCAAGGAAGTAGAGGTACCGGGGCTTGAGTTGGGGGCGTCAGACGTTGTGGACGGTACCGAGCAAGGCAGCCTGGAATGGCCTCTGGGCGAGCTTGTCTATCTTTGCGGCGCAGTTAGATAAACAACCTGAACCCGAAAGAATCAACAAGCCTCGTTCGATTGATTGCACACAGATGGACCTTCCATTGCCCGGTACCTAAAAGCCGTCCAGTCTTCAGTTGTCCCGCTCATCAGGTCAGTCAGCCCTTTCGGAAGTTACAACGGGATTGCTATTCTCGGATCCTTCCGTGCCTGCCTTAAATCACACCCAACCCGGGGAACCAGGACTGTTTCGGAAGGAACAGGCTTGTCCCCCACCATTGCTGCCCTTGTGTGACTGGACACCCCTCTTCCTCCAGGGTCTTCGGACCCGACATCCATCCATCCGAAAAAAAAAAAAAAGAAATCACTGCAATGCCGCTCCAATAACCAGATCCTCCTCACATGTCGCAATTGTCAATCCCCTCGCCAATTACCCCCGTCCGTTTCTTGAGAAGACAAAGGTCTGTGTCAAACTCTGTCCCCCGCCCATCTCGTCGTATGGTTTGAGCAACATCTGTGGTGGTCCACTCGTCAGTCAAAAAGCTCGTCAAAGTCTTGTTGAGGGTTTCTTACCTGGAGAAGAGATGGGAGCAGCGAACACTGATACGACTGACGCCGCAAGCAAGGCGAATAACGTAACAGTCTTCATGTTTGCAACGCTTGAACTGCTAATTCGGCTTTGAGGGTACTCAAGGTGAGGGGCTTTTGGGAGATGCCAGCGTTGGAAGAGTGCCTGAAGCAGAAGAAGAAGAGATGAAGCCAGGACGGAGAAAAGTCACAACAGCACTGGCGATGACTTCAGACCAAAAGATATACGAGCTGAGTGTAAGAAAGCGAGGCCAAAGAGCATCATCAGACCCGATTGGCAAAGACGTCGGAAGGTAGAGGTATCTGGATCACCTCGCGGTCCTTGTGCTGATAAGCGCCTAACAGGATTCACGCCAGCAGGGGACTCGAAGTTCCAGGTACTGTCATCACAGTAAACAATGTGGCCGTTATAACTAACTGCCTTTACAACAACCGCCAGTCAGCATAAGCGAAGCAAAGGAGGCAACTTAACGGCAGTGGTCTGATGGTGGCTTATGACTGCAGCCGCTCAGAGAACTACCGACATGCAATGCTGACTGTGCCTCCTAGCTGCTTTCCATCCTTTGCCATCACAACAACGAAGTTCCGCTTCTTCAATGTTAACTCCTTTCGGTGTTCACCCCGGCTTGACCATTGCTACCTACCCTCCAACCACACCGGGATCAAGACCAAGAAAGTTTTGCCGGCAAGGCTCGCTGACACACATTGCACAGGTTCGTACACTCACCAACGACAGACAGCCAAGCACCGAGTGCGCATATATCGACGTCGCTCCAAGGTTCAGCGAGGTTTTGCACGGTACCAACACTCCCACATTGCCGTGAATTTCGCTTTTGTTCCATCAATCATATGTCCAAACTGCTCTGCGGCGTCACCTATCCAAGCCAGTACACCGAATCGGAAGCTATTCATAGCGGAACTGTGCCCCAAAAGACAGCTAGCTCTTGAGACCGGTCACCTGGCTGGTGTTACCAAGCCTCCTAGTTTTAAATCCTATATCAGCGACTCTTGATGTTCGAGGACATTGGGAAAGAGAAAGAGAGCGCCCTTCAGTGTAAAGCATCCCCAAATTCCAATGCCCTTGCTCCCAAGTCTCTTGGCTTCGGCTTGTACTCCACGAAGAATGAGCGGCATCTCTTGGCTGGACGTACATAGCAGCAAACAACCAGCCGTGTGTGATACCTGTCCAGAGTCATCATTCAGTGAACGTACACGCACTCGAATTGCCTGCATCCGCCATATTGATTGAATCCTACTTCCGTGTCACTATTCTTATCCTCAGCCTGCTGTATCCCTCCTACCCGGATACAGCACTATACTTGTTTGCAGCGATGAGGATAACTCAAGTTACCAAGCCAAGTTCAAGCAATCAAGCAAATATAATCAACCAATTCGAGGTCCCTCGTAGAGTTGACCAAACAATTAAAGGTCGTCAACTTGATTGACATTAATTGGCCGCCCGGCAATCGCCTAAGGTTAGGGTTAAAGGTGTACTTTTCTACCCCTAAAGATCGCCATCCCAACTGCCCAGCGCTCAGACCCACCCCCATCTCGAATTTTTTGGTGTCTTACAGTGTCCTCAATTACTTGATCAATCAAGCAATCAATCAATTCAAGTCGTTTACTTGACCCACTCAATCAACTTCAAACCCTTGTTTGATTGAACTTGAGTTATCCTCATCGCTGCTTGTTTGTTGCCATGCTCCAGACCCCGTCTCTAACGAAATTGTAGCTCAACTCGGCATCATGACAAACTCAAACACCAAGCTTCTCGTTCAGAGTCTGGATGAACGCACACCGCTTGATCAACTTCTCCCTTTCCATCAGCGCCGCCCTCTTTTTCCTCGCCTGTTCCGGATTCTTAGCCGCTGCCTCTTCGGCTTCATCCTTCTCACCCATCTCCCCATACTCCACTCCCTCTCCCATCATCGGCTTCTGCATGCTCCCAAGATCCTCCTGGCCCTCGACAAGTCCATGATGTCTAACCTTACAGCTTCCCGTCCCCACCGGCCCACCAATAACATGCACATTCAAACCTCGTAGTTCTTCCAGCCCTTTGGCGGCAACCCCATCTTCAAGTTCAGGCCCACCAAACGCCTCGGGCCACTCCCACCCTGACTCATCTCCCTCTTTCTTGTCCTTGGAAGGAGAACTCGGATCCCCCGTCGCAGCAAACCTCACAAACGCCCCCGCCATCTCCCTCGCCAACTCCTTATCCTCCTCCGAACAAGCGTCGTCCAACTCCGGAAAGACGCCATTAAAGATGTAGTTGGTATCACTACCATGCACCGCGCCCAGATACGGCATCCCGGCCCTGCTGAACAGCGGGGTCAACATACTTTGGTTGAGCGTGTACAGCCTTACCCCAGCAAAGTTGTCGGGGTCCTCCGCGTATGAAGCGCGGGAGACATGGTACCCAAAGTCGATGGAGGAGCAGGTGAAGAGCAGGTCGCGCAACATGCGCGAGATGCGGAAGTAGTGGATGGGTGCTTCGGGGTCCTCGTCGGATTTGCGAGCGAGGTACGAGAGGTATTCGGGGGTGAAGTCGGATTCGGGGTACAGAGAGAAGAGGGTGGAGATGTCGGAGGGGGTGAGTGAGGAAGGGCCGGTGAAGGCGTGGAAGGCGGGGATCATGGATTCTTCAGAGGTGAAGAGGTGTGCTGGGCCGGCGTTGGTGGCGCCGTCGTCTTGGGCCCAGCCGAGGATTGTGGGGATGCCTTTACATGAGATGTTAGTGACGGGACGGGGGGGGAAAAAAAAAAAGAGAGAGAGAAAAGGAATGGAAACGTACCCTTGACGAATTTACCAGACTGGTAGAGAACCGATTGCCTGTCCGGGATAAAGTCGTCATCAATAGAAGGAATAAACGTAAACAAGCCAGCAGGCGGGTGATTCTCAATCGAGTACGCCATCGCCTTCTCCGTCAGCTCATCCATCGGCACCTTCCTCATACACTCCAACACCTCCTCATCCCCCTTCTCAACATCACAACCCACCCGCTCAGCAACCATCCGCGTATGCTTCTCCGTCTCCTCACTCGTCATATTCAGCGCCGTCCCGGGCGGTCCACTCATCATCCACGCCCGCGTAAACGGCGCCCCCTTGGCTCCTCCATACGCAACCATCTGCAAACTCGTAAACGTCCCGCCAGCGCTCAACCCGAACGCGGTAACCCTTTCCGGGTCTCCGCCGAAATGGGCAATGTGATCTCTAACCCATTCCAGCGCCGCCCTTTGGTCCCTCATCCCCAGATTCAGGGACTTCTGCTCCTTGAGCAAAGGAAGTCGCGGGAACCCAAAGATGGTAAGTCGATAATTGATGGCGACATAAATCACCGGCTCGCCCATCTCCACGCTCAACGCCAACAGCTTGTCAGGGTTGAAGTGCGGATCGTACGCCGACCCTTTCACCACCCCGCCGCCATGGAGGTGCACGACCACCGGCAGCTTGGCGTCTGCCTTGGTGCCTGCAGGGCGGGAGATGCGCAGGTTGAGACAGTCTTCGCTGATCTCGTCAGTCATGGAGAAGAAGGGAGGGATGGCGGGGAGAAGTTGGGGACATGCTGGACCGGGAGAGGTGGCGTCGATGGTGCTCCCGGAAGAGGGGAGGAAGGGGGTAGGAGGGGAGAAGCGGGGGGCCTCGGCGAAGCGGATGTTGAGAAAGTGTTCGATCTTGGTGCTGGTTTCTGATGATTTGGGCCCGACGGTGGTGATGGTGCCCTTGTAGGAGAGGTTGTTGATGGGGTCTTTGACGATGGGCGTTGTGTCTGTTGCGAGGACAGTAGAGGTTGCCGCGACTAGGCCGAGGAGGACCGCTTGGAGCGGTTGGAGTGCGGCTAGCATCGTGGTTCTTTGGATTCTTTTGGTTAAGTTTTTTGCTTGTGGTGGCGTTCTTCAGGGAAGGTAGTGAGGATGCATTGGGGTGCTTCAAGCTGTCAAGCTGTCAAGCTTCTTGGCAGGTGGTTTGCTTGATGGCGAAAGAGACTGGTGATGATGACAAGATCTTTTGTTGACTTTGTCCCACAATTAAAGACGCGGAATATTGTTGACATGTGTCAAAGAAGGAACGAGTAAGAGGGGTTCGCGCGTCAATCGTAAACGGCTGTCAGGGCGAATGAAGGGAACACGAATCGATGGAGGAGAGGTCCGGCGGCACCAACGGCAGTAACTCAAGTGGGATTAACTGCGGGGAAGTGTTAGTCATTGACCCTTCATGGCAAGTACTAGACTGATTGCTGATTATTGATCTGAGACAGCAGTGGGATGGAAACTGAAATCAACAGTTACATCCAAAAATCCCCAACGTCGCCAACGACATGTCGGTTGCAGAACGGCAATGGTTGCGATTCATCAGTCAGCCAAGCAGTCCGTCCCTGCAAGAAGCATCTTCCGTGTTGGATAAGTGGAGTGATTGGCCGATCATTCGGATGATGTGCAGCGTAATCGCAAATGTAACCGGACTCCAAGACCGGGAGATAGTCAAAGTACCTCTATGGATACATTCAATCGTAGAAAATCCCCCGCCTGTGGCTTACATATTGGGTTGGGTGCAATGGCTCCTCACAAAGCCACCGGCTAAGCATTCCGCATGCCCCGATGGTGGTTCCCGATACTCTGCCAGGTTGCATTATTCGCTTGAATCATGCTAGATGCTACACAAAAAAGGTCTGGCTTACGATGATCCCTTCGCTCTTTTATCTGACTTTGATCCCACCCGCATGCGTAGACTACACTACTGTGTATTGCTGTGCCACATCCGCGATAGAAATGGTGAGGGGTCGCTAAGGTGCTCCGTCTACGCCGCAATGAAGCAGCTTTTCTGCTTCAGGGCATGGTGATTAGGGGCATCAGACTGGTCCGTGCATACTCCACTTTCCTTAAGCCGAAGGTATCGAAAGTCACCCGTGTAATTACCGTAATTACAAGACATATGGTCGGCATATGGTTGACATATGTCAATATTAACGATTCACATTCACACGCGGGGGCCTCTCACCGGCCCCCTGCACCCCCGGAGCTAACCCTAACCCTAACTAACCCTAACTAACCCTAACTAACCCTAATACTAATTAGTAATTTGCAAAGAAGTCGGGTATTGACGGCTGTCTGCGGACGTAATTACAAGCTGGTATAAAGGAGGTACCAAAAGTGACCTGTCACGTGATCAGACCCATATTTTCTAATGCCCCCATTCACCGTCCCCGCAGCTTTTGTGGTCTTTGTGTCCATGTAAAAACGGCCCGATGTCCGCCCCCCTCATTTTGGGCGGTTCGTCCCCTTGCTGACCATGGTCGCTGCTGCAGCAGTGTGGTATTTGTCCTGTGGTTCGCGTATATGCATTGGATGAATGGTTCCAAGGGAGGGTACGGGGACGAGGTGAGGGCTGACGGCAGATATTATAGTGTACTGAGTAGTAGCAGGCAGACAGCCCAAGATTTTCGTCTTGTGTAACCCTCCCGGACGCCGGACACGGCACGCCGTTTATGGCATTCGGCAGCATGTATTGCTACACAAAATCAGCGTGGTGGTGGTGAGCGTGCGTCGGTCGAAGGTTGGAGTAGCGAGGACTGTAACATGCCCGGACCAGAGACCATGCTGGGAAGTAGAAGGGTCGAGGGTACTGTTGTGCAACGGCACGGGCAAAGACGGGAATGGCTGGCATCAGCTGTCGGCACATTTTGCCCTGGTCGCTTACTCTTGGCCAGGGAAGGCTGGAGAGGATCAGGTCTGTACCTTTTGGCTCGCGGAATGGTGAAATGGACGGTATGAAACCCATAGTGATAAGGTAGCGATTCCCGTTGAGGCTAACACCTCGGTGTCTCGTCCTTGAGTTGGGCTCAAGTCATTGCCAACAAACAGATCAAACAGCCTTGAGCCATCATGTCCCAACCACAACTCTCACCTCCCGAGTATGACAGCCCGGGCGGCTTGATCGCCGGGTCTGTCATCATGTGGATTGTCTCGACGCTCTGTGTTGGCTTGAGATTTTACTCCAAGAGGTGGAAGCGACAAGGCTACATTACAGCCGACTGGTTGATTTTGGTAGCTGCGGTCTTTGCAACCGGAATGACCGTGATGGAGATCTATGGTAAGTGAAGACGCCGACCATCTCTGCTATGCTTGGACGCAACCTCTGACGAGAAAACAGGCGTGAAGGAACAAGCTTTGGGATATCCACTAGGGGCATCGATCGAAGACCCCAAAGCAGTCAACGGACGTCTGAACAAGGCCAAACATGTGCGCTTCTTACTGATCCATGCCTTGCTCTGTCCCATTCTAACCGACATTTGCTCAGATCGAACTCTCGTTCCTACTCCTCGGTATTGCCACTCTCGGCTTGATCAAGCTGTCCGTGTGCTTCCTGTTCTGGCACCTCTTTGCCCGGGTGGTGTTTCGTCGTTTCCTCATGGTCTGGATAGCCGTCATTATTGTGTGGACTCTGTCCTTTGTCCTAGCTGGCCTGCTAGAATGCGGTTCCCATCTCAAGGCACTGTTCGGACAACCACAAGCGTATTTGGATCACTGTGGAAGCGCCATCCCGACTGGATATGCCATGGTGGGCAGTGATGTTGCCACCGACTTTATCACACTGCTCATCCCAATCCCCGTAATCTTCAGCATGAAGATGGACAGGCGTACCAGATTCTTGACGCTGCTGACCTTTATGATTGGTGCCCTGTGAGTCTAATCAGTCGAGCTTGTATAGTGGCAGCCAAGCTAACATTCGGTGACAGGTCTGTGGGTGCGTCCATCGCCAAAGCCTACATCTACATCAAGGCAAGCTTGGGTTTGTGGACGTCCGATGCCATCTGTAAGCTCCAGTGCCTCCTCTCCTATCCCATCTGATAGCTAACGCAGTGATATAGCCATGCTCACCGGCCTTTCTATCTGGAATCTGGCTGAGGTCCATATCGGTATTGTTGCTGCCTGCGGCCCTACGCTGCGGCCCATCCTGGCACGCATCTTGCCAACCGAGAGCCTCCTGTCCCTCATGTCCCTGTTGGGAGTAAGCTCCAACACGTCCAAGCAGAACGAGCTCCCCAGCTTCGTCAAGATGCCGGAAGCCGACAGTGCTGAGCAGTTGCAGCCAGGGGTGGAAAAGGTTGGGTCTAAGGGTGCCGATGGGCCTCGTGGAGTTCGGCAGTACGAGATGGAATCATGGAACGACGCCGAGTCCGAGAGACGTGGTCCGCATCATGTCTGAGGAAGACAGCCCGTGTAGATATGGGTGTTGTCGAGTGTCGAGCGTAGCAATCTGACTGTATCTATCACCCTGTCAAATTGGTCCGACGGCCGAATGTCCAGCTAGTGTTGAAGTTCATCATCGTCTTTGCTTCGCGCAGCCAAATAACTGAGTGATTGGTCCTTGAGCTCTGGTTCTCGAACGGACGCCGGATGTAAATCTCGCGATGGAATAGTTAGTTTTTGGCCAAAAACGGGGAATGGTGCAATTCCAGCTCCCGGCACTAACAATTAAAAGTCTGGTACGTGCACTAAAGCTAAGCCACTGAAGCCATCTCACTGCAAGCCACTCCTTTCGTGGCGTCGAATCGGCCTGCTTTACCCCGGCCCGGCTCGACGGCAAGATCAGAGGCACAGAAGGGAGGCGCACCTGCAACCACTGGAAATTGGATGTCATTCCGACTTTTGACTTTGTTTGCGAAATTCGGGTTCGACAACAACATGATTTGAGCAATCATCAAGCATCAATCCGTCAGCAATCAGCCTCACCTTTCCAATCTCATCTAGACTCCACAATGTCAACGTGCGCAACGTTCTGGACCCTGTGGGCTCTCAGCTGTTGTTCTAGGGCTCCCAGGATCCCCCAGGAAACATGCAACTCCACTGGGGAGCTTCGTCTTCAGGCTTCTCTCAGTCTTCCTCGCTTGTTTTTCCTCTTCGCAGTTTAATCGCAATGCCATTCGCAGCGTAGCGTAGTCAGGCAAGAGCCTCGGTAACCCCGGGCTTGACCTGTTAGTGATCTTCCCAAGGTTCCATACAAATCAAGGCAAAGCGCTAACAGGGCGTGGTAGATCACACAAGGGGCCGATTCGATCTTGGTCGGGTGTAGGCAGCTTTGCGGACTGGCCCAGGTCATCCTTCATCCCACTCAACATCGACAACAAACAATGTTCTTTTTCACCGACATCTCGAATCGGCCTTGATTTCGACCATACGGACACAGAAAGATGAATGACCTCCAATCCCTTCGACTCTTCATCTACACGACGGCGGCTCAGCTGTCATCGGGCGCCAAGCGAGTACGGATCCGGCCGCGCTATTGACCGCGCTATCGTTTTTTACCACGCCAGATTTCCTCATGGAAAGCTTGTTAGTCCCCGAGTCTAGTGGCCTACACGTGTGTTTGCCCGTTTCCCCGGGCCGGATAAATCGACTGTGTGCCCAGATATTTCGGCGGTGTGGGACCGGGCTGGCCAATGGTAAACCATGTTAGCGCCCGCCAAATTTGCTAGCGAGCAACATTGTGTGACATCTCTGTACCTTAACAGTAACAATTAAAGCAATTGAACACATCGCCGTCGCTATTATTATTTACTATCGTAATTAGTAAGTATAGTATTGAAAGGTTTTAATTATAATCAAAAGTACTAACCGTACGCTACAAAAATACCTAAAATTATTAATTTAACCGCTTCTTCCCCTATATTCGCACCTACGCGCGTCCCCAATCCAACCCCTTCAATTAAATAAATTAAAACTAAATTACGCGATAATAACTACGAGTTTCTCAATATTAATAACCTTATTAAAAACGAAAAGCTATTTCTAATACTAATTCTAATACTAATTCTAATAATCCCCGTATTCCGCCGCTACCGTTCCCCTTCAAATTTATTGAATTTATCGTCGTCGAATTCTTCTTTGGAAGAAGATTAAAATAAAGTAATTAAAAAGGACTAAATTAATAAAAGGGAGCCCGCCTTCGTTGTACTTTTTTTTCGTTAATAGACTAATATTAACGTTACTATTAAAGAAATTAGTAATGTCGTTAGAGAGTTTAGGTTTAGTATTTCTAAATATTATACTAGTAACTACTAACGAGAAGGAATAATTTGCTTCGCTAGTTAATATAATATTAAATATATTATAGCGAAAAAGTGTAATAAAAAACGTAAGGAGGATACCCTACTTTAAAGACCGCTAGCGGTGAATATAAAAAGAAACTACGAGTAGTAAGGAAAATTAATATTTAATACCAAAATTAGGGTATAGTAGTTTACCCTTATAAGGGGAGACTATAATTATCCCTTTGACCCTAATAGCGCTAATTATTTTACCGTTAACCGTTGCTAGTATTGTACTAAAGAAGTAACCGCTAATATCCTTCGGTTAGCTAAATAATTAAAAATTTCCTCGTTAAATATTATATCTACTGATTTAGGGTGGTATACGGGGACATATGCGTTGATTTATTTTCTACAATAATTTTTTTCGAACCTTCAACAAGGGTACTGGATCAGAGAGTATACTTTCTAGACTGGACAAAGCTAAACAGTTAGCATTAATAGAAGACAAAAGAATATAGGACTAACTTAATAAAATAATAGATTAGAAAAGGTAGAAAAATAGGGATAATAGAGGAAGAAAAAGAGAAAAAGGGGATAGGCAGGATATCGAACTTCAAAAGAAGAGACAACGGATTATTACAATATTTATTCTTCATTATACTAAATAATCAATTTTAATTTAATATTCTTAATTAAACAAAATAATAGTTTTTAATAATCTTTAATTATTTACCTCTTCTTATTTTATTATATTAAATAATCCTTTATCCCTCTAGAGGGAATATACACTCGTTTTTCTATTTACCTATAGAAAGAAGATATTAAAGGATCTAATAACTATCTTTATTTTCCAACAACGGCTGAATATTAAGCTATTCAATAGGTATAAAACCTTAGTAAATTATTTCTAACTCTATACCTCCTATTTCAACTATTTAGAAAGGTTTAAAAATCACTTACTATTTTACTAAATTAGATAGCTAAGAACTATAGTTCTTATATATTACATCGGTTGTAATAATATAGTTATTATTTCTATTATTATAGTTTTCTTACTATTTCAAATTATTAATAAGAACGAAATAAATATCAAAACCCTATACTAAACTAGCCAAAACGAATATAAGGACTTTACAATTTCCTATCCTTGTTAAGGTTTGCCCGATATTCGCTAGCGACATTTAATTAATCGTTATAAAGAAGTTTGAATCGCCTTATTTTAGAGAAGTATAAAGATCCTTAGCACCGGATATTTACTATAGTCCGGGGCCTTCAATAGTATTCAATATACAACTATATTAGTAACTATACTACGATCGCTAATAATATAATTAATTAATAATCATCCGACTACTATTTAAATATAACGTCGGAGTACGAGTAATAGTATAAATAATTAATAAGAAAAATAGAGGAATAAATATCTAAGCGGTAATAATTGAATGTAAATAAGTATAAATAATAGATAAGCTATTAAATAATAGTAGTTCAACTATATAACCCAATAGATAAATAAATATTTAATTAATAGTATTGGAATAATAATAAAAATAGATAATTAATAGGCTATTTAAATAGTAATTTAATTAAAAAACTATTCGAAGAATAATAAATAACGAAAAAATCCGCCGATAACTAGGGCAAATATTAATATTAGACCTTTAGGGACTAATATCCCTAAGTCTATAATATATAGCCCTTGCGTAAGTGTAGAAAGATTAGATAGTACTTAGACCCCTTTTCTTCGAAGGCTTATAATTAATTCCCTAAAGGGAAGGGTACTAATTATTACCTCCGAATTCTTCCTTTACGTAATATATTAATAATTATTATTAATAGATTCTTAGAATCGTAATTATTACTATTATTATATTTCAAAAACTAAAAGGAAGTAATTAATTATTATAAGCCCTTATTAGAAGGGCTTTAATAATAATATTATTAATATAAACGAGAATTACCGCTCTCAAATACTAATAATAGAAGTAGAGAAGTAGAAAAGGTAGAGGGTAAGAACTAAAGAGGTTCTTTTTACCTAGGGAAAAAAAGAGGAAAGGAATATTAAAAGAATAAAAAAAGAGGAAAAACTAATTGGAGATTTCTAATTAGAGAAGATACAATAGTACGATAATACCTAACTAATAGGAAAAGTAAATAAAAAGGGGGATTAAGGACCTCTAGATTAGAGGAAGAAAAAAGGGGGTAAATAGATTAATTAATATATAAAAATAGTATAAACAATACTAACCGGATTTAAAATAATAGGAATATTTTTATAGTTTTAATTCTATATACTAATTAGAAAATATTAGATTAACCTCCTATATTAATACTAAAACTATTCCTACTATCCCTCCTAAGTCCCGCTCTTCCTTCCTCGACCCCTATATTAGAAATTACCTTTTTCCCTTTTCCGAAATTTAATTAATTTCTAATTCCTTTACTAATCTAATTAAAAAACCGATCGCTAACCCCCTTTAGAAATCTATCGCTAAACTAACCCAGTCCTATTCGTACTCTATATTTATATATTTTATCCGCTTCTATATTTAATCTTCAAATCCAATATCTACTTCCTTGTATTATTCTTTTATAACTTATTTAATCGCCTTTAGGACTTTATTATACTAAATTAGAAATTAACTATTCCTAAAGCTTTAAATTTAAATAATATTTTCTTACCTACTAAGATCCCTATCCTATTACTCCTACTTTTACCCCTTCTAATTATTATTAAGGTCCTTCTTTAGGATTCTTAGGATTTAGTATTATAATTATATAATTTAATTAATAGTAAGAACCTAAGTACAAAGTATAATAAACTTTAAATAAAGATTTATTAAATAAAAACCCGTTTAAAGGTTTATTTAATATATACTTAATATAAATATTAATAATTAAGATTCTTACAACTTCCTTCGTAAAAGACTATACACCTAGAGCTAAATTTAAAGGGAAGTACATCTCTAAATATTTAAAAGAATTCAATAATAGGGTTCAAAATTATTACCTCTCTAATAAAATTAAATTAAATATTTAGTACTAATAATATATATTAGATGCCCGAAAAATTTATAGAGAAATAGCGAATAATATTATTACTAAAGGTATTTAGATATAGAAAGAATTCTATCGTTATTTCAAGTAAGAATTCTTAGTATTGGACCTAAATTAAATAAATAATAAGGCTACTATATTAAAGGTCTTCTATAGTAAATCTATCCCCTATAATAGAGAAAAAATCGTTAAAGCCGTACTTAAATATTTAATACTCCTAATAAAATAATCCGAAAAGGAGAAGGACTTTACTTAATTTATAATTATTTGCAACTTCTATAAAAAGTTTGTAAAAAGAACTAAAAGGATAATTATAACGATTATAAGGTTTAAAGAAAAAGTCTATTAAATAACCTAATTATAGTTCTATATTAATATAATAAAAATTATTTATAAATACTTCGACTTCGAAAATAATACTTATATTAATAATAAGGAGGATAATTTATTAGACGATAGCCTAAGTATAGTATTAATTAAAAAAAGAATATTAATAATTACTAATAAGAAAAGCGGTTTAATTAAATTAAATAATAATTCTAATTAACCTTTACGTAAGAGAATTCCTTCAACGACCTAAACTATTATTTTAATACCTACTATATCCTATTTAACTAAAAAATTAAATATTGAAAAAATAATTGAGGAATTTAATTAAATAAGGATTATATAATTTTAATTCGACGAAAAGCTAGTAAAGAAATAAAAAAAGGAGGTTCAAATTAATTTCTTATTAATAATTAAATAGAATTATACTATTAATAAAGGAGGAGGCTATATAGGTAGTACCTCCGTAAAAAGCTGAAGCGGAAGAAGAAGTAGTAGAGGAAGTAATTAGAACTATAGGGACGGACGTTAAATCTATTACTATTAATATAGTAGTAACTATTATTAAAATTAGTATTAAAAGATAATTAATAATATTCAAAAAAGTAAATTAACTATTTATCGGCTTCGAAATCCTATACTTACTTCGTAAATAATTATTATAATTAGTAATAGAGAGGACTATAATAATTATATCCCTAACGAAGCGATAGTTTTAATTATTAAAGATAGGAAGTTAGGACTTTTAATATAATCCTAGATAGTAATTTATAAGATATCTTCCGAATATAAAGCTATTTTTAATCGCTAGGAAAAGAATATATAGGCACTAAAGAGAAAATACCGATTCGAACTAGAATTTTCTCTATTACTTAATAATATATATAATTAGTAATAATAAAGGAATAGTAACTTAAGTATTTTTATAAATATAATAGGCACTAATTTATTAAATTATTATTATATAACTAATAGATTAAATATTACCTAAAAAATCTACTAAAGATCTTTAATTAAATATAAAGTTATTATAATTCGCTAAACGCTAATAGAATACCCCTAGACCTTTAGTACCTACTTTACTAGAATAGCTAATACTATTAAAAATTACCCAATTCAACCGCTATTTTAAAAATAAGTATTTAAGGAAATACCTTTAGGGAATATTTTAAAAAAATCTAGCCTTACAACTATAGAACCTATACTACCTCTAACCAATAGCCTATTAAATTTACTTCCCAAAGAAATACCGGAATTAGTAAATAATATTATAACTACTGGATAAATATTCTCTTCTTTATACTATATAGAAGCTCCTATAATTTTTATTAAATAATCTAAATATTAAAATCCTTCTACTTTTTAAGTATAATTTATATATAGAATAAGGGACGATTATATATATCTCCTCTAGAGACTTCAATCCTTAAATTATTAAATCGAAAGTACCCGTTAGACGATAGTTAGTATAGTATTTAATCCGAAGCTATATAATTAAGAAACTAGTATTATAGAGCCTAGTAAGCAATTTATAAGCTTTATAAAGGAAATATCTTTTCCTAATCGTCCTAATAAATAACTATAATAAATAAATATTATTAATAATAGTACTACTATATTTAAGAATAATATACCTTAACCCCCTACCCTAGAATTTAATTAGCCGCCTCCGGCAACCCGACTAATAAAGATCCTTAGGCTAATAATAAAAAATAAAGCAATTAATTTACTAACTTCGGATTCTAATAAAGAAAATATATCTATAAAACCTACCGCTTTATCCTTTATAAAGCTTACTAGAATTATTAATACTAATACTATTATAAAGGAAGCTATTAAAAAAGTTAAAGAATAATACCCTCTCGTATTTAAAATTATTAATTATAATATTCCCTATCGGATTAAGGAGTTATATTATATAGACCGACGGTTTGTAATAATATTTATTACCCTAATTTAGTATAAAGTTGGCCTAAATAAGGACAATATTATTAGAATTTCCTATAAAGGTAGTATAATAGCCGATTAATTTAAGGAAGCGAATTAAATTATTCTTATAACCTAATATAAAATTAATAGTATATTTATTAAGGGGATAGTAGGTAAAATAACCGAAAAATAGAATTCTATTAAAACCTCTATCTATTACTTAAATTAGAAATTGAACGGTACAACCGAATTTATTTGGGAAGATATACTAAAGTCCGCTTTCTAATATATAGTAGAAGTAATTATTTTTATATAATTATATATCTATTTGAATAAATTTTCCTACTTATTATATTTAGGGGATGTAATTAGGATATTTATTCTACTAACCCTATTTGTCTCTCTATAGTAAAAAGGACTAAAGATTAGAGCCCTCCTAAATATTAGTACGGAGGTTAATATAATAATATATAATATAGTTAAAGAATATAGTTTAATTATTATAAATACCGGGGCTTCTAATACGGATAATAACGGAAGTAGACAAAATTTTATTAGGAAAGCTTATAGTTAAATATAATTAATTAATATTCTACGGGAAATATACTTCTTTATTACTAGTACTTATTTACTATATTATAATATTATATTTAGGTAATTATTCTTTAAAAATACTTAAATAAAGTTAAATTATTTAATATATAGTATTGAATTAGCTAATGTATTAATAGAAGAAATAATTGTTAAAGCTATACTAATTCCGAAAGAGAGAGTAAGGTTAGGCGTATAAGTAATATTATACGCTTAGGAATTCGACGAATAGCCGTCTACCTTAAATAAGTTCGCCAACTATTTAGGGGTTAATTTTAGAACTGATATATTAACTCTTATTTAATATAATAGCGAAGCCTAAAATAAAATTCTTAAATAGATTAAAGATTCGATAATTAATAAATTATTAGACTATTTGTAGGATATTTAGAAAAGATATTACGTATTGAGGAAGGCCGTTTTAGGATTCTTCTAAGAGTTTTTATAGGACGAACTACTTAATAATAGATAATTCGAAAGATTTTTATTTAGAGACTTTAATAATACTAACTATAATAATTTAAGTGACGTATTTAGTATTATAACTATAGGGAGTACTCCCTATTTTATAGTAGAAGAAAAGGAGTTCGCTATAGAGTTTAGAAGGTAAATATATAATTTTATCCGGTATTAAGCGTTGGTATAACGGTTAAAGTATATAAATAAAAGGGAGAAAAATTATAAAAATAATAAATTTATACCTACTAATATAAAGGTTAATTAGTTACTACTATACAAAATAATACCTTTTAAGAATTTCGTTATTTATATTATATATAAGCGGAAAGATTAAAAGGTATTACTAATCGACGATGTACCTTCTAATAGTTTAAAGCTAGAAGGAAACCTAGAATAGAAATTGTAGCGTCTTATAACTTTGAAAAATAGATTAGAATAATAATAAAAAACTCATTTATTACTATAGAATAAAATTGTTATACTATATTTCTTAAATATATTTAAAAGAGAACGGTTAACCTCCGAACGCTTATAAATTATATTTAATAATTTATATAATAATTTAATTAAGGAAGAGTAAGAAATATTTATTTATATTCTTCGAAATTATAAAGTAGTTCTTATATAGGATTTCAATTAGGTAGGAAAGATTAAACCTAACGTCTTCCCTCCCTAAGAAATTAGAATTATCCTATATTCGGTATAGTAATACAAATTAATCCCTATTCTAAAGGTTAATTATTAAAGAATCTACAAGTTATTGAAAGATAGAATTTAACGAGGAATATTAGAAGATAGTTATACTACTTACTAGAATAATTAATTCCTAATATTTAAGAAGGATAGATATTACAGGGCTAGCCTGTGTGCCTTGTGCCTGGTGCCAGCGTACAGCAGCTTCTAAGACTGCTGTACGCTGTTATTACTGCCGGCGAATTGCCGGCAGCTAATTGGTTAGAACGCTACCTGCCGCGGGTCGGTTAGACCCGCCGGCGGTCGCCTTTATAAGGCTAGCCTTCCGGGTACTCGGCTATATGCACTTCTCTTCCTTTCTCCTTCGTACAATTACGTATAATTATATCTACTATCTACCCTTTACCTATAATAGTTAATTATACTTTTTAACTATTGCGTTTATAGTATAAAACCTTTCTTTTATTACGCAATCGATCTTCAATATTAGTACGTACGTATAGGAATCGCCTTATTGACGAATCGCCGAATCTAGTACCCTAAAAATTTCGATAATTATAATTATAATAGTTATAATCCTAATTTCGCTCCCTTTATTTAATAAATAAAGGTAGGTACTCTTTATCCAAGGGATAAAAGACCGCCTTATATAATTATTTTTCTTATATTTATTAACGAGAATAGTAATTGCGCATTTTTCTTACTTATTAATAATACCGATAATCTTATTAATTTTAGTGCCCCTCCTAAGAATATACTATTTAATTTGAATAATATTTACGAAGTATTTAATAAAGTTATTAATATTACTAATGTCGCTGTTTATTAAATAATATTTATTAAATTCCTTCCTTTAATAGCGGTTAATAACCTTTTTATTAGTATTAATAACGATAAGGAAAAGAAGGCTATTCCCTACGCCTATTTTAATATAGTTAACGATATTATTTAAAACCCTGCCTTCTAATCGATTATCGCCCCGCTCGGCCGCCTTTATTATAACGACCTTGCTTAATATAAGGATATTGCCGTTAACTTTGAATATAGCGAAGATAAATTGAAAATTGCCCGTACGGTAGCTACTAAGGTTTAAAACGATTTCGATTAGAAGAATTTTAATTACTTTAATTTAATAACCGAATTTAACGCCCTTTAAAAGAAGTTTAATAATTTTACTATAGATTATACCGTATTTAAGTTCTATAGCGCTAATATTAGGTCTTTATATAATAATTTTATTAAAGTATTTAGTATTATTATTAGTACGGGTAAAATATTATCTTTGAGATAGACCGTAGAGAATCTGCCGATTTTTACCAGTAAGGAGAACGTTAGCGCTATTCGTAGGTGCGAAATTTTTAAAATATAGTATTTCTATATCTAATCCCAATAGAAGTACGACCCCCTCCTCTATATTAATAAGGATATTAAGATTATCCGTACTATTATACTATTAGGCCCTAAAATTTTGTCCGGTATTTAGAATAATTTGGATATTATTTAGAACGGAGGAGATGTAGATTCTTAGTATTGGAAGATAAGTGCTAAATTTATAGAATATTTAATTACCCGTTTCTAAAATATTAATTTAAAAATAAACGTTAATTATCGTTTCGAAGAGTTTTTTATAAAAAATATATTTTTTATAGAGTTCGAACTGGAATTTACTAATTTAATAAATCTTTACGGCCTTAATAACTCTATAAAGGTCTATTACTTACGTAATAAAATTAATAAGCGCTTCTATAATACTTTCGTATATTATAACCTTCCCGAGTCTAACGATTTTAAGAAATAGCTTACGATCTACCGTATAGTCGCTAATAATTTAGAGGATACTAACTACTATTATAAAATAAATATTTATATTTTTAGTAATAGTGCCCCTATAGGTAGAAGTTCTAGTAATATTAATATTAATACGGGCAGCACTAATTCTTATAGCGCCGATAATATTCCTATTAGTTAAGGTAGTAATAAGATAGACCTTAATACTATCGACTTCGCTATTTTTATTTATAAAAACGTTTTTAATTAGCGTATTTATAAAGGTAAATACCGCCGTTATAGTAGTAATGGCTATATTGCTTGCAATTGCTTTGCCTCGGTTAATTATAATTCCTAGGGTTCTTAATATAATAAAGGTAAAAAGAATAAAAGTAGAGGAAGGGGTAAAGGTTATTGTAATAGAGAGGAAATCTATATTATTAAAGCTGTGCCCGCCGCCGCCGCCGCTGCCGCTACCCTAACTATAGCTACCGCCGCCGCTACAACTAGTAATAAATATTATAATAAACCGGAAAACGTTTAGCCTTTATACCTAATTGTATATAGAAGCTTTTCCTATTATTATTATAGAAATAAATTTTAGATTTTTTAAAGTTAGAGGGTTTGGAGGAAGTTAAAATACAATTGTTAAATAGTTCTATTTCCCTAAATTTAATACTCTTATCCTTTTACATTATAATTGGATTGTACAAAGTTTATTATATTACCCTTATTAATTCTAACTACTCTATATTTACCTTTATTAATTACTCGTTCGTTATTAAATATAACCTCCTTCGTTTCTACTTCTATTAAATAAAGAAGTTCGTTCTTACTAATAGAATAATTAAAGGTATTATTTCCGAAGGGGTAATAATTAAATTCTATATTAAATACTATACCGAAATAGTTATTTTTTTAATTTATAATATTTCGAAAAATTATCCGGTTATTTTAAGATTCCCTTAAATATAATATTATAAATTAAAGATTGATTATAACCGGTATAAGGTATATTTTACTAGCCCGGGATATAAAGGACGCTATTTACCCGCCGACCTCTCTAAAAATTAATTAGAAGCGCCGAGAGTTTTTACTAACCGGATTTCGGCCGTAATTATCCGTAATAGGGCCGCTCTAACTCCCCAACCGTCCTTAGAACGTAATATAATTAGAGAAATACCGGTACCGATAATAGTAATAATTTTAAGGAATAGGGCTGCGAACTTTATTAAGGTTATACTAATATTAGTACTTATATTACGAAGTAGAACTATTAATTTTATTTAAATAGAATTGCTATTATTACTATTACTGCTACTATTACCTTTTATAATAAAGGAGGTTATTATAATTCTATCCGTTATTTGCGCCGGTTATCGAACTATTTCGCCCCCTGTTAAAGTATTAATAGTTAGTAAAGCCGGGTCTAAAGTCGGTATTACTAGTACGGTTACTCTTCTAATTAAAATTAAGAGCCTAGTATATTATAATCTTTATATCCGTTTTAACGGCTAGTACGTTTCTATAAGTATAAAATACTCCCGCCCCGGTTACTACTATAATTTTAATACGGACTTTTCTATTAAATTAAATAATATTAGGGAATTTAATACGGCTACTTTCAATTTTATTTACGAATTTTAATAATTGTAGCCGTATATTACAAATTATATTGAATTCGAGAAGTTAACTATTGCGGTAGAGGTCCGGGATATAAATTTAATTAAGGAGATAATTATAAATATTATAGCCGGTAACGGCTAATAATATAAGGAAAGTCTCCCTCCCTAATTCTATTCTTTTATTGACAATTTGGTTAGTATTTACTTATTTAAAGAATCTAGGGAAGCGGCGGTTTTAATTAAAGTAATCTATTTAATTAATAACCTTAATTAGGACGTACTACTCTATAAGGAAATAATCCGGCGGGTATACTTAATTAAAATCTCTAATAAAAATACGAAGAAGTTCCTTAATAAGGCCGACCGTCTAGTTAAAATAAGAAATAAAATTATTACTATCCTAAAGAAGATAGAGGGACGGTATTATATTAACGAAGTAGCGGCCTTCCTTCTATCCTTAGTTAAAGAGGTCCTACTTAACTAATCCTATAACTATAAGATTAAACTTTAGCCGGGAGTAACCCCGCTTAACGTAAGGCTGCACTATATATCCCTAATTAAAATTAGTATTATTAAGAAATAGATTAATAATAATTTAAGGAAGAATTTTATCCGTCCGTCTTAATTGGTAGCTACCTCCCCTATCCTCTTAGTAAAGAAGCCGGGCGGCGGCGTCTATATTTATATTAATTACTATAATATTAATAATATAATATTAAAATTATACTATCCGCTACTATTAATTAAAGAAATATTTAACGCTATTTATTACGTAAAGATTTTTACTAAGTTTAATATTATTGCTACTTTTAATAGAATCCGTATAAAAGAAGGATATAAATAGTTTACTGTATTTATAATCCGTTTTAGCCTTTATAAATTTATTATTTATCCGTTCGGTCTTTAGGGCGCCCTAGGGACGTTCTAGAACTATATTAATAATATTCTATATAATATCCTTAATATATATATAATAGCGTACTTTAATAATATTTTAATTTATTTAAATAATGATGAAGACTATAAAAATTATATTAGGGAGGTCCTCTAACGAATAATCCGAGTAGGATTTTAAATCGATATTAATAAGTATAAATTCTATATTATAAAAATAAAATATTTAGGTTCAATTATTACGCCGGGAGGATTTGAAATAGATCCCGATAAAGTTTCTACCGTTATAATTTAGGAAGTTCTAGAGACTAAAAGAGCGTTGCAACGTTTTTTAAACTTCGTTAATTTTTATTAACAATTTATTAAATACTTTTCGATTATTACTAATCTACTTTACAAATTAATAAAAAAATCGGTTAATTAGTAATAGACCGACTAATATTAAAAGTTCTTTAAGGCCTTTAAAAAGGTTTTTAGTAGTAGTCTAGTACTTCGAATCTACAATTAGTCTAAATAAACTATCGTCGAAACGGACGCTTCGAATTGGGCTTGCAGTAGTACTTTATTCTAATATAATAAGGAGGGAATTTTATACCCGGTTATTTACTTTAATTAGTAGTACTCTTCGGCCGAATATAATTATAATATTTATAATAAAGAATTATTCGCTATGATTAAGGCCCTAAAAGAGTAGCGCTTTAAATTAAAAAAGGCCTAAGAACCGTTCGAAGTCCTTACCGACTATAAAAATTTAAAGACCTTTATAATTAATAAGCAACTTACCCCCCGTTATATACGTTAGTTTCAATTCCTCTCCCGTTTTAACTTTATAATTAAGTACCGCCCTAAATCTTTATAAATATATTTTAATGTATTGAGTAGGAAATTTAAGGATTTACTTAAGGATAAAACCGACGAAAAGCTACTAATTAAGAATAAGGTCTTATTCAACTATAATATTTTCATTAATAGAATATTTGTACTAAAGGATAGAAGTAAGGAGGTCGATATTAGTACCGAATATATTTACAATTTAGAAGTATTAAATAAGAAGTTAATAAATAATTTAATAGTGGAAGGTTATAAAAAATCGATAATACTTTAGGATATTGTCGTATACCTATTGGACCCTAACTATCGAATATAATTTAAAGAAGTTAAAAATTATATAAAATGGGTCCCCTTTATTAAATATTAAGCGATTTAAGGATAGACGTACTTCTATAGTACTGTCTTTATTAACCCTACTAATATAGAACTTTATTTCTTATTTTTCTAATATATTTATAATTCGCCGGCTGCCGGCTACCCAAATTATAAAAAGACTTATTCGCTATTATCGCAATCCTTCTTTTAATTAGGAATATATATTATAGTCCGGTTATATTATAAAGCTTATTTAGTATATACTAAATCTAAATTATTATAATATACCCCCTATAGTCTTTTAAAACTATTAGTAGTACTATTCGTACTATAGAAAGATATTTCAATCGATTATATTACCCTACTTACGCCCTATCTATACTACGGATAAGATTTTAAATATATCGCTATTATTGTCGATTAGCTAATAAAGATACGGTATTATATCCTTACCGTAAGTTTAATAGCGGAAGAATTAATAAAATATTTTATAGAAAGAATTTATAATATTTATAGTTTACTGGATTTTATTATTTTTAATTATAATACCTAATTTATTTTATAATTTTAGAAAGCCTTATTGTTGTAATTAGAAATTATTTTCAAACCCTCCTTTACTTTCTACCCTGCTATTAATAATTAGACCGAATATATTAATATTAAAATAGAGAAGTACTTTCGCCTCTATATTAATTAGGTATAGGACGATTGGGTAGATTAATTATTAATTGCGGAATTTATAGGGAATAATCTAATTTCTAAAATTACTAATATCTCCCCCTTCTTTATTAACTACGGTTTTTACCCCCGTATAGGCATCGAACCCGTTAAACTATACCCGCTAGAGATATTGGTAGTATAATAAACTAAGTACTTTAAAGTTAACGAATTAATTAACTAATTTAAATAAATATTAAATTTTATTATAAATTAAATATAGTAAGCCTAGTAGTACTACGAGGATAATACGAATATTTATCGATTAAATACGCCGAAGTATAAGAAGGGGAATAGGGTCCTTCTTAATATTAAGAACCTTAATACTGGCCGCCCCTATATTAAATTTATACCCCTCTTTAAAGGACCGTTCGAAATCCTTAAAATAAATAACTATTGAATTATATTCAAATTCCTAATTAATATAAAATATAACCCAACGTTCTATATTAGTAAAATTAAATTGTAGGACGAAGAGGATTTACCGAAATAGACGGATAAAGAGGAATAGGATATTCGCGCTAACTATAACTGAATTATAAGGAAGACTAATAATAAGAAGGATTTTATAGAATATAAATTCGAAAGGATTGATAAATACCGGAAAAATAATAAGGGTCGTTAGGAATACTTCGTTGTTTAAGTACCCTTATATATACTATTATAGTAGCCGTGTACTAATATATCTATAGCCCTTAATATTATACGGGCTTTTTACGATGGATACCCGGAAGCGCTGTACCTACCGGCTTAGGCGGTAATAGAGAAGAAACGGAAGGAGAGGGAAAGGGAGAAGGAGGTAGAATAGGAAGCTCTAGTTCTATAGCGGAGGTTATAATAATAATTGCCGGCGGCGGTAAAGGCTTTTCGAGAGTAGACTATTCGTTTAATAGAGATTTCTATTATTTTATATAATATTAATTAACTATATAGCTTCTTTTAGTCCGGGGAAGTATTATAGGGCTAGCCTGTGTGCTTTGTACCTAATACCAGCGTACAGCAGCTTCTAAGACTGCTATATACTGTCATTACTGCCGGCGAATTGCTGGCAGTTGATTGGTCAGAACGCTACCTGCCGCGGGTCGGTTAGACCCGCCGGCAGTCGCCTTTATAAGGCCAGCCTTCCGGGCACTCGGCTGCACGCACTTCTCTTCCTTTCTCCTTCGTGCAATTACGCATAATCATATCTACCATCTACCCTTTGCCTGTAATAATAGAGGCCTTCAACTAATTAATAATATTTAACGAATTAATATAGTTACTTTATATAATTTTAATATCCCTCCTAATTGTAAAGAGTTTAATAAAAAATTCGGAGGATTTAAAATACTTTCCTTTCTTAACTTTTTTTCTAAATATAATGAAATGGCGAGAAAACCATAATAATAACAACAACTATACTACTACAACCAAAGTAATATATAAGGACTGTAGTTCTTAGTTGTCTAATCTGGTAGAGTAGTAGGTAATTTTCAAGCCTTTCCAAATAGTCGAAATAGGAGGCATCGAGCCAGATATAATTCACTGAGGTCTTATATCCGTTGAATGGCTGAATGTTTAGTCGCTACTATAAGACGAAGATAGCTAATAGATCTTTTAGTATCTTCTTCCTATAAGTAAATAGAGAAACGAATATATATTCCCTCTAGAAGAATGAAGGATTATTTAATATAATAAAATAAGAAGAGGTAAATAATTAGAGATTACTAAGAACTATTATCTTGTTTAATTAAGAATACTAAATTAAGATTTATTTTTTAATATAATAAAAGAAAAAGAATATTGTAATAATTTATTATTTTATCCTTTTAAAGTTCGATATCCTATCTATCCCCCTTATTTCTTTTCTTCTTCTATTATCCCTATTTTTCTACTTTTTTTAATCTATTATCTTATTAAATTAGTCCTACATTCTTTTGTCTTCTATTAATGCTAATTATTTAATTCTATCTAGTTTAAAAAGTATACCCTCTAATCCAATACCCTTATTAAAAGTTCGAAAAAAATTATTGTAGAAAATAAATTAACGTATATATTCCTATATACTACCCTAAATTAAATCCTCCCTTTAAATTTTACAATAGGTCCCTTAAGTAGATTTATTATTACTTATATATATATATATAATTAGCGTTTTCCCCTATTATTCCTATTCCCCCTATATCCCCTTTTACTTTTACTAATTAAATCTTTTTCTTTAATATTATTAGTAAGGAAACGATTATTTATATTTTTAATAATATTGTTCTAAATTATTCTAATAATTATTAAAGGTCTTTGTAGCTTTAAACGAATATATAAATTAAACCTTTCTTTAAATTCTATTAGAATTTGGGTAGGGTTATTCGGATTATAATTAGGAAAGCTATTTAATTTATATTCTATATAGCGAATAGGATAGACTAAAAAGTTTACTATAAATTTATAAGAATTAAAGTTAAATAGTATATCTATAGCTATTTTATTAAGTATTAGGCTTCTACCTATAATAAGTATCTCTTTTATTAAGTAGAAGCTTTCAAATCCGGTTACTAGGGATAACCCTTACTACGAAATAAGTATAGGGGTCGATAGTATACGCTTATATTAAAAGGAGTTAGAAGGGGTAAACGGGTTCGAAGTCTTTTTAAAATTTAAAGGGATCGGGAATTAATTAGTCTTCCTTACTTAAGTAGGCGTCTATATTAAACTTATAGGTAATCCTAAACCACTTAGTAAATTAATACTTCTAGGAATTAATAGAGTTCTATTTTCTAATAATAGTTTAAAGTTTCCTATATTCCTAGGCGGTAGAGGAATTTTTAATTATATCCGATTTATTAGAGTATTAAGGGAAAGAGCATTAATTCTTTTAAAAAGGTTGAATATAGCTAGTATTAAATTATAGCGTATTTAATTATCGATATTTAATTAAATAGAAGTATTCCGTTTTTTAATTAATTGAAGATTTAGAGGTAATAATATTGCTAAACGAAACGAAATTAGAGTAGAAGACGGCTAATTCGTTATTTTAGAACCTTATAAATAAATTATAATTTATCGAGGTAGAATTAGAATTAATTATCGAGAAGAAACTATAGGCGGGGGTAAATAAATATTATTGGAGGAAGAGGTTAATCTTCTAACTTCTTTTTATTATATTATAGAAATAGGAGAGGAGGAGCTAAATAATAACGAACTAGAGGATAAGGAACTTTTATTACTACTTTTATTAATAAGTATTATTAATATATATTAGAATAGAGGAAGGTTAATAAGGGTATTAGGGCTATTATATAATTAGTACCGAGAAAAGATCTCTATACTTCCTAGTCCTTCTATATATTACCCTTTATTTAACTTTTTATTACTCTTCTAAGTAAGATAATTCTTTGGCCAAATAAGATGCTAAGGCCTTTTTTTATTACTATATATATATTTGTACTACTAGGATAGGAAATTGGCTAATTTATTATCGATTATATATAGTACTTTAAGTTTAGGTTTATAAAGTGGGCTATTAGGGTATTATTACTTTATTTATAAAGTATTATAAATTATTTTCTAATATTATTATACTATAATATTCTCTCTCTATTTTTGATTAAATACTGTATAGTACTTCTATATTATACTCTATTACTAGGTCTTTGGCTTTAGTATTTAGAAATTTGGATTATATTCTACTAGTTTTATTCTTATAGCTTCTACTACTATTAATCTATAGATTTAGTTAGAGATTTGGGTAACGAATTCGATTTGTCGAATAATAAGGTTTAAATTAATTTTAAATACTTTCTAAATATTAAAACTTTAAAATAACGAGATTAAAGCTACTTTTATATCCTATAATATAGAATCTTTAAAATTAGAATTATAATAATCCTATTGATTTACTAATTAATTAAAGATAGTTACCGAGAAATAGTAGTTCTTAAAGTAGATAGGGATTACCCAAAACCTTTTTTCTTTTATAGGTAATCGAATATTATTCGGATTATTTATAAACTTTAAAGTCTTACTATTAAATTATATATATTTATTTAGTATAAAGATTATTTTTACCCCTTTTCTAATTACCTATAAAAGTAGGGCAATTAGATTATTAATATAGGTATAGGTATATTTATTAATACTATGCCAAAGGTCGGCTAGGTGTACTATAATCTGTTTCTAATTATAAAAACCTTTATTATTAGGTAGGAAAGCGCCTACCTAATTAGGCTATAGCCTATTATAAAAGATCCTACCGAATATTTTATTAGATTCTAATTCCTTATAAGGTATTTTGAGGTTATATTGTTAATTTGGTTAAATACTATTTAGTTCGGGATATTCTAGAGGTATATATCCGTTCTTTGAATTTGAATTTCGAGGGGGGCTAAGGTATATTTTATAATATTAGAGGTTATTCTTATATTTTAGAATTTAATTACGTAGCTAATTTATTTTTATAATATATAATTATACTTTAATCCTTTATAATAAATTAGGAAAGGATCCTTAATAATCTTATATATATTAATTAATAAAGCTTTAATATATTATTAATATCGGTTTAAGCGTTTTATTTGTATTAGGTCGAAGTATTCGATTAATAAATAGCTAATTAAGCGTAAATTTAATAGTTTTTTTAATCTATTTCTATTAAAAGTTTTTTAATAGCGTAGTTACCCGGTTATTAAAATAATTTATAATCGGTACCCTACTATAACCGTATAAGAATTGAATACTATAAATAATAATAGGCTATTGGGGTTATTTACCGTTAGTATTATTAAATTTAATTATATTACTCTAATTTAGAATAACTTAAGGTTTTTTACCTTCGGCTTTAATAAATCTACTAGTATTATTATTAATCGAAGTAGCTTTAACCTTATTATTAGTAGTAGTACGGTTATTAGAGGATATATTTATATTTTTCTTCTATAAGTATCTAATCTATATATAATAAAAAGGAAGGGTTAAATTAATATTTAAATTATACTAAATCGAATTTGGAAGAGAAGTAAAGGATATAAGTTACATTGGATCGAAATTATTATAATAGAGAAGAAAGTACTTAGAAGTTTTAAGCTTCTTAATATTATTATATTAGGAGAAGAAGGGAAAAGAAGGAAGGAGGCGGGGGGAGAAGGGTATTATATAAATATTTTATAGATTATTTAATTAATTTATTTAACTATTAAAAGTATTTTTTTAAAGCTATTATTCGCCTAACTTACAATATAATACCTAGCCTCGTAGTATTTACCTCCTATATAATAAATTTATCCTTTCTTTTAAAACTATTATATAGGCGGCAGACTATAAGGGTTGAAGGTAGTAGTAATCTTTTTATTTCTTTTTTTTCTAGTAATTATAATAATTTTAATAATTGCCTAATATAGTAGACTTTCTCTAATTAACTACCTTTACTTAGAATTGCAAATAATAAATTAAATATCGATAATAATCTATAGTTTAAATATAAAAATCTACCTCCCTTAATCAGTCTTTTCCTTTTTACCTTTTTCTTTTTCTAATTAATTCCTTATTTTTCTATTAACTTTTTTCCTTCACCACCAATATTTATTATTAAAATATCTACCTATAATTCTAATTAATTTTAATAGTATAAAAATCCTACGCAACTTCTTCCTCCTACTATTATTAACTAACTAACCGGAGCTCGTTAAAATACTTATAAGAATAATATTCTTCGGGTATAATTAAATAATATTTCTCCTTTAATTTATCCTTTTACTATCTCTTACTAAATTTAGTATAATAATTGTCCTAAGGCTTATAAATATCTTTATTTACGAATTTGGTAGTGGATTAGCTTTAGAACTTTACCTATAAACGTTATTTAAGGAGCCTATAGACCGATAGAGGGTATAATATTAATTATCTTTTATTTAAAAGTTTATACTATATAATACCCTTTTTAAATATTATACTTTATATTATTGTAGGGATTCCCTAATTATTAAGAAGCCTTCCTATAAATATTTAATAATTTTAGGGCTAAAGTACAATTTCTTAATTAGATTAAATAAATTATAGCTTCCTTTAATATAGTACCGAAATTAATTTAAGTTAATACTAAAGGTAGTTAGCCTTTTAATCGCTATACCTATTTTATAACTTAATAGAATAAGCAGTTTAAAGTATTAATTATTTAAATCTTTAGTAAAAAATACGTATCTTTACTCCCTAATTAGTTCCTTACTAATCTTTTTTCTAAATATTAATAATTCCCTATAATATAATTACTATATTACAATATTCTAAAAGAAATATATATTAATATTCTATAATACTTCCAACTAATTCGAACGGATTCTAATTATTAATCCTTTTACTAAATATTATTCGCTTTTTTTATTTAGCTTTAAGGATAGTATTTATAGTAATTATATATAGAATTATAGAACGGCTAAAGAATATACTATAAATTCGGTATTTTTAGTACGTATTCGTAATTCGGGTATTCCTTATACTAATAAGCTGAGCGTTAGGTAATATAATAGTTAGAAGGAATAGATAATTACTAATATTCTTCTATTACGATTTCATATTAGGGTATTCTTTAGAAGGGAGATTAGGCTTTAGTTCGAATATTTTCGATAAGAAAGGGGGTTAGAGGTTAGGGGTTTAAGGTTAGATTTATCTAGTATATTTTAGGTTGTAAGGTAATTAATATATTTATATTATTTTTTAGGACGGGAATTTTAGGGTAAAAATATATAAAAATTTTCTTAGGATAGTTACTTCTAGGTATTATTAAAAGGATTATTATATTTAAATTTTATTTAATAATTTAATAATAAGTATTTTAACTATTTTAGTTTTTTTTGTATTATAGGGAATATTTTTAATATTATAATATATAATAAAATATAAACTTTTTCCTATCTTTCTCTTCCTTTCGAAAGGAATAATAATATCTATTTAGTTCCTTTTATATAAAATAAGAAATAATCGAAGTAGTTAATCTTATAATAATACCTAATTATATAGAGTATTAAAGGTTCTTACTCCTTTACTTATATATTAATTTCTAATCTTTAGGCTTCCCTCGGGGTAAAATAATTTTAAAATTCCTATTATACTATTCTATTATCCGCCGTATTTCTCTTTCGGTATTCTAATTAATTATACAATCTATAACTTTCCTTATAATATTTTTATTAATTACAGGTTCCTCTAAGGTTTCTTTTAAATATAGTAAAGGAAGCGTTTCCTAATTAATTATATTATAATTTAATTCTAATTATATATTATTATATAAAAAATACTTTTTAATCCTCTTAGCCGGGTAGGAAGTAATAATATTAATACTATCCAAGGTTTTTAAGAAGTATTTATACTTAGAGGTAATCTTTTTAATTCGAAAAGGACTAAGTTAATAGTAAATCAATTTTCTAACCGAATTTATATTAATTCGTCGAATATAATTATAAATTAGTATTAAATCTCCTACCTATAGTTTTATAATATCGGGCCTAATCTTACCTTTATTTATTAAATTACAGTATTTTACAGCCTTCTATCTTATTATTGAGACTCGTTTAGTAGTAAAATTAAATTTATATTTACTATCTTATAATAAATAGGCTCTAGTAAATATTAAATTGAATTAGGCTTTAGGTAATTTATTATCCTATATATTACCCTATTATATAATTCTCTAAGATAGTAGGTTAAATTTAATTAGCGAGATAGGATTATATCTATAATTAAAGTAGAAGGGAGTAAAATTATAATTTCCCCGGACTATAGTCCAATTTATAAATAAAATATAAGGTAATTAGGGCTTCTAATTACTCTCTATACCGCTAGTAAGTTTTATAAATATTATTGTAATTAAAAAGTATTTAAATTTATTTACCCTATTTACTTTAAAATTGTAGGGTAAGATCCTTATAAAAGGGATATTGAATTTCTTAAGTAGGTTTTCGTAATCTTTCTAGAATTCCGAACCGTTATTAACGATAATTAATAAGGGTAAGCCTTATTAATAAATAATTTATATTTTAATAAAGCGAATTATATATTTTAAGTTTATTGTAGGGAGGATATTTATTTCTATATAATTAGTAAAATTATCCTATATTTTAATAATTCCGATTCTTTTACCGTCCTTTCCTAGTATATATTAAATATCTAATATTTACTTATAAAAGGGTTATAGTAACGGATTAGTATATTAAAAAGTATTAATAAACCGTTTAGGATTCTATTTCTAATAATTTAAGTAAAATTTAATACGCCTTTCTATATAAGAATAAATACCCTTCTACTAATAGAAGTTAGTAATACGGCGGTAAATTACTTTTCTTCCTTTATAGCCAACTTTATTATAATATTTGCGAAAAATAATATTGTAATTAGTATTATTATTGATAAATCTATATAGTACTTAATTAGTATCCGTAGGGTATAACTATAAAGCTCTTTTATAGAAGAAAAATTTTAGAGCTTTAGTTTTGAAGCGCTATTATTCTAATTCGGTAGTTAAATTAATAGGTAGTTCTAACGTTTAGAGGTATTTAGCAATTCTTTGAGAATTATAAATCTATCGACCCTTTAAGGGTTCCTAGGTTTTCTTCCCTTAATCTATCGTTCTATTAAATTTAATTATATAGATTTATTAGTCTATAAAATTGTTAATATCTTCTTCTTTAGCCTTATCCTACTAATTTACTGCCGAAGGAGGTATATAGGAAAGGCTATTAGTAATAATATTCTTCTTTCTTAGGATATATTTAATTTCGAAGTTGAATAGTCGAATTTAAATAATTTAATATATAATTATTACTATTAGAATATTAAATATTATATTATTTAATTGGTAGATTATAATTTGAATATTAATTTTAATAATAAAGTAAATGCCGAATAGGTAGTACTTTAATTACTTTAAAGTATAAAGTAGCCCGCGAAGTTCTTATTTAATAGTATTATATTTTTTCTTAGCGTTTAATTAAATATTACTTTCGAACCGATAAGGGTAGCGCTTACTATTTGGCCTAATTTATTTAATAACCGCCCCCTAACTGATTAATAATATATTTACTATAAGGAAAATATCCTTGTATTAATTGTTATTATAAATAATAAGTATAAAATAAGGAGTCGATAAAACCTTATACTATAAATATTCTAGAATAAATTATTTATTTTTAGTTTATTATTATCTAGTATTTTTCTTTAGTAAAGTATATAAGGGCTAAACTATTGTAGCGAAGTCCTTAATTTAAATTTAGTAATACTTAATAATCCCTAGGAAGGCCCTTAATTATTAGAATTCTTTACCTTTCTATTTAATAAATTTATAATCTTCCTATTAAAGGATTTTAGAAACTTTGTAGGGGGAAGGCCGTCGACCGTCTTTTAAATAGAGGTACCCTACGAATTCAATTTCGGACTAATACTATTTGGATTTTTCGGCTATAATAGTACAACTATTAAGTTCGATATTAATTAGAACCTTATTAATATTAATTAAATAATCAAAAACGTACTTGCGTATCCTAAGTCTAATTTCGAATCCGTTATAATTTATAGTAATTAATTTAATATAAATATTGTCCAAGTAGGGTCGATAGATAGTAGGAATTAAATTATATAGTACCCTAATTATTATTTAAAAGAATTAAATAACGGAATTCGTTCCTCTTTAGAGTAGTATAGTTATCCTCTTTACTCTTATTATATTTTAGAAGGTAGTAATATCCTTACTCTTCTTATTAAGAAGGATTTAATTGTATTTAGAAAAAAGGTTAAGAAGGGAAAGTATTTTAAATCCTCCGAATTCTTTACTAAATTCTTTATAATTAGGAGGGATATTGGAATTATATAAAGTAATTGTATTAATCCGTTGGGTATTATTAATTAATCGAAGGCCTCTATCCTTTTTAAATATTAGGAACTAATTATTCCGGTAGGTAGTATAATTATCTTCTAACGTTCTTCGCTAGATTCTATCTTTTAATAGTTCGTAGACTCTTTAGTAATTAGCCTTCGGAATAGGGATTAATTTATATTACTATACCGAATATAGGATAGTTCTAATTTCTTAGGGAGGGAAGACGTTAGGTTTAATCTTTCCTACGTAATTAAAATCCTATACGAGAATTACTTTATAATTTCGAAGAATATAAGCAAATATTTTTTATTCTTCTTTAATTAGATTATTATATAAATTGTTAAATATAATTTATAGGCGCTTAGGGGTTAGCCGTTCTTCTTTAAGTATATTTGAAAAACGTAGTATAACAATTTTATTCTATAGCGATAGATAAGTTTTTTATTATTATTTTAATTTATTTTTTAAAGTTATAAAATGCTATAATTTCTATTTTAGGTTTCCTTCTAGCTTTAAACTATTAGAAGGTATATTGTCGATTAGTAATACTTTTTAATTTTTCCGCTTATATATAGTATAAGTAGCGAAGTTTTTAGAGGGTATTATTTTATATAGTAGTAATTAATTAGCCTTTATATTAGTAGGTATAAATTTATTATTTTTGTAATTTTTTTCCCTTTTATCTATACGCTTCAACCGTTGTATTAACGTTTAATACCGGATAAAGTTATATATTTACCTTCTAAATTCTATAGCGAGCTCCTTTTCTTCTATTATAGAATAGAGAGTACTCCCTATAATTATAATACTAAGTACGTTACTTAAATTATTATAGTCGGTATTATTAAAATTCCTAAATAAAAATCTTTTGAATTATTTATTATTAAATAGTTTGTCCTATAAAAGCTCTTAGAAGAATTTTAAGACGGCCTTCCTTAATATATAACGTTTTTTTTAAATGTCCTATAAGTAGTCTAATAATTTATTAATTATCGAATTTTCGATCTATTTAAGGATTTTATTTTGGGTTTTATTATTGTACTAAATAGGAGTTAATATATTAATTCTAAAGTTAACCCCTAAATAATTAGCGAATTTATTTAAGGTAAATAATTATTTATTAAATTCCTAAGCGTATAGTATTACCTACGTACTTAACCTTACTCTCTCTTTTAGAATTACTATAGTTTTAACGATTATTTCTTCTATTAATATATTAATTAATTCGATATTATATATTGAATAATTCAATTTTATTTGGGTATTTTTGAAGAATAGCTACCTAAGTATAATATTATAATATAGTAGGTAAGTATTAGTAATAAAGAAGTATATTTCCTATAGAATATTAGTTAGCTATATTTGATTATAGGCTTCTCTAATAAAGTTTTATCTATTTCCGTTACTATCCGTATTAGAAGCCCCGGTATTTGTAATAGTTAAACCGTACTCTTTAATTATATTGTATATGATTATATTTATTTCTACGCTTATATTAAGGAGGGCTCTAATTTTTAGTCCTTTTTATTATAGAGAGACAAATAGGATTAATAAAATAGATATCTTAATTACGTCCCCTAAATATAATAGGTAAGAAAATTTATTTAAATAGGTATATAATTGTATAGGAGTAATTACTTCTATTATATATTAGAAAGCGGATTTTAGTATATTTTCCTAAATAAGTTTGATTGTACTATTTAATTTCTAATCTAAATAGTAGATAGAGGTTTTAGTAGAATTCTATCTTTTGGTTATTTTACCTACTATCCCCTTAATAAATACGCTATTAATTTTATATTAGGTTATAAGAATAATTTAATTCGCTTCCTTAGATTAATCGGCTATTATATTACTTTTATAGGAGATTTTAATAATATTATTCTTATTTAGGTTAATTTTATACTAGATTAGGGTAATAAGTATTATTACAAACCGTCGGTCTATATAGTATAGTTCCCTAATCCGATAGGGAATATTATAATCGATAGTTTTAAATACGAGAAGGTATTATTCTTTAATTCTTTTAATAGTTTCCTTTATAATAATATTAGTATTAATAATTCTAATAGGCTTTATAGAGGATAAAGTAGTAGGTTTTATAGATGTATTTTCCTTATTAGAATTTAGGGTTAGTAGATTAATTATTTTATTTTCTATTATTAGTTTAAGGATATTTATCAGTTGGGTTATTGGAGATAGTTAATTAAATTCTAGGGTAGAGGGTTAAAGTATATTATTTTCGAATATAGTAATACTATTATTAATAGTATTTATTTATTGCAACCGTTTATTAGGACGATTAGGAAAAGATATTTCCCTTATAAGGCTTATAAATTATTTATTAGGCTCTATAGTATTAATCTCTTAGTTATATAATTTTGGATTAAACGTTATACTAATTATTATTTAACGAATATTTTCGATTTAATAATCTAAGGATTGAAATTTCTAAAGGAGATGTATATAATTATCTCTTATTCTATATATAAATTATATTTAAAAAGTAGAAGGATTTTAATATTTAAATTATTTAATAAAAGTTATAGGAGTTTTTATATAATATAAAGAAGAGAGTATTTATTTAATAATTATAATATCGTTTATTAATTCCGGTATTCCTTTAGGAAGTAAATTTAGTAGGCTATTAGTTAAAGGTAGTATAGGTTCTATAATTATAAGGTTAGATTCTTCTAAAATGTTCCTTAGAAGTATTTCCTTAAGTATTTATTTTTAAAATAGCGGTTAAATTAAGTAATTTTTAGTAGTATTAGCTATTTTAATAAAGTAAGTACTAAAGGTCTAGGGGTATTCTATTAGCGTTTAGCGAATTATAATAATTTTATATTCGGTTAAAGATTTTCGGTAGACTTTTTAGGTAATATTTAATTTATTAGTTATATAATAGTAATTTAGTAAATTAGTACCTATTATATTTATAGAAGTATTTGAATTACTATTCTTTTACTACTACCGGCTATATATATTACTAGGTAGTAGAGAAAATTCTAATTCGAATTTATATTTTTTCTTTAGTGTTTAAATATTCTTCTCCTAGTAATTAAAAATAGCCTTATATTCGGGAAATATTCTATAAATTACTATTTAGGATTGTATTAAAAGTCCTAACCTCCCGTCTTTAATAATTGAAATTATTGCTTCGTTAGGGATATAGTTGTTATAGTCCTTTCTATTACCGATTATAATAGTTATTTGCGAGGTAAGTATAGGATTTTGAAGCCGATAAATAGCTAATTTACCTTTTTGAATATTATTAACTATCTTTTAATATTAGTTTTAGTAATAATTATTACTATATTAGTAGTAATAGATTTAACGTCCGTCCTTATAGTTCTAATTGCCTCCTTTACTATTTCTTCTTCCGCTTCGGCTTTTTGCGGAGGTACCGTTTGTATAGCCTCCTCCTTCGTTAATAGTATAACCCTATTTAATTATTAATGAGAAATTAATTTAAATCTCCTTTTTTTATTTTTTTACTAGTTTTTTATTAAGTTGAGATTGTATAATCCTTATTTAATTAAGTTCTTTAATTATCTTTTCGATATTTAATTTCTCGGTTAAATAGGACGTAGTAGGCGCTAAAACGGTAATTTAGGTCGCTAAAGGAGTTTTTTTATATAAAGGTTAGTTGGAATTATTATTTAATCCGATTAAATTATTTTTTTTATTAGTAACTATTAATGTTCTCTTTTTAATTAATACTATACTTAGGCTATTATTTAATAAATTATCCTCCTTATTATTAATATAAGTGTTATTTTCGAAGTCGAAGTATTTATAAATAGTCTTTATTATATTAGTATAGAACTATAACTAGGTTATTTAATAGACCTTTTCTTTAAGCCCTATAGTTATTATAATTATCCTTTTAATTCTTTTTGTAAATTTTTTTATAGAAGTTGTAAATAGTTATAGATTAAGTAAAGTCCTTCTCCTTTTTGGGTTGTTTTATTAAGAATATTAAATATTTAAATATAGTTTTAATAATCTTTTTTTTATTATAGGGGATAGATTTATTATAAAAGACCTTTAGTATAATAATTTTACTATTTATTTAATTTAAGTCTAATACTAAGAATTTTTATTTAAGACGATGATAGAATTCTTTCTATATTTAAATATTCTTAGTAGTAGTATTATTCGCTATTTCTCTATAAATTTTCCGGGCGTTTAGTATATATTATTAGTACTAAGTATTTAATTTAATTTTATTAGAGAGGTAATAGCTTTGAACCTTATTATTGAATTCTTCTAAATATTTAAAGATGTACTTCCCTTTAAATTTAGTTTTAAGTATATAGGTTTTTACGAAGGAAGTTGTAAGAATTTTAATTATTAATATTTATGCTAGGTATATATTAGATAAGCTTTTAAGTAGGTCTTTATTTAATAGGTTTTTATTTGAAGTTTATTATATTTCGTACTTAGGTTCTTACTATTAATTAAATTATATAATTATAATATTAAATCCTAAGAGTCCTAAAGAAGGACCCTAATAATAATTAGAAGGGGTAGAAGTAGGAGTAATAAGATAGGGATTTTAGTAGGTAAGAAAATGCTATTTAGATTTAAAACTTTAGGAATAGTTAGTCTTTAATTTAGTATAATAAAATCTTAAAGGCGACTAGATAGGTTGTAAAAGAATAATACGAAGAAGCGGATATTAGGTTCGAAAATTAGGTATAAAGGCGGATAAAATATATAAATATAAAATACGAATAGGATTAGGTTAGTTTAGTAATAGATTCCTAAAGGGGGTTAATAATTAGTTTTTTAATTGGATTGGTAAAGGAGTTAGAGATTAATTAGGTTTTAGAAAGGGGAAAAAGGTAGTTTCTAATATAAGGGTCGAGGAAGGAAGAGTAGAATTTAGGAGGGATAGTAGGAATAATTCTAGTATTAATATAGGAGGTTAATCCGATACTTCCTAATTAGTATATAGAGTTAGGGTTGTAAAAATATTCCTATTATTTTAGATCCGGTTAGTATTGTTTATATTACTTTTATATATTAATTAATTTATTTACCCCCTTTTTCTTCCTTTAATTTAGAAGTCCCTAGTCCCCCTTTTTATTTATTTTCCTACTAATTAGGTATTATCGTACTATTATACCTTCTCTAATTAGAGATCTCTAATTAGTTTTTCCTCTCTTCTTATTCTTTTAATATTCCTTTTCTTTTTCTTTTTCTAAGTAAAAGGAACCTCTTTGGTTTTTACCCTCTACCTTTTCGGCTTTTCTACTTCTATTATCGGTATTCGAGAGTAGTAGTTCTTATTTTATATTAATAATATTGTTGTTAAAGCCCTTCTAATAAGGGTTTATAATAATTAATTACTTCCTCTTAGTTTTTGAAATGTAATAATAGTAATAATTATAATTTTAAGAGTCTATTAATAATAATTGCTGATATATTGCGCGAAGGAAGAATTCGGAGGTGATAATTAGTACCCTTCCTTTTAAGGAATTGATTATAAATTATTGAGGAAAAAGGGTCTAGGTATTGTCTAATCTTTCTACGCTTAAGTAAGGGTTATATATTACGGATTTAGGGATATTAGTCCTTAAAGGCCTAATATTAATACTTACTTTAGTTATTAATAAATTCTTTTATTATTTATTATTCTTAGATAATTTTCTAATTAAATTACTATGTAAATAGCCTATTAATTGTCTATTCTTATTATTATTTAGGTATTATTAATTAGGTATTCGTTCTTCTTATCGGGTTATATAATTGAACTACTACTATTAAGCAATTTATTTATCGTTTGTACTTATTTATATTTAATTATTATTACTTGGATATTCGTTTATTTATTTTTTTTATTAATTATTTATATTATTATTCGCACTCCGACGTTATATCCGAATAGTAGTCGGGTAACTACTAATTAATTATATTATTGGCGATTGTAGTACAGTTACTAATATAATTATATATCGGATATTATCGAGGGCCCCGGACTGTAGTAAGCGTTTAATATTAAGGATCTTTATACTTTTCTAAAATAAAGTTATTTAAACTTGTTTGTAACGACTAATTAAATAATACTAGCGAATATCGGGCAAACTTTAATGAGGATAGGAAGTTGTAGAATCCTTATATTCGTTTTAGTTAATTTAACGTAGGGTTTTTAATACCTATTTCGTCCTTATTACTAATTTAAAATAGCGAGAAAACTATAATAATAATAATAATTATACTACTATAACTAAAGTAATATATAAGGACTATAATTCTTAATTATCTAATTTAGTAGAGTAGTAAATAATTTTCAAACTTTTCTAAATAGTTAAAATAGGAGGTATCGAGCTAAATATAATTTACTAAAGTTTTATATCCGTTGAATAGTTAAATATTTAATCGCTATTATAAAACGAAGATAGTTAATAGATTTTTTAATATCTTCTTCCTATAAGTAAATAGAGAAATGAATATATATTCCCTCTAGAGGGATGAAGGATTATTCAATACAATAAAATAAGAAGAGGTAAATAATTAGAGATTACTAAGAACTATTATCTTATTCAATTAAAAATACCAAATTAAGATTTATCCTCTAGTATAATAAAAGAAAAAGAATATTGTAATAATTTATTATCTTATTCTCTTAAAGTTCGATGTTCTATCTATCCCCCTTATTTCTTTTCTTCCTCTATTATCCCTATTTTTCTACTTTTTCTAATCTATTATCTTATTAAATTGGTTTTGCATTCTTTTGTCTTCTATTAATGCTAATTGTTCAACTCTGTCCAGTTTAGAAAGTGTACCCTCTGATCCAGTACCCTTGCTGAAGGTTCGAAAAAAATCATTGCAGAAAATAAATCAACGTATATGTTCCCGTATACTACCCTAAATTAATAATTAAATCCCTCTTAATAAGAAGAGTAGGGATATTATTACCTTCTAAAGTGCGATAGGAGTAAAAAGGATAATTATATTACCCTAAGGAGGAATGAACTTTATTATTTAATTCTCCCGGGTAATAATTAAGGTATTGTATAATCTAATTCCTATTATTTATCGATCTTACTTAGACGATATTAATATTAAATTAGTTATTATAAATTATAATAGATTCGAGATTAGATTTAGTATACGTAAATACATTTTTAATTATTTAATTAATATTAATAAGGTCCTAATTAATATCGAGCTTAATAATTATATTATTATAGTTAAAAAGTCTAAATAGTATTAGCCCGAAATTGAATTCGTAGGATACCTCTACTTAGAAGACGGTAAACGACCTTCCCCCTATAAAATTTCTAGAATCTTTTAATAGGAAGATTGTAAATTTATTAAATAGAAAGGTAAAGAATTTTAATAATTAAGAGCCTTTCTAAAGATTATTAAGTACTACCGAATTTAAATTAAGGACTTTACTATAATAGTTTAGCCCTTATATACTTTATTAAAGAAAAATATTAAATAGTAATAAATAGAGAATAAATAATTTACCTTAAAATATTTATAATATAAGGTTCTATCGGCTCCTTATTTTATACTTATTATTTATAATAACGACCGGTATAAGGATATTTTCCTTATAGTAAATATATTACTAATTAATTAGAGGGCGGTTATTAAATAAATTGGGTTAAATAATAAATATTACCCTTATTAGTTCGAAAGTAATATTTAATTAAACGCTAAAAAAAATATAATACTATTAAGTAAGAACTTTGCGGACTATTTTATATTTTAAAATAATTAAAGTACTATTTATTCGACGTTTATTTTATTATTAAAATTAATATTTAAATTATAGTCTACTAATTAAATAGCGTAGCGTCTAATATCCTAATAATAATAATTATATATTAAATTACTTAGATTTAATTATTTAACTTCGAAGTTAGATATATATTAAGAAAGAAGAATATTATTACTAATAGCCTTTCCCGTATACCTTCTTCAATAGTAAATTAGCGGGATAAAGCTAAGGAAGAAGATATTAACGATTTTATAGATTAATAAATCTATATAGTAAAATTTAATAGAATATTAGATTAAAGGAAGAAAAATTAGGAACTCTTAAAGGGATAGTAGATTTATAATTCTTAAAGAATTATTAAGTACCTCTAAACGTTAGAATTATTTATTAATTTAATTACTAAATTAGAATAATAGTATTTTAAAACCGAAATTCTAAAGTTCTTTTTCTATAAAGGGGCTTTATAGTTATACTCTACGAATATTAATTAAGTACTACGCAGATTTATAAATAATAATACTAATTATAATATTATTTTTCGCAAATATTATAATAAAGTTGGCTATAAAGGAAGAGAAGCAATTTACCGCCGTATTACTAATTTCTATTAGTAGAAGGGTATTTATTCTTATATAGAAAAACGTATTAAATCCTATTTAAATTATTAGAAATAAAATTCTAAATAGTTTATTAATACTTTCTAATATATTAATCTATTATTATAACCCTTCTATAAATAGATATTAGATATTTAGTATATACTAGGGAAGGACGGTAAAAGAATTAGGATTATTAAAGTATAGAATAACTTTACTAATTATATAGAGGTAAATATCCTCCCTATAGTAAATTTAAAGTATATGGCTCGCTTTATTAAAATATAAATTATTTATCGATAGGGCCTACCCTTATTAATTATTATTAATAGCGGTTTAGAATTCCGGAAAAATTGTAACAATTTACTATAGAAGTTCAATATCCCTTTTATAAGGATTTTACCCTATAATTCTAAAGTAAACGGAGTAAATAAGTTTAGGCATTTCCTAATTATAATAGTATTTATAAAGCTTATTAGTAATATAGGGAGTAATTAGAAGCCCTAGCTATTTTACATTTTATTTATAAATTGGACTATAGTCCGGGGAAGCTATAGTTTTACTCCCTTCTACTTCAATTATAGATATAATCCTATTTCGCCAATTAAATTTAATTTACTATCTTAGAAAATTATATAATAGGGTAATATATAGGATAATAGATTATTTAAAGCCCGACTCGATTTAATATTTACTAGAACTTATTTACTATAAAATAATAAATACAAATTTAATTTTACTGCTAAATGAATTTTAGTAATAAAGTAAAAGGTTGTAGAATATTGTAATTTAATAAATAAGGGTAAAATTAGGCCCGATATTATAAAACTATAGGTAGGAGATTTAATACTAATTTATAATTATATTCGACGAATTGATATAAATTCGGTTAGAAAATTAATTTATTGTTAATTTAGTCCTTTTCGAATTAAAAAAATTACTTCTAAGTATAAATACCTCTTAAAAACCTTGGATAGTATTAATATTACTATTTCCTATCCGGTTAAGAGGATTAAAAAGTACTTTTTATATAATAGTATATAGTTAGAACTAAATTATAATATAATTAATTAGGAAACGCTTCCTTTGCTATACTTAAAGGAAACTTTAGAGGAACCTGTAATTAATAAAAATACTATAGGGAAAGTTATAGATTGTACGATTAATTAAAATACTAAAAGGGAAATATAGCGGACAATAGAATAGTATAATAGGAATTTTAAAATTATTTTACCCTAAGGGAAGCTTAAAAATTGGAAATTAATATATAGGTAAGGGAGTAAAAACCTTTAATACTTTATATAATTAAATATTATTATAAAATTAACTATTTCGACTATTTATTATTTTGTACGAAAGGAATCGAATAAATATTATTATTCTTTTCGAAGGGAAGAGAAAGATAGGAAAGTTTATACTTTACTATATACTATAATATTAAAAATATTCCCTATAATATAAGAAAAATTGAAATAATTAAAATACTTATTATTAAACTACTAAATGAAATTTAAATATAACGATCCTTCTAGTAATACTTAAAGGTAGCTATCTTAAGAAAATTTTTATATATTTTTACCTTAAAATTCCCGTCCTAGAAAATAATATAAATATATTAATTGCCTTACAACTTAAAATATACTAAATAAATCTAGCCCTAGACCCCTAACCTCTAACTCCCTTTCCTACTAAAAATATTTAAACTAAAGCCTAATCTCCCCTCTAAAGAATACCCTAATATAAAATTATAACGGAGGAATATTAGTAATTATTTATTCCTCCCGATTATTATACTACTTAGCGCTCAGTTTATTAATATAAGGAATACTTAAATTACGAATATATATTAAAAATACTAAATTTATAGTATATTCTTTAATTACTCTATAATTTTATATATAATTACTATAAATATTATCCTTAAAGCCGGATAAAAAAAGCGAACGATATTCAGTAAAAGGATTAATAACTAAAGTCCGTTCGAATTAATTGGAAGTATTACGGAATATTAATATATATTTTTTTTAGAATATTATAATATAGTAGCTATACTATAGGGAATTACTAGTATCTAAAGAAAAGATTAGTAAAGAATTAATTAGGGAGTAAAGATATATATTTTTTACTAAAGATTTGAATAATTAGTACTTTAAACTGTTTATCCTATTAAGTTATAAAATAGGTATAGTAATTAAAAGGCTAATTACTTTTAGTATTAATTTAAACCGATTTTAGTATTATATTAAGGGAAATTATAATTTATTTAATTTAATTAAGAAATTGTACCTTAGCCCTAAAATTATTAAATATTTATAAGAAGGCTTTTTAATAATTAGGGAATCCCTATAGTAGTATAAAGTATAATATTTAAGAAGGGTATTATATAATATAAACTCTTAAATGAGAGATAGTTAATATTATACCCTCTATCGGTCTATAGGCTCCCTAAATAATATTTGTAAGTAAAGCTCTAGGGCTAATCTCTTATTAGATTTGTAAATAAAAATATTTATAAACTTTAGGACGGTTATTATATTAAATTTAATAAGAGATAGTAAAAGGGTAAGTTGGAAGAAAGATATTATTTGGTTGTACTTAAAGAATATTATTTTTATAAGTATTTTAACGAGCTCCAGTTAGTTAGTTAATAGTAGTAGGAGGAAGAAATTGTATAGGATTTCTATATTATTAAGGCTAGTTGGAACTGTAGGTAGATATTTTAATAATAAATATTGGTAGTAGAAGAAAGAAATTAATAGAAAAATAAGGAATTAATTAAAAAAAGAAAAAGGTAAAGAAAAGGGAAAGACCGACTAAGGGAAGTAGGTTTTTATATTTAAATTGTAGATTATTATCAATATTTAATTTGTTATTTATAATTCTAAGTAAAGGTAATGCACAAAAACTGCTTTGAAACCGGAAACGCCGATTTCTGGTCGAGGAGTGCTCCAAAACGAAAACTAATAACGGCAATCGATTCAGGAGGGTCGTTTACGTCCCTTATAATATCTTACGACGAGCGCAGCGACGGCGTTATATCGTCGTTGCCGATAGCCATCGACGGCGGTGCCCGTAGACTCGAAAACAGCGTCTACAACCCGCTCGCGGAAATCTCAATATACAACAATCCTAAAGCTATACTCACTACGAAGATTTCGGATAAAACGGAGGAAGACGATGAAATATTGAAGAAGTTTATCGCTAGAGCGAACAAATCTACGGACTACAATACTGTTTCGACTAAGGACCGTCGTTAGGCTCGAAAATTACTTTTCGAATTTGCGAAGGTACGTATTAGAAAAAGTAGGTTTATACGACTTGAGGCTAGTAAGGTTGGAACCGACTAATTTATTATTAAGAAGGATTTTGATAATTTAAAGAAGGATATTCTAAAGGAAATTAAAAAAGGCGCCTAAGAAGTACCGAAGCGTTAAATTAATATTATAGCGAAAGTTAGCCCGAGTAAGATCGGTGCTACCCTCTAATAACTATTTACTATTACTAAGAAGTTTGTTCCTTCTAATTTCGAGCGATAGTTTACTATTAAGGGAGCGACGATTACTATTAAGTTCGTGAACCGTTCGAATAAAAATACGAAAACGATTTTAGTTATATATTTAAGTAAAAAGAATACCGGCCTAATAGTCCGAATAGCTACTAGAATACTAATAACCGGAGATTATATAATTATATTCGATAAATCTATACGTAATTAGTATTAGTATAATTAAATATAGGTTAAAGAAGTTTTCGGCCCTAATATTTTCGTTATTATAAATATTATAGGCGTATTAGTCTAGAACGTACTTTAAAATAGTATTAATAATTATATTACGGCGGAAATTATATTAAATATAGCGAAGGAGAAGAACCCGGAGGTATTTATTATTAGAGTTCGGCTATAGAAGAGAAGGGACGGAGAGAATAGAAGCCTATTCCTAATAAAGGTCGCTATTATATTAACGGTATACTTCCTTTAGAATAACCTCTTCCTCTAGGACGGCGGTATATACTTATACGAACCGTTCTAAATTTCGAATAATATTTAATAATATTTTAAATATTAGGGAATTGGATATACAGCGAAATTCTACCGTTAAAAAGATATTTACGCCTACTATAGCGAAGTTAAATACGAAAGAGATCGCTTTAGTAAAGTAAATTACTTATCTAATAATAATAAGTTATTCGTTTATTATAAGCCGTATAGGAAGAAGGGCTACTATACGTATAACTATAAGGAGTACCCTATTTTCTAGAAAGTAATTACGAAAACGTTTATTATATACGCCGAAAGGCTATAGGTATTTACCCCTCGTAAGAATTTAACCGGGAAGGTATTAGAGCCGACGATAGAGATTGTAAATAAGGGCATCCTCCTAAACGCCCCTCCTAGCTCCTATATTATTACTACTTTAGAGAGATATATTAGAAGAATTATAAAGAGGGGACGGCCGAAGAAAATTATTAGCCTATCCTCCCGACCGAAGTTATTAAACCCTTAGAGTCCGATAGATATTTATATACGCTTTTAAAGCGTAGGAGGGAGTTAGTTGCGTAGCGGTAATAGTATTTATATAATTATAGCCCCCCTTAGGGAAGTAATACCTTTATCCTCTATAGAAGGATTAGAAGGAACCCTATTTTAGGGTAATTAATAGTCTAATTAAAAATATTCTATTAGAATGTAGGGAAGTCGTATGAGAGAGGGAAGCTTTTATTTGAATAAGAGGAGACTTATAATATTGTAATAATTTAAGAGTTGGGTAGAAATTTGAATAGGAATATTTACCGTCCTAGAGGCGGAAGGTATTTCGGGGTTGATTATATAGAGAAGGGAAAGGTAGTAATATATATAAATAAGAGATGGAATTTGAAGGACCTAAATTTCTAGGCCGGAAAGGATTGGACTATAATAATATTTAAAAGTTTAAGGGAATTAACGACCGTCTTTTCTATTTATTCTCCTATCCTTATATAGGGAATACCGGAATATTAATAGGGATCGCTACTCCTTAAATTTCTCGAGGTCGGGCCCCTAATAGGAAATTTAATTATAATTAGGGATTATAATCTTTATTATCCTAATTAGGATTTAGAGAATAGGATTAGTCTAAGGGCCGTTCGCTTCCTTATATAGGTATAATATTAGAGATTTAATCTATTTACCCCCTATAGTAAACTAATAAAGCTTAGAAATACAATACAAAGAGAGAGGGATAGAATAATCGATTATATATAATTATTATCCGGGGTTGAGGCCGAATATTAAGGAATATAGAAGTACAAATAGACCGGTTCGGACTATTACCTTTAGAAAATCTAAGTTTAAATAGGAAGAAAGAATAAAAAAACGGAAGAGGAAGGAAAATATAGTTGGAGTTTTATAAATACGGTAAAGGTGAGGGAAATATTAGAGAAGTAAATATCGGTTTTAAAAAGGATTAATATAATAAAGGATTTTGAATTTGCTTTTTGTAAGTTCGATAGAGAATTTATAAGTATTATAGAGGAATTTATTCCGTATTAGAAAAAAGGTTGAAAGAGGAGAGTAAATTAATAAATATTAGGATATAAGACGGTAATAAAAGAAGTATAGAGGATATATTAGGAGTAGTTTAAATACTGGATAGTATTAAATTAGAAGGATTTCATCGAAACTATAATAAAAAAGAAGAGGATAATTACGAAAGTTTAGTAAGCTATATAGTATAATAGTATCGCTAAGGCTTCGAAGAACCCGAATTAACTTTAGTCCTTAGAACGATAGGCCTATACCTAAAGCTATAAATTAATAGACTTGCCGAAATTACTAGCCCTTTAAACCTACGAAGGGGCAATAGAAGTCGGAAATTATAGTAGTAAGGTTAAAATTCTTACCGAATATTTCTTCCTAAAAGTAGAAGTTCTAACGGACTACCTACTGGATTAGATTAAATTACTAAATAATGTTAAGCCGATAATTATTAGCGAGTTAGTCGACGAGGAGGACGTTTAAAATATATTTTCCCGGATAGCGTTTAATAAAGCCCCCGGGATTAATTAATATTTAAATAAGTTTTTAAAAATATATAGGCAATTATTTTAATAGGTTATAGTATATTTAATATCCACTAACCTTTAACTCGGGCATTTCTTATAGCAATTTAAGAATATAAAAGTAATTATCCTTAAAAAACCCGGGAAGAACGCTACTTAATAAAAGCTAGCGGGCGTATAGAAATTAATATCGCTACTTAATAACGTAAGAAAAATCTTTAAAGCGTTTATAATTAAAAAGTTTACGTAGGTAGTTAAAGAGTTTAATCTCCTATTAGAGGGCTAAATAAATAATTAGGTAAGCTATTCGATAAAATTTATAATTTAAGTAGTTATTAATATAGTATATATAGCTTAGAAATTTAGGGTTATAATATCCTTTATACTCCTAGATTTAAAGGGAGCGTTCGATAGAGTTAATTATAGGTAGCTTTTATATACCCTATAAGAAATATAATTCCTAATATAGATTATTCGGTAGGTAGCGAATTTTATTACTAGAAGGAAAGGTTCTCTCTTCTTCGACAATAAAACCTCCTATCCCTATATAATTACCGCTAGAGTATTATAAGGCTCCCCCCTCTCCCTTATTTTATTTATTCTCTTTATTACCCTATTATATTAGAAATTGGTAATAATCCTAAATGCAATTATAATTGGCTTCGCTAATAATACTAATATTATAGTAGTAGTCCGTACTACTGAAGAAAATTGCTGGACGTTATAAATAGTATAGGAGGTGTATTCGGAATAGGTAGGGGTAAGAGGTATAGAGTTCGAAGTAATTAAAACGGAATTAATATACTTTATATGGACGAGGGTACTAAGGACGGAAATTTTCTAATTTAAGGAAGTAGTATTTTAACCAATAGAATTAATATAATTCCTAGGGGTCTAGTTAGATTGTAAATTTAATTATAGAACTTACGTAGAAGTAATAAAAAAGAAAATAATAATATAGACGAATATATTTATAAAATTAATAGTAAAGATATAGGGTTATTCCTTTATTCGGGTAAGGGAAATATATATTAAGTATATCCGTAGTATTATTATATATAGAGCTTTAATATTCTATTAGCCGATTAAAATCTATAGAAAGTTTTGGAGGATAATAATTGGGCTAGCGAAATATTAGATTAAATATTTGAAAATTATCGCTAGGGCGTATAAAGCTATACTAGTACGAAACTTAGAGACGGAAATTTTTTATCCGCCGTTCGACTTCTACCTTAATAAAAGGGTCCGAGCCTTTGAAAAAAGGTTCGCCCGGACGGATTAAGTCCGGTTCGTCCGGGGGATTATAATTTAGGTCTTTAATTATATTTAAATATAACAAGTTAGAAGTCGGCTACCTACCGATAAATTAGAAAGCGGTATAGTTAAAACTCGGTAGGCTAAAACGTAGGTATTAATAGAGAAATTATTAACGATAGTAATTAGCCCCCCTTCGGAGTTAGGGACCTAATTATTATTATTATTATAAGCCTTAGAATTAATAGCTATTAATAAAGAGGAATAGTTAGAGGATATAACGAATTAAAAATAGGTATCGTATTATAATTATTATTTAGTAGCAGTAATAGCAAAATTAGGGCGATAGTATAAATTTATTATTGCTAACCTTACCCCTAAATTTAATAGAGAGGCTATTTAATAATATATAGTCGGTACGAAGAAGAAGAAAAGAAGATGCTAATAACCGGAAGAAAACGAAGAAGAGCCGTATTTATTAATTAAAGCGAAAAGTTCCCTCCTTATTTAAATTAGAACGGAAATTATTAGCCTCTAGGCCTTCCTCTACCGGAGGAAGGTACCGGGCATTCTAACTCCTATTTACGCTTATAGGTTCGAAAAAGAGACGTTCGCTTATATTATTCTAAATTGCCTTAATATAGACACTATCTTCTAATCGAACTTAAAAGTTTAGCTATTAACGAAAGAAGAATTCTAAGAATACCTAAACAATAGAATTAAAGCCGAAAGAATTTTATTATAAGCGTTAAGGTTAGGGAAATTAAAAAAATATTATTTAGTAGTCGAATTAGAGGAGGAGTAATATAAGGAAATTATAAGGTATTCTTAGGAGGAAAATAGAATATTAATAATATTAGAATAATAGGACGGGAATAAGGAGGAAATATTTATATTAACTACGGGAGCTATTTAAACTACAATTATAATAAGAATTAAAAAGTACTATCTAACGAACGCCTAATTATGCTTAAAAAGTTATTCGAATAGTTCTATTATATAAATTTAATTTATAGTAACTTTATAGTACTATTAAATTTAATTATTATTTATAAGGGTACGACCGGGAGTATCGACGGTTATAGGGCTACTAGGAGCGGAACTACTACTATTATTAAAATTAGAAACCGTACGAGTAGGAGTAGTATAACTACTACCGCTAGATATAATATATATAAGAGTAATAGCGCTACTACTAGAATTGGATATAATCCGAACCGGATTTATAATACTACCGCCGGGTAGAGAAGGAATATAATTGTAACGAACGTCCTTCGCGATTAGTTTGTAGTAATCCTTCTACTATTATTTAATAATATTATAATTTAAAGTATAAGGAAAATGCTTATAATTGGTAGGAAGGTTGTCCCGCTCTAAACAAGTATATATACAATTAGTAAAATTATTAGTAATACGAACGAAGATATTTAGGTTAAAATTGAACTTATTCTAATTATTTACTACTATAGTAACGGCTACCGCCTAAATAGTATTACAAATATTACAGAGATTAACGGGAATATTTAATATATATTTGCTGGAAGTATAATTGTAGGTAGTATTTTAAGTACCGCTAATTAGGAATAGAATTAGATAACGGAAAGGAAATACAGAGAATAAATAATTTATTAGTAAATAAAATAAAGTAAACCTTATTGGCGACGACTTTTTAGAAGGTATTAGGGGAGTTAAGCCTATTATTATTAAAGTATGGGATAGAAGTGAAATTTAGAGTATAGTAAAGATAGGGGATTTTATAAACGATATTAATTAAATTAGTATAAGGACCGGAGAAGAAGAGGAGGAAGCCGTACCAGTTCTAAAGGGGATAATTACCAATAAAATTATAAAGAATATAAGCGAAGAATACGGGTTCTAAGGGTACGACCGAGGGGACTATAGGGGATATAGGGCCTAGGGATATAATAGGGGAGGAACTTTCTACGTTAGAGGTTAAATTGATAGGGCTGGGACGATAGCGGCCGGAGGAAACTATTTTAATAAAAATTGCAATAGGGAAGAAGGAGGAGAAAGATTAGGAGGGGCGCTATAAGGGGGATTATATAGACGAAGGAAGGGGTCCTTATACTAATATAAATAAGGGTAAAATTATAGGGTAGGAGAGTAAATAATAGGGTAGAAATATTTGTAAATAGGGGAAGGAGGCGAAGAAGTAGGGTAGGAGACAGGAAAATAGGATAGGGAAGTAGGGAGAAGGCGGAGGAAGGAACGGTAGGGAGTAGGATAGAGAGGCGGCGAAGGAAGCGGCGCGCCGGGTTTGGTCCTATTCCTATTATTCCTATTATTCTAGTATTAGAATAATATAGCGGTGGAAGAGACGAGATTATATTCGTTGTAGCGGTGGGTGAGAACCGTCATAGCTATAAGTAAAGTAGGAGCGGCGTAGTAAACTACGGCCGAAATAGAGCTGGAGGTTTTCATCCGGGGGCGCTTAACGCCTCACGGTTTTCCCCTCCAGAGAATTGGAGAAGGACCCTATGCCAATAGGGCACTATAGTTTATAGCCTAGGAATAAGAATATTATTTTAAGTAAAGGTAATTAATTAAAGAAAGCCTACTATACTAAGTAACTATTAAAGTTATTATAACCGTTAGAAAAAAAAGAGATAAAAGATTATTATTGCTTTTAACCCTTACGGTCTACCGCCTATATAATAGTTTTAAAAGAAAGGATAAATTTATTATATAGGAGGTAAATATTACGAAGCTAAGTATTATATTATAAACCAGGCGAGTAATAGCTTCAAAAAAATACTTTTGGTAATTAAGTAAATTAATTAGACGATCTATAAAATATTTATATAATACCCTTCTCCCCCCGCCTCCTTCCTTCTTTTCCCTTCTTCTCTTAATATAACGATATTAAGAAGCTTAAGATTTTTAAAGTACTTTCTTCTCTATTACAATAATTTTAATCTAATATAACTTATATTTTTTACTCCTCCTCCAAATTCAATTTAGTACGATTTAAACGTTAGTTTAACCCTTCCTTTCTACTATATATAAATTAAATATTTATAAAAGAAAAATATAAATATATTTTTTAATAATTATACTATTATTAATAATAAAGCTAAGGCTACTTCAATTAATAATAATACTAGTAGATCTACTAAAGCCGAGAGTAAAAGACCTTAAGTTACTCTAAATTAAAATAATATAATTAAATTTAATAATATTAATAATAAGTAACTTTAGTAGCTTATTATTATTCGTAGTATTCAATTTTTACGTAGTTATAGTAAAGTACCGATCGCTAATCAATTTAATAACTAGGCGACTATACTATTATCGACCTTTTAGTAGAAATAAATTAAAGAAGCTATTAAATTTATATTCAGCTAACCGTTTATTAACCGAATACTTCGACCTAATATAAATAAAGCGCTTAAACCAATATTAATAATATATTAAAGCTTTACTAATTAATATATATAAGATTATTAGGGATCTTTTCCTAATTTATTGTAAAGGATTAAAATATAATTATATATTATAAAAATAAATTAGCTATACAATGAGATCCTAAAATATAAAAATATATTCCTATATTATAAAGTATACTTTAGTCCCCCTCGAAATTTAAATTTAAAGAACGAATATATATTTTTAGAATATCCTAAGTTAAATAGTATTTAATTAGATTAATAATACAATTTTAAAATACCTTATAAGGAATTAGAATTTAATAAAATATTCGGTAGGCTCTTTTATAATAGACTATAGCCTAATTAGGTGGGCGCTTTCCTATTTAACGAGAGAGGATTTTATAATTAGAAATAAATTATAGTACGCTTAGCCGATTTTTGGTATAGTATTAATAAATATACTTATATTTATATTAATAATTTAATTACCCTACTTTTATAGGTAATTAAAAAAGGGGTAAGAATAATCTTTATCCTAAATAAATATATTTAATTCAATAGTAAAATTCTAAAATTTATAAATAATCCGAATAATATTTAATTACTTATAAAAGAAAAAAGGTTTTAAATAATCCTTCTTTACCTTAAGAATTATTATTTTTCGGTAGCTATTTTTAATTAATTAGTAGATTAATAGGATTATTATAATTCTAATTTTGAAGGTCCTATATTATAAAATATAAAGGTAGTTTTAATCTTATTATTTTAAAGCTTTAGTATTTAAAAAGTATTTAAAACTAATTTAGGCCTTATTATTCAATAAATTAAATTCGTTACCCAAATTTCTAATTAGATTTATAAATTAATAATAGTAGAAGCTATAAGAATAAAATTAATAGAATATAATCCAAACTTTTAAATATTAAAGTTAAAAACCTAGTAATAGAATATAATATAGAAGTATTGTACGGTATTTAATTAAGAGTAGAAAGAGAACGTTATAGTATAATGATATTAGAGAATAATCTATAATACTTTACGAATAAAGTAATAGCATTCTAATAGCCTACCTTATAAATTTAAATTTAAAATAATATATATAATCGATAATAGATTAGCTAATTTCCTATCCTAGTAGTATAAACGTATATATAGTAATAAAAATAGGCCTTAGCATCTTATTTAGTTAAAGAATTATCTTACTTAGAAAAGTAATGAAGAGTTAAATAAAGGGCGGCGTATAGAAGGACTAGGAGGTATAAAAATCTTTTTTTGGTACTAACTATATAATAGCCCTAATACCTTTATCAATTTTCTTCTATTCTAATATATATTAATAATATTTATTAATAAAAGTAGTAACGAAAACTCCTTATCCTCTAATTTATTATCGTCCAACTCCTCCTCTCCTACTTTTATAATATAATAAAAAGAGGTTAGAAAATTAACCTCTTCCTTTAGTAATATTTATTTACTTCCGTTTATAATTTCTTCTTAATAATTAATTTTAATTCTACTTTAATAAATTATAATTCGTTTATAAGGCTCTAAGATAACGAATTAGCTGTCTTCTACTTTAGTTTCGTTTCGTCCAACAATATTGTTACTTTTAAATCCTTAGTTAATTAGAAAATAGAATACTTCTATTTAATTAACTATTAATAATTAAATATACTATAGTTTAATATTAACTATATCCAACCCTTCTAGAAGAATTAACGCTCTTTCCCTTAATATTCTAATAAATTAAATATAATTGAAAACTCTTTTACCGCCTAAGAATATAGGAACTTTCGAATTATTATTAGAAAATAGAATTCTATTAATTCTAAGAAATATTAATTTACTAAGTAGCTTAGGATTATTTATAAGTTTAGTATAAACGCTTACTTAGGTAAAGAGGATTGATTAATCCCTAATCTCTTTAAATTTTAGAAGAACTTCAAACCCGTTTATTCCTTCTAATTCTTCTTAATATAAGCGTATACTATTAAACCCTATACTTATTTTACAATAAGGATTATTCCTAGTAATTGGATTTAAGAACTTCTATTTAATAAGAGAAATACCTATTGTAGGCCGAAGCTTAGTACCTAATAAAATAACTACGGATATACTACTTAATTTTAATTTTTATAAGTTTATAGTAAATTCTTTAATTTATCCTATTCGCTGTATAGAGTATAAATTAAATAGCCTTCCTAACTATAATCCGAATAACCCTATTTAAATTCTAATAGAGTTTAAGGAAAGGTTTAATTTAAATATTTATTTAAAATTGCGAGGACCTTTAACGTTTATTAGAATAATTTGGAATAATATTATTAAAAATATAAATAATTATTTCCTCGCTAATAGTATTAAGGAAAAGAATTTAATTAATAAAAGTAAAAAGGGATATAGGGGGAATAGGAATAATAGGGGAAGACGCTGATTATATATATATGTATAAGTAGTGATGAGTCTATTTAAGGGACCTATTGTAAGATTTAAAAGGAGGATTTAATTTGGGGTGGTATACGGGGATATATATGTTGATTTATTTTCTATAATAATTTTTTTCGAACTTTCAATAAGGGTATTGGATTAGAGGGTATACTTTCTAGACTAGATAGAACTAAATAGTTAGTATTGATAGAAGATAAAAGAATATAGGACTAATTTAATAAGATAATAGATTAAAAAAGGTAGAAAAATAAGGATAATAGAGGAAGAAAAAGAAAAAAAGGGGATAGGTAGGATATTGAATTTTAAAAGAAGAAACAACGGATTATTACAATATTTATTCTTCATTATACTAAATAATTAATTTTAATTTAATATTCTTAATTGAATAAGATAATAATTCTTAGTAATCTCTAATTATTTACCTCTTCTTATTTTATTGTATTGAATAATCCTTCATCCCTCTAGAGGGAATGTATACTCGTTTCTCTATTTACCTATAGAAAGAAGATATTGAAGGATTTAATAGCTATCTTTGTTTTCCAATAACGGCTGAACATTAAGCTATTCAATGGGCATAAAACCTCAGTAAATTATTTCTAACTCCATGCCTCCCATCTCGACCATTTGGAAAGGCTTGAGAATTATTTACTACTTTACTAGATTAGATAGCTAAGAACTATAGTTCTTATACGTTGCATCGGTTGTAATAGTATAGTTGTTATTTCTGTTATTGTGGTTTTCTTGCCATTTCACTACTATCTATAATAAGTTCCCTAGTATTACTATTACGCAACGCAACGTACTTAACGTACTAGCGGCTAATAGAACGAAGTAAATAGGTACCCTTATACCGACTTAATAATTTCTCGACCGGTTATGATTAATAGAGGGGATATATTATAAGGTCTACTACTATAACGGTAAGGAATTTAATCTAATTAAAAAAATCTTTTAGACTTATTTATAGTATATTAATTAGTTGAAAAAGAATCCCGAGGTTATAAGTTTGGACTATACGTATAAAATTAATAAATTCGATATACTTCTACTTTAAATATATAAAATAACGGTTATATATACAATTTTTAATATTAGTTATTATTTATTAAATAGCAAAAAGGAAGTATACTTTACGTAGGTATTTTAATAAATCGATACTACATCTTCAAAGTATAATATCCCCTAGCCTCTAATTATTATTACTAACTATAATAAAGCGTACAAAAGAATTTGCCGGATAGTCTTTACTATTACCTAATATTAGATCTATCTTTAATATATAATAAAGAACGTTACTTTCAATATTAAAAAGAAGTAGGAGGGTAGTCTTAAGGGTATAACGTTGGGTAACTATAATAGTAATAGGAGTTATTTCTACGAGGACTACTACTATATAAATATTAACCCTACCAACGAAGATTCTATTATTCGCTAAATAGCCGCCTAACTATTAAATAGAAATAATTAGAATTATTACCTCGAATTAAGAATTAAGAATCCCTTTATTTAATTTATTAACGGTTGCGCCCCTTATAATTTAAATTGTAAATAAATCGATAATGTAAATAGAATTTTAGCCGTGTAGAAAGTAATAGTATATTCTAATATAGAAGAAGGATTCTACTAGCAATAAAGAGTATTATTAAAGGAATTCCCCAAGTAAAAAGGTATAATTATTATATCTATTTATTATTATTTATATAATTACTAACTACTTTTTTTATAACTATAACCGATTATTTTCTATATATTTACCTCCTATTAAAGTACAAATTTACCTATTTCGCTATTAAATTATACTGCAATTTTGGTATACAAATAACTTCTTATATTAAAGGTACCTATAGCGTCTTAAAAGTACTACTCAAGAATCGTCGTATTAATTTCAACCAATTACTGGGCACTATTACCGAAACCCTCAAATAGTTGAAAGAGAACTTTATAATCAAATATATATATTAAATTTTAAAAAACGTAGCGAAGTTCAAATATATTACTTTAATAGATTTAAAGTTCATTACTAGCTTCGCTTACCTTAAATTACTCTAATAGTAAGTTCAATTAATTAGTAACAATTTTAAATAGCTACAATCTAACTTAGAGGGATTAAAAGCAAAGTACTCTACCTACTTTACAAAGTAGTACGGTTTACCCTACTAGTACGGGATATTTAATATCGTACAATTAAACGGTACTATACTTTAAAGTATAATTAATAAATATTAATTACTCAAATTAAATACGCCTCTATCTATTAAATAGCTAGTACTATATAGGGAGAAAGACCCCCTCCCTATAATTACTAACCGCTAGAAGGCTCGCAATAATACCCAACCTATACCCGCTATACCCACTCTCCCTCCCCTCTCCTCCTCGGGTAGCGTTAAATATGATCCATTTTATAATACCCCCCCTAAAGCTTTAATATAGCCTCTTCTTAAAAAAAAAAGGATAACTAAAACAATACTAGCAAATTAAAGAGAATAAGAAACTAAAGCGGTAACTGAAAGCGTAAGGCTGGAAATAGAGAGATTAAAAGTATAACTCTAAGAATTAAAAGAATTACAATAAAGAGAAGTATAATTAGAAGTATAGCTATAGGAGTTTACAAATTAACAATAACCGCCGCTATTAGTAATATACTATAAATATTAATAATAGTAATATTATTAGCCCGCCCGCCAACTAATAATACCCCCCCCTCCCTCATAACCACTATATTTAAATCCTTACTAACCGCCGCCATCTAACTAACAATAATCTTAACAATTATACTAGTTCTCCCAATCGAACCAATAGTATCAATACTAATAAATAAAATCTATAATTATACCAATATAAATATAAACTCAACGATTTCTACCGCATTCACGTAAATCAGCATATCAAAAAGCTTCGTCTATATAAATCGCTGTACAATTTCGGTATAGATGTTGCACACATATCGTTTTAGTAGGAATTTAGCGGGCGGGAACATAGGTGTATCATTGGCCAGCCCGGTCCCACACCGCCGAAATATCTAGGCACACAGTCGATTTATCCGGCCCGCGTTTCCCAAATACCCGGGAACATGTCAACACACTACTAGTCCTCCTAGGGATGGGCTGAGGTGGAATAGCGGGAAATGGTCGAGATTCGTCCAACTGAAAGGAGATGCACCATCGCGGATAGCTCGTGTGGCGTCCTATCACCACCAGCACACGGAAATTACACATGGACCGACTTCAGCCCTCAGCCGCTCTCCTTGCTTCTGCCACACGTTCTGTCCTTGATCCTATGTGTGAATAAAAGGGTTCCATTGCCGTACCCAAACAAAAGGGATCGACACAACCAACCGTGGATTCGGGATCCGACTAGAAGAGGTTGACGTCTCGACACACTCGCTCACCACTCACTCCAGTCATTCTTTAACGAGACCACTTTCGTTTCAATCATGAAGCAAGCGTTGTTCCTGGCCTCGGGCTTTGCCTGGTTGAACCTGGCCTCGGCCGCCTGCTGTCGTAGCAACAAGTGCTTGAAGGGTACGATTGCTTCCAGTACAATATTCTCACAAGAAGTACTAATCACGCTCTACTCGCAACAGCCATTGTCCTAAACCAACATGGCATTGATGACTGCGCCTCGGTCCTTGTCGAGACTGTGTCGGCTCCGGCCCGCATCGTGACCGAGACCGTCACTGTGTCCTCTACCCAGTATGCCACCGTCCTTGGCACCGAGATTGTCACCGAAATCGAGTCAACTACGGCTGCTACCGAGACGGTCTTTGTCACCGAGAGTTCTTCCGTTACCGTTGGCACTGAGACGGTCTTTCAGCTCACAACCGAAACGACCATCGCTAGCACTGAGACGGTTTTCCAGACCATCACCGTCCCAGCTCTGACCGAGAAGAAGCGTGACATCGATACCTTGACGTTCGTGGGGCCCACCAGCTCGGCCTTGGTCGAGCCTGCTCCCGTTCAATCCTCTCCGGCGCTCCCCGAGTATGCCTTGGACTGCCCGTCCTTCGACAAGTACAAGTCGGCTTGCAAGTGCGTCGGTGCTGAGATCGTAACCGTCACCGTTCCTGTTCCCGTTTCAACTGTTACTGTCGAAGAGACTACTGTAAGTTCCCACCTCGTCACGATTCGTAAGGGAACCTAGCTGACTTGACTTCTTTTTCTTAGACCGTCTTTGCCTCTGTCGCTGCCACTGTTACCACCACGGAAACTGAGTTGGTATTTGTGACGGCCACAGCCTTCGCTACCGCGACTGTTGTTGTGCCTGATTATGAGACGGTCACCGCCACTCAGACCGATGTCGTCTCCCTCACTGCTACTGTCACCGCGATCGAGACCGCAACCCTGGCCCCCGAGCCCGTGCAACCCGTGTGTCGAATCAACACTGGCGCCTTCCGTGCAGTGACCACTGTCAACAACAACGACCTCTACATGTACGCCAATTTGCTGAACCCCGTGTACGGTGACTTAGACTGGCGAGTTGGTAGCACCAGCACCTCTCCGAACGTCCAGCCCCGGTACAACCTTGCTCTTGATAGCGAAGGCTCTCTGTACCTTCACGACAGGGTTCTTCCTTATACCTACGCATACTACGTCTATATTTCGACCGCCAATTCGGGATCCAACTGGGCTCAAATCGGCACCAAGCAATCTGTCGAGAGTCAGATTGCACAGGGCGGCCGGATCAGCAAGCTCAAGGGATGCGTGAATTCCGTCACTGGTGAGCTCACGCTCCAAGATTCCCTGGGAAGGAAGAATATTCTCTATTGCGGCGCACAACTCTGGTTGTCTGCCGGCCTGGGTGAAGATGTCAACCGTGGTTGCTCCCAGCAATTCCCCAAGGTCGTCGCGCCATATGGGCAGTAATTCAGGATACTTGTGTATTCGACATATGGCGTGTGTTGGCAAACGTTCAGCCATTTGTCTATAACAGTCTTGATAAACACTTAGTGTTACTGTAAATGTGTCATTTCAACTGAACCCACGGCTTGGTTTTACCGTCTGTCGACATGCATCCCACTGTCCCGTACCAAGATGATGCATTCTCACTCCCTGTTGATGAACAAGTGGCCAGCAGGTTCGCACACGCAACTCTTATCTATAACCCAAAGGATCATGAACCCGCCTGCATATGAACACAAGCCATGCCAAAAGGAAACAGAAAACAAAACGATCTCTTACATACAATTACACCCTAATCCCATAGCGCCCATTCTTTTTCTCTTCCTCTCCTCTTGCCGCTCATACCCTCACCATCTCATCTTTCTTCCCCTCTTTCCTCTCTCCTATTTATTCTCTCTCTCATCCACAGTAACCTTCTCTACTCTATACCCCCAACACCTCCCATACCTATCTACCCCTCCAACGAAGCAACCCTCCTCCACCCTTCATTCCCCACCACCACACTACCCCCTTCCAACTTCTCAAACCCTTTTCCATTCGAAACCTCCGCCTCCTTCTTGATCGTCTCATCCCACTTCCCCATCGCCATCTCCACCAAGAACTTTCCCAAATGTTCCGTAGGACTCCACATCTTCTTGTACCCCGCTCTGATCGGCGGTCCCAAAACACAGTTGCTCAAAGTATACAGGCCGGACACTTTGGGGATGTACGGGTGGATGGCAGGGTGAGCGGCCGCGTCGATAAAGGCTGGGCGCATGGAGAAAGGTAGGAAAGTTGGAGAAGAAAGCTGGGAGAGGGCGAGTTCGGCTTGGCCTTTGATGATGGCGAACCAGGGGGTGGTGAGTCTTGATAAGAGGGGTTTGGAAGAGAGAGGGGTGGTGGTGGTGCCTTCGCCGGAGACGTAGATGAAGCGGAAGGGTTCCTTATTTTGGTCGGGAGGAGAGGAAGAAGAAGAAGAAGAAGGGGGTAGGGTCTGGAAAGCGGCGGCGGCGGCGAGGGGGAAGTCTTTGGTGATTTTGACGTATTCCCTATTTCACCATTCAGTATCAGTGGGAAGAATAGAGTGAATTGGAAGAGAAACAACATACTCTTTCCCAACAGCATTTTGACTAATTCCCAGCGCCCAAACACATCCCGTTGCGCCCTTGAGTTGGCTAAGCAGGTCACCGTCGTACTTCTCGAAATCCTTGTGGAGAATGACGTTGATGCGCGGGTCCTTGGCGTCTTCGGCCATCTTGACGGGACGTCGGCTGATGATGGAGATCTTGGTGATGTCTTTGGTCTTGATCATGGCGTCTAGGACGGCGGAGCCGACGAGGCCGGTGGCGCCTGTGAGGATTAGATGCATGATGGATTGGTGATTTTGGTGTGCTTGCAATGCAATGGGTTAAGAAGAACGAAGGAGAGGAAATAAAGGGTTCGAAGGACGGATGCGAAAGAAACATCGAGCTATATATCATTGCCAGCAACTCTGAAGCAGCCGACGGGAAATGATGCTATCTAGCACTGCCTGGCATTGCCCCATCGTCGTCGCTCCTTGATTCTGACATAAGCCCGAAGCCGTATCCAGGATCGTACCTAGACTCCTCTTCTCCAATCAAATCTTTCGTCTTACCTCCGGACTCCGCGGTTACAATATCCGGGAGCGGGCCGGAGCGGATTTGCGGCCGCATCACCGCAGTTGTGGAGTCGCAGTGGAGTACACAACCCCGGGTCGACTGCCGATCCAGCGGCTCAGGGGCCGCGTGGACCCCACTGTTAACGACAACAGCAATTAAAGCCCTTGACCATCTTGGGCGGTGTTGACGACGACGATGGCTAGGCTCTTCCAATTGCCCATGCCCTTTCCACAGCCACCTTGAGTCCGTTGGCTTCGCATCTCACTAACGCTCCGAACGGGATAAAGGCGATGTATTTGACCCTGGTGCTCACGTCCTTCTCCTCTGTCGTCAATTTCAGCTGTCCCATTTTCTCGTGCCATCGCGGATCGATCAACGGTTTTCCAGTCTTGTCCACCTTTGGTTCCCACTCGGGAGGATCTTCATCGTCTCCCTCGTCGGTGCTTTTTGATGCAATTTCGATCCGCAATGGCACTGGCGACTTTCTTATTGCCAGTTTCAGATCGACAGCCTGCTCGCAAAGCTGCTCGATTATCTTTTCAACCATTTTCTTGTTCCGCGCAAAGGTGAAGTTCATCAAGGGCTCAAGGTACCCGACCAATGTTTGGGCCGCGCTCTTAGCTTCAACCGTCAAGATCCCGTTTCGAAGTTGCTTGAAGAGGTTAATGTTGACCGCTCGCCATTTTGCTTCGCCTTTGTGTCCCACTATCGTATCTCATTAGCGTCCCATACCCTCAAACGTCAAGACGGAAGACTTACCTTTCTCATGCCTCATCAAATACCCCTCAATATCCTCCAACTGTCTCTCCACGCGTCCCGTCTCCCCTCGCTCATCCACCTCCCCATCCAGCTCGGCTCCAAACGTCCTATGCCCGGGCCTCAAAATCCTCGAGTACAACACTTGAAACACAGCCGCCATAACCAAATACCTCCTCACCTCCACCGATGCGCTCCCAAACAGCTGCTGGTCCGGCACCCACGGCAAGCGCATAACATCCACCTCCATCACCTTCGCCTTCTTTGTTTCCAGCTGTAGTGCAGAACTGCTCACAAACTCCCACACCTTCGCTCTGAACTCTACAAACATTCTTCGTACCCTCTCCACAGCCATCTCCTCCCCCTTTTTCTCTCCCTCCAACCCCTCTTCCCCTTTTATTTCTCCCTCCCCACCCGCATCATCACCAAATACATCCCCCCAATACCCCCCCTCCCGTTCCCTCACCAACTGCTCAATCTCCCTCTCCCGCTCTTTACACACCCTCTTCGCCTTCCTCACCTGTTCCTCCAACTTTTCAAAATCCACCTGATACGCAATCCGTATCCGCTCCCTCATTCTCTCCAGTGCCTCCGCCGCATTCAGCTGCACCATCTCCTCGACCTTATGCAAATGCGGAACCAGCCGTCTTTTCAGCGTCCTTGCCACCGCCTCGTCAATAGTCTGGTACAGCGCTGGTTCGGAGAGCATTCGCTTGTTCTTCGAGGGGAGCCGAGCGAGTTCGGCTTTGGAAGAACACGGACTGCCGTCGAGCATGATGATGTCTGATGACGCGTTGCTTCCGTCTGAGGAAGCGGACGTGTTGTTTAAGCCTGGAATATGATTGGTGTCGTTGTCATCGTCATCGTCAGAGGAAGAGGGGTGGAGGACGGTGCCGTCGACAAAGTCCCCGGGTGTTGTGCGCCAGTGCGCCGGCTCCTTGTTCCATTTTACCCTCTTGGTTGGGCGAGGGGTGATTTTCGTGGTGGAGGGCATTGGGATATAGGGGAATCGGATGAGTTTGCGGCTTTGGGTCAGGGGCATGCAAAAGAGAGGGACGCGCGGGGGTTCGATCTCGTTGTAGTCTGTCGCGTTGGGGGATGGGTACCGGCGTTTGGCACCGCGATTGGCGGCTGGGTTGAGCATTGAATAGCTTGGTCAGAGACGGTGATGTTGAGACCGAAGCTCATGCGATGTACTGAGTTTCGGCGAAGAGCAAAATCTTTCGGATGCGATGCTGGAGGATACTGTTTTTGACCGAGCCTGAGAGAGGTTCCAGTTCCTCGTGGCAGGTAAGTAGTATGTGTACACGCGTGAAGAAAGCGAAGTCAAAGAACAAAGGAAATAGCTAGAAGTTCGACTTATATAATTGGATCTCGTTTCAGATCGGGGCTTTGTTCTCTTTGTTGTGATGTATGCCTCAGCCCTGTCCTTCAGGGCATCAAAGATACATGGACGGTTTAGGAAAGGGCTAACTATCCAGGTGCCGCTGTTAGCATATTGTCGTCAAGTTGGACGGTGCCTCGAGGCCGAGATTTCCGATGCCATTCCGCAGTGCGACTGGTGGTTTGCTTGATATCCCCAAAATCATCGTCACTGTCATACGCAGCATGTGGATAGCAGACCCAATCTCAATCTATGACAACTATGGGGTGGAGCTTGTGAACCTCTGCGCAATAATAACCTGATGTTCCACCCTCGTCTCTCTCATCGCCCCATGGTAGCGCCATGAGTTGATGTCCCTGCGAGAGGTCATGCCTTGGATGCAGGCGAGTATCCTCCATGAAGGTACTGTTAGGTTCCACTCGCTGGCCGCTGTTTACATCCCGGGCTCAAGCGCTAGCCTTGAATGATTTTCAACATCTCTCAGAGAATCAGAAGGAGGTTTTAGAAGTTATACCTCTACATTCTGCGACTGTTTTTTCTCGTCTTTCTGCGCTTTGGTCTTCCGCTTGCCTGCACCACTTAACGAGCTAGGCGTTTTTTGAGCTCCAGACGCAGAGTTGGCCTCGGAAGCCGAGGAGACGAACAGCGAGTCTGTTCCTTCGTCAGTATCGAAGAATATGATCTATGGGATAATCGGACTTACTACCAGTGAACTTCATCCCGGTGAAGCGCTTGCACGTGTCCATACCCTTCTGGAGCACCGTAAGCTGCTTGTTGAGCTGTTCTCGTTCAATACGGCTATCTTCGGATTCTCCGGCGATGATGGCGATCTGCTTGGAGTCCATTCCGAAGATTGAGACGGGAGACAGGATACTCTCAAGAGGGTCAATCAGCTTATCTTCGATCACCTGGGCGGCTACATCGTCGATGAAACGCTTCATTGCTACCTGGAACAGTGTTCAGTGTAAGTGGATGTTCGAAATATGCACTGGACAAATGACATAGTCATAGCTCATACCGTGTAGTAGGCGTTGAGGCAACTCAAGGCTTCTTGGGCCGCAAAACGTTCTGGATTCTGTTGAGTGCGTGCTAGTGCATCCACGAGTTCCTTGATGTTGGTTCCACTGTGACCCGAGGAATTTCTTCGACAGTTGGAACAATACCCATCTGTTGGGTGATGAATGTCTGTTTCAGTGCACTGATTGCCGAAGAATGAGCGTACTGCCTTTTCCAGCCTCTTCTTCGATTGCTCCTCTCGGGCCGTATGGAGCGCATCTGTGAAGGACTGGTTATAGGTGATAGGATGGCCACTCTGGTGCGGTATCAGAAGCTCGCTGGCCTTCTCCATCATATCAGCCAGAATCTCGTCCATAAACGGTCCAAAGATTTCCTTCTTCAGGGTCTTCAAGGTCGAAGCGTCCGCGATATGGCCAATGATGAGATCAAGAAATTGATTAGCAGCCTCCCAAGCTCTTTGGACATGTTGACGAGCCAAATCACCCCACGGCCGTGCTTGCTCTAGGAAAAGATCCGAAACAATCATAGGGTTGAAGGTACCCGGCAGCTCCCGACCTTTAGTACGCTTTAAGAGATACTCAATATGCTCGATGAACTTCTCTTCAGAAATCAAGACCATCTTGTCACCAACAACGCGGGAATGGTACGTCTCGATTGCATAGTGATGACCGCGGGACGCAATCTCATTGGCGAATCTCTCATTGAGCGTTTGTACCACGGCTCGGATTCGCTGTTTATAACCAGTGTCGGTTTTGGCGTCCTTGAAGAAGTCGTGGTTGTAAGTACCATCCACAGCAGCCTTCACAAGTGACTGGAAAGACTGGCTAAGCGTGTACAGGTAAAGACGCTGTTCAGCCTCCTTCGCCCTAGGATCACCGAGCTTCTGAATCTGAGCATTGCATGCCTCAAACTTGGCCTCGATCTCCTCCACCACATTGGGAAGCTCAGAGGCAATCTGTTTGAGTAAAACCTTGCTCAGTCTCTCACGGAGTTTGTCGATGCCAAGATGGGCGAGCGGGAGCTCAGTCCAGGCGCCCTGAGTGAAGAACTGTTGCTCCATGGTGTCACGGTCGACAACGTTCTTGGCTTCCTTATCGGAATCCTTGTTCCGGAGTACATGCCACCCAAGACGAAATTCGACTTCCTGATTCTTGGCAAGATCGACGTACTGCTTTTCACTCTCGGACCCAGGATGTAAAGCATCAGGCTTGGTGATGATACCGAGAGTGCGATGACCGGGGGGGTCGGCTGCGCGAGCCAGCTTCAACACCACCTGGTTTGCGAAGTCGTTTTTCGCCGAGACGACTGCTAAGATAATACTCCTGGGTTCATTCATGTAAGACCGGACGACTTTTTGGATCAGCTGGACGTCCGCGGCAGTTTGGTTCTTCGTTTCCGAATGGATGAGACCGGGAAGATCAACGATAGTAAGGTGTGGACGATCGGGACCAGTGATCTCAACGCGAAGGCGATGATTGGAAAACGCCTTGCCTTGTGTCGTCGAGATTCCCATGTAGTTCTTGGCCTTCTCGATAATATCCGGCAGGTGGTCGAAGGAGGTCATCTTCTCCTTGAAGGCAGATAGGGCCTTTTGCTCAGTCGCGTTGGCATCTTCATGAGGTACAATGGAAACGTGGGCGCTTATGTCGAGGGTGCGGCGCAGAACAACTTCCGTGGGAAAGCGAGTGCACAAGTTCGCCTTGATGGGAAAAGCGACGCCAGAGATGGCCTCCAGAACAGAGCTCTTGCCGGATGACTGATCTCCACAGACAATGATTTGCGGCAATGAGACATAGTTGTTGATGCCCTCCAAACGGAGACGATCGATGGCATCCAAAAGTTCTTGCTGATCCTTGGAGCACAACTTGCTCAAGGCACCACTCTGGAAGGTTACCATCTCTTCGGCCGGACTGTGATCGTAGGGAGAGGCAGGGGGGACTAAAATGACGGTAATTATTTCAAGAGGGCTGTTCGGTGTTGGGACTGAGAGGGTCAGACTGTGAAGGTGGTAAGAGGGTTGATGGTGCGGTGTCCTTATGCTTCATCGTCTGAACCCGTCTGGACGGAGCAACTCTTAAGTAGAAGACTTCCAGAGAAGCCATGCTCTGTTGGCAGCCCATCGAAATCAATCCTCAAATGACGGACGGAGAGACACCGCGGAAGTGTTAGCAACCGATGCAAGTAGCAGGATCCAGTCACTACTTGCAGGAGACGTACTCATCCGAGTAACTGTCAGGCTTTGATGCTTTCAGACCAAACTTCGTTGGTCCTCCTGAAGCCCCAATGTCCTCTCGCGCCCGCTCCGACGGTCACTACAAACACTTATCAGCGGATCAAACGGACAATGGAGCCAGCAAGGCCTCAAAGAGGACAATTGGCGCATTAGTACCCTTGTAGATGTTAGGGGACGGATGGAATGATACATAGCATATTGGGCCTCCGGCGTTGAGGATAAGTAGTATCCCGTACTGGAGTAGCATCGAATTCGGAGCTAAACGTAGCCTCAGGTATGAAAGAGAGAGCAAATGCACAGCTGTGTACCAAAGGGACAACAAGGCACACCAGCACTGAAAAATGTCGTAAACGCGTCTTATAGTCCTCCTAAGTCACGACAGATGTCAACTCGAAAAGGTCCGGGTGATATCCAATCTACGAGATGCTCCTCGGCTTATTGTGTAGCTTAGTACACTCTTATCCATAGGACTCTGGACGCAACGACATTGGCCAGGCTCACGTTCCATATTCACTATTGCCTTGTGCCTGCCAATTTCGGGCCTCTTGCTTCCAAGTGGGGACAGTCGACATTGGCCAAACACCCCTCCCGCACAACAAAGTTGAGATGGCCAAAATTATCCTCTTGGAACGATGGAGGGCAGTCCAGCCCTAATCGAATAGACTTTGGGGCTCCTGTTCGCAATCATGCCTCTTCATTCTCATCGGATCAGGCTGATGTAGGTCGGTTGGGGAACTTGGTCGCAGCTTTGCGACGACGGTGTTGAGTGCAAGGTCTCTTCTCTCTGTACAGATAATCGAGCCTGGTGTCAGTGTAGGCCGGGGATACTCCCTCATAAGGTTCCGGAGTGCGGATAATGTGGGCCTAGATGTTGTCCAAATTCTCGAATTTTGTTTTGCGGGAGGCACTGTCGAGCCAGGCAATCATCTGATCGCTTCGAACCGAAAGTCATCAGCGCACTTGAGCAGTTTCAAACCCCAGACCTCACTTGATGAATGGGATGCTAATGCTGTGGGCCCTTGGGTCCCAAAAACTGAGCCTAAAGCCCGGGCTGCCAACACAGCCAGCGGATAACCGGAGAAGGAAGTGTCTGACTTGGAAATCTTCCAACTCCGGGGAAAACTCAGATGCCGCCGGGGGTTGCTTGATCGCGACTTGGGATGTTCAGGGGATGGGTAGCATCTTCTCTTGGACACCGCAGCAAGAGCCTGCTGCCAGTGACTCGAGCTATAACGTTTGAGCTATGGGTTGTCGCCGTCGGGGATTTCGGTTGAGGTTAGAGCCACGAGGGATCGCGGGATGGCATGGGTAAGGGATGGTGTTGCTTGGTACCAGTATGTAGCTCGAATGCTACGCTGCTCCCGCTGTGCGGGCAGAATGCTACGGTATACAACCAAGCCAGATTTGGTTGTTAGCGCGGGACTTCAAAACGCACTCTTCGCAGCCCTATCGCAGGAACTGCGCTAACAACTAAGCCAGGGTTGATGTTACGTCATCCTAGCTTGTTGCAATCTTCCACCCAACTCTTGGAAAAACCTGGGTTGAGCTTCGGTACTGTGTCATCGCTTGATGTTTGTGTGTCGCAGTCCGATCGAGCCATGAGCATCTGGCAGCTCGAAGGTGAAATCTGAAGGTAGGATGGTAACGCGTGGAGGGTATGGGTCGGATCAAATGTTCTTTGTTGGACGGGCAAGGCTCATCGAATGAAAAACTGGCCATTGCGCGATTGACGTTTCGGAAACATCAATGGTGTTCGAATGGCTAGTATTGGATTGGCCGGTTGAGGTTTCTCGGTATCAAGCGCGGTAGGATCGGTCGAACAAGTGGGAGGAGGATCACCAAAACGAAAGGATTACCATAGTCGAATGCTGCCCAGTTCTCCAGTCTTGAACGGGCAGAGAGCGACTGAGCAACTGGATCAAGTTCGGTTCAGTTATATGCCGCAGCTCACCGGCCAGTCGAAGACATTTGTCGCGTGCCTGGCAAGTGATGCAACAATCATTGCGCCTGCCTTTTCAAAGATTTGTTGCAACGAACTTGAAATTGCGGTTCCTGAATTGTGAATCGCAACTGCTCGTTCGGATATCACGGCGCAAGTGGCCGTGACTGCCAGGACATCCCAACTTGGGGCGCATACGCGCGTCCCCGGATGAGGAGGGAAACATCCCGGCCGTCCATGTCAGCGGGGGGGTCTTGGCCCTGACTGCTATTCTCCACTCCTTCCACTATTCTCGTGACTCCTAGCCACTGATTGGCCGATCGAGAAATCTCCAGACCCGGTATCACGTCCGCCAAGACCAGCAAACACATGCGAACAAAAAGAAACATCAGACGGCAACAGCGGTGGACATTGCTCGACATTTGTAATATTGGCAGTTGCAATTGACAGCTGACAAGCTTCATCTCAGTTGGACTTCAAGTTGGGACAAGAAATCAAAGTTTCAAAATCATGTTCATCAAGTTGAATAGTCTCCTTAGTTGTTGGCGTTAACTCGACCACTAAGCGACATCCAACTGTATTTCTATCCCTCGGTTTGCGCTAATATTGTACCTACACGTGTATAGGCCGCTAGTACCTTGCAGTTGCAGATTCATGTGCCCGCCTCTTCCCTAGTCTGTCTGTCGTGTTCGTCTGAGACAAGACATCATTCACAATTCTTCATTCCTCTTCAGCATGCCAATGTCAACAAGCCAGCCGAAAGCGAACAAAACTTTGTCTTGATGGATATGGACATGTTGTCTCTGGGGCAGATGGATGTTTTTTACGGCGATTTTACTGGCTCAATGGCCAACTCGGGTCACCCTCACAAACAGAGCAGACAAAGGCAGGATGCTAGATCTACTGCGTTAGTAGTTCAAGCACCTCAAGAATAGCCAAGTCCAAGAAACCCCGACTAATACCAAGATGCTGCTTGTCCAAGACTTGCCGAGATCCGACAGAAGATGGATGATGGAAATACCTTCGACATGTACACACACGCAACCCGGCCGATCGACATCCACCGCTCCACCTTTCGTCATGTCCACCCTTTTGCCAATCCTCTTGGCCTCCTGAATCTAACCAATTCCTGAGCCACGCCGCCTTCGGCTTGACTTCTCTCACTTCTTTCTTCCCCAGAATCGTTCGCTTCCACCCACTGGAAGCCGGATTCTCCATTCTTGGCAGCCTCTCCAGGACCATCCTGCTGGCACTATCAGGCCATATTGGAAGTAGTCCGATTGTCCAGTTCACTTCTCATGTCCATACCCGTTGATTCCCGTCAGTTCCCGCTTGTTTTTCCCTTCATCCCTTCCGCTGCCTCTTCCTCCCCATCAACTCCGCCTGTCTCTACACTAGGAGAGACACTTGCACAAGGCAATGGCCCATCAGTTACCTTCAACTCTGGACCTGGGGAACGACGTTAGTCTCGACGTCTCCACCGCACCAACGACCCCAGGAAGCAACTTGTCCTTCAGTCCCGTCCTCCAGGCTGCGGATGAACAACCGGGGATCCCCGCCATGAAGCCCCAGAGCACCTCCAGATCGTTGTCGTCCACGCTGTTCGACACCACGGCCAGAACACCACCAGTCCGCAACATCTGCTGTGTTGGCGCTGGCTATGTTGGTGAGTCTTGCCAACCTGTGGGGGTTACAGTCGAGCGTTTGTAGACTAACAGATCTCCAGGTGGCCCTACTGCGGCTGTTATTGCCTTTAATAACCCCCATATCCGAGTGACGGTTGTCGACAAGGACGAGAAGCGCATTCGACGATGGAACTCTGTACATCCCCCCATCTACGAGCCTGGCTTGAATCATATTCTGCGCATTGCCCGTGACGGATCCAAGGAATGCACCATCGAGACTAGGTCCCTCTCCACGACCAACACAACATCTTTGAATACGCCAGATGTCTCGGATGCGTCCACTTCGGCCTCAGAATGCGGTAGCCAGTGCGGAGACAATTTTTCGAAGGCTATTCCCGCCCGCCAACCAAACCTCTTCTTCACAGCCGATGTAGCCAAGTCTATCAGCGAAGCCGACATCGTTCTGATTGCGGTCAATACGCCAACCAAGAGCCGTGGTTCCGGCGCAGGTTCTGCCACGGACATGACTGCTTTCGAGGCTGTCACCAATGTGGTTGCGCAGCATGCCCGGCCGGGCGCCATCATTGTAGAAAAGTCTACAGTCCCTTGTCGGACGGCGCAGTTTGTACAAGACACTGTAAGGAGAACTGATTTGGTTATGTAAAGGGATTGGCTCGCTAACTGTGCCTCAGCTTGCACTCCATAGGCCCGGTATTCACTTCGAGGTTCTCAGCAACCCCGAATTTTTGGCTGCTGGAACTGCTATCAAGGATCTTCTAAACGCAGATCGTATCTTGATCGGCTCCAGTGCAACGCCATCTGGTCAGCGCGCAGCCGCCGCTTTAGCATCCGTCTACTCTGCTTGGATCCCGAGGTCACGGATCATCACTACTAATGTGTTCAGCTCAGAGCTTGCCAAGCTTGTCGCGAACTCCATGCTCGCCCAGCGCATCAGCAGTATCAATTCAATTGCGGCCGTGTGCGAGGTGACTGGCGCCGATGTCAGTGAGGTTGCGGGTGCAATTGGTGCCGACCCCCGTATCGGCAGCAAGTTCCTCAAGGCTGGTATTGGTTTCGGTGGCAGCTGCTTCAAGAAGGATGTGCTCAGTCTGGCTTACTTGGCCGAGAGCCTCCAACTACCCGAGGTAGCAGACTACTGGCGAAATGTCATCACCATGAACGAGTTTGCCAGGAACAGGTTCGCTTCGCGTGTCGTGAGGTGTCTCAACAACACCCTCATTGGCAAGAAGCTTACTATGCTTGGCTACGCCTTCAAGAAGGATACCAACGATACCCGCGAGTCGCCAGCAGTGGAGATTATCCGAACCTTGGTGGAGGAAGGGCCTCGGGAGATTGCTGTCTACGACCCCTGCTGCAACCCAGCGCAGATGGCCGAGGATATCGGTCGCTATGTCGGCGCCGAGGTACTACAGAGGAACGGAGGCCCTGTCATTGTCTATGCAGATGCTTACGAAGCCTGCCACTCGTCCGATGCGCTACTAATTACCACCGAGTTTGATGAATTTAAGAACACCGGTGAGCCCGTATCAGCGTCTGCCGAGGTCCTGGCCCCCAAGGCTGCGCCTGTCAAGGCTGTTGTCCCCGACCCGCGACCGTTCAAGGGTGAGGAGCCAACCGAGACTGAGCTCCTTGCTCTTCATACCTTTTTACTGCAGTCAACAGATGCGGAGGATAAGGAAGATCCATTGCGTCGCTTCAACTCCGTACCCAACTGCGCTGAGGATTGTCCCGACTGTTTCATCGAGAAGGAAACGGGTACCAGTGGTTACGGAGCGGGACAGGAGCACGTCTTCAAGGGCAGGCTCGACTGGAGGAAGGTTCACTACCACATGCACAAACCTCACTGGGTGTTTGATGGTAGGGGAGTGTTGGAAGTGGCGGGCATGGAGAAGTTGGGCTTCCGCGTGGAGAGTGTTGGTCGTCAGGGGCGAGTCTGATGGGCTTTTTACCCTTAACCCCTTTAAAATGTGTCAAACAAATTGTAATTGAATATCTGGCCAGGAACGGCAGCTATAATGGATAATGTTTGGATAACAAGAGTTGGCATACATTTTGAGACAACGGAGGCACTCACTGTATGAATGCCTCCAGTGTTGACAAATGTAGTATCGCCTATCACATATCTCAGTCAAATACACGATACTCATAACCATCTCATTCTGGTTTGATCTCTCGCCTCCAGGTCCGCTTCGAATTCCTCGGACGTTTCCTTAGACCACTAATACTGCGCATCTAGCGACGCGGATAACGAATAACCACCGATGAAGCTATTCACAGACATCACTACGTAGAATTAGACACATCCTCATTACTTTCACGAGCGTTGTCAGGAGCCAGGCAAGTCGGCTATGCCGATGCAAAGCTTCATCTTCATGCAGCCTCATACACCGCATCTTGCCAAAGTTGCTACCTATCATAGAGCTGGCAGAGACTCATCAATGGTGGCAGGCATGCCAAGGGACGATGCTGACGGCCAAGTCCAGCATCCAGCACCACTCTAAACCATTCAAGACACAAATGCATTTGGCATGCTTGGCTTACGTGGGTTGTTTGTGATTCGTTGTTGTACCCGTACTACGCCCCCACTTTTTTGGGACTCGCAAACTCGCACCCACCTAAGTGGGTGCTCACGGGTACTACGGCCACACCAGTAAAACGGCCAGGTCAGGGTTAGAGGTGCAGTTTTGAGGCTCGATTCGTAGGGTAAATCACAACTTCCCAACATATGGAAATTTTTGAAAAATGAAAAGCTGGACGGATACATTACTCTACTCTGACTATCCTCTAACTTCCTTTTCATTTTCAATTAATTATTGCAATACGTTGTAGGCGTTTACTATTTTGGTGTCGTTTATCTGATTTGCACCTCTAACCCTGGTGGCCGTTTTAGTGGTGTGGCCGTGTTATTCGTGAGCACCCACTTTAGGGGGTGCGAGTTCTACGAGGTCCAAAAAAGTGGGGGCGTAGTACGGGTATTAGCAATCAGTTGACTAAGGTATACGAGCGTAAGGTCAAGGGACTAGCATAAAGACGTGCAGCTGGGCTTGAACAGCGCAAGGAAATAGCTTCGGGAATTCTCGTTGCTAAGTGATGTCGAAAGACGGGTTTTCGAATTCACCGCTTTCCAGATCACCTCCCTAACTTTCTCAACCTTACATACCTTACATATGTACCATCCACATCCCGCTTCGTCTGCATTTGATCCCTTTCCCCCCCCCCCTTTTTGGGGTACATATGCACTTTCTGTCCCCCACTCCCGTGGGATTCCGTACCCGTAGCTAGGTATGTACCCCGTTGAAAGCTGTGGGAGCTCGCTTGTACATATGTACGCGCAAGACATTCTGGGAAAGGGAGCCTAGGTACGGAGTATCTCCAACTCTGAACGGTTGCGAACCTAGGTACTTATCGAAACGAAGGACTCAGCGACTTGTGGGAGACCATCAATGCTAGCTAGGTATCGATATGCATGCGGATGGATTATCACGAGTCTGCCATTAGAGTTCTATCGGCGAACTCAAAGTGCCCGTGCCCGTCCCCGTCCTCGAAATTTTGGCTTGAGACACGACACTCGACTTACACCTCTTGAGAGACATGGATGTAAATGATGAACTAGAGGCAAGGTGTCCATGCAGTCTACAATATCAAGACATGCGAGCCCGAGAAGGGCGTGAACTTCAATCTACCTACCTACCTGAGTCAACCACTCGGCTTTCTTTGTGGGAAATACCTGCTATGCTGCTCGGTTCAGCTTCAAATTTGCGCACCCGCGCCTGCGGATGGACCCCGCTCTGTGTCGCTATACGCTCGCTGGGTTTCACCGTTCCTGATTTACGGCCCACGAGTCGGGTGATCATGCGCATGCGAGATTTGGCGGCGATGGGTCGTAGATACCTAAACAGGTGGGATTTCGTGGGAAAGGGAACTCCGAACGCCTATATCGTCACTTTCAGATGGTGCGACAGACATCCTGGCTCTCAGGGACTGCCTTGCTGAAGTGGAACGAAGTTTCCATTCCGGCTCATCTTCATCTTCCTTTACTACTATCCATTGCAACCCAAACGACTTGCATGTTCACGTTTCTCTTGATCTTGAACAGATAGACTTGAGTCCGCTGCTCCCCTTCCGCGTCAATCCAGGTTCCCTTCCGGTCACCACCATCACTAAATACAATTGGTCGTCAATGCCATGCAAGCTACACACCAATGAGCCATTTAGACAAGAACCGGAACAGCTCGCGCTCGACAGGAGACTGTCTGTGAGCTGTGATTGGTGAACGCTTTGCAAAAGCTGCAGAACACGATCTGCGGTATCCGATGCGAGGTAGGTGGTACCCACATAACAGCCTCAACTCGATAACATACATACTACTTACTCACCATACCATAACACCCTCCCCGAGTTTTCAACTCACCGCTGCCGTGATGTACCGAGAAACTCGCGAAGCCGGTCACACGATACGGTATCCTCCTTTGAGCGCCGGCAGACAGAGGGTAGGCAGCTGGCAGGACGAGGGCGGGTTGTATGTACTCAAATAGACGCGGGGGGTTGAGGTTCAACTGACTGGGAAATCAAGCGTAGTTTGTAAGCATACTACAAGAAGACTCGAATTCATAATGCTCCGGAATGGCATCATGTACCCCCTTTCCCCCCCTTACTCAACTCCCTTTTGCGAGCATTGATGCACACACCCGGACATACATATGTCCTCCGTGGCATATGCGAGCTTAGACTTAGAGGCACGCGGCATAGTTCTGGCAGAACTTACCATCTGCCTGGCGCTTAAAGGGGGATACCATATCGCATCGTCACTGCCTCAAGTGGGAGTATCGGAACGAAAAGGGTAATGTCACAACACTCGGACTGTCGAAATATTTAGTCAGTATCTTACCTTACCTTGACAGAGGCCGAGAAGACTGAGCTTCCGAGTTCAACTTTCACTATGTGTCTCTCGATGTTGTCTTGTGGAAGGAGGTTGGCCGTTGATGATTTCACTTGAGATCTCCCTGAGAGAGTCACAGCAAGACGATCACTTCCGCCCTATGCTCTCACCTCCTGCATCTGGTTGCATCTGGTTCGGGAAAACGGGGAACCAAACTCAGCGAACATGTTTCTCCGTCGAGACATGGCTCCTGCCTGTTGAAGCTAACTCTAGGTGCATTACCGTCGAATCCAGGCTCCATCCAAAAAGCGAGATGAAGGGCCTGCCACAGCCTAGAACTGCACGACTGTCGGGTACGGGGAGCATGGCTACACCGATGTTGTATCCTGTGCCAACTCAATGACAATCAGCCATCGCTGTGTGGTTGTGGTGTTGCTGACCATTGATTTCCAATCTCCTCCTCTGGCGTAAGTCAATCATAGTATAAGTATATGGCCTCCTCGCGGCTCGAGCTGGCTGGAGTCGCTCTTTCATCACTCTCTTTTGTTTCTCCGGGTTCTGCAGCAACCGAGCGAGAAACGACACTACCTACCATGATCTTTCATCATCTCCTAGGCCTAGCCTTGGCCGCTGCCCCTCTCGCCTCAGCCGTCGAGCTGACCGGCTATGAATACATTGTCGTTGGCTCCGGCGCCGGTGGCGGTCCCCTCGCCGCCCGCCTAGCTATGGCCGGCCACAAGACCCTCCTGATTGAAGCCGGCAACGACCAGGGCAACAACATCAACGTTACAGTCCCCGCCTACAGCACCCGGGCTACCGAGGATGAGAAGTTGTCCTGGGCCTTTTACGTTCGCCACTACCCCGACGATGAGCAACAGGCCCGTGACTGGAAGACCAGCTACCGGCTACCGAACGGCACCATCTACACCGGCCTGTCCCCGCCCGAGGGCGCCGAGATGCTCGGCACATTCTACCCCCGCGCCGGCACCCTCGGTGGTTGCACCGCCCACAATGCCCTCCTTTCTGTCTACCCCTTCCAGTCCGACTTCCAGTACATCGCCGACCTGACCGGTGACGAAGGCTGGTTGCCTGACAACATGCGCCAGCACTTCATCGCCTTGGAGGACAAAAACTACCCTCAGGGTGATTACTACGGCCACGGCCAGGACGGCTGGCTCTCCATCGAGCTTCCCACCTTAGCCACCCCGGACGCTGAACTTTCGTCTCTAGTCGTCGGCGGCGCTTACGCCCTGGGCAACGCCACTGATTCACCCATCAGCCTCACCTCCCTCGCAAACAATGATCTCAACGCCGACACCATTGCCCGCGACCATGATCCGAGCTACAACGGAATTCCCATCAGCACTAGGAACGGCACCCGCAACGGCAGTCGTGACTTTGTCGTCGCCGTGCGCGACGCCCTTAACCCCGACGGCAGCAAAAAGTACCCGCTCGACGTGCGCCTGAACTGTTTCGTCACCAAGATCACTTTTGATGATGCCGATTGGGATGAGACAGGGGAACCAGTGGCCACAGGCGTCGAATTCCTTGACGGCGAATATCTCTACCGCGCTTCCCCCCTTTCTTCTTCTTCTTCTTCTTCTTCTTCTTCTTCTTCTTCTTCTTCTTCTTCTTCCAAGCACGCGAAGCATGGAAGTCAGCACACCAACGGCACGCCCGGCTCGGCCAAGGCCTCGCGCGAAGTAATCATCTCGGGTGGCACCTACAACTCGCCTCAGATCCTCAAACTCTCGGGCATCGGTCCGCAGGACGAGTTAACCAAGTTCGGCATTCCCGTCGTTGTCGACTTGCCGGGAGTAGGCGGCAACTTGCAAGACCACTACGAAATCAGCGTCAACGTGAAGGTGCCCCAGGACTGGACCGTGCTCGAGAATTGCACGTTCCTGCTGTTCGACAATACGACCGATCCGTGCTTGGATCGGTGGGAGAACCCTGTCATGGGAAACCGCGGCACTTATGCCTCCAACGGCGTACCAGTTGTCATGCTGTACAAGTCTAGCGCGGCGGAGGGCGATGACTGGGATTTGTTTACTTTTGGCGGGCCTCTCAACTTTGCTGGTTATTACCCCGGTTACTCGGTGGACTTGGTTGCCGAGCATGACTGGTGGACGTGGGCTATCTTGAAGGCGCATCCGCGCAACAGGGCCGGTACTGTGACGCTTCGCTCCAGCGATCCGTTGGACACTCCCGAGATTAACTTCAACTACTTTGAGTATGGATCGGGCGACTACGAGGCCGATTTGACGGCGATGCGCGAAGGCATTTGTCTTGCGCGCGACGCACTGAGGAGGTCGGGCGTGTGCACGCAGGAGGTTAGGCCCGGGGCGGATACGCAGAGCGATGAGGACCTTGATCAGTATATTATAGATGACGCGTGGGGTCATCATGCGAGTTCGACGTGCCCGATTGGGCCCGATGGGGATCCGATGGCCGTGTTGGATAGTAAGTTTAGAGTCAGGGGGGTCAAGGGACTGAGGGTCGTGGATGCAAGTGTGTATCCGAGGCTTCCGGGCACATTTACGCAGATTAGTACGTACATGGCGGCGGAGAAGGCGGCGTGTGATATATTGGAAGAATTGGAAGATGAAGAAGTAGATGATGGTTACTGGAGAGTTTAGCATGTGTTTCATCGAGATCTGAGAACAAGGTCAAGACAAGCACATGGCAGACAACAGTCGGGAATGCCCCAAATAGAGTCCAAATAGGATCGTACTGTTCCGTGTCTATTAAATACCTTCCAGAAGTCGGCACGGTCTAAGCGGTCGTGATTCGTGAAGTTCTCATGAAGGCCGTTGAAAAGACTCTGGAAGGTGAGAACGAAACAGAGACTAATGCGAGGGATTGCGACTCGTCATGGACGGAGACTAATGGTGACCTCGCTGAATCAAAGGGCAGTGGCTCGCTTGCTGCGCTGATATAAGCAACGGAGAGCGAAAACGATCGACTAACTATGGCTTCAAGGGCCATGAAGACGTAGAATCCATCTGACCACGATCTCTTTCGAAAGACGGATCTTTGTCGACGGATCTCGTCACAATAACGTGTCTGGAGTACTACTCATAAGAATCCTGGTTAGCCTCATTCCTCGTTCAGTCTTCTTCGTTTTTCCCTAGAACCTAGACTTACATGCGCCCCATCAAAGGGCACCGCCGTCTCCGTCTCAAGTAGCACAGCATTGCTACCTCTAGGCTTCGACGGTCCTCTCCTCGAAAACATGGAGTTTGTGCGTTCCCTAAGCAACACCGGAGGTCCAATCGGGCCAAACTCGATATCGTTTGCGGACGCGGACGTAGCGCTGGCGAATCCGAGCTTGCGGCCAATTTTGATGATCAGCGGGCGCAGCGTAGCGAGACTGCCTGCTGTGATGGCCAGACCTTGTTCCACGCTGGACCAGATAGCTACGTTGGCCGTTAGAAAAAGAAAGTTGGAGTTTGGGTAGTCGGTTAGTTCGTCGAGGTATGTCATGCGGGCTATAACTGCGCAACTTGCGCTATACCGCCCTAAAAGTTAGCTGTTGCTGACTTGGATCAGAGGGTAGGATGAATGAAACACGTACAGACATCCCATGCCCATCAGTATCATGAGGGCAATCCTCGTCTTGAGCTTCATATGGAGATGATAAATGATCCAAGCTGGGAGCAGCGCGTAGACGAGATCGGTGATGATGTTGAAGACGCTGCACGTGTATCCCACGGCCAGAATGACCCAGGACCTCACGCATTTTCCACCAGGTGGTGATTGATCCCAGAAGTAGTAGATCGGTTTGCACTGGAAGATTGTAAAAACAATGAAGGCTATGCTGTTGGAGACTGTAATTATTACGGCGCCATGAATGATGCGTCTGTGTATTTTGTTGATGGTCGTAAGGCGTAGCAGAAACCAACTGACGGATAACTTGGCAAACAGGATGGTGACGGTGTAGGCATGGTAGCACGCCCACCAGAACTGAGAACGCCATCAGGTTAGCTAGGAACTCGGTCGGCCTTGGCCCTTGGGTGAAATAAGAGTCAGGGGGGGTTTGCGGCACATACCTTTTTGGCTTCTACAGTTGAGTCATTGTCACGATGACCAGTCCCGTGATGGATGCCGGTGATAGCAAAGGCAACGTATACCGTGAAGCAGACCATGGACATGAACATTAGGATATCGTCAAGCCCAAAGCAGTCCCTCCTGACCCGGAGACGCGTGTAGCCACGAAGGGCGACGGCGGTGAAGGCGAGAGCCCACGAGCCGAAGTTGACACCCAAAAGGTCTCTGGCGCTGTATTCTTTGTCTTGTAGGTCCATTGTGAGTGGGCAAGATGGTCGAGGTAGAGTTCAGCCCGGTTCGGGAAGAGGACTGGGTGAGGATTGGGGGGAAGAGAGGGGTGTTGTTGACATTGCGGGAAGCTGTATCGTCCCAACTACCATGTGGTAGTGGAAACACTGACGATGTTGCTTGCTTCGCAAGGGCGAACAAGATCGGCATCTCGTCCGGTCTTTGGGTACAAACATGGTATTAAACTTCTAGAATCGAGATGATCTGCCCAAATGGAGTGTAAGCGCAAGTGGGACGTAATCATTGATCAGGACGGATGACATACATTGTCAAGTTGAGCCATCGTGTTTCCGTCGGGATAAGATGGAAGGCTGAGAGCCCATGAAGCGTGGACTCTGTATCAGCACTCGGGGGTCTGCGCCAGCGGCTTGTAATGGCCGTACACATCCCACGTTTTGGCATTTTTCCGACGGGTGACCGTGATCTGAGATTCGTATCGCAGGTCATTGGTTTCGGCGGTTATGTCTGGAAAGGGAACGGAACTGACTGTGGACGGGGAGCGTTTAATGTTGCCTGGGAGGAGTTGCTGGCCGGCCAGTAAAACGAATCAGTTATACCGCTAACAGCTCGGGCGGCTGTCGCCTTGCAGCGTAGTTAGCAGTCCATCCACCGTAAAGCCTATGGTTGGCGACTTTGTGTCTGCGAGCCACTCCCTATGATCTTTGGCAATGTAATAGAAGAACGATAAGAAGTAGTTTGTTAATATAGCTAGCTATTAGAAGTATATCCGGTTTCTCATTACAAGACACTGGTAGAGCATCAACTGTCTGTATGTGATGATGCTTAGAAACAAAGAGGTAACTCTTGATAGGCTCTTTCTGCTAACGCTGTGGTGTATCCCCGCCCATCAAACCAGTGATGAGGTCATGATGGTCTGTGCATCCTACCGCTTTTAGCATTCAGCTCTACACAGTAGACTACCTAGCCAGGCAAGTATCGACGACAACTGAACGACCGGATGCGTTACGATAAATGATCCAGCTTGCCGTCTTTTCATTTTTTTCATGTCCTTCCCAGGCGATAGCATTCAACTGCGACCGACATCTTCCATTCCCAAACTCCAAACTTATTCCTCGACTGCGCGCACACGTACAACCCACCAGAACTGCAGCATCCGGGTTAAGCTCTTGACCAGCTTGACACTAACAATAAGTACCCACTGAAAGTGACAGTCATAAACACCAATATCATTCATCACCAGATTCGCGACTCATATCACTCAACCATGGCGTCCGAGATCCCCCCTACGATGCGCGCCTGGCAGTACTCACAGACCACGGGTGGCCTGGAACAAAACTTGGTGCTCAAGGACGATGTTCCCGTGCCCACCCTGTCGCCGCGTGTAGGAGACAAGGAGCTGCTCATCGAGGTTCTCAGCGCCAGCATCAACCCTTCGGACTACAAGATTGCCGAACTGCCCCTGAATCTGGGCCGTGCTGTCGTTCGCACGCCTGCCACTCCCGCCTGGGACTTTTGCGGCCGCGTCGTCAAGACCACCAACATCGTCGACAACTTTCGTGTCGGCGAGATTGTCTTTGGCCGACAAGCCCCTACTCAGCACGGCGCTTGCGGTCAGTACATTGTGGCAAGCGCAAATGCTTGTGCCTCCCTGCCCTCAGGTGTTGATGTTGACGAGGCTGCCTCCCTGCCCTGTGCTGGATTGACCGCCTATCAGACCATTGCTCCCAACGTCAAGCCTGGCGACAAAGTCTTCCTCAATGGCGGTTCCGGTGGTGTCGGCTCCTTTGGCATCCAAATCGCAAAGGCCCTCGGCTGCCATGTCACCGTCTCGTGCTCTGCCGCCAAGGCCGAGCAATGCAAAGCTCTGGGTGCCGACGACATCATTGACTACACAGCTGTCGATGTCTGCCAGGCCCTAAAAGAACGCGGTCAGGTCTTCAAGCTCTCTGTCGACAATGTCGGTCTTCCGGCGGAACTGTACAAGGCTGGCGATGACTATCTCCTGCCCGATGGAAAGTTCGTGCAGGTCGGTGGGCCTGTGTCCTTGGCTGCCCTGTCTTCAACCATGTCCAGGCTATTAAGACCCTCGTTTCTCGGCGGCGGAAAACGCAAGTTTCAGTTGTACACTCTGATGGGCGATCAACACCAAGACTTGGCTATACTCGGCCAGATGGTCGCAGAGGGCAAAATCAAGCCTGTAGTCGCGCATGCCTATGATTTTGAGGATGTCCCGACAGCCTTCAGGGACCTCAGAAAGGGCAAGACTCATGGCAAACTGGTCATTCACGTTTCTGAAAAGGGTGCATAAGGAACAGGTGGTGCCTTTGCTGCCGGAATCGGTCTTTTCTGCAGCATCCCCGCTTTCTCTGCGGACAAGTTACTTGTGCAGGGCACAATGGTTCAGGCAATAACCACAGCTGTCATATAAAGCTCCTTACTACTGTCGTGCCATCAGACCCATTTCGTTCTCGTCGCAACCTCCATCAAGTACGAAACTGAACAAGCCTACTGATACATACTCGCCATCTGCTCTGCTACAATAAGTAAAGGAGCCCCCGGACGGAATAGCACAGAAGAACAATTAGCATTGCTATCTTGTTTCTTCAACAACCGTTAATCATTGAGCCACATTTCCACATCGATTTCGGTCTCCGCGAATCAGATATTCCACAGCCCAGTTCGTCCACTTCGAGAGAAGGGACAGAAACTTCCCTCCCGGAGATGGTGAGATTTAGGCAACGCGTTTCCGCGTCTTGGGCAGTGATTCAAACAAAGATGCGGAGGAGCAGCAAAGGCGGAATCAAGTCCACGGCGCTGAAAGACCCAACGAACCAGCTTTCAACATCCTTTTACACGAAGAACAACATGGTTGTCACCTCCACGACCGTCGAGCCTCCCAAGAGTCCCAGAATCCCCGATTGCGTCGTCTGCATGGACGAATTTCCTGCGGATCAGCTCATCTACTTTTGTCCTCCCTCTCCTTCCGCCGAAGCATCGAATTCGAACCCCTCCAACTCCGACCACGGTTACTGTGACGGTTGCCTCGTCGAGGGTATCCGCAGTGCAACGAAAGGTCGTTATCCCTTCCGCTGCTGCGGCAAGATCTTCAATACAAAAGACTACCAAGGTGCCTCCTTGTCCACAAAGGAAAGGCAGGCGTACGAGGACATGGTTGAGGAGCTCACCACGTCCAACCCGCTATACTGCTCCAATCGTCAATGTGGCAGTTTCATCAAGCCCGCCCTGATCAAGAGTGATCTCGGCTTTTGTCCCAAGTGCTTCGCCAGAACCTGCAAGCATTGCCGTCAGGCTTCCCACCCAAGATTGGTTTGTAAACAAGACCAAGATACGCTCAAGGTGCTCACTCTGGGCAAGAAGCGTGGCTGGAAACTCTGCCCGGTGTGTGGATACATGGTCGAGCTGGTCAAGGGTTGCCACATAATTAAGTGTAAATGTGACGCGTCATTTTGCTACAGGTGTGGCGCCTCCAACGTGTCAGAGTAGGTCAACCCATTCATCCCGTCACTCCCTTCCCACCCCTCGTCTCTGATGAACCACGTCGCTGACCAAAGGATGGCAGTGTCGATGACCGGCGCCACATGTGGCATCCAAGCTGTTGGAGGCCAGAAGATTACGCCATCCATGTCACACCCCCGAGACTGGAGCAGCCGCAGCGTCCTCGCCGTGGATTCATCGACATGTTGGGTAGACTTCACGATCAGTTGCGGTATCTGGACCGAGAGTGGAGGCTGGAGTTGGAGCGGGACAAGTTACGCCGGCGGGAGTGGCCAAGGGAGCTAGAGATGGAGGAGCTGGAGACGCTCGACAATACGGCTTTACACGCTCCGAACCCCCTTCAGTCCGCGGCTAAAAACAACAGCAACAATATTAACCACTACCAACAAGCTAGGGCTAGGCCTCAGCAAAACGCCCAGCCTCACCAACAACCTCGCCGAGAGCCTCACAATCCTCCCATCAATCGCGAGCATGAGCGTGGCCTCCCATGGCAGCCTTTGATGGTTGCGCCCCACAGGCCGGTTTTCTATCAGTCCCAGCCGAATCCGTGGCCGAATCAGCCGCCCGAACCCCGAGACCAAGGGCAGAGGCGGAGTTGAGAGAACAACATTTTGCCCATTGCCCATCCTCCTCCGCGGGTCCATTCACATGCCCAGTTTGTGGCATGCAGCACGCGAGTGTGGAAATATTAGTGCATCGAGACACTAACTATTACATTATGCATGTCATTGCACACGTACACCATCAGTTCCAGATTACCGGACTCCCGGTGGCGAGGGTGGTACGCAGCGTTGGGGTGTCAGTATTGGGGCTGCTTCGACGGCATGGAAACACAGAAGAAATTTGGGATGACAGATTGCTGCCGAGATCCGGCAAGGTATCTAGTTGGATATTTGGTTTTTACTTTTGTTGTATTTTTTTTATTTTTTCTTCTCCTTTTATTTTTCAAAAAACGCTGCTTGGATCATTGAGCGGTAGTCTTGGTAAGCTACTGCCTCGTTTCCCTGCTGGATCAAAAATATCATCAAGATCGCCTGTAGTTATCTCTGCATCAAGGAACCGAATAGCGCGAGTTTGAAGTTCCCTTGATTTGGTTATTAAGCTGTTGCTTGTCTGGAAAAACTGGTCTTGAGGGAATTTTTAGTTAATCGTGTATCGGGCAGTCAAGTTATTCCAATCTGTTTACATTTTTGATCCCTTTTTCACAACCCGTGATGATAATGGTCAGGGAACACGATACGGTCTTCTAGTCTATACATATTTGTGCTCCAGTAAGAATACTCGTCCAGTCGTATCAGGAGTTCATCAGCCCTGTTATTCCCTGCAAGGGCTAGAACCAAAGCCAACTCTGACTTACGAGGCTGGCACCCGCATATACATCCATAGGAAAAGCAGATGTCTGGCCACTCGGGGATCAAGGCTGAACTTCCACCCCCACCCCATCTTCAGATTGAAACCCCATACAGAGCATACAGAATCCCGACATCGTTCTAGTGTACCGACGAGCAAGTGCACGGAGCGAGCTGCGAGCTGCTCACTATCTAGCTAGTGGAGATGCCGGGAACAACGGCCTGTAGCCACATGTTCCTGTACATAGTCTGAAGATGGCTGGGAAAGGAGGAGTCTAGGTATGTAGTGATGCTGAATGGCTTCAAGCTCGGGCAAGTCTCGGTCAAAGACCAGGATAAGGTACATTCTCAGCGAGTGTTGCCCAGGGGCACTTATCGAACGACGGTGTGTGAGTGTCTGTAGAGGTACTATGTATGTACATGGTCGCGGGTTGGGGGCTGAAGAATGGAAGCCGACCGGAGGCTGGTCCGTCATGTTTCTTCCCGATTGCGGTACACAGTATGTACCGCGCTAGTCGTCCGATTGCCGGATCGGCTATTTCGGCATGGGAAGACCATCGTTGCGTGAAATGGAAGATTGGTTGTGACACTGGTTCCTGCTGGGCTTAACCTTACAGAATTTCTCATCGAATCGAAGAGGAAGATTATCTCACTCGACGTCAACTGGAAATTTGTTTCTGACTCCTGAGACCCGTGTTTACGATGTCTTCCTTCCTTCCTTCCCACGAGGTTTGAAACAAGTTGTGCAAAGGCAGGAAGACATCTCACCGGCAGAAGTAGGTACCTTCTCTGCTTCCCTGACAGCCAGAGGTACTTTCCACTTTCCACTTCCCAGTCTCCATACCCTCGTTACAAATATTACCTGATTGGTCCCGAATAGCCTCAACTTCTTAAAGCTACTGTCATGAAATCCACTACCGACCTCTGAGCTTGCGTAAACTTTATAGAACAATTCGAAGAAATTCCCCACAAGTAGACCTGAGTACCAGCCTATCCAGGTGTCTGTTTATGTCTTATCTTCCAATGTCACCGGCTGTCGGTGCGGGTTGTCATTGAACATGGTAGGGTACCTGTGTTGGTCCTTGGGGTATACACTACAGGCTCTTTTTCAGGTCATCCTACCTTCCTACGGGACACTCGACTTGTCTTCAACATGCAGTCAATCATAAAGTCAAGCGATCAAATCGTTAGTTCGAACGTTGGGGCCTGTCTTCCAGCTTGTAGCTTATTTGGATGATACATCACCAGCTCCTTGCCTGAACTCGCTCATAACACACTCAAATAACGATCATGTCTCACAATATGACACCTACTGGCAAAGGATGTACCTCCGATCCCGGCACATGTCGTCCGCCCAAGCCATCTCTCTCCGAACGGGAATATCCCCGTCACGACTTCTTAGGGTCATCCTGCGGCACAAAGTCCGCTCCGCTCAATTCACGAGTCAGAGTCAAAGCTTCCACTTCCTTGCAGCAGTAACTCCTAAAGATCGGACGACAACGACAACGACACTCCCAAAAATACCGGTAACGGAACATTACCATCAGCCATGCATTTTCACTTCCCGAGCTTTGTAGTGTATCTCGAGAGCCTCGACCAAGCAAGCACGTGTGAGACAAACTTTTCAGTCCTGGGATTTCCCCTAGCAACGCACACACTCGGTACACTAGATCTTCCCCCACAAGTATGGCCTGGTATTTGGATTGCGAGCCTGCGAGCCGGAAAGAACAACTCAAGAACCTGAAGATCGCTTCGGGATGATATGATCGGATGTGACAGCTGTACTTGCGAAAGCAAATTTTTGTTGAACCTTGGGGAAGTTTACTCATCGCTATATTATTTCAGAACCAGCTGCTGCTCATCACTCGGTATCCATTTATCCACTAAATATGATCTTTCAAATCTTCAAATCCAAACTGTCTTGCACGTGTCGAACTAAACTTAACTAGCAATCTTCCTTCGCATGTTCTACCCGCCTTCTAGCACCTTTCTAGCACTTTGCTAGCACCGTTCTACCGCCAAAACCAACGCAACTTTAACAACCTCAAAAGTCCGCGCCTCTGCCTGCGCCCTGCACTACCATAACTGACTGCCACGTACCGATTGATCACCCACCCGAACGGACCGGTCCTGACCTTGACCCGATCAACAACAACATCAGATGAGATCAAAGATCTCTTGGCATCCATCATCATCCATCCCATCCGTCCCATTCGTCCCCTTCATCTCATCCCATCCCAAACCACCAAGTGGGGTCTGTCCTTGCTCAGTCTGTCCGTCTGTTTACACTTCTCAGGGGTAAGCGCTGGACCCTGGCGCTAGACTGTGCCTGCAGACAAGGTGGACCCATGCTACTTTGGGTACCCGTCCGCCGAGCTAACAGTTCGTTTGCTAGTGTCGGGCAGTTTCCCGGGTCGATCAACGTTCCAGGCGGTGAGATGTAAGGGACAAGGTGCGCACTAAAAAGAAAAAAAAAAATTGAACGATTGCGTGCTTTTAGGGAGGAAACTGGAAGTAGCCGGGAAATGATAATTCCCGGATCTTGTGGCATGGATGTTGTTCAATATCTTGGAAAAGTTTAGGTAAACGTGAGCAAAAAAGAAAAACCGTTGTTCAGCATCAATTTCCCCTGCAGACAAAGTACGCCAAGAATCTTTTCAGGAAAGCACTCAATATCACTGCATCTTTGCCATTTGTAACACGATCAAAAGGAACAAAAGTTATAATGGCAAATAAATCGCCAGACCCTCTGTTGAATAGGGGTATTAGATACTATAAAGATAGTCATGTGATAAACAAGGGTATCTTAAACAAACTGCCCGCCCAAAATCAAGTGTATCTTCCAACCAAGAAGAGTAAACCGTTAACTCCCAAAAGAAAAATCATCATTAGATCCGTAGTAGTGTGTGTAGTAGTGTGTCCCTGTAAGAAAGCATTTATGCCTTCTTAACCTTCTTGTACCTGATGACCTCATTGCCATCCTCGTCGATGAGTCTCTCCGCCACGATCTTGTGTCCGCGAACCCAGGGCCAGAACTTAGTCCACATAAACCAGTAGGTGGCACCAAGGAGCAGAACGGCAACTCCGACGATGGGGAAGACGTAGTAAGGATAGCCCTCGGCGTTCCAGTCTCCAACAGGGGGGATGAAGGGAACGACAGCCAAGAAGACATTGAGAAGGAAGAAGATAAAGAGGATAGGCTCCCAGCAGCGCCACGTGGGCTTCCAGGTATCTCTCCGGAAGAAGTGAAGGTAGATGAGACCGCCAGAAACGAAACCGTTGATCCAAACACCGGGGTACGTGTAGAGGTTGACCAGGAAGTTGTAGGCAGGTCCAGGAGGAGGAGCAAGCAAGATGATAATAGTGATCAGCCAGTGCAGGAAAAGCGAAGCTGCAGGAGCATTGCAAGGCTTGTTGGAGCCCCAGAATTTGCTAAGAGGAAGCAAACCCTCCTTGCCCAACTCCTGGTTGAGACGAGCGTGGGCGAAAGAGACAGCCAAGACGTTGCCCAAGTTGCTGAGGGCGACGAAAACGGGAAGGGCCTTGACACCAGCGCTGTCACCGAAAACGTTCCTGAAGAAAATGCCAGCGACAAGAACCTCAGAGGTAGCAATTTCGTATTTGGAGACAGCAGCGAAGTAGGCAACGTTGGCCAAGACGTAGAGGACAGTGACACCGGCAACGGCGATGGGAGCGGCGACGGTCAAGGTACGGCGAGGATCCTTGAGTTCGCTCATAAAATAGTTGGCGTTTTCCCAGCCCTTGTAGCTGTAGACAATGTTGAGCAGGGCGTTGGAGTAAGCATAAGCACCGCCACCACCATAGGACTCGGTCGTCTCGATGCGGAAGGCGTGCTTGAAGTTCTCGGGATCGGGGACGTGGCGATGGCCAGCTAGAGCGGCAAAACCAGCGAAGACGATGAAAAGTACGATGACGACCTTGAAGATGCCAAGGACATTGACCAAGCGGACACCCCATTTAGGAAGGAAGGCGTGCAGGGCGCAGGCAAAGGTAGCGCAGGCAACACCGATACCGCGAGCTGCGTAGCTGTCCTTTGAATCTCCGCTGTTGGCGTAAAGGATGTAGCGGCCGAAGGCGAGCGAGTTTCCGGAAGAGAAACCGAGAAAAATCATCTGCGCGGCGAGGACGCAGGAGGCGAGGTACTTGGGGTGCTTGTAGATGTACTCGAGGTAGTTCTTCTCACCACCGGAGCGAGGAATAGCAAGACCAAATTCGAGCCAGACACTGAGACCGCAGCAGGTTAAGAAGCCACCTATGTAGGGATATGGTTAGAACGGAGTAGCCCCCAAGGGGAGATGATATGCCTCATCAAGATGGAAATTTCCCAACTGTATGGCTGAAGCAAGATTGATGAGAGCTTCCAACTTACCAATAATCCAAAGGAACAGACTGACACCGACGGAGCCCGTGGCGGCAAAAATGGCGGAAGGCGTCGAGAAGATACCCGTACCAATCATCTTGTTGAGAATCAAGAAGACGGCGCCGGTGATACCAATCTTTCGGTCTTCCGCAAAGGCGAACTTCTCAGCTGCTTGGACCTCACCGACGGAGCCATCATTGTCGCTAACCGCCACAGGGGCGGTCTTGACAGCCTCCGGGTCGGAGGATTTGTCGAAAGAACCCATAATGTGTGTTGTTGCCCTTCGGCCCTGGTAGGGTTGTTGACGATTTGGTTGATGTAGATGACTACGAAGAGAAGAGGCTGATCAAAGGGCGAACGCCTGTTTATAAGTTGCGAGCTTTTGATATAAAGCTCTGGGTAGCGTTGTGGTATGCTAGGGGTGTGTGCGGCTCGCAGGGATCGGCCCTGGTGTCATCCCAGGGGAACATTGTGGTGAAATCCCAAGGCACCCCGGACCTCCGAGAAGCTTTCGGAGGTGGACCTAAAACCGCTGTGGTTCTCGGTGGGGGCAACCTGCTAAAGTTGCCTTCGGTGGATGCAACATGCAACAACGAGCCGCACGCCATCGGACACCTTTCCAACCTCATCAGTCTAACCTGGCCCTAGTGCGTAGCGTGCAACAACCCCTATGCATTCGATGCCCAGAGAGACGCAAGGCTGACGGCTTTTACGCAATGATAACCTCGATCAGGAAGGCAGGTTTCTCGAGATTTGTTGACTTGGGAGTCCTGTCTTGGTCCCGTATTCCGTATGGCATCCAAGAAGCTTCGCCGGCGTCGCCAAGACAGTGTTGGCGTGGGATTCGAAAAGGGATCCTGATGAGTTGCGGGATGTGATGCAGTCGAAGGCAACAAAGGCCGAGACAAGGGTGGATTCTGGGTCCTGTGGGGCTTCCCAATCGCCGCATGGAACAGGCAATGGACGGGCATGGCCCACAAAATGGAAAAATGTGTCGATGTCGTGCTCGGAGCCAAGAATTGCGGCAACGGCCATAGGAGCCAATGCAATGCAACCAGCTGGATCATTTTCTGGAATCCCGGGGCTGGTACCTGATACTGGAATTCAGGGCCATCGCCACACATCGGCCATGCCACCCTCTTGTGAAATGACAACAACGTGGCCGTTTTCTTCTTTCCTTGTATCAGGGTATGTATCCCGATGTCCAGTCGACCCATCAGAAGACATGCGACAATTGAGAAGAGCGAAAGGGGTGGTGCCTCCCCGTGTCCTTCCCCTGTCCATGGATCCCAATCTCATCCCCCAAGGCGTGGTCATTGACCCAGCAAAACATGGAATGAGAGCCCCAAGGTTGAATTGAAGATCTGGGGGAGGTGACCTTATATGTGTCGTGAAAGCGTCATAAAGAAATCCCCATGATGTCGCATCTGAAGTTCTCGACGACGAGGTCCACCATGGAGAAAAGCATGTCGCGTGGCCCGTGCGAGGCAGATACCCCCAACCCACCCCCTAGTTCCTGAAAACAGCCTGACGATATGGCGAAGATATCGCCATCACATCCTTCGATGAATTGTCGTCATGGACGAAGTCTTGGCTCTTCTGACGAATTTCTGTTGTTTGTGCCGCAGCCCCCTAGCTAGGAAGGAGGTTTGGGAACCCCCAAACTTGGCGATCACGATGACTGCCAGCAACCACAGCGCAGCAATTCGTCCGTTGGCAATGTCGGCTTGTCCATGTTTTCTGATTTATCACTCCACCGCTGGTTTCGTTGATGGTCGTCGATATTTTGGGGTAATGACGTGACGGTTCGTATTGACATAGGGCTGAAGCTGAGATGTTCCGATGCGCTGATTGTCGTTTCAAAGCGTAGCTGAGCTAACCACGGAATGCTAAAAGGGATGGGTCAATCGACGCTAGCCGAGGCGGACTGTCGTGGACAAGCAAGCAAGAAACTCGTCGAATCCCGATATTCCAACAACAGATACCCTTCTTCGTCCCAACATCGCGATCGACAATGCTCACGATCTGGGGGAAGGCTGAGCGCATTCGCAGAATGTACTGATGCAGTCACAAGCTGGCGTCGACGTCCAGCCGCCCTGGTAGCCGCTAGTCACTGGACAAGCTCTTCCTGACAATCACACCTCAGTCATGCCCACAAGGTACCTTGATACAAGAAGCAAACTTGTTATGGATAACTTGGCAACGTTGACGCAGATTGTGTGCTTCGCTTCAAGAGCTTCTGCGCCGTAATCTCGCAGCGATTGACACTTGAAAATCGCATCTCTCGACGGCAGTTATGGCAGGCAGGAAGAAATGCTTTGAAGAGAGCCCAACTGTGAATCATTGTCAGCATCTACTGAAGGGTTTGACACACCATTCACTGACGTGGACGGGAGTAGTAGGATTCCCAGTATTCGGTCACTTGACCAAAGAACGCTGATAGCCGAGGCTATAGACTCGAGAGCAACGACCGAGAGCCGTGATGCCCGGGGCGGGACGCCGTGGGAGGCAGTTGCCAACAACATGTGGACATTTGTTATTCCCGGTGCCTCTGGTACGAACTATCGGCAGAGACAAGCAACTTGATCGTGATGTTGGGCGATAACGCTCATGAGGATAAAAGGAAGGTTGGCATGAAGGATGCTTCTTGCTGTCGGTGCTTTGAGGAGGATGGCGGCTCTCTCTCTGCAGTGGTGTCTGGGAAATGCCGCATAATGAGGCGCTTGTTCGTCAACTGAAAGGGAAAGGGAAAGGGAATAGCTTCATCTGATGGACTTCGACGCGGATCGCTGATGGGCAGAAAGGCGCCCAACTGCGAGTGAAAGGGTGTACAAGGAGGAAAAGAAGGATGCGGCGGGAGATGGCCGAGGAAGGAGGATCATCGAACGCAGTTGCGGCTGACTTTGCCAGAAATTACCTCTACGGTTCTTGTTCGAGATCTGGCCGTGCTTGCCGAAACAGAGACAATCTTCCTCGCGATTAATGAATGACTGACTGTGTCAAGAACGTAATCGCGGAAGGAGCGTATCTATCTATCTATCAACTGCAACGGTTGCTGCTAGGGCCCGAAATCGGAGGCTAGTGGTTGTTGTTGTGACTGGTTGTTGTCGATCGACTCCTTCCGAATTGGGCATGAGTCGTGATCGGAGTCTATCGGAGACTATCACGTGCTTAGTGAGTAGTCAGCGGTACGTCATCCTTCTTGAGAGTAGGTACACAGCAATGTACCACTCCCACTTATCTCTTATGACTCTTAATGTCAAAGTACCTGTGCCTTTTTCGGTCTGAAGATGCCTTGGTTCCTCTGCTGCAAAGATGCCTATGCCATGGAAGAGTGGATGTGGATACAATCGGGGTGACAACGCTCCGTCTTTTCTCTCATCCACAGCTTCCCGTCTGCCTGCAATGAGCGAGTGTCAGTGGGACTTTGATGTGCTTTCGGTAGCATGTATGTGGTGACTGGGTATATATCAAAAGTTGTCATCGCTGGTCATTGTTTAGAAATGTCCCGTCTGTGAGATGGCACCGAGTGAAGCGGCCCAGCTGGTTCAACATAAAGGTCAATCGGCGCAGATATCGGCACGTTCCGCCGAGGTCCAATATCAGCAATAACCCCCTATAAAAGCCAAAGTCCCCGGTATTGCTTGATGATACCTGTAGAGGGTAGGATGGTGAGGGAAAGCGGCCTGGACAGAACACACGGCATGGATGTCTGGAAGAACATCGAGATGGAAAGCGACATCTGGAAATTTGAAACGGTACGAGACGTGAAGCTTCGTTCTTCGACGCCTGCTCACGTTGCTTGCTTCGCCCATCAAGCCACTGGCATTGCCAACCGCCTTGCCCAGTAAGCGCGGCTGATCAAGGAGTTTGAGACAAAGCTCATCATCGTGGCCACACTCAAGTCGATATCCCTCCTCACTTTCGCAGCCGCGAGTGCACTGATACAATAGCCAGTCCGCTCCCGGAGGCTGTTTTGCCAGGTCCTTCACCGTCTCAACTTGGTTGTCCCAAAATTTCACCGCCAATCGTGCCGAACATCTTGAGCCTTAGTACCACGTAAACAGAGCGACCGACTATACTCTGGATATAGGATGTCAAGCAACAAGGGCAATTTGCCTTGCCTCCGGCCCGTGATATGGATTGACATTTACTGGAGCAGTCGAGCTCAAAGCAACCAGCGCTATCGTCCACGTAGATGAATCGTGGTACTGCAACGACAGAACGACTACGAAAGCGTATGGCATTCATCAGTCCGTATGTCAAGCAGATGACGGGTTGCATACAGGGCATCTGGCAACTCATCCATTCCTCTTGTTTGTGACGGCGATGCGTGCAAGTCATCCAACCCAGTGGACTTGATAAAGAGCTCGCTTTCAGAACCCGTTGCGATCACGCCTGCATACACCGAGGGACCGCCGGGGCACCAGTTTCCAAGCTATAGTACCCTTCCCAGGACGCCAAAGTGGACACTGGCATCAGCTTCAACCTGCGGCTCAACACTCAGAATAGCCTCTTTCTTCCCAGTGTTCGCCTACCATGACGACCTCAAACTGAGTGATGCCGAAACCTGGTATAACGGTTCATTTGGCGCTGGTCAACAGTCTCTTGCGCTGAAGACTTGCTCGTTCCGGTATAATAACGAGACTCGGAAAATTGCGACCAAGGCGGATTGGTTTTGTATTGTATCTCCTTGGGTAGCTTCGTGAATTGCTAGAGTGAAGTCCAGAGAGCCGTGTCAAGCTCAACGGAGGTTCATCAAGAGTCCCTCCGTATATCTCTGTATCTGGCTAAGTAGTGATTGGCCAATTCCTGGTCATCGAAGGTGGTGCCAACATAGGATGGTGCGCATGACATGTCATACGGGCAGCTGCAAGGAGGTTTGACGCGGTCCTGCAGGCTCAGGCTTGAGCTTCTGAGCGTCTTTGCATCGTATTTAGACGCGCTCTTGATTCCATGTCTTCTGGTGTGGTCGGTACTTGTTGAAGAAAGATGGTGAGGTCGGGGTTGACGTGGAAGAGCAGAAAAAGGAACCGAAACCCTCTTCGATTCCTTTCCTCCACTGTGGACAGTTCCCCACAAAACCCACTTCCATGCGCCCAGACCCGGCGGGAGCTAACTGTTAGATACACCCTACCCGCGGCAATAAACTGCAGCCGCCAAGACAGCCACGAGCAGGCATCCCAGACTCCCGTCCAAATCGCAACTCTAAACGATTGCAGATGCCACCTTGCAAAGCTTCCAGAAGCATTTGACAATACTAGCTTGAAGCTACACCTTTCTGCTCTGGGTATCCATCGTTTTGTAGCCCATCTACTATAGCTTCTAATACACAATATTCTCTTCACTTCATCTGTCAGCAACGAGAAGCATTGCTGCTTGCTTGTCTTCTTCCTTCGAAGCTCAGCAACTGTCGCATGAACCCCTGAAAGTCAGCCCAACATGGTCAGTCAACCAGCACGGCACTCCAGCAACAGACACCATCACCATTACCTTCTCATGAACCTTACGGTACTATCTTGAACTAACATCTCCTCTTTTTCTTCTAGAACACAACCTTCAACTCGGCTCTCAAGCAGAGCACCTCCATCCGCAAGGACCTCGCCGCCCTCTCCTCGCACGAGCTCGACCCGACCTCTCTCACGCCCGCCGCTTTGGGCTCCCTCTCGGCTTCCTTAACCGCCTTCAACCGGACCATCGACGAATACAACCACCTCGCCAAGCAGGAGCTCAACGCCGCCAAGCAAGAAAAGGCCTATGAGAGGATACGCAACTTCCGGTCCGAGCTGCACGACTTCCGCACGCAGCTGGACTCTCTGAAATCCAAGCGCGAGGAACACATGCACGCGCAGAACCGCGCCGAGCTGTTGGGACGCAGGCCGTTTGTGGCCAGTACGCCTGAGAATCCGTATGCGAGTGCTGCTAGTGCGACGGCGACAAGCAGCGCTACGGGTGGTGGAGGGTATGGAATATCGCATGCCAGGACGAATAGCTTGGCGGAGTCGGGGAGGATGCAGAGCAACAGCGGCATACTGGGCTCCGGGGACGCGAGCCGCGAGCAGCATGCGCTGAGGGAGCAGGATTTCTTTAGGAGCACGCACTCGGCGCTCGACGATTACATTGCGCGGGGCCAGGCGGTGCTGGGGGATCTGAATCAGCAGAGAGAAATCATGAAGAATACGCAGCGGAAGCTGTACTCGGTTGGCAACACGCTGGGGATCAGTGGCGATACGATCAGGATGATTGAGCGGAGGGCGAAGCAGGATAAGTGGATCTTTTGGGGCGGCGTGGTGGTTTTCTTCTTGTTCTGTTGGTTGGTGTTGCATTATTTGAGGTGAGCTTTGCTTGTTGCTGCGTTGGTGGTCGAAACATGGGTCTTTTGGGAAAGGAAAAAAAGAAAAGAGACAGACGGGACTAATTGTTGATGGGTTATCTTATTAGCGGTGGAGGAGGACTCTTAGCGAAGGTCCGTTCAGAGTGCGGCATGGGGCCCGGCGACGGCGGCATCTGTCTCACAGTCATCAAGCGCGGAGTTTTGGGTGTTGGGCTTGGTCTGGTTTACTTTTTAACTAAACAAACATGGTCTAATATCATGGGCAGCAATGCGTGAACAATTCAATCAGAGGTACCATATGCCCTTTCCCTTCATCCACCATGTACGGGACGCAGAAAAAATGACCGTAACGTAGTTTTTTGAAAGCAGAGTACCCTCTATTTTCACCTCTGATCTTTTCTCGCGGGTGGTCGAGTCGGGCCTCTCCTCTCCTTGAGCTTATAACTTATACCCAACTACCCAACCAATCCGCCGTCATGCGTCTCCTCCCCACCACACCGAAGGACACCCCCTAAAGGTCCCTCAGCGCAATAGTAAACAAGACATCCTTCGTCGCCCTAACCTCCACCACCTCCGTCTCCGGCAAGACATGATTGCTCGTGCTAACCTGCCCGCCAAACTCAGTCGGCCAATCCTCCACATCCCACTCCAATCCTTTCGTCCAGATCCTGCTCGGCTCTTTGACCGGTAGGATCCCCACCCACTTGGCGAACACGTCTTTCTCCGGTTGATTCGCCTGGCCTGGCTCACGCACCCGGATGCGGTGGGTTCCCGATTTGAGCAGGAAAGTGAGCGATTCCCCGCTGAAAAGGTACATCCTCCCGTCGGCATAGGTGGGCGAGGATTGGAAGAGGTAGAGGTGGTGAAGCTGGGAGAGGCCCTGGTCGACGCGGCCGCCGAGACCGCCGATGGCGACGATGTCCGGGGGTGGAGCGTCGGGTTTGGAGCAAGAGGGGCCGCGGAGGTAGTCAACGGACTTGGCAAAGTCGGTTGAGTATTGGCTGGGTTCGTGGATGATTGCAGTTTGGCTGGCAGTGGGGGAAGAGGAGTGGGTGGTGAAGTAGGTGCGGGTTTCGGTAATGAGGGAGTCGAGGTCGCCTATTATTGCTGTGAGGTCGTCCTTGAAGGGGGTGTCAATGAGATGTTTTTCCGGTTCGTTAAGAATGACATGTGATGGACCTACAAAGTCATGATCGCCATTCTTGCCGGCGACATCGTACAGACAGTTTGCGCCTCCGTCGGCAGCGACGCGGATGGATGCTTTTGAGCAAGTCGAATATCAATAACCGTTTCTTTTTGTCTGCATTGGCAGTTCAAGTTGACATACCGTTCTTCCATAGACGCTTCACCAAACCCAAATGAGTAAGTGGCTGATTGAGGACGACTAGTGCGAATTGTTCGGGCTTGTGAGTGGTTCCATTTGAGCCGTTCTGCAGTTGATCATTATGGTCATGTTGCTTCTGCTGCTCATAATCCCGTACCAAATCAAGGGGATACCATTCGAAAATCTGGCCCTCATCGAGCGCCCCAATTGTCTTCGTGGAGCCGTTGGTTGTGCCCATGGTTTCATACGAATGTATTGCACGCCCTTTGTAGTTGTTCGGCTGAAAGAGCTGGGTACCTCTAGTGGTGAACGTGAGGTCAGGCAGGGCAGTAGAGGTAACTCTGCGACAACGGGAAACGTGAAAGGAGATGAATATGCGGTTAATTAAAGGAAGCTTTGTAGGTATGAACTTTGATCCAAAACCAAGCATTGATATGTCTTGGGTTAGTCGTGACTGATGTTTTGGTGCAGTTGTTGACGTGTGTCTTTGCTTGCTTCCGACTCGGTACCCGTTCGGCGCTTCCGATGGGCTGTCCGGCGTTACAGCATGCTGTGGGGATCGGACCAACACCGATGTTCTAGAAGACCGTTAACTGTTAACGTCGGAAAACCTCGAACTCTGTATCCATGACTTCGTCTGCAATTATGTAGAGTCTCGTGCCAGCTTTCAACTATTCTTCTCGGTTATTTTTCTTACAATTCTTGATAGCTTGCCAGAAATACTTCGATAAGCAGCAGCAGCAATCATTGGTGAAGGTTGAGTTTGGAATAGCTTCATGTGCTACACACATAGACAACCCCAACCCCAACCCTCTAGAAAGGATAGAGATGTAGTGTAAGTCAAGAACTTGGGAGTCTCTTGCTGCCTCGAGACTTTCTGCGATGCTCCTGTACAAACTTTGTATTATCCAACGATGAGAACCAAAAGCCCAATCATCGCTTGATTGACAGTATACTTTCGGCCTGTATTTGAGGTTCTCATCTCCAATTTCATGTGTTGCACATGCTTCAGACAATGACATTCTCCTGGACGCGGGTGCCACTTTTAAGCGGGTGTGGCCAATTAACGCCCTGGCCTGCCCGGTCGGTCGGCGGTCGGCCTGCACTGGAGCATCGCCAGAAATTTTGTCGGGTCGACGTGGGTTGAATCCGAGAAGTGATGACAAACCTCTTGATTCCCGGACCCGCGGAGCTGCGGAAGCACCATCCGACCCTCGTTTTCCCCGACGTCTGCTCCGACCGTTTGCGCCTGTCTTTCTGATTTCCGAGTACCGATCACGACGACACAATGTACCGCACGGCTCTCCGCCCCTCGCAAAGCGCATTGCGCGCAATCCGGTCCACCACCTCCCCGTCGGCCCTCGTCTCCTCCGGTGCCCGTCGCTTTGCCTCCACAACCTCCGCGCCCAAGAAGAAGAGCACATGGAAGGGTGCCGCCGTACGATGGGGTCTCGCCGTTGCTGCTGTCTACTACTACAACACCAGCCCCATCTTCTCCGATGAGCTTCCCGGTATGCGCCCCTTTTAATGATAGCTACCTTGCTGCGCACGCCCGGCTTCACCGTCGTGTCATCGACTACAGCTACACAATGCGCCAATGCTAATACATGGGAAAACTCGCACAGAGACGGCCGGTACCGCCCCCTCCCAGCTGACCGACGCCGACCTTCCCACCGTCGATGCCATTGTCGAAGAGAAGAGACGCCAGGCCGCCGAGCATGCTGCTGCCAGGAAGGCTGCCCAGGCTGCCGCCAAGGCCGCTGCCACCCCAGCGACACCTTCCGAGTCGGTAGAGGAACAGATCACCAAGGCCGAGGCCGAGGCTGAGGCCGTGCCCGAGGGCGATTCCAAGCCCAAGTCCGAGTCCAACGAGGGTGTCATCCCCGAGGCTGGCGCCTCCCCTGAGGCTCTCCAGGAGGAGGCCGATGCCCAGGGCGCCTTCAACCCCGAGACCGGCGAGATCAACTGGGACTGCCCGTGCCTGGGCGGCATGGCTCACGGCCCTTGCGGCGAGGAGTTCAAGGCTGCTTTCAGCTGCTTCGTCTACTCCACTGAGGAGCCCAAGGGCATGGACTGCATTGAGAAGTTCTCGTAGGTACCCAAAGCTGTCGCCGACGGTTCTTGTCCAGTCAAAATGAAGATGGAGCATTGCAAGCTAACTACCCGACAGTCACATGCAGGACTGCTTCCGCAAGTACCCCGAGGTCTACGGCGCCGAACTAGCTGACGATGAGGAGGCTGAGCGCGCCTCTGCCGCTGCCCCCGCCGCCGAGGGCACCCCCGCCAAGGAGGAGCCTGTCGAGAACAAGAAGGAGGAGGCTCTCGAGCCCGCTACCCACGATGCTACCGCTGCCAACGACAATAAGAAGCAGCAATAAATAAACAGATCACGAACAATGATAAACACCACATAGCTGGCCTGTTGCTGCTATGTCTACAACTTTTGGCACCACTGCTCTGTACGATTTGGCATATGGCATAGATGGAGAGAGGAAAAGAGGGAGAAGACAGGCGCAATGACGGCGACCACAGTCAGCGACTGGCTGCTAGCATCATCTGGGATAATGGGAGTTCAGAGGCGCATGCGAGAGGGTTGAGGTTGGTTTGCCTTACGCTTTTGAAGGGCAATGTACGACTTTGTGTATTCATACCATGTAATGCAAGCGCAAAATAGACATATCCCATGCTCAAACCTTACACTAGCAGGAAGTATTGCTGTCGACGGAGGGCCTCCGCTGCCTAGAATAGCTCATACAGGTGATCGTTTGGAACGGGCCGTCTTGGAGGGGGAAACGGAGAATGGCAAGCTGATCAGGAACCAGTTCAGCCTCAACAAACACACCTAATTGACACCTTGGGACTTTTCGCCGTCTTCCCATGCCAGGGGAACTTTTTCCGTGTTGACATTCTTCGAGTCGCGAGCAGCTTCGCGTTGCTTGGATCGGAGGCCTGGAAGCTACACTAAAAAAGCGTGCCAGCGGAGCCGCAGACGTCATCTGCGACATGGGTGCTCAGCTGTGCTGGCTTCCATTTTGGGGGATTTTTAGTGGGTATAGCGGGGCAGCGGGGTTGTTTTGGGGCCTGTCGCCCTGTTTTCCGGGGTGGTGAGATGACCTTCGCTTGACTCCGGGGCCCATCCAGTTGCGTCACCGTTTACGAATTGAAGCTCCCCGTTCATGCGCTGTCACCTGTAAGTAATGCACTGCGATTTGCAGCCAGCATTAGACTCTTTGTTCAAACGAAAAGTCAAGCAGGCACGTGGCATTGCATCTGTGACTGACTGCCAGACTGAACTGACATTGATACACTAGAGATGGATCGTGGATACCTTATGCCTGTTTCAATTTGGGCCGTAATTCGTAAGGCCGTTTGCATAACTTGAGTCGTTCTACTAACCGAATCGACATTGCCAAGCTTTGACCAAGTTGAATCCTCCCCTTCTCCAAGTTCCTTGGTTGACGAGGTGACCTCACGCCGCTCATCCAATCCCGTGCTTGTTCGTCCCTAAATACAAATTCTTTTGGCCGTCACCTACTCCAAAGCTTCCCTTCCCCAGATCATCACCATTGAACTTCAACAACATCCAAGAACAAGAGATTCGACGTCGCTTCGCCTCTGACCACCACATACAACACCTCTACCACCACCAGCCAACAGTAAGTTTATACCTTTCTCCTCAGGGCGAGTGCTTGCGCGGCATATCTGCTCGAGCCTTGGACCATGTGACGATATTGAGAACATAGCTAACCACCATTCGCGACAGTGTCTTACGCTGAGATTGCTGCCAAGGGCCCCAAGCAGACTCCCGAGGAGGTAAGTTCTCGCTGCATCTGCTCTCCTCAGCAACGCGCTTAGCAATGATGTCGCAATTGACTCATTGCGCCACGGAATAACAATTCTGATATGTTATTTACTCTCAGGCTGCTGCCCCTCTCCCTCCCCAGATCGAGGTTGACGAGTCTACCTCCACTTCTTCCCTGATCGACGTCGATACTCCTTCAGTCCATACCGTCCCTTCCGACTTCCAAGAACAGGAAATCCAGACCGAGACCCAGGCCACCCGCCTTGAGCAGGAGGAACAAGCAGCCAAGGAGGAGGCCGAAAGAGCTAAGGCCAAGGCCCGCGCTGAAGCCGACCTTGCGAAGAAGAAGGCCAAGAGCAAGGCCAAGAAGGCCGACAACTGGTTGACCAAGCAGTTCGCCAGCTTGAGCGATGGTACCACCGGTGCTCTCGCTGCCGTCAACCTCTTGGCCGTTGTTGGTCTTAGTGGATGGCTCGGCTACAGGGCTTGGGGTCTTTACGACCGCAGGCAGTTCACATGGCAGCATGCTGGCCGGGGTGCTGGCATCCTCGCTGCCGTCGCTGTCTTTGAGAGTGTATTCAGCAGGTACGTTAGCTCAACGCAACAACCATAAAATCTTCCACAATGCTGACATTGACTGCACAGCTATCTCGCCAAGGGCAAGAAGGCCAAGGACCAATAGAGGATATGAACTCTGGTACCGCAAGTCCGAAAAGTCCGCGCGGCGTTGACAACGACCGATTCTTCTCTTCTATGTTGCAGGGCAACACTTGTTCCTTTTCTCTACATGCAACGTTTTATGGGCTGTGGCGGGGGACATGGTTTGCATTTCTCTGATACTCAATTCTGGCGTTTGTTTAGCTATGGGTCAATTCCCGTCAAATTGACATCTCATCTCTGTTGTTCATGACTCAATTCTTCGCTTCGCGTTGTCACTGATTGCGCACAACAGCTGCTCCTTTACGATGCTGCAAAGTCACGGACGCACAATGCAAGGGACTATGTACATCAACATTACCGCTATACGCCGCCCTTATGCGTCACCGGCTAGCATATCCATTGTTGTCTCTAGTCGAGATGGCTAACCATCCTCTCTACTTTAAGACTCATTCCCGTGTTAGTAGTGCACGCGGACCCCAGTGCCCACCGTCCCACAGACGCTACTCCAACAATGAGTGACAGTTCAACAGACGGATGGGCTGAAGAACCGGTATCCAGTACGGTACAAATGGTCGAACTTTACAGGCCACTTACCAGACCACTTTCCAATACCGGAGGTATCAACGACACTTAGAAAATACCAAGGCTAACTAGACAATGTCCTACAGCACTAATTCGCGGCCCCCTCAGCCCGTCCCTGGCCTTAAACTAACCGTCCAATTCGTCATCAGCGAGCGTGATGGCCCACCCCACATCACTATCCGACCCATGTTCGATCATCGCCGTCTCATTAGCCCTGTCGGCAACCGCTGGTTCATGCCCTGGGAAGAACGCATCCAATCCACCATCACCTTCCCGCCTGAGCGCGAGGAGCTTCGTCGATACATCCGCGATCAAATGCTCTGGTGCGACCCAACCGGCGTAGTTCAAGCGACCGACGACCAAATTACACTGAAGGGAATTCCTGAAGTTCTTCTACAGTGGAGAATCCGCGCGCAGCATGCCGAAAGCGGGAATGGACCAAGGAGTTGGTGTCAACGACCGGTGTTGTCCAGGATAGCGGAGCAATTTATTGGGCTCTTTAGGGTTGTGGAGGTAACAGAGATCGAATGGGTGGATGTAACGATGAGTAGGAATGGTTGGGGTGAGGTATTCAAGGAACTGGCGAAGGGGAGGAGGGAGTTGGGGGTTGGGGAAACGAGGCTGAGGGCACTTCCGCGGGGAGGGTGGGATGTCGAGCGGAAGAGGTTGATGTTTTGGAGTCCGTCGATGTGAGGTGGGATGTGGTGTTAGAGTGAGTGGGAGACGGAAGGGACGGAGGTAGGTAGGGGTGCTGCCAGAGAAGAAGTATAATGGTTGGGTTGCCAGCCACTCGGCATGGGACTGAGAATAGGGAAGGCAATGAGTGTGGGCGGACTTATCATCGGTCTCCATATGGAAAGAGGAGCATCGAATGAAATGAAAGAAGCAGCTGATAATCAACTTGGTCTATTCCCAGCCAGCTATACGTGTTGAGTGGTTCTGTGTTGTAGTGTCCCCGTCGACAAGTGAAGAGAAAGGATGTACCGCGGGCAGAAGGCCCGCAGGAATTCCGGTTTTCTAACTTGATAAGCTCCACATTCGCAAGTAATAAGCACATACGACCATACCCACTGGAAAACTCGGGATCCCGTCCGCTCTCCCATAGATAAGCCAGTGAGGGCCAGACTAGTAGTTGGGTCGGTGACGACCAGCGAATCCCTGGTGTTGTATGTTTTTTTCCCTTTTTGTTCGTCGCTCCTCTCTTGTTCTTTTTTCCGTTCATCGTATCATGGTCGTCAGTTCCTCTCCATCCCACAAGATTACTAGTCCGTCAACCACTTCATTGAGAATTCCATAGTCCCAGAAATAAACGACCAAAGATCCTCCCATTCTTTTTGACGCTTAACCAGCCATGTAAAACAGCACACCTCCTCCCCTCAAGCTCTCATCGACTTCGTCCTCCCAGCTGCCAAACAGAAGGGCACGACTGGCATCGAATACCTCGACCAGCAATGAGGGGGCTCAACAAAAGTGCTGCTGACACTACAGTAGGTAGAGGTTAGCCATTGATGTGCACAAGCAGTGCTCGCACGAGCAACAAACACAAGACGATCGGGACTGGACTTACCTGACCTCTCCCCCATCCTCCGTCCATTCTTCTCTGACCCCTGCCCCTCCTCCTCCCTCTCCTTTTTGATACACGCTGCGCACTTCCTCGGGTACTCTCTTGCTTTGGTCGTCTTCTTGGCGCCGCATGAGAAGGTGTAGGCTTGCGCTTGGATGACTTTGGGGCAGCGCTCTTCGGTGGTGACTTCGAGGAGAAGCTCCTTGCAGTGGGAGCAGAGGGATTGGGTGATTGCCTGGGTGCACATTTTTGAATAGGCGGTGCTTGTGCTGCAGGTGAGGGGTGATTGGGTGTTACTGGTTTGTTGATTGTGGGAACTAGGTATGGAATGAGAGATGGATGTGTGAGTGTGGGTGTGGGTGTATATGTGGGTGCTTGAAGACGAAGTCTAAGTTTGAGTTCTAGTTTGAGGATAGTAAAGATGAGTTGGATGTGGTTTGTAGGTATGTTTATGTGTCGGATTATGAGAATTTGATACGGAGGCACTGTTGGATGATAGGTTGGTTGGAGGGAGGTTTTGAAGGAATCATCCTTCAGTTCTACTTCTGCTTTTGTTGATTTACCTACCGTATCTACATCTGGATCAACATTATTCGATGTTTCTGGAATCTGGTCAACGTCGAGATCTACAGGTACAATATCGAGTCTGGACCTCGACTGCGTGGCTGTGCCGTACTGTCCAAGACCATCTTGAAGCTACCTACTCTACCTACTCTTCGACAACCCGATCGTGCAGATTGCCCCAAGTCCCTGCATCGCCATATATCTCATCTTGAGACAAGTGACATCGGAGAATTATATCTATCGGTCGGTGGTGGTGATGACATATCGCGCAGTGAATTATGTCTGGGTATCATCGGAAGTTCAACGGTGGAAGGAGGGCAGCTGAGCTTAAGGCCATAAAAGGATATCGCATCAACTTGAAACCAGCAATGAGGCTACCTACCGGTATAGGATGGGAACGGGTTGCCTCGCTGATACTTCCACGACATGCTGCTGGTGACTGGCGAGGTGTCAACCACAGTAACCACTACCCGAACAGAGCATTGAGCTCGTGGTTGTGTTTGAACATGACCAGATGGCATTCTGTCTCGCTGCTCGGCCAGTCCGGTGAAAATGGGACCATCGTCTATCCGCTGGGTTGCACCTGTGTCCACTTCACGCTTCCACGAAGTTATAGATTAGAGTACCAATGGATGGTGTTGAGCAACGATACTGTACGCTGTGGTGTGATTTTTACGTTAGTCTTTGGGAACCTCCGGAGATATGGGACCTACGTTATAAACCATTGGCCATCTTGGGCCTATCTGTAGCCCCAACCGTCCCACTCAACGCTTTTTAGGTAACATGATACGAAGGAAGATAAAGAGGTTAATCTGTTTGGCATGGTAGGTGGCAAGCTTTCATGCTGGACTTACCTTTTGAGACAGTGGCTGTGTCAGCAGCGTAAGTCCTTTAGGAGAACTCGCCGGGCGTCTTGCTGTTAGGATCACCGTTATCCTCCAAATATCTGTGAAAACATGGGATTGTAAAACAAGAACTTACTGCATTAGCTTGGTCTGCATAAAAAAAATAAAACATGAAAAAACGGAAACCTTCGCCGAAGCCGACAAAGTATAGCAGTGTCCTCACATTGATACTCAACCACCAGTGCCAAGAAAAGAGTCGAAGGGGGAGCCGCATATAGGGTCATCACTCACCTTTCCCAGCCCACTTCGCCAAGCTGATAGAGCAACATACGAACACAATGAAACACGAACAAGTCTCCCTCTCGCAACAACTCTCCTTCAGTACGTCCAAAGCATCTGCCGGTTTCACACAACACAGCGGAACTTCCATCCAAACATGCAGCGATTCGGACCGGGTCCCACAAAGTTGTGGGATCAGGGGACGCAACGAAAAAGAAGATTGGTCATCTTCCTTGTATTTAAAGTTTAATCTGATGTTTGTCCAACGCAGCACAACGAGTCGTTCATCCATCCACAAGCTTTCCCAGTGTGGCAACCCGAACGTCCATCACTTCCAGCCAGACCGAAACCCGGAACCGATTGATTCATAAGAAACGCATTTGTTGAAAGTTGACAGTGAGGTGATACTCCGTATCGGTGTTTCCGGTTCCCCTTTGCTAGGCAGTCGGTTCAATGAGAGGCGATGTCTTGATGAACATAATCGGAAAAAAACGTCGAAAGAGGGATGGAGATGTCGGGTCTGAAACATTTTGGGAATTGGTTTCTGGGTGATGTTAGGAATTGGATTCGGTTCGAATATCAGGACAAGCAGGACATGCATGTGTGTCACTTACAAATTTGCATGGTCAAATGCATTTACTTGCTGTGCTTGGGGCAGTTGGCACAGGTGCAGCTGTCACCGCAAGAGCAAGAATCTCCGCACATGTTGATTGTTGTCGTTGGGAATTGGTTTGGGTTAGGTTTGGTGAGTTGGTTGGTGGTCAAAGTGCCGTTGATACGAAATCAAAGAGTCTTAAAAAAGGAAAAGGAAAGAAAACACCAAATTGAAGTCGGAGGGGAAGTTCAATTCTTATATCCCAAGTGGAAGCCCTACCCGCGGCAGCAGCGCGCTACATCGTACGCTAACTGCCCAGCACTAGCAGCCCAACACCTACGTCTAGTGTAGTTTAGAGGGGAGGTAACATCGACACTAGTCACTAGTGGAATGGTGAAACGAATAAGGGGCCATCCACGCCGTCACGCCCTATCGCCCTGAACTTAGTTTAATGCAATCCCCTCATTCTTTCTTTCTCGACCAGTTCCATCCCCCCACTACACGTAGGTAGGGTCCGGAAGGTGAGGGGAACATCGATACGGACAAACACACACACACACACACACACACACTGGGCAGTCTGACACATTTCATGAGCGCATTTCGCGGGTTTTGGTGTGAACACCTTTCCCAATCAAAGCTGGCGGGTTCCAGCGATGAATGGCACACGGAGGAGGGGCGTGATCAACAAACAGGTGATTTTTTTAGGTAGGTGTGCCCCTATCAGCTTCACGATTTTGGTGATAAGCTAGGTGCAGGGGGGGCGGTTGGTTGCATTGTCAAGTCCACTCTTGACTACCTTCCCGATCACGCTGCCCGGCTACAAGCACAGCAGGGACAGCGAGGAGAGCGACTTGTCGAAACTAACCTCGAAGCTTCGGCTCCTGTTTGGCGGGAAGAACAACGAAGGGCAGGAGGGGAAAAGGGTTCGCGCGGCAAGCACGGTATCTGGCTTCTGGGCACCAAAGGAGGACGGTTGCCGTGGGTGACCTTTAACATCCCATATTCGGAGCATGCATGGTACCACAACAAAAGTCCGGAGACAAGCGTGTCATTGTGTGACATGATAAGTTACCATCGCCCCTTGATCCCGGCACCATGGGCAAATGGGGGTTGTTGAGCATAATCCATGGTTTTCAAGTCAACAACAACAAGCGGGATGGAATCCGGGGAAGGGATGGCGGTCGGGTATTTCGGTTTCTGTCGTTGCTGGCTGCCTCTAATGCCCGGCTATCGAGAGTTGGAAGGGTGATGATCTTACTGCCAGACACCCGGTGGCGTTGGATGGGAGTCAGTTATGACATAGAGGGCTGGGATCAAAGAGTGGGAGACAGTATTGGTCTCAAGTCCGACAACCTGCACAGGTAGCTGCACATAAGCATGATACCCATGGAAAGAGGACGCAAAAGAGCATGGGGGGCACTTCGACCTAATCTGTTGCTACTCGAGATGCTCCTTGAAGCTTTTTCGCTGCCATGGCTGTGGACAGCTAAGAGGTACAGTAACGCTACTCATCGATATCAGATCCCAAAGTCCGGCTAGCGGCTTGGTCTCCAATATCCCAGCCCACGCTCAAATGAACACAGATGCTGGACATTCCAGACTTCGATCCAAGGAAGAAAGGTCTTGTCCAAGAAAACAAAAGCGACACAAAAAAGAGAAAAGAAAAGGAAAGAGGCAGCTTATTTTCAGCCAAGTCAGCTAACAGCCCTCACTCCCTACAGCTGACTCAATAAACATCAAACTTCCCATCCAACCTCAAATCCCTCGAACTAGCACCCACCACTACCCCAAAGCTGCCACTAGGCACCACCCAATTCTGCCTTCCTGTATCCCAATAACTCAGATCCCTCCTCCGCAAAATGAACGTAGCTGTCTTGCTCTCTCCGGGCGCCAGCTTCAGCTTTGCAAACCCCCTGAGCTGTTTCGGCGGGCTCGATGGCGCGGAAGAGGGCAAAGTGATGTACAGCTGGGGTACCTCAGCACCCTGTACACTACCCGTGTTTTTGACAACGGCGGTAACGGTCGCCACGGCTTCCCAGAGGTCGGCGCGGCCTCCGGGGATGGTGTCGCCCGAGGCGGGACCGGAGGAGGCGGTGGAGGTGATGGAGAGGGAGGAGTAGGTGAAGTTCGTGTAGGCTATTTTGAGACACAGAAGAGGTGAGTGAACTGTTGCCTACCTACTTATCTACTATGGAAGGGGGAAGGGAGAAACTTACAGAGACCAAAACCGAACTCATACCGGGGAGCGATACCGTTCTTGTCAAAGTGGCGATAATCGATGAACAGACCCTCAGTGAACAGATCCGTCCCTCCCCTTTGCACGGCAGTGCCGTAGTCGCTTTCGCTCTTGGCGATAGTATACGGCAGCTTACCCGAGGGAGAGACCAAGCCGTATAGGACATCGACGAGGGCGTTGCCGTTCTCTTGGCTGGGAAGACCGGCCCACACGACCGCCTTGACGCCCGGCTGCGCGAGGATAGTCTCCAGGATGATGGGACCGGTACTGTGGACGACGACAATGGTGTTCTTGTTGGCTTGAGCCACGGCTTGGACTAGCTGGTTGCCGTTGTGCCAGGGATCGAGGTTGGGACGGTCGCCGGTCACGCCCTCAACCGTGATGTAGCCTTCGCCGGAATCGGCTGTGATGAAGACTAGTGCGGCGTCGGCTCCCGAGGCAGCGTTGGCTACACCGCTGGTGCTGTCAGAGCTGAGTAGGTTGATGGTTGTTCCGTCGGACTGAGCCCGCGTCTTGAGAGCATCGTAGGGTGCTACGAAGTAGGGGTAATCGGCCGTGCCGGAGCCCCAACCCATGCCGAGCGCACCGGTGTTGCATCCTCGATCGGTGCAGGCGTTCCTTCCCGCAGGGTTGACAACGGACGATGACCCAATGACTGCCAGCTTGCTAGGCTTCTTGAGCGGGAGGATATTATCGTCGTTCTTGAGCAAAACAATGCCGTCTCTTGCCACTGCGCGAACGTTCTCCTTGTGGTTTCCTTGAACATTGGCCTTGAGATTAGTCGCAGGGTAGCCCGAATTCTGTTCGAGTAAGTACCACGATGCGAGAATGCGCTTGGCCATGTCGTCCAGTCTTGCTTTGGAGACCTGGCCATTGTTGACGGCGGTGTTGAGCTGTGGTCCCCACAGAATCGTCTTGCCATTAAAGTCACTGCCTGGCATCGTCATATCCATACCACTGTTTGCAGCGCCGTTCGTGGTATGCTGGGCGTTCCAATCACTCATGACATATCCTTTGAAGCCTAGCTCTTTCTTGAGAAGGCCATTCTGGATTTTGTCATTCTCACATGCCCACGTACCATTGACCTAGACGCACGTCAGCCACTCCGATCCTTCAGGTTACATACAAGAAGGTAAGGATGAGCATACCTTGTTGTAGCTGCACATCACACTTGCAACGTTTGAGTGTACAGCATCGGCAAAAGGGAAGAGGTATAGTTCATGCATGGTGCGGTCGTCGACGACACTGCTGATAGTTTCGCGGTTCGTCTCCTGCTCGTTGAGAATGAAGTGCTTGGCGCATGCTTGTACACCATTGCTCTGGATCCCTTCAATCGTTTCGCTCATGGCAATACCTGTGAGATAGGGATCCGGACCGAAACCCTCCCAGTTACGTCCACCATTGGGGATCTTGCCAAGCGCCCCGGCCACGGGCCCAAGAAGGACATGCACGCCAACCCCTCTGGCTTCCGCACCGAGGTAGACGCCGCGCTGTCGAATCAATTCGACGTCCCATGTTGAAGCCGCCTGGATACCAGGCGTGAACGCCGTGACACTTCCTCCAAACCGAATGCCGAGAGGGCCGTCTTGTAAACAGAGCTGGGGATAACCAATTGATCCAATAGCTGGGGTGTTGCCAACACATGGGCCCTTATTCCAACCGACTCCGGTGACGATGTTGACCTTGTCTTGTTGTGAAAGCTTGGAAAGAGCAGTGCTTGCCTGTGAATAGGCTGCGTCCCACGCCGCAACACCTGAACCAGCTTGACGAGCTTGTTTCTCGCTAGTCTCGGCCCAGGCGAGGGAAGTCGCGGCCAACACCGCAAATGTTCGAAGGTGCATGTCGGGCGCTTCGTTGAGTGTTATGACGGTCCCGGTTCTTCTTGGTGGTCCTTCAGCCAGGGTTGAATTCGTCTCATAAGGTCAACCTCTCCCTCCCTTCCCATCAGACCAAGAAACGTCCTTCCCTTATACTGAAGTCCAAGAAATGCCCAGTCGGAATCACGGCGAGTTTCCTGAACGGATAGCTACCGCCACTTTACCTAATTCCATCTTCAGTATCATCTTCCGGGCATGTAAGACCTGGATTCAGACTAGAAAACTTCGGGCGCCGAGGCCCCGAAGGATCATCGTGATGCAGTAGGGTCATGCTTCATGTGCGAAATAAATGGCGGGGTGCAGCTCCGGCAGTGGACGAGATGTTGTGGCGATTCGGAAGGACACGAGGCGAGCGAATACTATGTTCTTCAACTGGCTAAGGAAGCATCCCGAGCGGTTGTGACCACCGACAACAGCCGGGCCGCATTCCCATATATTAATTAGGCTACATGTAGCCTCTTCTCGCGCTGTGCAACACCCCGCTCCCCTGAGAACGGCCCAGCTCCCATTGTGTTTTCGGGACTGGAAATGGTACCAAGACAAGCTCAGGCCGAAGCCACAGTCGTCAGTGCTGAAGTTGGAATGCGGGGGATGGTGCCTTTTAAGCTCGCGTGATGTTCCGAGGACCGGGATGTTTTTTTTTGGTTGTGGTGTCGGATTGAATGCGGGACCGGGTTATAGCCGCAAGGCAAATGCAACTTTGTTACGAGATGGGAAATGGTTCGCGGAAACGATCAACCAGAGATCTTGGTGCACTGCGTGTAAACGTTCCCACCAATCATTCATATAGCGTGCTTCCGAGAGATAGAAAACACCGAGGTTCACGTAGCTGAGAGACAGGCCGTGAAAAATCAGTTGTCCACTTGACATCGGAGGTCACAAGTCAAGCTGAGTGATCACATAACCTACACCGGCCAAGCTAAAGCAAGCCAATAGATCCTGAGGGTCTGTTCTTCAAGGTGATATTATTAGGTATACAAGATCAATCATTCCGGCGCAGAACAGTCATGGCGGTCGTCACTAGTCGACCTAAAGCATGTGCTACTACACATGTTGGGCCATGCCAAGCGTGTTGTTACCGCCGTTGAAGACGACAAATTGAGACTTGAAGAAGATGTCTCCCCAGATTTCCAACGCAGATGTGGTGGGCTGAACACCGCCGAAGCAAGCTAAAAGAGCATCGATGTTAGCATCTAGTGTTTGACTTGTTATAAAAAAGGGCAATGGTGTAAACTTACTAGTGGCATCGATTTGGGAGAATCTGATGTCATCGCCCTTGATGCGGGCCATATACCGCCCACCCACATCCACAAAGAGATCCGGCAGGTTTGTGTTGCACGGGAATGTAATTCCTCCCGCGTTTGGATCGTTCTTAGCTCCTTGGACCTGGCTATAATAGGCGTTGGCCACTGACTGGGAAACGAGCATCAGAGTGGTGCCCGTATCAGCAATAGCCTGTGCCGGTTTCACTTTCACAGCCTGGCTGTTTCCAACGGAGAAGGCAGATGTTGTGAACTGCCAGAAGCCCATGCCTGTGTTGACGGGAATCCATGCCAACTGTCCCGTGAACTTTGTGTTATCGATGCGGCCAAATTCATAAGCCCCGACGGCATTATGGCGGAGATCGGCAGTGAAGACGGGCTCGGCGAGAGAGGGGAGAACGTTGTCGAAGAAGGTCTTTTGCTGCTGAGGCTGGACGGTGTTGAGCTTGGAGAAGGCAAGGCCGAGCAAGCCATTGTTCTGGGTATCTTGGATGAATGTCTGGGTAACTTTGGTGGCAAGCTCGACAGCCTGGTTCTGGACAGAAACACCGCCAATCTCCACCACGTCGGTACCGACATTACCGGCAGCAGCAGAGCCATCTCCATAGCTGATTTCAAAGGTGTGTCCCGGTAGCAATTTGAAGGTCTTGGATGCAGCAGGGTTGTAGACTTGATGGCCAGCTGTTAACTGGGGGCTAAGTTGTGTGTTGAAGACCCACAGATCGGATGAGCCCGAGTCGAAGTCGAGGTTGATGGTTTGACCGCCAATGGTGACTGGAGCAAGATATTCGACGTCGTCCTGTTCAGGGGTGGCCGTGACAGCACCAGTAGCCGTTCCTGCTGCCGCGGCTGCTGTACTGCTGCCACCAGTAGCGTCTAGCCGCAGGCTTTCGCTTTCGGAGGTGTCTGTGTCTGCCTGGGTTATTGAAGTGATGGTCGGTGCGGTGCCGTTCATCTGGTTGTTCATGGCATCAAGTAGGGGTTGTGGAACTGGCATTCGGTATTTCCGATACGCCTTCAAGAGCTCCCTGGGGCCATTGCGTCCCTTGAAGTTCGGATTCCTGACCCGTTCGACTTTGAATGAGCGTTTGGTGAGTGGCACAGCCACCACCAGGGAAAGCAAGACGCTAAAAATGAAAAGCTTGAATAAGACAGGCATTGTGAGGGAGTGATGAGAAGTCAAAAGACAGAAGAATAACAAGGCAACAACTACCACGCCAGGTGGTAGAGTTTAGCAGAAGCGAATGGGAAGAAAATAAAGATACAGACAAAGGTAGCTAAGAAGAAAACAAAGTAAGTTCGTTACTGCATCGATCTTTTATGTTGTTTTAAGGACAGTAAAGAGGCAATATCCATTCAAACCCAGGACCGCTTGGACCTCAGGAGGTGTGATTACCAGAATCACTAGACTGGTTTTTTTCACCATCTAGACCGTTGACGCCGCCGACGAGGAGGCCTCGTCAGGAGACTCGGAAGAGACGAGCATCGAAACTCCAAGGGGTAGACATGCTTCTCTTGGGCCAGCATTGTGGGCATGGGTAGCTATGGATGGCTGTGACAGTTGTGGTGTTGGTGTTGACGACTCATGAACTCGGTAATTTTCGAAACAGTTGAAACAAAGGGCTTGGCATTCTGAAACTGGGCGTGTAAGTGGTCTGGGAGCACACCAATTCTCGGTCGTGTGTGATTGGCTGAGCACGGCCGATGAAACCCTGTGGATTGAGATCAGCCTTGAACGATTCGTCAGATGTTGCTGTCGGTCGTGGAGTTGTGGGCGAAGCTATCCCCGGATCACGGAAGAGGACGACTCCCAGATTCCGGGGACTGGCACTTGCACCTGGAGCTAGCTCTGTCCTGACACACATGGGCCGATGATCCAATAACGCGTACACCATACGCCATCCGTTACCCTGTGGCTGATCAAAAGGCTCAACGTTGAGACGGAGTGAGGTATTCGATTGGATTGGTGAATGGGATGAGCGAGTTCTGGAGCTGGAATGGGACATGCCGAATGCAAATGGTTTGAGCGAGCAATAGGGTCCACAAGATCCCGTGACCTGGCTTGGCAGAAGAGGAAGCAAAAAAGGGTTTGGACTCGACTGTGCAGTGGCAGTCATGGTCCGTTTCACTTTTCGCGACTTTGGATTTTGCGCTTTGACCGCAAGCAGTCTGCTTGTAGCTTTGTACCTCTATGACAGTGGAGACGAGTACGCCAGCTGGCAGCGTTGGTCCACTTCTCTTATCTACGGTCGGTCCCGCAGGCCCCGCTCTTCCGTCTTTGTCTTCGAGAGTAAGTAGTACAGTACTGTCACTGCAGCCTTTCAACTTGGAAGTTCAGGATGGCAATCGATCATTCGGCGAAACGGTGACGGGATCTGGACTGCAGTGCCAGTGCAGGCACGGCTTTAACAGTTTCCTCTTCGCAAGCAAGACCTGCACCAACCCCCGATTGCCACTCACTCACTCACACAGTCAGTCTATGACCATCGAGAACATCCAATTCATCTACGCACGCGCTTGATGACGGGATTCCCCATGATTGCCATGAAACGGAAGCGCGATTGAAACGAAACCTTTCTTCTTCTTCTTCTTCTTTCTCCCGTTGAAACGCCGAGGCGCGCTCAGTTCCCGCCGTTGCCGTCGCAGTCGCAATCGCAATTACATACAATTCTTCTTCACCTTGTCGGCTTGACCGTCTCGCGCTCTGGCAGCTGCGCGTGCTGCGCCGTCGTGTGTTGACGCTTCAAAGTTGCTTGACTTTACAGTCCCGGCCCCGCCGCCTTGACCCACCACTGACTGCACTGCAATCGACCCATCTCTGCCTCCGTTTCTGGGGTATTTTCGCACCCTCCCGACCAACCCCTCGGGCGGCTTGGTTTCCGTCTTCGATTCCCTTTGCCCTCCCTCTTTTGGACCATCCGTCAGTCCCGTTGCTAGACGGACAACAAACAGCTCAACTGGCGGACGGGGCCACTGTCCAAGTAGCCTCCGTCGGACACCTACCTACTCGAACGGCGTCAACAAACGGCGTCAACAGCCGACCAGAAAGGGGGCTCCACCCATCCCGACAACGCCGCACCTTAACGGTACCGTACCTACTTACTGCGGTCTGTACTTGCCTATACCTTGCAGTGGTCAACGGACCCGTACGGATCCCGGACGGAACCGCGGACGGACCACGGACCACGGACCACGGACCACACGGACGGCCCCCAATGTCCGACGACCCCTTCCCGGCCTCCGCTCCCGGCGCCGGCCCTCCCGCCTTGGCTCCCGGTAAGCACCGCGGCCCCCGCTTCAGCTGGAACAGTGCCTATGAAACCACCTTCTTCACCTCCCTCTGCGAGTCGGTCCATCTCGGTCTGCGCGAGGGCAACACGTTCAAGCCCGAGGCCTGGGACCGCGCATTGCAGGCCCTCATCACCCACCACAACGCCTATGCCAACAAGGGCCACCTCATCAACAAGAGCGACAATGCTCGGAAAAAGTTCCGTCTGTGGCGTGGTCTGCGCGAGGATCCCGACTTCCACTACGATGTCATGACCAGGACTGTGAATGCCTCCGAGGAAGCATGGGCCAGACATTTGCAGGTGCGTCGTCATGTCATGTCGGCATCGCGTTGCCTCGTCGCATCTTGATTCAGCGACTCCCGCTAACCTCATGCTTGCTGTGTTATCAGATGGAACCACTCTCTCGCTCCCTTCGTGGAAGACCTTTCGAACATGAAGAACTTTACGAGATCTTGTTCCCCGATGTCATCGGCTCTGGCGGCGCCCCCAAGCGACTGACCAAACAACGCCCCCGCAAGACGAACGACAACCTCAACCCTTCCGGCCCCGGCCTCGGTCCCGCCTCCAGCTCCGGCTCTGGTCCCGGTCACGGCCCCGGTCACGCCGACCAGGATGCCCCTAATACGACCATCATGAACCTCCTTGCCGATCAATCCTACGGGAATCCTCATCCACAGGCCCACATGCCTCCTCCGCCGCCGCCGCCAGTCCATTCGGCTTCCGCCCCTCTTCCCTCTCCCATCCCCGCCCCCGTGTTGGCCCCCATTCCCACTCCACCAACCTTGCCGTCGTCTCAACCACCATCACATCCCCGACCCAACCTGAGCGCACATCAGCCCCGAAATAACCCCAGCACGTCCGCCCTCACGCCGCCCGAGGAGAATCCTATCCAGAACCGAAGAAGGCCTCACATGCCTGACAGCAATGGCTCCAGCGGCTCTACTAACGCTGAAAAACGCCGCCGTACTGCCTCAAATTCTGTTGACCACGCTTCCCAGCCCTCGGGTATTGCCAGCTCTTCCGCAGTCAGCAGTCTATCTACTCCCGATGCGGTAACAGCTCTGGCAGAGGTTCTTCGTTTTCCCAAGCCCAAGTTGAGTTGGGCAGAGCAAGCCGTCGAGATCTTCTTCCGAGACTTCGCCCAGGAGGATATGGACTTTCAGCTTAAGGTGGCCGAAAAGGCCCTCACGGACGAGAACAAGGCCATGGTGTTTTGCAAGATGCCCAACCACGTGCGCAAACATTGGATTAAGCGTCTGAGGGAAGCGCACAACAGGAGTATCTAAGTGAACACGGTGGTCGCTTCTCACTCACAGACACAAGCACCCAAGCAGTGGTCTGAGGAATAGGCTGTTCTCTTCTAGCCTGTTTCAGTCCTTCTCTTTCTATCCTATTGGTTCTGCACGTTGGCGTTTTTGGGCCTGGTGGATATAAAGGCGTTCCGGCTTTTTTTTTTTTTTTTTTTTTTTTTTTTTTTTTTTTTTTTTTGTATGGGAAAACGTGCCTCCTGGATGGATATTGTCCGGTCAAGCAGTTTCTGTTTTGTTTACGTCGGCCAGCGGGTTGGTTTGAGCGAGTGATACCAGAGAACCTTCCTTTCTGAATGTCCCCATTGATCGCGAGTATTGCCTAGGGGCTTACATTGTGCTTTGCGTTCTTGGTTTTACAGTCATGGCCGGGCTCATGATTCGTTCCCCTGTATTGCTGTTTCGCTCTGTCAATTCGTGTGGTGCAAAATTGACGTCAACTCGGTCCCATTGGACATCTAGCAACCAGTGCTTTCGTACTATATCGTTCATTTCTATGACAAACCACTTGATGATTCGCTACTTGTTTTTTTGCCCCGTCCCGTTGCTTTATGTTCCGGCAGATAGATCCATCAACTGCCGGCGCCTCACAGTTTTCTGCATCTCCTTCGACCCGACTGTCGGGTCAGCATCAAGCCACCAAGGGGTAGACAGCCTAACGTGGAAATCGCTACCTCAGAGGGCCTTGCGGTTGGTCACCCACGATGGGACCCGAAGGACCGTTACAGTTCCCGAAGGCGCGGACGTGGTTTCTCCCCACGGTCGGTCTTTGTTCCAGCCCGCTCATCTTTAAAGCCTTTCAGCCAGCCTGGCGCATGCCTGGCTTCCTGTGTGGTTCTCTTGCCGAGTTGTTTCCCAGTGGACAAAGACTCGACAATAGTCCCCTTGTTGGCAAGGCCAACTGTGTCTCGGAGACAACAGGAAGAGTCTACTTCCAGAAGACGTCCCGGACCCCTTAATATGCCGTTCCTCCGATCACGAATGTCGAATTGAATTTCGCAACCATAACGCACTTCAGTCACAAGAATTCACATATCATATCCGTTGTCTTACGTTTGTGATTGTTAGCATTTGCCCGCAAGAATCACCAGTCGCTACATTATATCCACAAATAAGTTGACATACCCACGAGCAGACTCGTCAAACCCCCAGAACGATTGCTCGATGCCCCTCAAAAAGACCACCAAATCCACAGTAACCGAAGGGCTCATCCACGGCTTCGACCAAGCACGGCTGGACCGCTTAACTGCCTCCATGCAGCCTCTCCTGACGAGAAATGCCATGGAAGAGGAACTCGAAGCTTTGCTGAAGGAGGCTGAGGACTGTCTGAAGGCCACTACAGGCGGGAAAACCAAGAGGTTACAGGGGTGGTGGGCAAGGAACACCAAGACCACGAAGATGGTAAAGACGGTGAGCAATACGGGGATCGATGAGGTGTAGATGGGGACAGGGTATATCGGAATCATATGAGTAATGGCAGAAGGATTATGGGGATGAGGTGGATGGTAAGGGACCTGTGCTTCTCGGCAAGACGGCATTGAACACGGTCAAAGGGTGGCTTCAGTTCTGGGGCTTGGGCGTTTGTTAGGAGGTCGTTTTCATTTTTTATTTTTTTTATTTTTTTTTTTTTTTTCCGAAAAATCACCTGGCCTTTGTTTTGTACAATGGTCTGGTTGAAAAGTATACCTGAGAATGGGTGGGAGTTCAGTGGATATACTGGAACAACATACCCCTTTCATTGCTTCTTTTCCCGACTTCCCTCTTTACTTCTTTCGGCTTCTTCTTTTCCTTCCCTTACCCGTCACCAATCAGCTGCGTGACAGCCCATCATGAGCTCAATCAAAACAAGTCCGAAAACCTCCATTCTCCTGTTGTCCACTCTTTACCACTTTGTTTCCCTCACTCCTTCCTATTTACCGCCTTCATTCGTGTGCGCACCTCGAGCACTCTCTGAAGCTGACATGCTCATGATGAAACCTGTGCCCGCAACCGCCCCATACCCGATGGCGACTTATGACGTAATTGCATTTGACCTGGTAGGATTTTCTGCGCATCACGACTTCGCAATACTGGCAATACGTTATGCAAACGTGTCTTGTGCACATTGAGACTGTGTGGGTTATTCGGAGTAGTAACGGCTATCTTGGGTGTCTTGTGTGTTTGAGGGTGATCGATGTTGGTACTGACCTCGTTGACCTTTTGGAGGCCGAGGTACCTTCGATACTTATACCCGAGATCCATCCCCAATTCCCTCCCGTGGCCGCTCACGCCCGAGGCGATATATTGAACGCATCGATCATCTTCTCGGCGTCTGCAACGCTGGATTCACCTACGTGACGTACTACTTTGTCATCCCTAGGACTGGATCTGATTCAGGTGAACGGAAGGTTGAAGGCCGACCAGATATTCTTACTCCTACTACATACATTCAGTCAATGACAGTGTACACTGCCTTCTTCATCCCTCACTGCCGCATCGACTCACTGCCTTCGTTGATAATATTCACTATTTGGTTTGACATTGATCACACTAGGTATGATTTCAGGCGCTCTCTATCCCTTCCTTGTCCTACCTATACCTCGAATCACTCTTCCACTTGACTGTGCAAGCACTTCTCAGCTACTCATTCGTGTTTCCAAAAACGTCCATCTTCTTCAGCCTTCCCTCCAAGTCCTTTGTTCTTCTACACCTTCGCGCCTCTCCACAAACAGGTGTGTCGGCCCATCAAAGCTAGAGTAGGTACACCTGACACGGGCGAGTGGTGGTATGAGTATCGAACCAAATATGGACAGCCTAACACCACTCGCTTTGAGGCCGTTACAAACATGAAACTTTGACATGCTGCGTGGTAATTTGGGAGCACGTGGGCCAAATATTTATCATGTCATTTCAATCAAGGAGAAGTTCTAAATTTCGATCGAAAGGCGTGACAGAAACGCGCGGATTTGCTGACTGCACTCCTCAACGTGCACGCTTTATTCACTACTACAAGCGATTAAACGATTGAAAAGCCATTTGCTCAATGAGAGATCATCAAATTCTTTCACAATGAGAAGTACACTGTCATTCAAAGTTGATAAGGCGGTTCAATCGAGGAGTGACGAAGGTGACTTTTTGGTCTTGGTTGCGGGGAAACCTGACTCCCAAGTTGTGCGATTCAAATGCTACCAGAGATACCCATTGTACATGGTAAAGGGGTCATTTCATTAGACACTGGAGGTAGCGAGGGCCGTGAATGGAATGCGGAAGTATCATCGACAAGAGGCGAATTGAAGACGAACGAAGTGTTGTTGTTATTTCCCTTTTTTTACCTCGAGGTAATCTGTAAGATATCCAGGCCTACTTTCCATCTTCTTCCATCACCCAACTGTCCCAACTGTCCTGAATGTCCCAACTGTTTCCCAACTGTCCCAACTATCCCATCACAAGCAACTCCAGCAGCCAACGTACGACTATAGTCTAGACGTCGTAATCCTTGTAGTTGCTCTTACCCTTGCAACTGTAGCAATACCGCCCCCATGTGCTCGATTCCGTGGTTCTACCTCCGCTCCTGCACTTGCCCCAGCTCTTGTTGTTGTTTATGGCCTCGCTGCATTTGGTCTCCCTGGTCTCGGTTTTCAGTTCCCTAGCGCAACCGGGGCACTTGGTGCGGGTAATGGCGTGGAGACACATCTTTTTGGTCTGTAGATGGTGAGGCAGCGAGTAATTGTTGATGGTGGTAGTATTGGTTAACGATGATGGTTGGTTTGCACTGTAGAGGTAGGCTTGATCTGCTTTGTGCTTGGGGATGGTGAGGTAAAGGGGAGAACAGAACGATAGACGGGGGGGATAGAGGAGGTATTTATCTTGTGGATTGCTAGTTCTCGTATATCACGACTCGTTTGTACGTTACTAGAGGGATACGTTCGAGGGCAATCTGCGTCAGGGCCATATGAGAAGTACGAACGCGGTGGTCTCTGTTTACTTGGGGCGACCTCGTTCGTTAGCTAGTAACCTAGAAGGTTGTGTGAAAGCCGCATTTTGCGAAAACATATGTCTGGGCTCTACTTCACAAGCAAACGGCACACATTGAAGGGGCACTGCACTGCTTCATTGTGCCAATTTACCAGTGCCATGACAGTTCCAGAGTCAGATCAAATCGAATCAGAAAGCAGCCTTCAGGCCTTGAACACCCACATCGTCATCATCTCGAGCGAGTAGATGTCCAACGCCACTGTCATTACTCCAATTTTACTATTTCAATGCGTCAGAAGCTTCAAGTTGTTGCAGAAATGAGAAAGTGAGCTGTTAGATTAGACCTGTTGGGGATGATACATGGGGTTCGTCAGAGAGGATATCTACAGGGTGGTTGGGTATGTAGTGATGTGCGAAATACTTGTGGATCTTTTTTGCAAAGACCGGCTAGGGCGTTGACGAAGATGCGGAACGGCACAGAGCGGATATGTTGGTTGCCCAAATTGAAGGTGAATTGACGTGCAAGAAACGATCGACTGCGGGACTTCAATCAAGATGATGCGAAGGAAGAAGAAGCTGGACGTCGAAAACATGGAGCATTCCGGTAGGTAAACGCTCACGACTGTACCTTCCTTTACCTGCAAACACATGTATGCACCATTCGTTCTCGTGCCTTCTCTGTTCCTTCCCTTCCGACTGATGGCACCTGCCCGCCAAGGCGGAGAGGTCTCGAATAGCGATGGATAGTTCTTTCTGACCCGTGTTCTTCTCCCCTTTGCCTACCTAGTATTCCTCAGGATTGGACGCATCTCCCTCTCGGCCGCTAATATAATTCACAATTCTTCATAATCTCCGGCGCCTCATTTTGTTCCCACTACTGAGTAACTCCCCTCTTTCGTCTCTCTTCCTCTTAAGTGACTCCCCTCTCTCATCGTTCTTCCTCTTGCAAGCAAAGCATCGCTGCGCGTTCGTGTCTGTGAAAGTGTTGATCGTCTCTCCGGTCGCGCATCTGCCATACTCGTCAGGCCAAGAAGCGTCCAATTCTGGTTGGTAGCCTTTTCTGTAGTATTTGTCAACCTGTTCACAGTACTCTCTGCCTCTGTGCTCGCGCATGAACTTGTTGCAGTCGGCGCAGTAGATTCTGTACACGGTTATTCTGCACATCTTGATCGTCATTCGATAATACTTAAGGGAATTTTTCGTGGTTGGCTCTGACTGTCAAACGTGGGAAACAAAGGTTGAAGCAATTTTGTTTGGAACTCGGCGCTGGTTATAGCGACCAAGATGGGAGAAATCTGCCTCCCTACCGCCAGCCTTTTATAGGACCTTACACGGGCACTGATGAGATGCTTCCCACTCTATTCTGTAGACTGGTGACATAATGAATGTGCCATTATACGGCTGGAGCCAGGCCTGACTGGCCGCTTTCGAGATTGGTAGTGCACTCTCCCCCGATACTTGTTGTCTGGATCAAGAAGAGGGACAAAAAAGGGTATTATGCTACCTAAGTGAATGCTGCTGTTACTTGTCGAGCGGCATGCACAGATGATTCACTCTGTGCTCCATAGATCAATACCATTTCTGGGTTTACGTATCGAAAACTGCCATCCTCGGGGTTATCGAGGCCGCATTTTTCTTGTGAGTGGACAAGAGTATCATGGTTGCGGTAAATTGACGTTGCTATGGCTCATAGCGTGAGCTGTCAGCTCCATTCGTTCATCAAACTTCCATTGTGACCTCGGAATATCGGCCTCATTCGAACCTTCAGATTGCCATCAACGCTCCTATAGGTATGACTTTCTGGCACAGTCGGAGCAAGTGCTCCAGTCCGTATCAGTCTTTTTGGTCACCCCTTGTGTGCATCCTCCGAACTGTCCTCGGGTTCGACCCTTTTTCTTAGCCTCCTCCTCTGTTTCCAAAACCATCGGCCAGCACTTCTCCTCCTTGACCTCGCTCCAAATTACGTTCCTGCATTCCCAGCATTTCTTTTCGGCAAATCGGCGGATACACAAAGCCGTGAGTCCTGAACTGGCTGGACGGCTGTATGCGGAGCTGGATATTGACTGCTTGAGACCTGCTTGTTGATGGAGGTACGTAGTACTTCTGGCTGTAATGTTCTGCGCAAGGGTGACGTTTTGGCTACTTTCCAAGTACGCTGAAAGCTATTGCTTCCCGATATTTATGCCTTTTGTGATCCGAGAGGCATGAAACTCAGGTTGCACCCACAGCCCAAACGACTCGCAATGCTTCACAACGCGTTGGCAACTTGCGCAAAAATATCTAGCCAGCGACACTCTGGGGCCATTCACTTCTTATAGCGTGTCCAGAGAAACAGGTGAACAACTGCACGACGCAGCCCAGCCATATCTTCCGGTGAATGGTCTTGAAGCCATCACCATGTCTTGGTGTTCTTGGCACAAATGGATACCAGGTACACAAGCTTGGCTATTCTGAAGTGTATGTATATAAGTCGATCTGTGTCCACCTTCTTCCCCGTAGTCCCTCTTTCGCATTGGCAGTCACCTCCTCTGTGTGGTTCAACAAACATGATGTATGAGTCTTCGCTTTCCGATATGCTCGCTATCGTTCTCGCATGGTATTCAGCTGGATGAGGCCGTGGGATTGCAATCTTTGCCTCCAGTCGATCTAGACCATGGATAGGTATGTTCTGTCTTGGATCTAGAACCACCGTGGAATGTCCTGGAGTGGATCGTTCTCGGGGCTGCCTATTTCCAAGAAAAGGGGCCGCAGCGTGGCTAGCGGGATCTAAGACACATTACACGTGCTTTTCAGGAGTAATCCTCCGTATGCCCACGCTCGTTCGTGACAAAATCATGGTTGCCGTCAAGTCAGTTTTACCCCTGTTCATACGTCCTTGGCAAAACATTTACCACTTTGGGTTCCCTTGATGAGGATGCACTATTTATACGACCATCAACTCCAAGTTTTTGCAGAGTCTCTAAAATGAAACCAATTTTCTTAGTGTAATGGGGGTAGAGTTCTGAATCATCAAATTCGGGATGGCCTGTGCGCGGCAACCAAGCCAGTCATGATGTAAATAACTTTGTTTTAATTGTACGTGACCCGATTCAGCTGTCGAGCACCCTGGTCATCTTCCATGATTAATTGGTCACCGAGCTATGCGATAATATACATCGAATCGTGAAAGAAAAATGGTAGACGGTAGCGGTAATGTTGGCATGTATTAAGAAAGACAGAATATAGCAGGTTAAAACTAGATTTGCAGTCAGACATCAGTAGGTGCACGGACCCACTGTTTTGAGTGTACGTACCTGAGTTTTTGACTTGAGGTGGGTGTGCGGAGAATTACTCCTTCTCAGCCTCCATGTTTCGACCAGCCTTGTTGGTGAAGCCAGGGATAAACAGGAATGCTAGCGTTCCCGAACGCGAAGCATGCCGGTGCGGCGACGATAGTGGCTGTAATAGACCAGCCTCCGCCGAGGATATGAGAAGTACCTGGATGACATGACTGGCATATAAGATGGACCAGAAGGAAGCTAGCTCCAGGATGTTAGCTCTCTCCCTTTCTCGATTCGGCTAATACCAGGCGGCTCGCTGTAGTGAGTGCTGTTAGCTTTCCGGCTTCGACCGAATATTCTCTCGTTACATTCTCCGTGAGCCAGCTCGTCCTCCCTGCCGAGCGTCCATTCTTTCAAGATGAATGCTTTCTGTCGGGTCTTGGCCACTGGTCTTGCTCTCCTCAGCGGAGCGCATGCTGCAGAAACGCCGGTCCAAGAATGGGGTCACGGAACCGGGTATCACGTCCACCTTCCCAAGGGATTCAAGAAGGCACTCTTTGTTGAGAACTTCGCCCTGTACCTGCCCGGTTCCCTTCCTTCTACCTCCAAATGGGCCTTTGACTTGGGCACATCCTATCCCGGTGGTCCGGAGGGCTGGGGCACCGGCGAAGTCCAGACCTACACCGCCTCCACCGACAACATCGTCATCACTACTTCCGGAACACTCCAAATCACACCGGTCAAGGACCCAGTAACGGGTAATTGGACATCCTCCCGGATCGAGACTGTCGCAGCTAGAGATATTGTCTGTCCTCCTGGCCAGGCGATCCGAATCGAGGCCTGGATCAAGCTCGGCGACCTTCCTGTCAGCAAGCAGCTTGGCATCTGGCCTGCATTCTGGATGATGAGTTCAGCGTACCGAGGCAACTACTGGAACTGGCCGATGGTTGGCGAAATTGACATTATGGAGAACGTCAACGGCGCGTCGGCAGTGTGGCAGACAATACACTGCGGGAAAACTGCGCCGGGCCCGTGCAATGAGTATACGGGGATCACCAATAAAGCGGCGCACCGCTGGAGTGGGTTTCATCGGTTCTCGGTGGACATTGATCGAACGAACCCCGGCGGGAGTTGGAAGGAGGAGCAGATCGTGTGGAGGATTGATGGGAAGGCCGTGTTCACTGTAAATGGGAGCCGGGTGGATGACGAGAAGGCTTGGACAGCGCTTACGCGAACTCCCAAGTACATTTTGCTCAACGTTGCTGTGGGAGGCTCGTTTCCAGATGTCTTGGCGAATCCAAGCTTGGAGAGGACGCCAAATAATGCGACGGTTGGAGGGGAGGGATCGGCGATGGAAGTGAGATATGTGGCTGTCTTCAGTACCTGAAATAGTAGTATCATCTGAAGGACGGGGATCGAGTAGACGAAGCCAGTTACAGATGCTTAACACACTTGATTATTTGGCGATTACGCTTTCGTGAAGTTGAGCAGAAGTTGGGGGCGTGGAGAAAGTGAGAACAGGGAAAGAAGTGACATGCAGGTACGTCCCGCATGATGAAATATGCAGGCATGCACAATGCATCATCATGTGAATTTCTTTTCTCTGCGCACATCATCCCGATTACATGTAGAGAGCACACATCATTCACTCCCATTATTTCCACTTTGGGACAAGTTGACAACTAACCACTGAAAGCGTGGAACTCTGGAATTCGGCTCTCTTTGCAGTACTTTGTGAAACATGGTATCTTTCGCTCAAGCAACGGACAATGAGCAGTCCAAGATAGGTAAACTCCTCCCCTTCTCCAATACCTCTTTGCTGATCAGCCCGTGCACGCAAACGACACTCCTCAATCCCGAGCCATATAACAGCCGCCATTCCGGAACAATGCAAAGAACCCCTCAGCCAGGCAAGCTGCACCAAGATCCAAGCTCATAAAGTCAGCTACCTCCGGGCCAAACGCCGGAAAATCAATCCTTCGACCCGCAGACCTGTTTTTCCTGAACTCCCGATGCATCTTCAACGGCCCTACCGGTGTCAGCCTAAGCCTTGACGGCCCAAGAGCAAGGCTGCTCGGCCTTGTGGCAACGACCGCAGCTCTCAATCTTCTTGCAGCCGACCTTGTTCTTCTTGCAGCGCTGGCAGGCACCCAGACGACGACCAGTCTCCTGCATGATTGTCTCCTTGAGTGAGCATTCAACTCCGTCCTTGGCGCAACGGATACACTCGGGGATGGGCTCGCACTTGGCCTTGGACTTCTTGCAGCGCTCGCAAGAGCCGCGCTTCTCAACGACGTCGGCACGGGAGGCGGGCTTCTTGCGGGGAGTACCGCCGGGCTTACGGCCTGAACCACCCGAGCCGCCACCGGCAGCGCGACGACGGCGAGGAGTTCCGATGTTAGAACTGGTGGTGGAGGTGGTGTCGGCTGCGGTGATGGTGGTGGTGGTGGTGGCGGATGAAGAGGCTGCGCCGTCACCGCTGCCGTCACCGTTGTCGTTGTCAGCAGTACTAGAGTCGGAGCCCGAGTTGACCGTGATAGAAGCTTGGCCGACCATGTTGGCAAGCAGATCTTCAAACCTGGTTCTGGTGCTATCGGTAATGGAGTTGAAGAAGCAGACCATGGCCGCCTCCATGGGGTTGTTGACCACACGGATGGGCAGAACAAAAGAGTTGACAGATCCTTGATCTGTGATAATTCATACATGATGTGGTCAGACAGTTAGCTTCCTATCCTGATCATCGACAAAGACGCGGCAAATATCACTGCGCTGGCAGATCGTTTCGTGCGATAACCCCAAGAAAGAGCGGAACTACCGAGGGATGAGAAGAGAGCAAATGGAGGTATAATCGGGAGAAAGAATGAGAATCTGCCTATTACTGTACTAGGCTTTTTGTTTTTCTTGTGCTGTGTCTTTTTTTTTCCTTTTCTTTGGTCTTCCGCATGTATTATCTCCCGTCTGGAGACTGACCCACGCCGGCATCACTTGCTGGTAACCTTTGCGAGTTCTTCTTTCCACGATGCTGAGCTGTAGTAGCTTGCGCTCAGGTTTCCGGTGGACTCGGGTCTGTCAAACTTCAAGGTATCCGAGGTCACGTATGCTTTCGACAGACGTGGAGAAGGAAGGATAATGGGGGGAGTCTCGGCGCGCGCCATCGGGTACGGACGTGGGACAAAAAGCGCGCGAACAGGTAGCTTACCGTTGGCCTTGGGAATCATGGGCAGAGGGCGGAATGTTGATGCGACGGGGCCACGCTCCGGGCCAGGCATGGTCAACTGCTTGCTAGTATCAACGCCGGAGAGGGGCTCTCTGGCGGGTGCCTCGGAATTCAAAGTTCGTTTGTCCTTTGGAGCGCCATGTTAGTTATTCCCATATTGTCAAAGACGCGCGAGGAAGGGATCAGTACGTGGACGGCGGCGGACATGGCCAGACCCTGATGCGCTGAGTTATTCATGCGGGCCATAACGTCGACGGGCAGGTAAGAGGGTCCAAACTTGGAGCCCGTGGCAGCGTACTTGCGGCCACCAATGATTTTGACCTGAGGCTGCTCCATGATGCCGAAATTGTTGTCAAGTGTTGCTGCGAGTGGTATCCCAATCGTAGGAGCGCGACGGAAGATACCCAAATATCAAATCGAGGTGGATGTAGCGCAAGCCACGTGAAGAGCAGGAGAAGAGGGAGGGAGGGCTATGTCGGCAAGATGCTGTTTGTATGCAAATTTGTTCAGGTTGATGAAGAATGGGATGGCAACCCGTGGAAAAGGTATACCAAGAGATGAAGACGGCAACAGGAGGAGAGGGGGTGGTTTTGTAATTTCGCGACAGGGCGGAAGGTATTGTTGCCTGGCAGCCTTACGATGGGGGTGAAGGGGCTTCCCGTCTCAGTCCCCTTCACTCTGAAGTCACTGCAGAGTATGGTTGGCCTGGCGACCGGTGATCAACCGACAAAAGCCAGACGGTATACGCATTGTTTACCTCCTCTGTCTGTCGCTCATACCTCCACTAGACTCAGCACTTTTCCTCGCTGGACCTGGAACTCTGCATATGGTAAAATCTGACTTCCAACATAAACCTATCCATCCCTCATGTCTAAACGACCCCGTACCGCCCTGATAACAATCAGCCTTGAGCATGGCTTAGCTAGGTCTCAACCTTTTCTAGCCTTGATTCGTCGACACTTTGGATGGACATGGGATTGAATGGCAAGTATTGGCCGTCTGGTTGGGGATTCACGACAATGATCGTAATCGTTGAGCCAGTTACGGCAATGACCTTGTAGCGGAGACTTGCGCCCCGGATGCAGACAACATCGCCAATCTGATACTGGAAAACATGGTCATCAGTTGATCACTTTCCCATACTTTGTGCTGTCCTGTGGAATACCCTTGTGCACTCTCACTCACCGGCATGAGTTTTGGTGAGAGGAAGAAAGTAAATAAATATCTCCGTGAGAGAGCTCGGGGGTTTATTTGAAAGACGGGTGAAAATGTTGACGGGTATGCACCTGCTCAGCTAAGGTCTGGCCTTCGGCTCCTGTCCTGAACCGGAGTAATAGAATTCAAAGATGTCGAGATCTCTTCTCTGCAGCAAACGGAGAATGCATTGAAGTCAAGAAGAAAAAAAAAAAAGAAAAAAAAACATCTCTTGTTGCTAATAACTTCGTGCCAGAGGGAGGCATTTTATATCGGTTTCGTGGCGATTGGGCTCATACGATAGTGATAAAGGCATACAGGCAACCGACAAAGATCCAGTTTCGCCTTGCCAAGATATCGCGGTTTTCCGCGAAAGAAGTAGATGGCACACTGGAACCCCGATATGTAAAGCCTGAATTTCCGATGGTGGCAGGCCGGCACGTAGGGAAGACTGATCCCGTAGTAGTGAGTACGCCCAATATTCCTGTCCCCGAACTATCGGCAGCATAATTGGTCCCAGAAATTCATAAACATCTACGCAGTACGAGATGTCAAGCCGATAGCCCCGATAGGTCAGTGGCTGATGACTTGTATGTACGGGTACCACAGCAGCACCATCAATGGTCCCTCCTGTGGCATGATGGGCGCGACGGTCATTGCTTGTGAATGGGAAAGTCGGAAGTGCCATTGGATACCAAGTAGCTCCGTTGTTCTTCACATCTGCCGATCATCCTGGTCTCGTGAGTTGCAGTAAAGGTTCACCACCACCCTAGAAGACTGATGAGCACGTGAAGACTAGACGTGTCCTCCCGCCTTTCTAATATACTCTGCGTTCATGCCCGACTCTAATTCCGGTACATCCTGTGTTGTAAGCCAGGCATAGTGCGCTCTGGCCATACGTCTTAGAACTGGGCTTGATTTGGGCTTGAGATGTCCTCAATGAACTTGACGACTGGGAATTGATGCGAAGAGATATCCACATCCTTGATGGCTGGTAACTGAATACGTCCTTCATGAAGCTGCGAGAAGGCGCGCCCAGAAATAGGCATGCTTGAATAAGGCTCCAGTGGGCCACGAGGCAGGAAGGGGTCCATCTTCCCGTCAACCCTAAATGTACCTAATGTAACCGGCGCGTTGACAACTGCTCCCTTGTGCAACGCCTATCGCTCGAACCTGACCAAAAGATCCTTTTGTTTTCTCTTTCTTTTTCGGTAAACATAGATTTGCCATCTAATGGCACGAGTGTACGCTACCACATCCTCATGCGCGGAAAAGGCTTCTGTGGAGAAAGACAAGGTTAAAAAAGGGGCGTTTTTTTACAAATTTTATGCTTCATTGGCCGCCCATCAAGGCAAGGAATCCCTTGGAGAATGAAATATCGAAGGATTTATCTACCTCGGCGTCGACGTGCCGCTAGCGGGAAGCCAAGAATCCAATTTATCGGCGTGTAAAACCATTTGCAGTAATCCTCTCCTTTACCGGCGGGATCTTGTCGAGATTGGGCGTATCCAAGGTGGTATTATGACGACAGTTTCTCTCTCTACATACCACGTCCTGGTACCTCTCCGAGCTCGAACGGACGGCTTCATATCAGGAAACCGGAATGACCGCCCCAATCTTTTATCCTGGATATGCCTCGCTGTCACTAACGACTCGAAGAGCCCGTAATGCACAAGGCACCCTATGATCTAGCAGTGCAGGGCAAACAGCGTCCGAGCTACGTACCCCCCAAAAGGCGGCAACATCAGAGGGGCTTTCCTGTGGGAGTTGTACAGTGCAGTATTGCCATGCGGTGCTGCTGTCACTGGGTAGATGGTACCACAACTGCCTCATAGCCGAATCACAGGAATCGGCAACTGGTCGCGAGATGAGCGTGAGCTGTGGATAAGGCCAGATCCTCGAGAATGGCGTCTGTCGAGCGAAGGAACATCCAGACTGCTCCTCAAAAAGACGTCAGTGGCTGAAGATACAACATTAGCTACCCGGTTACTGGAGTGCGGCCTTGCTGTTGACGTGGCCAGATGCTACTGTTCTGGTTTGCAACGTTAGAGAGCATGGTGATATTCTGTGTTACACCAGATCTGAAGATTAGGGAATTACCCAATGGCAGGGTACCTGTCATTCACAATCACAGTGCTCGAGCTGCTGTGATCTCGGTCTTGTGGTGTTGATGTCGTGCTGTCGCTTGAGACAACCTGTAGCCTCAAAGTAGGTACTGGGCCATTGATAGGAGTGGGTATGAGCCGGGGAAACTGCTAGACTAAAGATGCTTGTCAGACACTGGATCCTAGAATCACCACTTCACGTTGAAGTAGGACTAAACCTTGCTCGCACTTAATCATTCAAGGCTTCTTATCAGGTCAACACCAAGAGCTCAGAGTGTTGTCGCTCTCAAAATAGGTAATGGTTCCCAGAGGTACATATCAGTCATGCGAAAGATGGGCAGTATTGGCAGATCGATGATCTGTCGGGAAAGGTTGGTGAAGACATTCGATGGTTGAAAAGGAAGGTACTGTACAAAGACAGTACACGGAATCAGGTCAAGAAGCTCTGATGAAAAGAAAACATGTAAACGGAAAGAGAGGTAGGTAGCATAGAGGTAGGAAGGGAAGGGTACCCGAGATGCATGAGAGAGATTGAATGTATGTCGTGACCATTCTCCAAGTGACGTACCACTGCAAACGCGACAAGATTTCTTGGTCAAGGTCAACAATACCGTATGTACTTCAATTACAGCATGCCGGCTTTTGGCTGAAAAGGTTAACATACCCTTCCACCTCTTGACACCGAAGCAATGGGTACACATCGCATCGGCGTTAGATGCGTTTCTTCATAGGAGTGCGTGAAATAATCTTGGATTCGAAAAGACTGATTCTATCTGGGTCGTCCAGTCAGAGCGGTTCCATGGTAATCATGCTACTAGTTCGCACTGAATTTGCCCCCACGCCTTATTCGAGATAGGAGATTTGGGGGATCACCATTGCCAAGGCAAGCTGCATAGCTCTTTCCAAACCACAAAATGCCAAGTGCTGTTCCTTCTCGAATCTCAGTATGTACCTTACTGATTGCATGAAACTAATGTATCTTGCCGTAGCGTCTGACAGAGCTAAGGAGCTTGACCACATCCAGGTTCCTGGATTACTATCGTTTCGGCACACAGCGACGAAATGGAAACTTTGCCTTGGCGCGGGGACGGTGAATGGGGGCATCAGAAAATATGGGTCCGATCACGTGCCAAGTGACTTTTTGTACCTCCTCTGTGATAACCTGTAATTACGCCCGCGAACAGCCGTCAATACCCGACATCTTTGCAAGGCTACCAATTAGTATTAGGGTTAGTTAGGGTTAGTTAGGGTTAGTTAGGGTTAGTTAGGGTTAGGGTTAGCTCCGGGGGTGCAGGGGGCCGGTGAGAGGCCCCCGCATGTGAATGTGAATATTAGTATTAACTAACATATGTCAACCATATGTCAATCATATGTCTTGTAATTACGGTAAATACAAAGGTATACTTGAGATACCTTCGGCTTAAGAAAAATGGAGTATGCACGGACCAGTCTGATGCCCCTAATCACCATGTCCCCTTGGCGCCTTTGCAAGGAGGAGACCAAGAGCCTGCTAGCGCTAGTACGATAAATTTCCATGGTCCAGGCACATGTACCTACCTACCTATATATGAAGCCCATTCCCCTGCCTAGTGCAAACCTATCCATCCTGCTCATCCCTTGTACGCATCCATTGTTCCTATCTCCTATCACCACTCAACGAGCAGCATACTTGTCTTTTCATGACCATTGTACTCGAAGGCTTCGCAACGGTCCTTGTCTGGGCACTTGTGGGCTTAAGTACTTTTACCGTTTCCGCCAGCCCAATTAGCTTACCAAATTCGAAATGTGCCGGGATTGACGTCCAAGACACATTAAAGCGTCTTGTAAAAAGCTTGAATGCTGTCAAGTAGGAGGGAAGAGCCAAGTACCGAGCGACCGGGAGAATGGAGTTTAACAGGCGCTAGAGGGAGTCACACTAAGGTACTAGGAAACTTCAATTGTCATACTGCTAAGCATCTGCTCTTTCCTCGATTCCATGGACCAGAGCCTGAGTGCCAGTCTCGATATCGAGGAAACCTATGAGGAGTGCTACACCAGGGGGCTGCCACATGCTGATTCACTCTCAACCACAACGTCACCGACGTCTTGAACCACATTCTCGACCAGAGGTGACAAAAGTAGCGGATCATCAACAAAGTCAAAGAGCTGATATACGAGAGAGAAACTGACTGCACTGATACAGATTGGCCAGCCCTGGACCTGGACTTTGATGTCAATCTGATTCCTCTACTAGAGGTCGAAATCGGGATTGCGTTCGAGGACGACTTCGAGCTGTATCTGAAGCTCAACATGACGATGAACACAGCGTTGACATGAGTTGAACGTCGTTTCTTCCAAAGATCCGAGTCCTGGTTTCTGCAAGGGAGATGATACCACAGCGGGCCTTGCGGTTTTCACTGATCTGATCATCGAACTTGACACCGAGGTTGACGTTAGCAGCGCTTTTCATATGAGGTTTGACAAGGGCGGGGGTGCTGAACTCTCCTCGCCAGGTCCAGCCGCAACTTTTCGAACTTCAACCTCTACCGCGGGAAGTTCAAGTTCTTGCCAGTCACCTTGTCTAAAGGCTAGACTGGAGCTCAAGCAGGTGACGAAGCAACTCCGAAAGGTAAAAATGAGGACTACGAGCCGCCGTTTCGGGCTGAAGTGGTTGCTTAAAAAATTATTATCCGTGTGGCCGAGTTCTCAATATCTGCTACAGGACCCACGGTAAGGTATCTACTAATGACGATAACTTGGGCTCTGATAAAGCTACTCGGTGAAACAATGTGGAATCGGCCGGTGTTGTGCGCACTGACAGTTCGTCATTACACGAACTTGCAGTCCGCAGAGACGGGAACGAGAAAGAAGACGAAGAGTGCAAGGTCCAGACCATAGAAGCCCTTGGCAATACCTGGGGTCTTCGTCCTAATTCTTCTATCCCAGTTTTCCATGCCAAAACAGGTGGCTTCTACGCTATCCACAACACGTCCACGATGGCGGTCACGGCCTCAATCACGGTGGGCTTGAAGGGACGTGAATATCCCAGAGTCTGCGGAGAGGTTCATTATCGCCAATAGCCAGCAGATTGTACAGACAGCGTGAGTGGGGCTGGGAAGGTGTACGGTGAGGTCGTGGACGTGTCTTCGCCTCGATAATATGGGCAGCCGGATTGCTTTGTGGTTGCCGCTGCCTACCTCTCCGTTCGTCCGAAGACCGCGAGCATCCCGCTTCTCGTGTATAGCTACCTACCTCGAGATGTCTACTTCCAGCACCTCGTGACTCTGTACACTGTGGAGTCAGTAAGGAGGCTACTTGTTCACGTACCAGCATACGGAGACCCAAACCTACCTGCATCTCGGCCAATATTCCCCATTTGTCACACCCTGGGAGGAGGACTACAAAGGGTTTTTGTGGAGGAGACAGCAAAATCCGGGGGCTATTGGATCAAGCACTGGTACCCGATACCAGTGGTTCGGTAACTGCTGCCATACTGGAGGCGACGGAGGGTGTTGAGATGGTGGTCCATTGGTCTAGAACGCAACAAGCCTTAAAGAAGCCCGAAGGTATTGTACAGTCATGGAAGGAAGTGTGTCCACTTTGGTGCATCTCGGCCACAGACTCGGTGTTACTCGTAAGTAGTGCATCGCATCAGGGCATAGGGCCTCCTTTTGGGGCCGGCTTACGTTCTCAGCTGACGATGGGAATGGTCGGTTCTGGGTTAGTTTGGGTTGTCTGTAAGCGAGGCCCTCCCGAGGGTGGCTCGAGGGTGGATACCACCAACCAGGTAGGGACAGAAGAGTAGGGGTGGTCCCCAAAGCCTTCTCCAACTTCTCCCCGCACACAACCTAGCCCTGCCCGACCCCAGGAATCTCCCCGCACCCCCAGAAAACAACCCCAGATGGGGGAATTGACCCCTGTAAATCCGCCAGTTGCAGATATGTCATCAGCCAATGATACCCCTGACAGCTGACTGCAGCAGAGTCTCGGCCATTCCTCCCCGTAGTGGCTTGCATGTGCGTTGCATCAATGAGACCTTGTCGCTTCCCTTATCGGGTATGTTGATGCTTCATTCTACTGTTTTCCAAGTATCTTCATGGCGTTAGCCGTGAAGACAGATCAGACCATCATGGCCTGGCTATCCAAGCATCCAAATGTCACCTCAGGCTTCATCTTTATATAAGGCGAGGGCAAAGCCTCCTGTACTACACAGAATGAGCTCTCTCATGTGCAAGTCGCTGCCCCTTTAAGTCTTTCCTTCCTCAGTCTCCTATCTTTCACCACTCAGGACCGATATACCTCCGGGCAAGATGGGCTTGTCACTCAAGAAGCCTGAAGGTGTGCCGGGCAAGTCATGGCCCGCCATTGTCATTGGCTTGTTTGTCGCCTTTGGTGGTGTCCTCTTTGGGTGTGTTCCCACACTCAAGACCCTCAAACAACGATTACTTGTATTGTCGTAACTAACATCCATGTAGCTATGACACTGGCACTATTGGCGGTATCCTTGCTATGCCCTATTGGCAAGATCTGTTTTCGACAGGTTACAGAAACCCAGAGCATCACTTGGACGTTACTGCGTCGCAGTCTGCCACTATCGTCTCCATTCTGTCTGCTGGAACCTTCTTTGGCGCTCTTGGTGCCGCTCCCCTTGCCGACTGGGCTGGACGGCGCTTGGGCCTTATTCTGTCGTCGTTTGTGTTTATTTTCGGTGTCATCCTACAGACCGCAGCCGTCAGCATTCCTCTTTTTCTGGCTGGCCGATTCTTTGCTGGGTTGGGAGTTGGTCTCATATCGGCAACCAGTAAGTCAACTCGATAACTCTGTTCAACGGTAGTGCTAGAGGCTATCTCGCCCCCGACTGCGATCTTGAAAGAGTGTTTTGTCCATGTGGCATTGACTAACACATATTTAAAGTCCCCCTCTATCAATCCGAGACTGCCCCTAAGTGGATTCGTGGTGTCATAGTCGGGTCCTATCAGCTAGCCATTACCATCGGTCTTCTTCTCGCCTCCATTGTCAACAATGCCACGCATAACATGCAGAACACCGGCTGCTATCGCATCCCCATAGCTGTTCAATTTGCATGGGCGATTATCCTGATCGTTGGCATGATCATTCTTCCCGAAACTCCACGCTTTCATATCAAGAGAGACAATCTCCCAGCCGCCACTAAGTCTCTAGCCATCCTCCGCCGTCTGGAGCAGAACCATCCAGCGATCATCGAAGAGCTTTCCGAGATCCAAGCCAATCATGAATTTGAGAAGAGCCTCGGGAAGGCGACTTACTTAGACTGCCTCAAGGGAAATCTACTCAAGCGGCTGCTTACTGGCTGTTTTCTCCAGAGCCTGCAGCAGTTGACTGGCATCAACTTTATCTTCTACTACGGCACACAATTCTTCAAGAACTCCGGATTCTCAGACTCGTTTCTGATATCCTTGATCACTAATCTTGTCAATGTCGTGTCGACCCTTCCCGGACTTTACGCCATCGACAAATGGGGCCGGAGACCTGTTTTGCTCTGGGGAGCTGTTGGGATGTGTGTCTGCCAGTTCATCGTTGCTATTCTTGGGACAACAACGACAAGTCAAGATGCAAGCGGAATGATTATTGTGCATAATCTCGCCGCACAGAAAGCAGCTATTGCATTTATCTGCTTCTACATCTTTTTCTTCGCTGCGTCTTGGGGTCCAGTTGCCTGGTAAGTGATCCCACTCTCTTCGTCATGCCAAGTTCTACCAGCAGCTAACTGTTAGCTTCCAGGGTCGTTACAGGCGAGATCTTCCCCCTTAAAGTCCGCGCCAAGTCGCTCTCCATAACTACAGCGTCGAATTGGCTGCTCAACTGGGCCATTGCTTACAGCACGCCTTACCTTGTCAACTACGGCCCTGGCAATGCGAACCTACAGTCCAAGATCTTCTTCGTCTGGGGCGGATGCTGCTTCATTTGCATCGCATTCGTTTACTTCATGATCTATGAGACAAAAGGTCTCACACTGGAGCAGGTTGACGAGCTATATGAAGAGGTGTCGGACGCCAGGAAGAGTATTGGTTGGGTGCCGACTATCACTTTCCGGGAAATCCGGAAGGAAAAGAAAGTAAGGGATCCAGTTGTTGATATCACTGAAGAGGCAGCTTGAGATAATTTGGATCTGTGTATGAGGTTTCAGAGAGCTGCTGGCTGAAAAGGATATAGTGATACTGTACAATGTATCTTATCATAAAGACTAGAAGCGGGAACGTTGGGCCTGTCCCGGGCCAAGACGGTACCGAACGTGTAGGGTAGACTAGGACGTGTACAATTTATAGAGAAAGACTACAGGATATATGCGTGGCGGCTGCTCTTAAGTACATATAATAAAATGTTATCTTCAGTTAAAACGCTCGTTCCTTTACAGAGTTGCGTCGTCGGGCCGAGAAATGTTGAAATCCACACGGAGAGTTGTAGTGTTATGAGCTTTCATTGAAGTGAGGAGGGAGGGGCGGTCTTAGTTATAGCAGTTGAATGTATCTGATAATAAGACTTACTTTGCGGGCAGCATTTTATCTTGAATAGACAATATCATTTACCCTTATTGAAGCGTGCTTGAGCTATTTAGCAGTGGATGACATTCACTTTCTCAATAGCTCATTTATAACCCGTATTTGTAATAGATTTGTAAGAGTAATATACAGCAAGCAGTCGTATAATGTTGAAATTGTCATGGGGCTAACGCCCGGGTTATAGACTCTGGTCTCTAAGACTAGAGCTATTGTTAGCTATAGTGGCGTAGAATGCGCAGCCCCAATGAAAACCTCTCAGCACCGGTGGATCCGCATCTCAGATAGACTTTTCCTCCTTTATAGAACCTTAATTAAATTATAGAATTAGTACTTATATTAACCGTACTATACTTATTATATCAGGTACTATGTAAAATAGTTCCCAGACACCGATGCGATGCTGAATCCCTAGTTTAAGTAACGCCCGCTGTATTACTAACTAGTGTTCGGAGCGGGCGGAGCTGCCCCTTCCGTATAGGTGTATACATCAGTCCTTAAAAGTTTGTTAGCGTGGTTCAAACCCCATATTTTCTTACAAGGGGGTAACAGAGGTAAATACATAGCGGGACTACTCTATCTACGCATTCTAATTGGCTAGAAGTCACCTAATCTCAAAATGAGAATCGCTTAACAGCGCTCACAGTAGCGCACACACACAAATCCCCTTTATATTGGCTTAGAATCACTAAAATTACTAGAATTACTACTTTATTGCCTTTTATAATAGGAAAGTTATAGCGCGCTTATAGGGTACTCTAACATATTTAACTAGTTAATTTTTAGGATCGTTCGCTAAAAATGCTAGTAAATAAAAGATTTTTCCAAAAATGATAATTTTAACTAGAATTATATAAATTACTTAAATTACTTAGAAAGATTTACAAAGCGGTATAAATACTAAATTCCGATTAGAACCGACCAAAATCTCAACCCCTAAAGCGTATATTCATTTAGCGTATATACTAGCTTTTAATTTGTATATAGGTGTTAGGAGGCTAAGAGCCTGTACATAGAAGCACTCCAACGGCTACTACTCCACTCCGTCGGCCGAAGCGGTGGACTAATAATAGTAGCGCCTATATCGGGTCGGGCTTATAGGAAGAATAATCCGGCACTACGCCGGAGCGCTAGACTAGTATGGGATTCTATAATACTTATTAGCGGATAAATAGAGTTTATACAAATATAAAAGAAATTTAACGGAATATAATTTATTATAATTAATAATTATTAATACATTTTTAAATTAACCCCTAATTTACTATCCCCTACGTATAGCTACAATTATAATTACTTTAACCTACCTTTCGCCTACGTTCCTAATAAATTAATAATTCTTCCTCTAGGAATTAAGCTAGTACTATTAAAATATATATATATAACGGCCGGTTTATTTCTTATACTATTAAAACTATTCCTCGTCCTTCTTATACTACTACCCCTATAATTACTGTAGTTAAAACGATTTAACCTCCTCCGCCTTTATTATAATAACGCTAGTTTACTATAGAATTTATCAAAGAAGATAATAACGAAAATTACCTCCCTATACCGCCCCGGACTCCCTATTTACACCCCCAAACTTCAAAAAATTAATAAATTCGTATATAAATAATAATTATTCGAATTTCGGTTCGCTGCAATTAAACTCCTTCTCAATTATCTCCCTTCGTATATATTTTAATAGGAGTAATTTATTTTCGTAGGCCTTACTAAATAAAATTCAATAAAAAACTACCCCCTTATCCCCGCTGGGTTCTATTATTAGGATTACCTCTTCTATAATTCAATTCGCATTTCTATTATACCTCCCCTTACTACCCTTTTATTAATAGCTATTACTATAACTATTCCCTTACTAACTATAATTATATTAACCTATACTAAATACCGTCTTGAATATAATATTATTAAATTTATTAGCGAAAACTATTTATAATCATAAAATTATTTCTACAATATTGATACGTACTTTTGAAAGTACCCCTATACTTCCCTCTCATTCGCTATTAATTATATTAAAGGTAATTCCAAGAATATATAAATTAAATATATATTAGCTCTCTATAATGAGCCCGGGTATAATATTATTTATACTATACCTATATAGAATAATCTCTGTACTTTTTTAAAGATGAAATATAATAATAATATTTAAGCTATAAAATAATCCGCCTTTAATACATTCGAATATATATAGTAAAGCGCTTCAAAAACCGTTTATAACTTCTATAACTATTATTATACTAGAGAATTCAATCTTTTATACAATTAACTAAAATATATTCGGATTATTACTTAAATTAACCAGCTATATTCCCTTTTTAAATAAAGTATTCTCTTGATAATTAATATTAATATAATAAATAAAGTAATAGCGTATGTAGAACGGCTAAAAGGGTTAGAAAGTATTGAACTATTTATATTATATTACTAAAATTAAGTATTTTTAAAGTATATTCTATTATTTTCTTCGTTTTTACACCCTCCTACTTCCTCTCCGAGTTTTTCTATTAATATTTATAAAAAACTACTTTGAAACCGGAAACGCCGATTTCTAGTCGGGGAGTACTCTAAAACGAAAACTAATAACGGCAATCGACTTAGAAGGGTCGTTTACGTCCCTCACAATGTCCTACAACGAGTGTAGCGACGGTATTGTACTATCGTTACCGATAGCTATCAATAACGGTACTTATAAATTCGAAAATAGTATTTATAACCCGCTCGCGGAGATTTTAATATATAATAATCCTAAAGCCGTACTTACTATAAAGATTTTGGATAAAATAAAGGAAGATAATAAAATATTAAAGAAGTTTATTATTAAAGTGAATAAGTCTATAAATTATAATATTATTTCGACCGAAGATTATCGTTAGGCCCGAAAGTTACTTCTCGAATTTACGAAGGTATATATTGTAAAAAGTAAGTCTATACGACTTGAGGCTAATAAAGTTGGAACCGATTAATTTATTACTAAGAAGGATTTTAATGACTTAAAGAAGGATATTCTAAAGGAAATTAAAAAAGGTATTTAAGAAGTATTAAAACGTTAGGCCGATATTATAGCGAAAGTTAGCCCGAGTAAAATTAATACTACTTTCTAATAATTACCTACTATTATTAAAAAGTTTATTCCTTCTAATTTCGAGTAGCAATTTATTATTAAGGGAGCGACGATTACCGCTAAATTTATAAATTATTCGAATAAAGATACGAAGACGACCCTAACTATATATTTAAATAAAAAGAATATTAGCTTAATAGTCCGAATAGCTATTAGAATACCGATAACCGGAAATTATATAATTATATTCGATAAATTTATATATAATTAATATTAGTATAATTAAATATAGGTTAAAGAAATTTTCGGCCCTAATATTTTTATTATTATAAGTATTATAAGCGTACTAATTCGAAGCGTACCCTAGAATAATATTAATAATTATATTATATCGGAAGTTATATCGAACGTAGCGAAGGAAAAAAACCTGGAGGTATCTATTATTAGAGTTTAATTATAAAAGAGAAGGGACGGAGAGAATAGAAATTTATTTTTAATAGAAGTTGCTACTACGTTAATAGTATACTTCTTTTAGAATAACCTCTTCCTTTAGGATGATAGTATATATTTATACAAACTGTTTTGAATTTTAAATAGTATTTAATAATACTTTAAATATTAAAGAATCGGATATACGGCCAGATTTTGCTATTAAGAAGATATTTACGCCTATTATAGCGAAATTAAATATAAAGGAAATTATTTTAATAAAGTAAATTACTTATTTAATAATAATAAGTTATTCGTTTATTATAAACCGTATAGGAAGAAGGGCTATTATATATATAATTATAAAAAATATTTTATTTTTTAGAAGGTAATTATAAAAACGTTTATTATATACGCCGAAAGGCTACGGGCGTTCGCCTCCTATATGAACCTAGCCGGAAAAGTATTAAAGCTAATAATAGAAATTATAAACGAAGGCGTCCTTTTAAACGCCCTTTTTAACTTTTATATTATTATTACCCTAGAGAGATATATTAGAAGAGTTATAAAGAAGGGACGGCCAAAAAAGATTGTCGGCCCGTCCTCCCAACTAAAACCGTTAAACTTATAAGGTTTAATAAATATTTATATATATTTATAGAACGTAGGGGGGAATTAATTGTACGGTAATAATAGTATTTATATAATTATAACCCCCTTCGGGGAAGTAATACCTTTATTTTCTATTAAGGGACTAGAAGGAACCTTATTTTAAGGTAATTAATAATTTAATTAAAAATATTCTATTAAAATATAGGGAAATTATATAAAAGAAGGAAACTTTTATTCGAATAAAAGGAGATTTATAATATTATAATAATTTAAGAACCGAATAGAAATTTAAATAAGGATATTTACCGTCCTAAAGGCGGAAGATATTTTAGGGTCGATTATATAGAGAAGGGGAGGGTAGTAATATATATAAATAAAAAATAGAATTTAAAGGACTTAAACTTTTAGGCCGGAAAGGATTAGACTATAGTAACGTTTAAGAATTTAAGGGATTTAACGACCATCTTTTCTATTTACTCTCCTATTTTTATATAGGGAATATTAAAATATTAATAAGGATTACCGCTCCTTGAATTTATCGAGGTCGGACCCCCAGCGGGAAACCTAATTACAATTAAGGATTACAATTTCTATTATCCCGATCAGGATTTAAAGAATAGAATTAACTTAAAAGCTATTTACTTCTTTATATAGGTATAACACTAGAGATTTAATTTATTTACCCCCCGTAGTAAATTAATAAAGTTTAAAAATATAATATAAGGAGAGAGGAATAAAATAATTAATTATATATAATTATTACCCGGGGTTGAAACCGAATACTAAGGAATATAAAAATACGAATAAATTAATTCGGACTACTACCCTTAGGAAATTTAAGTTTAAATAGGAAGAAAAAATAAAAAAGCGGAAAAGGAAGGAGGATATAATTAGAATTTTATAAATATAATAAAAGTGAAGGAAGTATTAAAAAAACGAATATTAATCCTAAAAAGGATTAATATAATAGAGGATTTTAAACTTACCTTTCGTAAACTCAATAAGGAATTTACAAATATTATAGAGGAATTTATCCTATACTAAAAGAAAGGTCGAAAGAGGAGAGTAAATTAGTAGATATTAGGATATAAAATAGTAACGAAAAAAGTATAGAAGATATATTAGGAGTAGTTCAAATACCGGATAGTATTAAATTAGAAGGATTTTATTAAAACTATAATAAAAAAGAAGAAGATAATTACGAAAATTTAATAGGCTATATAGTATAATAGCGTTGCCGAAGCTTCGAAGAATCTAAATCGATTTTAACCCTTAGAATAATAGGCCTATACTTAAAACTATTAATTAATAAACCCGCCCAAACTATTAGCCCTTTAAATTTATAAGGGGGTAATAGAAATCGGAAACTATAGTAATAAGGCCGAAATCTTTACCGATTACTTTTTCCTAAAAGTAGAAGTTCTAATAAATTACCTACTAAATTAAATTAAATTATTAAATAACGCTAAATTAATAATTATTAGCGAATTAATCGACGAAAAGGACGTTTAGGATATATTCTCCCGGATAGCGCTTAATAAGGCCCCCGGGATCGATTAGTACTTAAATAAATTTCTAAAATTATATAAATAACTATTCTAATAAATTATAATATATTTAGTATCTATTAGTTTCCGGTTCGGATATTTCCTATAGTAGTTTAAAGATATAAAAGTAATTATTCTTAAGAAACCTAGGAAGAACGCTAGTTAATAGAGGCTAATAAGCGTATAAAGGTTAATATCGCTATTTAATAATATAAGAAAAATTTTTAAAGTATTTATAATTAAGAGGCTTACGTAAGCAACCGAAGAGTTCAACCTCCTACCAAAGGGTTAAATAAATAATTAAATAAACCGTTTAATAGAATTTATAATTTAGGTAATTACTAATACAATATATACGGCCTAGAAGCTTAGGGCTATAACGTCCCTTATACTTTTAAATTTAAAGAGAACGTTTAATAGAGTTAATTATAAGTAATTTCTATATACCCTATAGGAAATATAATTCCTAACGTAAATTATTTAGTAAATAACGAACTTTATTACCGGAAGAAGAGGCTCTCTCTTCTTCGATAATAAAACCTCCTACCCCTATATAATTACCGTTAAAGTACTATAAAACTCCCCCCTCTCCCCTATTTTATTTATTCTCTTTATTACCCTACTATATTAGAAGTTAATAATAATTCCGAATATAATTATAATCGGCTTTACTAATAATATTAATATTATAATAATAGTCCGTACTATTAAAGAAAATTATTAAACGTTATAAATAATATAGGAGGTCTATTCGGAATAAGTAGGGGCGAAGGGTATAGAATTCGAAGCAATTAAGACGGAATTAATATACTTTATATAAATAAGGGTACTAAGGACGGAAACTCTCTAATTTAAAGAAATAGTACTTTAACCGACGGAATTAATACAATTCCTAAGGGTTTAGCTAAACTATAAATTTAATTATAAAATTTATATAAAAGTAATAAAAAAGAAAATAATAATATAAATAAATATATTTATAAAATTAATAGTGAAAATATAGGGTTATTCCTTTATTCGGGTAAGGGAAATATATACTAAATATATCTATAGTACTATTATATATAGAGAAATTGAAAAAAAAGCTTTGAAACCGGAAACGCCGATTTCTAGTCGAGGAGTGCTCCAAAACGAAAATTGACAACGGCAATCGATTCAGGAGGGTTGTTTACGTCCCTCACGATGTCCTACGACGAGCGCAGCGACGGCGTTATATCGTTATTACTAATAGCCATCGATAGCGGTACTCATAGACTTAAAAATAGCGTCTACAACCCGCTTATAGAAATTCTAATATATAATAATCCTAAAGTTGTACTTACTACGAAGACTTCGAATAAAATGGAGGAAAATAATAAAATATTAAAGAAGTTTATCGTTAAAATAAATAAATTTACAAACTATAATACTATTTCGACTAAGGATTATCGTTAGGTTCGAAGGTTATTTCTCGAATTTGCGAAGGTATATATCGGAAGAAGTAGATCTATACGATCCGAAATTAATAAGGTTAGAACCGACTAATTTATTATCAAAAAGGATTTTAATAATTTAAAGAAGGATATTCTAAAGGAAATTAAGAAAAGCGTTTAAAAAGTACCGAAGTACTAAATTAATATTATAGCGAAAGCTAACCTAAGTAAAATCGGTACTACCTTCTAATAATTACTTACTATTATTAAGAAGTTTATCCCTTCTAACTTCGAATAATAGTTTACTATTAAGGGAGCAACAATTACTATTAAATTTATAAACTATTCGAATAAAAATACAAAGACAACCTTAATTACGTATTTAAGTAAGAAGAATACCGGCCTAATAGTCTAAATAGCTATTAGAATATTAACGACCGGAAACTACATAATTATATTTAACGAATTTATACATAATTAGTATTAATGTAATTAAGTATAGGCTAAAGAAGTTTTCGGCCCCGAAACTTTTATTACTATAAGTATTATAGGTATACTAGTTCGGGGCGTACCCTAGAATAGTATTAATAATTATATTATAGCGGAAATTATATTGAACGTAGTAAGGGAGAAAAATCCGGAAGTATTTATTATTAGAATTTAATTATAGAAGAGAAGGGATAGAAAGAATAGAGGCCTATTCCTAATAGAGGTCGCTACTACGTCGGTAGTATACTTCCTTTAAAATAACCTCTTCCTTTAGGATAATAGTATATACCTATACGAACCGTTCTAAATTTCGAATAACGTTTAATAATATTTTAAATATTAGGGAATTGGATATACAGCGACATTTTACTATTAAAAAAATATTTATACCTACTATAGTAAAATTAAATACGAAGGAAATTGCTTTTGCGAAGTAAATTGCCCGTCTAATAATAATAAATTATTTGTTTATTATAAACCGTATAGGAAGAAGGGCTACTATATATATAATTATAAGGAATACCCTATTTTCCGGAAGGTAATTACGAAGGCGTCTATTATGTATATTAAAAGGCCGCGGACGTTCGCCCCCCGCAAGAACCTAATTAGAAAAGTATTAGAATTAACGATAGAAATTATAAATAAGAATATCCTTCCGGACGCTCCCCTTAACTCTTATACTATTATTACCCTAGAGAAATATATTAGAGGAATTACGAAGAGGGGACGGCCGAAAAAAATCGTCGGCCCGTCCTTCCGATTAAAGTTATTAAACCTATAAGGCCCGATAAATATTTATATATACTTATAGAATATAGGGGGGAGTCGGTTATATAGTAGTAATAGCGTTTATATAATTATAGCCCCCCCCGGGGAAGTAATACCTTTATCCTTTATTAAAAAACTAAAAGGAACTTTATTTTAGGGTAATTAATAGTCTAATTAAAAATATTCTATTAGAACGTAGGGAAGTTGTACGAAAAAGGGAAACTTCTATTTGAATAAGAAGAGACTTATAATATTATAATAATTTAAGAGCCGGGTAGAAATTTAAATAGGGATATTTACTACCTTAGAAGCGGAAGATATTTCAGGGTCAATTATATAAAGAAGGGGAAGGTAGTAATATATATAAATAAGAAATAGAATTTAAAGGACTTAAATTTCTAAGCCGGAAAGGATTAAGTTATAGTAATATTTAAAAGCTTAAAGGACCTAACGACCGTCTTTTCTATTTATTCTCCTATCTGTAACGGGGACAGCACAGTTAATACGGGTGCTGGTCGTATAGCTTAATTAAGGTTCTATAAAGGAGGAAAAGATCTATTTAAAATATAGATCCACCGGCGTAGAGGTTTTCACTAGGGCTACGCGCTCTACGCTACTATAATTAACGATAGTTCTAATCTTAGAGATTAGAATCTATAACCCGGGCGCTAGCCTTATAATATTACCCCCCTCCTTTCCCCCTCCTACCCCTCGTTTATCTCTCTCTTATCTACTATCCTAATCGGTCTTTAATACGTTCGTAATTTCTATCTCGATTGTAAATTTATTTCCTATACCACTAATTAACGTATTCGTACCTTCTATCTAATATAGTTATTATTATATTAGAGTAACCCTCCCCGCACCCTATACTTTCCTACACGGACCCTCCCCTACCCAGAAATATAGGGCGGTCCAGCTGATGACACCTGATATTGAAAATCCCGTTTTTACCCGCAAAATTTCGTCTTTTCAATGCAAGTAACATCGCTCTACCTTGGTCATTTCTTTCCCCCTTTTTTTATACGGCCAGTCGCACCCATACTATACCTATTATACTAGTACTTTATACGTATCTATAATAATAGTCTACACTTACTACCTTACCTATACTTTTAATGTACGTAATTTTACTCAAATTAATTGATTTTAATCGCTTTTAAACGCTGACAACCGTATAGATGCCTTAATATAACTAGGAATAACGCCGCCGCCGTTGCGCTTCTTCCTCCTCCCTATCGCCGTCGCTGTCGCTATCGTTGCCGTTGCCGTTGTTATTATTGTAATAAGAGTGGGCTGTGCTAGCCGACGATGAGTTCTTTAGTTTAGCGCTAAACTCCGACTTCTTCGAAATCTTTAAGTAATTTATTAAATTATGCCGCCGCTACCGGTTTGGAGTTGTGGTATAGCGGTTATATATATTCAATAAGGGAGTTAATAAGGGTAAATACTGGAAGTACGTCTTTTAATATAATCTCGTCTAGCGTAAATGATACTTAGAATCGAACCTATATAAGAAACGAAATACTATAATACGAAAGATCGTATTAGACTGCCCGTTTCGTATAGTTATACAGTCGCTTGAGAGAGACGGCCGCAAATGGACTGTACAGCTATTAAACCTTATATATCGAGGCTATAAGCCGTTGGAGTATTTATATAGTTACTTTATATTTTATTTGAAAATTGTTGATATAGATTAAATAGTATATATTGAAAGCCTTCTTAAGTAATATAATTTAACCGTTCGATCTATTTATACTACTATTAAGAGACGTTATCTTGACTTTCAGTTTATTTTTAAAGATTTAGATAACTAACGCTAATACCTTCGATGAGCGGACTGAGATGGCTATGCTAATACGCAAGCCTTCGTTAAGAAGTTCGACCTTAATAGGGTAATAGTATTTAAGACGATAGAATTTGACTGTTATAGTAATAAGGGTAATAGAGAGGGTACTATACTATAGTATATTCTCTAGGTTACTAATTTACAACGGTCTATATAGTTATAGTTCTTATATACCCTTCTTATTAATGCTATATATAAGACCAACTGCTATTATACCCCCTTTGTATAAGGGGTAATTATTATATTAGAGAGGTTATTAATATTAGTATTCTAAGTAATAATTAATAACGAGCGGAACGAAGGATTTATATAGCTAATTGAAGTAATCGATAAAGCTATTAAAGAATTTAAAATCCCTTTACCCGTTATATTTATTATTAACGGCGATACTTAACTTATTTCTACTGTCGACCGATTATTACCCAACGTTCAATATTAATGTTATATTTGGTATATTAATTGTAATATTATTAAGTATTTTAAAGATAATTGGATTACTATAGCTAAAGATAGCAACGCTTAGGATAGTAACGAAGAAGAGTTTAATAATGAAGATTCTTCCTGTAGTAGTAACTTTAACGAATTTAGTTAAAGCGAGGTACGTAGTTAAGAAGACGAAGATAATATCGAACAGTTGCACTATATATACAATAAAGTTAAAACGGCTATTAAAATGTAGGTTAGGTTAGGTCCGATCCCTATAAGGGTTACTAATACTAGAATTAGGCTCTTTTATTTATAGTAATATATAATCTACTCCTCGTTTAAATTAGACTTTAAAAAGGTATAGTCTCTCCTCTATTATTAATTTAAGGGCGCCTAGGAAGCTATTATTAAATAGATTAGACTTGAATTTATACTTTACTAATTAGAGTAGGCTAATTACTATATAAGGTACTACTTTAATTGTAGGTAGTGTACTATATCGCCTAATAAATTTAATAACGGTTTATTAAAATTATATAGATTATTAATTCATAGTAGTTTAATTAATTTCTATAAAGCTATTACTTCCTATATTACTACCCGGTTTAAATTATTTAATTAGAAATTAGCCTTATTAGCAATCCGTACATATATTATATAGATAGGACCTAACTATGTATAGTTTAGTACTATCCCTCTGGAGATAACTTTATAGGGGGTTGATTTACTTAATAAATAGTATTTTAAATTAAAAGAAACTTTCCTTAATTTATAATACCCTTATAGTAGCTGTTTAGAATTATATTTAAAGAACTTTCGAATTTAGTATAGGCTTCTTTGTACCTATAAAATAGAGGAAGTTTATAAGGTTAGTAAGGTAATTTTAATTAATAAAGTTAACTATTATCTATTCTAATATTTTGTTCAACGTTGTATAAGGTCCCCTTCTTACTATTCCGAATCTCCCTATACTAATTTATATAGTAGGATGCGGTAGATAGGTATCTACGATTTTGCCCAGCTATCCAAGCAGTGTGTAAAGGTCGTCCCTCCAATTAAAGTAGTCCCTTTAGTAATAAAGCTATACTACCGCCGCCTTAAAAGAAGTAAAAGAAGTAAAAGACTAGACCCTGTAGCCGGTCTAAGGATACCTAGCCTATACGAGCTTTAGCGTAGCGTAATTATTCCCGGTACGAAGCGGGGTTTAGTATTGAATAGTTAGATACCTAAGACGAGGTACGTAGTTGTATTAAGGTAGTTGACGATGATGAGGATGATGAGCTAGCTCGATACTAGGTAGAGAGAACACGGGAGGCACGGCGGCGGGAGGAGGCTAGAAGGGAGGAAGTCGTTGAAATATCTTTAATTGGTTTATTTGACGAGCTCTCTGAGCTGTTAGATGTTAGTATTTAGACTGTAATTGAGTAGAAATAGACCTATTTTCAATACCATGAGATATCGCGAGATTTGAGTTATGAGGGTGATCCAGCTATAGATATTATTAGACATTGAAAATATGGAAATTTATAGTTAAAACCCTATATTTTACATGACAGCTGACATTTGGGTCGAGAGGGTCCCAGTAGGAAAGCATGGGGTGCGGGGAGGGTTACTCTTATATTAAATAGTAATTGATAATAGGTAGTAATAAATAGTAAGTAGTAATTTTAGTGCCCGTACTCTCTAATTCTATTTATATAATCCCCTTCCCCCTCGCTTTTTAAACCTCTCCCTCTTTTTTTCTTTTCTCTAATAGTAATTTAATCCCCTAAAGTAAATAATATTATCCCCTTCTCTATCTAATACTTATCTATCGCTTCTAACCCTCCTAATACTTTTAAATACCCTACTATACGCTGTTTCCCCCCGCTTTGGGCTCTAGCCCCTAATTGCCCGCCAGCCCCCCTAGCCCTTCATCCGCCGCCCCTTCTATTATTCGCCCTAGCGTCTTGCCCGCCGGCCCCCCCTTTTAACGCCCCTCGCCCGCTGGCCCTCCCTCCTAATATACTTCGCCCGCCGGCCCTCCCTCCTAACGTACCTCGCCCGCCGGCCCCCCTCCTTAAACCCCCGCGCGTTCCACCGCTACCACCCCCTTTAATTCGAAGGCTATTAAAAAGTACTAACGAAATATAAATTTTTTTTTTATATTCTACTTTCTTCGAATCTCTATTCCCCTATTATTTCGTCGCTAACCCCTTTATTATAGTTGGATTGCGAGGAGTCGGCCGTCCCTTATATTATTTATATTAATATTGAGCGGGCGTATTTTACAGTACCCGGTTGCGCTATATATATAAATTATTATAATAATAGTAAGTAATACAATTGGGTATCGCCCTTAACCCTACGTACGCTTACTATTTAGAAGGTAACGGCGGACTGTATAGCTAAGGTAGTAGCGAGAAATAACCTAAATCGCTATATAAATATTTAAAGAAACGCTACCGAACTATATAAGAAGGCCTTTATTAACTGGTATATTACTCTTACCTCTTCCTTTCCGTCTTTACTCCTACTCTAAAATATTAGTATTAAATTTTTTTTTTTTCTTTTTAGCCGCGAATACTTTTATTATATAGAGGCGGCATCCCCCTTACCCCCCTTCCCCCCGTTGGCGGTAATTTCGTCTTATAAATTATAAGCGTTATAGGCGAATATAGCGGCTCTATAAGCGAGAATAAATATATTAAAAACTAATAATAATTGTAAGCGGAAGAATTAAAAGAAGTAGTAAAATTTAATACTAATATTATTCCTTTCCTTCTCCTTCGCAATTAATATTATTATTTTTCGTATTTTGTAATGAAATATTTTACTAGACCGTTATTAGTAATAGTTAGGCTATATTTAATTTCGAAGTAGTTTAATACTATAGCGTTAATTATTATTTATAAGGGTTCCTAAATCTATTCTACTTATCTTACCTACTTTACTAACGCTTCTCTACGCCCTTTCTTTATTTAATAGTATAGGATCTCCTTTATAAAGTATTCTTTTTCGCCGTCGATTATAATAATTAAAAATTGGGAATTAGTAACGATCTATCCTAATAGGGGATTATTTCGAATATATTGTAGGAGATTTATATAGAACTTATTAAAGATCCCCGTAGTAAAGTCGGTAAATTCTACTATATATAGGCTAAAAATTTTTAAAATTATATATTTAGTATATATTTAATTTAATTTCTTCTTAAAGCGCTCAGTTCGGAAGTTCTTAAAGTTTAGCCAAACCTTATCCCCCTCTTTAAATACTTTGGCCGGTTATTTCTTATAATTTGTAAAGTACTTCTAATTTTATATTGAAATAGTTATTATTGCTTAGTAAAGATTTATAATTTACTATAGCCGTATAACGAAGTTTTTAATTTTCTTTTAAGGGTTTATAGGTTTAATTCCTATAGGTTGGGCAATAATTACTATAAAGGATTGTAAATAATAATTATAGGTAGTAAAGAACGGAGATATCCTAATTATAGCGCTTATTTTACTATTAATTGCTAATTATATAGCGGGGTACTAATAATCCTAATTATTTTGCGCGTAGTTTATAAAAATTCTTAAGAATATTTATACTTCTTAATTTATATATTCTAGCCCGCCGTCGGTTTAGGGGTAAAATATTGTATTTAATTATTATTCTACCTTAAGGAGATTGTAGAGGTATTTCTAGAAGTTATTAATCTAATTAAGACTTTTATTATTGATAATAAATTAAGGCTAATTATAGTAACGTACGAAATATTATAGAAACGCTTTAACGACCGCTTTTATTTCTATAGTAAGTATAGGCTCTAAAATTACCGCTTTACTAAGCCGGTCTTTAATAACTAAAAGGTTTATATAGTTTTTTAAAGGTAGTAGATTAATAATAAAATCTATTTAGATATCCCTAAAGAATTAGTCTAAGATCGGCAACGGTTTAAATAACCTTCTCTTTTAATTTTTCTAATATTTTACCCTTCTATAAATATTATAATTAATTATAAACCGACGAATATAAATACCTATTAACGGCCAATAAAAATCTCTACTAATAGTATAAATTATACCTTCTCTCCCTAAGTAACCGAGTATAATTGAATCGTATATCCTTTAAATAAAGTGCGTATATAGGATATTTCTCTCCAAATCTTCTAACGATATATAGAGGGCGGTTACTTCGGTAATAGTTAGGGTATTAGGGATTTAAATACGGCTTTTATAATATAACTTTTTTAGACCGTTAATTAAATATTCGCCTAATTATATTTTTAAACCTTAGGCTATAGTAGGTAGGTTTTAATTACTATTAATAACTATGTAGAGGACGCTTTAATAAATTATATTTTATTAAGCTACTTTCTTATAGAATTATTATAAATCCGGATTTTTAAATACTTTTATACCCTCCCCTACAATTATAGAGGAGGTTACTATATAAATATAATTCTTAAGAGCCTTCTAAGGGATTAATTATATCTCCTTCGCTTTAGTGTTTCCCTTATTAGGCTTATTCTAATCCTGCCGAAATAAAGTATTAAATATTATAATAAATTTACTTAAGTAGTATTAAATCTCGAAATTAAATTTCGAGAATAGTTTAGCTTAATACGTTTAGCGTTTGGATAATTTTTACCTCTCTATAAAGTATTTAAAGTTCTAATAGTCGGTTATAATAATAAATTTCTCGCAATTCCTAAACTTTATTAATTACTCTTCTAAATATTAGATAATCGCTAGTATTTTCTTATTATAAATAGAGTAATTACATTTAGCCGGCGTAAATTTCTAGGAGTAGTATACTATTATAGTTTTCTTACTATTTCTCTCCTAAGTAAGGATACTATTTAATTTATAATTACTATAGTCCGCTTTTAAAAATATAGGTAAATTAGGATCCTATTGCGTAAGAATAGGGGCCTTAGTAAATAATTTCTTTAACTTTCGGAATACAGTATTATATTTAGCAATCTACTCGAAAGGGACCCCCTTCCTTATAAACGCTATTAACGGTCTTACTATTATAGAAAAGTCTTTAATAAATATATAGTAATAATTCGTAAAGCTTAGAAAGTTCCTTACTCCCTTCTAAGACGTTGGGGCTTCCTAATTTATAATTGCTTTAATCTTCTCGGGGTCCGCCTAAATATTTATATTTATAACAATTATAAAGCCGAGGTATTTTATACTCTTAACGGCGAATTTATACTTTTTAAGGTTTAAATAGAGTTTAACTACCGTTAACCGTTCTACTACTTTATGGACTTTTTCTAAATAGTTTTTCTTCAACCCGGACGAAAAAATTAGTATATTATTTATATAAATTAAAGTAAAATTATCGAAGTAATTACTAAGGATATTATTAATATACCGTTAAAAGGTTATTAAGGCTCTTAATAACCTAAAGGGTATTATTAACTATTTAAAGAGACTATATTATATATAAAAGACTATCTTCCCTTCTTCTCCCTCGGCTATACGAATTTTATAGAATACTTATATTATATCTATCTTAATAAACTACTTCGCGTTAACTATAATACGGAAGGTTTTTTTAATTAAAGGTAGCGGGTAATAGTTAGTTCTCGTAATAGTATTTAGAGCTTAGTAATTATAATAGAATTGTAATTCCCTACTTAGCTTCCGAACGAAGAAAATTAGTACTATAGCCGAAGAATTACTAGCGCGAATAAACCCTTTATTAAGAAGGTTTCTAAATATCTTTTTTAGTATTAAGAGTTCGTCTTTTAATATATTATAAAGCAGTCCGTAGGGAAGTGGCATTTCTTTACTATATTCGTTTTTCTTTATTTTTACCCTATAATTAATACTAGGGCAGTACGGGTTCACTTTATTGGCCTCCAACTACTTCTATACGTAGAGTAAATTGTATATATTAGTAGGAATCCTCCTCTTTAATTCCTCGTTAGTAAAATCGACCTTAAGTTTAAAAGCCTTCTCTACGTTTTATAGGCTAATAGCAAATATTATTACTTCTACTATTTCTCTACTATTTTCTTTCTTAATCCAGTTTAATATAATTATAAAGGTAGTAGTTAAATAGTAAACGGCTTCTTTAATCTCTATTATACGAAGGGAAGACCCTTCGGGCGTATATCCTAAATATAAAATTTAATATCTAACTACTCTATCCTAGAATCTATATTTATACAGGACCGAGTAGGCTTTTATTATAGTCAATTACAACTTTCCTAATATTATAGGGAACTCCAATTTAAGGACTATATAAACGTAGATAATTAACTTGTAGCTATAAATATCTACCTTAAAATAAATAATACCCTTAATTTCTATACCTTCTATTTTAGCGGAGGCGCCTCTGATTTATCTTCGGGGAATTAGAATTATTAGAATCTTTAACTTTTCAATTACTTTCTTACTAATTATAATATAGTACTAATAACCTTTATTAATAAAGGTATAGAATTAATCTTTATTATTAATAGTAATAGGGATTTTAGTAACGTCTATTTCTATAGGACTTAGGAAGTTCGAAACTCCCGCCTCCTTACTTAGTACTCCTATCTACTCTTATACCCAGCTTTATATAAGAACTATTCTTTTCCCGACCCCTCCGAGGAAAAATCTTTAATATCTTCTAATAATAGGTCGATATAAAACTTAGTAGCTTTAATACTAATTCTATTAGAACGCTAGACCGGTCTATATATATAACTATTAATTATATATCTATTAGTACTATAATATAAATAAAGTCCAGCTAAATACTATTTATTATATTCTTCCTAAAAGATTTATTTAGTACGCTTCGCGTCCTTACTATAGCTCTCATTTTTAATCTTAATAGCGCTTATTATTATTAATATATTACTATTAATATCCTTCGAAAGTAAATCTACAGTTCATTCTCATTAGAGGAAAAACCTCTAATAGCAATTAGCGGCCCCCTTATTACTTCCACTAAATTTATAGAAGGTTCGACTCGCTTCGAACCTCTAAGCAATCTCTTTTAAATCTTCTATATATTAATTATAAATTTTAGGTATATAAACCGAAATTAATTAATTATATAGAATATTAAATATAGAAGTATCTAATTAGACGAATTAGGATTCGTTCTTCTATATTAAACTTCCTACCTTCGTAAAATTCTTTTTAAAGACCGGGAAGAAATTAGTAAAATTCTAATTCTTATATTAGTAAATAGTTCGTAGGCGAATTAATACAAACTATTTCTTATTTTTATTACCGAAAATTAATTCTAAATAATTAAATTAATTAATAGGACGGTAAGAATCGTCGGTATAACTATAACGCTAGAAAGCCTCTACCTTAATTATTTTATCGTTAGGGAGCGTATTAAATAGTATTAATTATCCTAATTTATTATTAGAAATCGCTCTAATTACTTTCTCCTCCTCGTATATAAAGCGCAATTACATAAAGAATAAAGAGAAGGTCGAAGTAGACCCGTCTTACTTCGGCTATTTAATATTTTTATATTTAGTATTAAGAGTAGTAATAGGGGCGGCTTCTTAAATAGTACTAATTATAATACTAGGGGTAATAGTAATTATATAAATAGTCGTTTAAGGGTTGCTCTATATTCCTTAAATTATAAGCGGGGTATTAACGGTAGTTTTAATAGTATTAATAAATATTATACTCGTAAAAATACTTCTAATAAAATTATTTCTCTCTCTTTATATACGCTAAACTTTAATTTATCGCACTTTTTCTTCTACGTTCGATATAGCGTACTATTACCCTTACTATTATAGCAGCGGTATATTTTAATCTATCGGTTCTATCGGTAGATAGAACCTAATATAACGGAGATAGTACGGTTAATACGGGTACTAGTTGTATAGTTTGATTAAAGTTCTATAAAGGAGGAAAAGATCTATCTGAAATGCGGATCCACCGGCGCAGAGGTTTTCACCGGGGCTGCGCGCTCTACGCCACTATAGCTAACGACAGCTCTGGTCTCAGAGACCAGAGTCCATGACCCGGGCGCTAGCCCCATGACACTATCCTTATATAAGAAATATTAGAATACTAATAGAAATCGCTACTCTTTAAATTTATCGAAGTCGGACCCCCGGTAGGAAACCTAATTATAATTAGAGATTATAATCTCTATTATCCTAATTAAAATTTAAAAAATAAAATTAGCCTAGGGACTATTCGCTTCCTTATATAGGTATAACGCTAGAGATTTAATTTACTTACCCCCTATAATAAGCCAATAAAGTTCAGGAATATAATATAAAGAGAGAGGAATAGGATAATCGATTATATATAATTATTACTTAGGGTTAAGGCCGAATATTAAGGAGCGTAGAAATATAAATAAACCGGTTCGGACTATTACCCTTAGGAAATTTAAATTTAAATAGGAAAAAAAAATAAAAAAGTAGAAGAGGAAAGAGGATAGAATTAGAGTTTTATAAATATAATAAAAGTAAAGGAAGCGTTAGAGAAACGGATATCGGTCTTAGAAAAGATTAATATAATAGAGGATTTTAAGTTCGCCTTTCTTAAATTCGATAGGGAATTTATAAGTATTATAAAGGAATTCGTCCTATATTAAAAGAAAGGTCGAAGGAAGAAAGTAAATTAGTAGATATTAGGATATAAAACGGTAATAAAAGAAGTATAGAAAATATATTAAGAGTAATTTAAATACCGGATAATATTAAATTAGAGGGATTTTATTGAAATTATAATAAAAAAGAAGAAAATAATTATAAAAACCTAATAAACTATATAGTATAATAGTATCGCTAAAACTTTAAAGAATCCGAATTGACTTTAACTTTTAGAACGATAGGCCCGAACCCGAAACTACCGATTAATAGACCCGCCTAAATTATTAGCCCTTTAAATTTATAAAGGGGTAATAAAAATTAGAAATTATAGTAGTAAAATTAAAATCCTTACTAATTACTTCTTCTTAAAGGTAAAAATCCCTACGGACTACCTACTAAATTAGACCGAACTATTAAATAATATTAAATTAATAATTATTAATAAATGAATTAATGAAGAGGATGTTTAGAATATACTCTCCCGAATAGCGTTTAATAAAGCCCCCGGGATTAATTAATATTTAAATAAATTTCTAAAATTATATAAATCATTATTCCAGTAGATTATAGTATATTTAATATTAATTAACCTCCGGCTCGGACATTTCTTATAGCAATTTAAAAATATAAAAATAATTATCTTTAAAAAACCTAAGAAAAACGCTATTTAATAAAGGCTAATAGGCGTATAAAAGTTAATATCGCTATTTAATAACGTAGGAAAAATCTTTAAAACGTTTATAATTAAAAAGTTTATATAAATAGCCGAAGAGTTTAACCTCCTACTAGAGGGCTAAATAAGTAACCGAATAGACTATTCAATAAAATTTATAATCCGGGTAATTACTAATATAGTATATACGGTTTAAAAACTTAGGGTTATAATATCCTTTATACTCCTAGATTTAAAAAGAGTATTTAATAGAATTAATTATAAATAGCTTTTATATACCCTATAGGAAATATAATTCCTAATATAAATTATTTGGTAGGTAGCGAATTTTATTACTGGAAGAAGAAGCTCTCTCTTCTTTAATAACGAAACTTCCCGCTTTTATATAATTATTATTAAACTACTATAAAACTCCCCTCTCTCCCCTATTTTATTTATTCTTTTTATTACCCTATTATATTAAAAGCTAATAATAATCCTAAATATAATTATAGTCGGTTTCGCTAATAATATTAATATTATAATAGTAGTCTATACTACTAAAGAAAATTGCCGGACGCTATAAGTAGTATAGGAAATATATTCGGAATAGGTAGGGGTAAGAGGTATAGAATTCGAAGTAATTAAAACGGAATTAATATACTTTATACGGACGAAGGTACTAAAGACGGAAACTCTCTAATTCGGGGAAGTAGTACTTTAATCGACGGAATTAATACGATTCTTAAGGGTTTAGCTAAACTATAAATTTAATTATAAAATTTATACAAAAGCGGTAAAAAAGAAAATAATAATATAAATAAATATATTTATAAAATTAGTAATAAAAATATAGGGTTATTCCTTTATTCGGGTAAGGGAAATATATATTAAATATATCCGCAACGTTATTATATACAGAGCCTTAGTATTCTACTAACTAATGAAAATCTATAAAAAACTTCGGGGGATAGTAATTAGGCTAGCGAAATATTAAATTAGATATTTGAAAATTATTGCTAGAGCGTATAAAGCTATACTACTATAAAATTTAGAAATAGAAACTTTTTATCCGTTATTCGACTTTTACTTTAATAAAAGGGTTTGGGCCTTTAAAGAAAGGCTCGCCCGGATAGACTAAGCCCGGTTTATCCGGGGGATTATAGCCTAAATCTCTAATTATATTTAAATATAACGAATTAGAAGTTAGCTACCTACTAATAAATTAGAGAGTAGTATAACTAAAGTTCGGTAAATTAAAATATAAGTACTAACAAAAAAATTACTAGTAATAGTAGCCGGACCCCCCTCGGAGTTAGAGATTTAACCGTTACTATTATTATAAATTTTAAAACTAATAATTACCGACCGAAAAGAGTAGTTAAAGGATATAACAAATTAGGAATAAATATTATACTATAACTACTACCTAGTAATAATAATAGTAGAATTAGGGCAATAGTACAAATTCACTATCGCCGACCTTATTTTTAAATTTAATAAAGAGGCTATTTAACGATATATAATTAGTATAAAAAAAAAGAAAGGGAAATACTAATAATTAAAAGAAAACGAAGAAGAACTATACCTATTAACTAAAGCGAAAAATTCCCTCCTTATTTAGGCTAGAACGGAAATTATCGGCCTCCGGGCCTTCCTCTACTAAAAGAAAGTACTAGGCATTTTAACTCCTATTTACACCTACAAATTCGAAAAAGAAATATTCGCCTATATTATCTTAAATTACTTTAATATAGATACTATCTTCTAATTAAACCTAGAAGTTTAACTATTAATAAAAGAAGAACTCTAAAAATACTTAAATAATAGAATTAAAACCGAAAGGATTCTATTATAAGTATTAAAATTAGAGAGGTTAAGAAAATACTATTTAGTAATTAAATTAGAGGAGGAGTAATATAAGGAAATTGTAAGGTATTCTTAGAAGGAAAATAGAATATTAATAATATTAAAATAATAGGACGGGAATAAAGAAGAAATATTTATACTAACTATAGGAATTATTTAAACTATAGCTATAGTAAAAACCGAAAAGTACTATTTAACGAACGTTTAATTATATTTAAGAAGCTATCTAAATAATTCTATTATACGAATTTAGTTCGTAGTAACTTTATAATACTATTAAATCTAATTATTATTTATAAGGGCGCAACCGGGAGTATCGACGGCTATAGGGCTATTAGGAACGGAACTACTACTATTATTAAAGCCGGAAACTATATAAATAGGAGTAATATAACCGTTACCGTTAGATATAATACGTATAAGAATAATAGTACTACTATTAGAACCGAACGTAATTTAAACCGAATTTATAATACTACCGCCGGGTAAAGAAGGGATATAACTATAATAAATATCCTTTACTACTAATTCGTAGTAACCCTTCTACTACTATTTAGTAATACTATAACTTAAGGTACAAGGAAGACGCTTAAAATCAATAAGAAGGCCGTTTTACTCTAAACGAATATATATATAATTAGAAAAATTATTAGTAATACGAACGAAAATATCCAAATTATAATTAAACCTATCCTAACTACCTAATACTATAATAATAGTTACTACCTAAATAACGTTACGAATATTATAGAAATTGGTGGGGACGTTTAATATATACTTACCGGTAGTATAATTGTAAGTAGCGTTCTCTACGCTATTAATTAGAAGTGTAGAAATTAAATAATAAAAAAGAAGAATAGAGAACGAAGGACCTACTAGTAAATAAAATAAAATAAACCCTATTAACGACGACCTTTTTAAAGGTATTAAAGGAATTAAACCTATTATTAGAGTGTAGGACGGAAATAAAATCCAAAGTATAGTAAAAGTAAGGAATTTTATAAATAACGCTAATTAAATTAATATAAAGATTGAAAAAAGAGGGGAAGAAATTATACCGGTTCTAAAGGGAATAACTACCGAAGAAATTACGAAGGGTATAAATAAGGAATATAAGTTCCAAGGGTATAACCGCGGGGAATATAGGGCTTAAGAATATAATAGGGGAGGAACCCTCTGTATTAAAAATTAAATCGATAGGGTTAGGATAATAATAGCCGGAGGAAGCTATCTTAATAGAAGTTACAATAGGGAAGGAGGAGGAGAAGGACTAGGAGGGGTACTATATAGGGGATTATATAAATAAAAGAAGGAGTCCTTATATTGATATAAATAGGAGTAGAACTATAGGGTAGGAAAGTAAATAATAAGGTAGAAGTATTTATAAATAGGGGAAGGAAGCGGAGAAATAGGGTAATAGACGGGAAAATAGGATAGGGAAGTAAGGAGAAAGTAGAGGAGGGAATAGTAGGGAATAAAATAAAAAGGCGGCGAAGGAAGCGGTATACCGGGTTTAATCCTATTCCTATTACTCCTATTATTCTAATATTAAAACGATATAATAGTAGAAAAAACGAAATTATATTCGCTATAGCGGTAGGTAAGAACTATTATAATTATAAACAAAGTAGGAACGGCGTAGTAAACTACGGCCGAAACGGAGCTAGAGGTTTTCATCCGGAGACGCTTAACGTCTTACGGTTTTCCCTTCTAGAGAATTAAAGAAGAACCTCATACCAATAAGGCGCTATAGTTTATAGTATAGGGAATAAGACTATATATATATTATATATAGAGCTTTAATATTCTACTAACCGATTAAAATTTATAGAAAACTTTAAGGGATAATAATTAGGCTAGCGAAATATTAGACTAAATATTTAAGAATTATCGCCGGAACGTATAAAGCTACACTAGTACGAAATTTAAAAATAGAAACCTTTTATCTACTATTTAACCTCTACTTTAATAAAAGGGTCTAGGCCTTTAAAGAAAGGTTCGCCCGGACGGATTAAGCCTAATTCGTCCAGGGGATTGTAATTTAAATCTCCAGCTATATTTAAATATAACGAATTAAAGGTTGGCTACCTAATAATAAATTAGAAAGCGGTATAATTAAAGTTCAATAAACTAAAACGTAAATATTAATAGAAAAGCTATTAATAATAATAATTAAACCCCCTTCGGAGTTAGGGATTTAGTTAGTACTATTATTATAAATTCTAGAACTAATAACCGCTAATAGAAAGGAGTAGTTAAAGGATATAACGAATTAGGAATAAATATTATACTATAATTACTATTTAGCAACGGCGGTAGTAAAATTAAAGCGACAATACAAATTTACTATCGCCAACCTTACCCCTAAATTTAGCGGAGAGGTTATTTAATAATATATAGTCGGTACAAAGAAGAAGAAAGGAAGACGCCGATAATTAGAAGAAGACGAAGAAGAACTATACTTATTAATTAAAGTAAAAAATTCCCTCCTTATTTAAGCTAGAATAGAAATTATTAGCCTCCGGGCCTTCTTCTACCAGAGGAAAATACTAAACGTCCTAACCCCTATTTATACTTATAGGCTAAAAAAAGAGATATTCGCTTATATTATCCTAAATTACTTTAATACGGATACTATTTTCTAATTAAACCCGGAAGTTTAACTATTAACGAAAGAAGAATTCTAAGAATATTTAGACAATAGAATTAAAACCGAAAGGATTCTATTATAAGTATTAAAGTTAGGGAAGTTAAAAGAATACTATTTAATAATCGAATTAAGGGAGGAATAATATAAAAAAATTGCAAAGTATTTTTAAAAGGAAAATAGAATATTAATAATATTAGAATAATAGGATAGGAACGAGGAGGAAATATTTATACTAATTATAAGAGTTATTTAAATTGCAATTATAATAAGAACCGAAAAGTACTATTTAACGAATACTTAATTATACTTAAGAAACTATTCGAATAATTCTATTATACGAACCTAATTTGTAGTAACCTTATAACGTTATTAAATTTAATTATTACTTATAAGGGGGCGACCGGGAGTATCGACGGCTATAGGGCTACTAAGAATAGAACTATTACTATTATTAAAATTAGAAATTATACGAGTAGGAATATTAAAATTACTACCGTCGGATATAATATATATAAAAGTAATAGTACTACTATTAAGACTAAATATAATCCGAACCGGGTTTATAGTATTACCGCCGGGTAAGGAAGGAATATAACTATAGCGAATGTCCTTCGTATTTAATTAATAATAACCCTTCTACTATTATTTAGTAATATTATAATTTAAGGTACAAAAAAACATAGCTAGGGGTACATAGAAGCCTACTTACCATCACATTACCATCTTAAGGCTGTAAATCGATTTTTACCATCAGATTACTGTTATAAGACTGTAAATAGTATTTTACCGTTGGTTCGCAATTTACTATCGGACAATAATTTACCGTAGGGCGCTATGATATACCAAGTCGTTTGAAAGGCCCAGAAAGAAAGTTATAATTATAGGGTTCTTACCCGTTTTACAGCGTTCACAATTGCACGTAGGGTACATCGATGTCAATTGCACGGTCGTATATCAATTGTACGGTCGTAAAGGCAGTCGCGACTTTTAGGTCTTGCCAATTGAAGACCGCTAAGTCAAAATACATTACTAAATATATTATCGCTAATATAAATAATAATAAGAATACGATAAAGTTAAAGACTAAGAGTATATTAAAGAATAATATAAAGGAGTATAAATCTACTTATTTATATAACTATAGTATCTATAACTATATAGTCAACCGTTAGCGCGCCTAAAAGTATCGCTAAATATTGTAACGCTAGATACGACGATGAATACTACAACGATAAATACGACGCTAAATGCTATATCGCTAAAAGTATCGCTAAATATAGTAATAATTACGACGCTGAACGCTATATCGCTAATACTATTAATCTTATACAATAATAATATCGATAATTCTAATAATACTAAACTTCAGCCTATACTAAATATAGTAATAATTAAAGGTATAAGGACTTTATACTAACGTCTAGTATTTCCAATTCGAATATCGAAGATATAATAAGTATACTTTTAAACTCTATTGTAATAAGGGGTATACGAATATACCTAGGAATAGGGGGTATAATATTGATAATTATCGAGAATTATTAGCCTCGACTACTACTAATAGGCGGCAGCTATTTACACTTATTTCGGGGATTAGGAGGTGCCCCGCTAGAATCGTAGCGGCGGCTACCGACTTAGCGCTAACGCTCTTATTTAGATAGCCGAATTGGAGTGTATTCGGGGTTTATATAATTATTTTAACTATAATTACCTCTACCTATACCTATACCTATTTAATAGTCTTATTAATAATTACACTAGGGGGCGCCGTACTGAGGGCTATAATACTAGGGACTATAATACTGGGGACTATAATACTGGGGACTATAATACTAGGGACTATAATACTGGGGACTATAATACTAAGGACTATAATGCTGAGGACTATACTGAGGATTATAATACTTAGGAGCGCTATAGTACTAAGGACTGTAGTGAGGATTATAGTACTAAGGACCACCCCTACCTATACTCTAGTAACCTTATTAAGAGGAATAGCCGCTATAATACTAACTGCGATTATAGTAACTACTATTATTATAACCATAGCTATAGTTATTATAGCCACCTTGGGATCTATATCCCTGCCGCTAGTTATTATAATAATAGTTAACGTAGCTACCTTAGTAACTACAACTAGTTCTATCCTTATAGTAGCTACGGCTACTACTACTACTACCCTCTATATTATTATCGGAATAATTTGGACTAAAAATATTATATTATTCCTCTACCGGTATAAATCGCTATCAATTAGCCATCGGATAGTTGTCGGTCCTACATAGAGGAGGCAATTTATCGACGAGGGTATCTTCGAAGTAATCTAAATTTAAGGCTCTAAATAAATTAATAATTAGAGTAACCTATTCCAATAGTACATTAATAAATTGGTTACATTTAACGTCCTTATACTAAAGTACAAAGGGTAGGGATTTATATTTCTAGCGTATATCCTAGCGTAGATTCTTATCGGTAACCTATAATTTACTTAATTAGCGGTTTATATTTATAGCCCGTTCGGATTTAATAATATAAAGTTAGTAAGGACCTATATCCTATAGTTCCGTTTCTAGGTAGAACCAAGTAAGCAATTGTTTATTACCAAAGTTTTCTTTATAATTAATATATTTGGCAATATAAATATATATTTAATCGAATATACGTTTATTAATTTAATTAGAAATTAAGGTTTTGAAAGTTCGTTTGTATTTTGGATTTAGTATATCCAAGTCGTAATTAAAGATATAAAGGTTGTCCAAAATAATGTCTAGGAAGAATTGCCGTATAGTTGTAATAAGGTAATAAGATTTTAAAGTATAGTACGTATTTAAAGTATATTTACGAAGGATTTTGAACCTAGTCTTTCTAGTATCGATCTAATAATTATATACCTATTTAATAATAATATTAGAAAATTAGTTATAATAAAATAGAAATAGTACCCACCGGACTTCTTTATTAATTTTATTAATTATAGCTAGATTATCCTTTAATATAGTAATACCTCTTAGGACATCTCTAAATAATAGGGTTTTAGGAATTCCGGGATTTGCAATATATTAATAATTATTAGCAATAGAGTTATATTATAAACGAAGGGGTATATTACTAATCTCTCGAATAGCCTATAGATTGGCATAGGTAGGTTCTTAGAAATATTTAGGGTATACGTCTTCCAATCGATTAATACTATTCTATTTTCATTAAATTAAAGCGCCTTCACTACCGCTATAGCTATTATCGGGGATTTTAGGAGGTCTATTATATTTATTAAATTCTTATTCATTAAAATTATTAAGGTTAGTATCGTCTTTAGGGTCTTCGAAATTAGAATTAACTTCTTTTTATACTCTACCTAACGCGCTAGAACAATTAGGAGCGCTAGAATAACTAGGAGTAATAGGATAATAGGGGGTAGTAGGACGGTTAGGAGCGATAGACTAGTTAGGAGCGATAAATTGGCTAGGAGTACTAATATTACTAAAATTAGGATCCTCTTCGTCTTTAATAAATTTATTAGTTTAAAAAATACCTTCAATACCTATTACTAAATATATACCGGTATTTTAGCTTACAGTAATAGAAAGGGGCGTATAATTAGAGGTAATTTTGCTAGGGATAGAAGGAGGCGTACGGTTAAATATATTAGGGATAGGAGGTAGTACTATATTACCCGGCTTATCGCTAGGGATAGAAGGGGGTATAAGGGTATTATTAAATTTAAAATTAGAGGTAGGAGGTAATACTATATTGCCCGGCTTAATATCGAATTTCTCGAAGAAGGAGGGTAAAATTACAATCCTTTTCGATTTTTATAATATTGCAATCCTCTTTATTAAATCTTCCACTACTTTCTTAGACCGTCTCGGGGTTAAAGGCTCGTTATTAAACTCGGAGTCTCTAAATTTAACTATAAATTTAACTATAGGGTTAGCTATATCCTTAGCCTTCTATTACTTAAATTTATATACCGTTCGTTCGATTAAATCCTTTTGGTATTCTATATTATTACTAATTCGATCGGCTTTATTATATAGCTAATTGCGTTCTTCGAAATTTAGATCTAAATTTCGAATTCGCTCCTTAATATTTTATAATTGAGTTTGCAATTTATTCAACTTCCGTCGTTCTTATCGTCGCCAAGTTTCTTCGTCGAGCCCCTCAATATAGAATAGATATACGCTTTCGCTTATAGCCGCCGCGCTCTGGTCGTTACGTAGTTGAAATTTGTCTTATAATTGGCTACGACCGCTACTACGACTACGACTACGACCGCGACCGCGACCGTAACCACGGCTACTACTAAGGGGCGGAGGTAGTAGGTAGCTAGAAGGGGGAGGTAGTTGTTAACCGCGACCGTAACTATAGCTACTACTAAGGGGCGGGGGTAGTAGATAGCTAGAAGGGGGAGGTGGTTATTAATCGCGACTAAAGGGTAGAGGTTAATAAGGTTACTAACTACAACTAAGGGGGGAGGGTCGGTAGCTAAAGTGAGGACTAGGAGGTTGTTAGCTACAACTAGATAGCGAAGGTTGGTAGCTAGGTTATTGACTACGACCAAATAGTGGGAGAGGAGATTGACTGTAACCAAGAGGGGATAGTTAATATTAGGGTAGTTCAATTATTTTCTAACGTAGTAACTATATATTATATTTCGATAAATTATTATTTAGGAATAGGTATTGCTATTAATATTACTAATATTATTGGTATTAATTATAACGATCTTGTAATGTTACTTTGGGCGTAATAGGCTTGGGGGGAGGTTGTTGGGTTGCCGCTTGGGAATCCTTAGTTAAAGGATCGGTTGAACTAGTTGTAGCAGATTTAGAATAAGCAGTAGTCTTTTTGAAGTTCTTTTTAATTATAGTCCGAAGGCTTAGTCCAGCCGGCGAAGTGATATTGCGTTGGCCCTGTCAAAAATATTAGTAATATATTAAAATCAACTATTATGTGCGATGTCAACTTATTTGGGCCTGTGCCTTGAGAATCTATTAATAGGTGCTAGTTATATACGTAGGCGCTTACGCCGGCTTTACAAGGCTCATAGTAGGCGAACCAGGCACACTACTAGTAATTTGCTATTGTTTATTATAGTCTTTATAATCGTCTTTATAATATTAACCGTCGTTACTATCGTCGCGACCTTAATAACCTTCGAAGTTAACGGTCCTCTTAATCTTTTGTAAATTAACTATAGAGGTAGGCGGTTTTCTCTTCCTCTTTATAAAGCCCTTTATAATCTAGATCCTAATATTAATATTATCGTACACTAAATTAAATTAATATAATACTTACAATAATTTGCAAAGTAAGGAGGATTTAATTTAAAGGAGTAATTATAAGTAGTTGTAAATCGGTTAAGTCCCGTTGATTAAGGCGGAATCTAACTTGAAAGATAAATAAAATAGTATTAGTTAAAAATAAGGAAGTTTAAAAAAGAAAAAAAGTTTAAGAAGGAGAGAAAGTTTAAGAAGGAGAAAAAGTTTGGCGGGTCGATAAAACGGGTCGATAGAGGTATATTTACCTTCGCTTAACTTCGTCGATAATTTAAATAAAATAGCGGCGGGTAGGTAATTAGTATTTATTAATAATAATTATCGGTAAATATAATTATCATAGTTCTATTGCTTTTTAATAAGGAAAGCGGGGTAGTTTTACTATTCTAACCGATATAAATTGCGTAATTAACCGTCTTCGATAATATATTAGTAATATCTTTAGGTTAGTAAATAGGACCGTAAAATTAGATAGTAGGGTATTATTAATAATCATCGTATTCTAGTACGTTCCGTATAGGTAAATAGTTTTAAAGTTAAGTTAAATAGCGGGGTAAATAGCGGAGTAATAGATAGATAAATATAATAATAGTTTATAGTATTAAAGTTTATATAAAGGTACTCGTATATAAATAGATTAGAACGCGGCTTAATATAGGGGTAGTTATTCCCCTATACTCTAGACCTTTATTGAAGCGTGCTTCAACTGTTCAGAGGTGGATGATATGCACTGTCTTAGAGGGGTTTATGGTTTATAACCCGCATCCACCGAACGGACTGTTGAGGGACGGTTCGTCTATAGCCAACTTTCTTTATTAAAGTTTCTCGCGCTCTCATTGGTTAGATGCATAGTACGGCCCTACAATTGGTTAGGGCGTTTTGCCAAGCCCGTTTCTTATTAGTCAATTCGCATATAGTATCTCTAACGCAGGCCGTTAAAATGTACTAGGTCTTTCCCTTTCTGGTATTTATATATATTATACGGCTAGTAGATTAGTCTAGCAAACGACTGGTAGCCTAGATCAGGCAATTTGGTACCTATATTAGCCAACCGTTTACGTTGGTCGTAGCTATTCACCTTGCAATCCTCCCTCCCGCTATTTAACCTCAACCTCAACTTCAATTATTACTAATAGCTAACAATAATACTAATATTATTACTACAATTTAATTTTAATACTTAATTTACCGCTAGATAAATTATTACAACGACTATAAACGTATATTATTAGAAGGTAGTAGTTTCCTTACCCAGTAAGCGACCGGCAAGCTAGCCTACGTAGGGTATAAGAATTTCGCCTCTCCTCCTTCGAATCTTAAATTCTCTCCTCTATTTATTACTAACCTAAAACTCTACCCTCGTAGGTATTGTACTAAATTTAATAGTAGATATAAATCCCGACTTTCCAAGTCGGTACCTCGCTTTAAGCTTGTAGTATTAGCCTTCGCAAAACTATTAAGGCTAATAATAAACTAAGTACTCTAATATTAACCCTCGTAAAACTATTAAAGCTAATAATAAATTAAGTATTCTAAAACTAATTAAGGTTTATATTTATAACGAAACAAATTATTATATTCTTAAACTCTAGAGTAACTAAATTATTTCGGTATATATTTATAACGAAATAGATTATTGTATTTTTAAACTCTAGAACGACTAAATTATTTTAATATACGTATAGACCGCTAAATAGACTATCCTACTAATTACTAACCTAAATTCTACCTTCGAAAGAAAGGTAACGAAAACTTACAATTGGGTATTATTCTAAATTTAATAGTGGATATAGATCCTACTTTCTAGATCCCGTTTGTTAAATTAATTCTCCCCTTCTCATTTATTTACTTAATTACTATATTACTAACTTTCAATATTATTGTAGGTATAGAGGATTTCCTTTTCTTTCTAAGGGTTTCTTTTTTTTTAGGGTCCTCCCTTATATATCTTTCCTTTTATTATTATTATTATAAATATACGTACTAAATATTATAAAACGTATTATTAATATAAACCCGATACTAAATTTACTAATAAGCGAAATCCTACTAAGTTCGTACAAAATTGTAGAGAATACTGTAATAAATAAGCGGAGGTAAGTATCTATTAGGTCCCCGTCTATTACTATCCCTAGCGTTCCCTTTACTAACTAACTAGTATTATCCGCTTAATAGTAAATCCTTCAAAATATATAAATCCTACTAATAAAATCCTAATATACTGTATCGTTTTACTACCTATAAGTAAATAGGATGCCTAATAATAAGTAATACTATAATCTGAATTGTAGGGGGTTGCGGGTACGACTCGGGCAATATTAGTTAGTTAGCCTATTAAATAACTAATATTATTGATAGGCTATATACTATAAAAAGAGAAATACTACCGAACTATCTCCTCCTCCCAACCGACTATAACCGGTACAATGACTAGTATAGTAATTTATATAGTAACCGGTATAGTAACCGCTAATTCCTCCCCAATTAAAACCGTTACTACTTCGACGTCAATATAAATATTGTAAGGAAGAATTCGATGAGTTACCAGAGCGAGAACTATAGTTATTTTTACTTATAGCACTACCGATAGTACTACTACCGATAGTACCGCCTATACTACTACTATAGTAAAGACCCCTAGTACCGGCCTTAGCCCTAGCCCCGGTACTAGTACTAGTACTAATATTAGTACTAACTTAGCTAGTACAATAATTTCGAAGAATTATTAATATTAATAGATAGCTTTAAGATTGAAACTATATTATACGTTCAATTACTCCTTTTTTTCCTATAGGTAAGAATTTACAAATATATTTAAATACTATACCTTAAATTATAGATATAGTTAATTATACTTTATATAGGACTCTCCTAATACTACTGTAGCCCGCCGCCAAATTAATTAAATTCGGTATAATTATTATTATCGTCGCCGTAACGGTCAACCAATTTTAATTACTCCTTCCCTTAGTAGTTAAATATAATACAATACTAGCATTTACAATAGGGATAATAATCGGAATAACAATTAAGAAGACGACCGTAGTATAAATAATAATTAAGAAGACGATATAAATAATAACCTAAATAGTAATATAAATAGGGACAACCTAGATAACAATATAAATAGGAATAATATAGAAGATTATAATCCTAACGTTGGTTAAAATCCTAACCTAGATTTAGATTTAGACTTAGACTTAGAGAACGACTATTTCTTTTGTCTACTATATAATATTGCCCGGGCTATAGCAGATAGGTATATCGAGTCTAGCTTTTATAAATATTGCTAGTTAGGTACATTATATAATAATATCGACTTCGAGAATAAATTTTATATACGTTGCTAAAAGGTATTTATACGGGGGTTATTTTTCAATATTGATAATAATAAAGAAAAGGAATATTATAATTTATATCGTTGTAATCCCTCTCTACTTTTAAATAACTGTAGACCGCTACTACCCTATCCTCTAATATAATGTCGGGTATATTATAGTCCTACTTAATAAAAAGATATTCATTCCGACTTTCAATAACCTATACTACCTTTTCTACTACTACCTGAATAATTTCTTAAACTTGCCAGTATCGAGTTTAAACGGGACCCGTTATATTAAGGATTTGAAGACCTCCCAACCAAAGCTATTCCTAATATCGATTTCAATATAATTAAGGTATTCGAAGAAGCTTAAAGATAAGATATTATAGAATATTACCTACAGTATAACGAGCGGTAGTTCGAAATAAATATAATTAATAATTATTACCGGTAGTATTATACCCGTAATAATAGAAGAGTACCCGGTAATCCTTATTATTTTAGTACGGATAATTATTTAGATTTTAGGACTATTCCTACCGAACTACTAGAGCTTAACTAAATTGAAGAATAATTTATTGCCCGGGTATATATATTTATTAATATCTAGGTTGTTAAAGGATCCTAGTATAAATATTTAGGCTATATTATCAACTTTCTACGGGATATTAGCTATATTTACTACTAGCTGCCCCTACTTCCCCGCGATTTCGATATTATAATTTTTCGGCCTTATAAACTTAGGGATAAACCCTATACCGCCCGACGAATTAGATAGGCTATAATAGTCAACGTTAATAATATTTGTACCTAATTTTATTTCTTTAGGGAAAATTACCCTAAGTATCGAAATATCGAGATTATTGAGGGCCGCTTTAATAAACTTAAACGGCTACCCAATAGTAATATATATAATAATTTAATTATTTATAATATTAACCCCGATAATTTTCCAAATAACGAAAATTTTAATTTAGATAGAGATAATAAGGACTAAGAAAATAAGGACGATACTTTTAAACCCGAAATTACTACCCTTCCCAACCTTATAGCTAACTAAATAGATATAGAATAATTCTATTAAATATTAGGGGGATAGCCTATTCTAATTAATACTCAAAATCTAACTAATACTCAAAATTTAACTAATATACTAATCCAACCCGCTCCCGGGCAATATCCTCCAACTTAACCTTTTATTAAACCCGGTCCTTTACGCAATACCCCTATAAGAGAATAGGATAGAATTTAACCTATTCTATTATAAATATTTTTAATATTCTATCCCCGAGGGTAAACCGACTTTATTGAACCTCGAATCCGTTCGATTAAGTATAATGACTATATTTAGTATGTATTTAAATAGTATAATAGCCGATTTATTCGATACTACCGGTTTCCTTTCGTTATTTTTAATATTATAATACGTTAATAGGCCAATTTAAAAAGCTAGTTTTTCGTACGGTTTAGTCGTAGTAGTATAAATAATAAAGGTCTAACTAATATTAAAGTATTAAAGGAAGCGGTTGAATTTAATACTCCGGAAGCCTAACGGCTACTCTATTTAATCGTTCGATTTACTAATACAATATACGGTATACAACTATATTGGATGTAGAAAAGCTGTAAATTTCGTATTTATATTGAAGTATTGAGTATACTAGCTATATTTATAATATTTAGCGCGGCCGATATATATTAGGAAAACCTTATTCGTTATATACCTAACTATAAAGAGTAAAAGGCTACTTCGGCCGATAGCTAGAAATAAATTATAAGGAAGAACCTTAAGGAAAACCCTTATATTGCCGTATACTACTTCGAGAGACGTTTTGAACTATTTTAACAATATATCTTACTTCTAAAGTTTAAGATTGAGGATTGGTAGTATTATATTAAATTTTAGGTACAAGGAGGCAGTTACAACTATAGCGTTTATTAGGTCCCCTATATTAAAGTACCCGAACTAGCCAATAAGAATATTCGCCGGGAATTCGTAGAACTCTAAGGTTACTATATTATTACTATCAACCTAAAACTAAAAAGAATTAACTAGTAAGGTGAAGGGGATCCTCTATCCGTTATTGTTAGTAATAATAAAGGCGAATTCCTTCCTACTTTCGACCTCCTATCCCGAATAGTTAACAGTATATAGTACTATAGCCGGTATATAGATAATTATTATTTTCGAGTTAAATAACTTAATTAGGGTACCTTTCAGCCCAATAATTATATTCTTAAGATCTATTATTTCTATTTTTTAAGAAATTACTATTCCGATTTATATTTTATACGAAATTTTAACCTAAAGTATTAATTATACGACGGGGAAAGAAATAATAATCGTATAAATAACTATAACCGGATAATTACTATTGGATGGCGTACAAATACCGATTTACAATCTTACACTAATTATAACGCCGTTGTTAATTATATTGCTAAATACTATTTAAAAGTAGAAAAGTAGTTTAGACCTTTTAAAGAAATTGTTTAATAGATTGTACTTTATATTACTTTTAATAATTACGTTATCTCTTTTATTGTAAAGATAATAAATTAACTTATTGCCGAGCGAGATTGGTCTATTTAAGAAATTAATTATTTACTACTTAGCTTACTTCTAGAGTAGAGTACCCGAATCGTCGTTAATATAGATTACTATAATTTAAATAGACTCCTTAGACCGGGAATACTTATTAAATAAGGCTAATAAATCTAAATTCGTACCTAATATACTAAATATTTATTTCGCCCTAATAACTTTGAAAATATTAATTATTTTAAATAGCTTATTCGGTTCGATATTACTAATAATCGACGTTTTAGAGGTTGGGCTAAGAAGAGGGTGTTGAATTATTATTTAATTTATAAATTCGAAGACGATAATTAGAATAAAGATTGGTGTAGAGTTAAGTTGATGTTATATTATCCCTATTGTACCTATATTGAATTATT